>BLBF01000022.1:31091667-31232313 GCA_015471245.1 Laticauda colubrina | reverse complement strand
GGTGGCATTAGCCAGGGCTCTGGATTCGAATTCTTCCATGAACAGGTATATATATATATATACAGTAATATATATACGAATATAACATCAATCATATTATAACATATATCATCTTTCATTATAGTATTGATTATATAACCATCAGAAAAATTTACTCATCTTTTTTTCTTTTTCCTCTAAACCATATTTCATCTAATTCCATCCCTCTAACCTCAATATTTGTCATTTAACCATGTATAGAATACTTCCCATATTAAGAAGTAGTCCAAATCTTCTTTTCCTTTAACTTGTAAGGTTATCTTATCTATCTCTGCACATTCCAGATATTTTTTAATTATAGGTCCCAGTTATGGAGTACTGCTATCCATGAGATTAATTTATCAACAAGGCACCTCTATATTTTTGCCTCTGTGTTCTTTCTTAGTATGATATTGTAATGTTCAGTTTCATGTACTTTAAATCAGTCAAGCATCCTGAATTTTCTTCTCCAGTATTCTCCAGTATCAGAATACTGAATTCTCACCCATCACTCTCTCTTCCTGAAGTCTAACTTCAGAGTGACAGCTTGCTTCACCAAAAACATTCAACTATAAGGTAAGTTGGATTTGAATTATTATATTGTTTAAAACACTCAGCTGAGCCATTTACACTTTGGCACACTGTTTCTTGAATTGAATAAACCAGCGATTTTTCCTTCAGCAGCCTGTAACTATTAGGTAAGAGAATTATTCAGCTAGCTTGACAAATTCTTCTCAGAAAATTACAGTATAGTCCAAGGGTGTCAAACTCCCGGCCCACCAGCCAGATGTGTCACATACTGGCCCTACCCCCACCTGGTTTAGTGAAGGAGAATAAAATCTCGATACATCATGTGATGATGTCGTGACGATGCAAGTTTGACACCCCTGGTACAGTTTGATGGAGATGATTCTGCTTTACAAAGAATGAGGCAATAATAAACTTATTACCCTTTAAAAATCTTTTTTTGCAAAAATACAACAGATTATCTTTATATTATGGTCCAGTTATGACAATACATGTGTAGTATTGTAGATGCTTCTACATGCCACTGGTTTGTTTTCCCAGCATTAATCCAATTCCTCTTCACACAGTAACGAGGTCACATTTCTAGCAGTTCACTTAACCCACTAATTATATTTAGCACATTCTTCTTGTAATGTACTTTTGGTACCAAGATTTAGTCTACAGCACGATGTATTAAGCGTATGATGTATTTTCAATACATAGAATTTAGTAGTATATACTATGTAATAGGGAAGCTTTAAGCAAAATGTTGGTCAAAGCATAACAAGGTTTCTTTTGTCTGCCATGTTTGTTCCTTTGTTTTGCTTTACTTGTTTTTTAAAATGTTTTTAACAATTTGTAAACCATCGAGAATTTCTGGGAATTGGGCAGAATATAAATTTAATGAATTATTATTATATACACAACAACGTGAAATCACAGTTGCAATTCTTTTGCTGGTGTGGACCTTCATACACATCATCTTTTTCCTAAAAACCTAGAATGTTGTAATGTACCAGTTTAGTACATGTGCTGATCCAAGCAATGCGGCCTTTTATAACTCATAGATAGAAATTTTATCAATACAGAAATCTTTTCTTTTTTCCAAGCTTATTGTAATGTAAAGCAGCCTCCAATTTCAAGCAGCAGAGTTGCTACATCACTTTGTCTTGACGAATTGAAATGCATGTACCAAGTTTTTGCAATTGATTAATGAGTTATACTATAGAAAATGACTTTATGGACTATTATCTCATTTTGTACCACACGAGTGTCAATAAATCAGAAGCTTATTTGGTACTTATCTGATGTCATTTGTTTAACCAGTTGAAGCTGCTGAATTTGATCATTAATTAAATTAAAAGTCTGGTACAATGGGAACTGAAGTATAAAATGGAAGAATACAGGTAGCCCCAAACTTACAACCACAACTGACCCCTCAATTTCTGTTGCTAAGTGATACAGTTGCTAAGTGAGTTTCACCCATTTTACAACCTTTCTTGCCACAGTTGTTAAGTGAATGGCTCTTCCCCATTGACCTTGCTTGTCAGAAGGTCTCAAAAAGTGATCACAAGACCCGAGGACACTGCAACCATCATAAATATGAGTCAGTTGTCAAGCATCTGAATTTTGATCATGAGGCCATGTGGATGCTGCAACAGTTGTAAGTGTGAAAAATGGTCATAAACCACTTTTTACAGTGCCATTGAAGCTTTAAATGGTCACAAAATGAATTGTTGTTAAGTCTAGGACTACCTCAATGCAGTTCCATTCATCCACTCCAGAAACTGAGTATCTAATGTGATGACAGCCAAAGGAATCAAATTCAAAATGCTTACTTGCAAAAAGTTCTGTTTAGGATGATGTGGGCTAATCAAGAATAAATCCTTGCACATGTGAAATCTTGTTTTGCAAGGCAAGCCCATATGGTCTACTAGTTAAAGCAACTAGACAAAAAACCAGTAGATAATAAATTATAGTCCCACCCATGAAAGCTGACAGTTGGACTTTCAGCCAATCATCCTCTGTCAGCCCAATGACAACTCTAAAACAGACATAGGAATGCTTTATGAGTTGACACCCAATTTACAGGGTTGTTGTTGTGGGGGAAGCAGGAAGAAAGGTACCGTATGTTCCTCACCTAAGTTCATTATAAAAACAACAAAGATGAAATAAAAATAAATAAATAAATATTTCTAGTGGGCAGCAGTTAAGTCTAAATGTGGCTTTGATGATAGGAATATGAAAAATTCTTCTATTTTATTGTAATTGCTCTGTTTTATCAGAATAATGTAAGGGTTGGACATGACCTTATAGCTCTGCAATTTATTCTAATTGTCCTAATTGACTTTTTAGCATCTTGAATTATAATTACTTTATTTAGCCTAATTTATATTCTCTTTTCCTAACTTTTCCACTATTGTGCTGTTATTGCTACTGCTGCTCCTCCATTGACTGGTATACTACCATTTCTATGAAAAGATTTTTAAACTGTCCTTCAAAAATACTTCTGTATTTTCTGTCCTGAAAGATCCTAGAATAAGAAACATTATTTTATTAAAGCATTTCAAAAGTTGAAGTTTACATATGAAATCTGTCCATAGCTTGTGTGTAGAATAAACTGGTAAATGTGAATAAGGTTTTAGAATTAAAACACAAGAAAATGTATATTTTTTGGATTATGTGATAATCTGATCAATACTTCATAATCAATAAGGACACAATTACATCCTGACTAATATTTTAGAACGGCACATTTTATATAATTTAAGGCCCTGTCACACTGCCCAACGGATGCAAAATGTTAGTAAAAAGGACACAGCGGACGAGAAAAATGTTATCTGTTGTTATCCGCTCTCGAAAGGGGCAAAAATTTGCATAACCAGAGCAGATAACAAGGAAAGGAATGGATGGGGGGAGGACGCAAGGTGGATGGAAAGTGGATGCGGAACGGAAGCCTAGTGGATGGAAGCAGATGGGAGTGGATGGCACATCCGCTAGGCTTCCGGGGGACTTCAGTAAAGCAGACACGGAACGGATACAGCAGATGCAGAGCGGACGCCGAACGGATGAAGCAGATGCACAGCAGATGCACAGCGGATGAAGCGGATGCAGAGCGGAAGCCTAGCGGATGCACAGCGGAAGCCTAGCAGATGCAGAGCATTCACTGCGCATGCGGGGGGGATTTATTGTGTCAGCCCCGCGGATATAAAGGGAAGCAGCTCGGAAGCAGGTCACCATTCAGAGGAAAGACCTGCATCCAGACACATCGAATGCCGTGCCAGCCTGCCCTGCCTGCATGCCTGCTTGCCAGCCTTGCTGCCAGCCTTGCTGCCATCCTTGCTGCCTGCCTTGCTGCCTGCCATCCTGCCAGCCTCCCTGCCAGCCTTGCTGTCTGCCAGCCTTGGTGCCTGCCTGCCTGACAGCCTTGGTATCTGCCTGCCTGCCTGCCTTGGTGCCTGCCTGCCAGCCTTCCTGCCAGCCTGCCTGCCAGCCTTGGTGCTTGCCTGCCTGCAAGCCTCCCTGCCAGCCAGCCAGCCAGCCAGCAACCCCACAACCATGGGGAAGAAGAGAAAGCCTCAGCCATCTGCTGCCAGCCCTGGCAAGAGGGACAGGGCCACCCTCCCTCCCCCTGGGCCTCACTCTGCTTCTGCTGGGGCTTCTGTAGCATGGGCTCGCTCTTCTGCGGCTGGGGCTTCTGCTGCTTTTGCTTCTGGAGGAGCTGATGATGCTGCTTATGGCGGTGGTGCTTCTGCTCGTGCTTACTCTGCTGATGCTGCTCCTGGCGGTGGTGCTTCTGCTCGTGCTTACTCTGCTGAAGCTGCTCCTCGTCCTGCTGGTCCTGCTGGTCCTACTCGTGTTCCTGGACTTCCTCGTCCTGCACGTACTGCTCGTGCTCCTGGTCTTGTTCGTCCTGCTCGTCCTGCTGGTCCTGCTTGTGCTCCTGGTCCTGCTCGTGCTCCTGGTCCTGCTCGTGCTCCTGGTCCTGCTGGGGCTCCTGGTCCTTACTCTGCTGCTGCTGATCCTGGTTCTGCTGCTGCTGCTGCTGATGATGATGATGATGATCCTGCTGGTGCTGCTGCTGCTGCTGCTGCTGATTATGATCTTGCTCGTGATGCTGCTGCTGCGGCTGATGATGATGATGATGATCCTGCTGTTGCTGTTTCAGCTGGTGGTGTGGAGGAGCAGCCCCTACAACCTCGAAGCCCCTCTGATGAGGGCCCATATGGCCCTGCCAGAGAGAGGAAGAGGCAGACGCATGATAGGGAGAGGAGGCAATACTCCATTGAGGAGGAACAGGAGGATGAGGTGCTGGAGTGGCTGAGAGAGAATGACTATCTGTGGCATAAGGGACACCAGGTCTACAGGGACAGCAAAAGGAAGCAGGGTGCTTGGAGAGAGAAGGCAGAGAGCCTGGGCTACACTTCAGAGGTGCTCCTCGGCTGGTGGAAGCACATGCACACCTGCTACGGGAAGCTGCATCTCAAGATATCAGGCCAGGCCACGGTTAAGCTGATGGACAGAGAGACCTATGTCATGGCCAGGTGCAGCTTCCTGGAGGGTGAAATCCGCCACCGAGGAGCAGCAGCAGCCCCTCTCACGACTCTCTCTCTCCGGCAGCCAGCTGAGAGCCAGTCCTCTTCCGGCCGAGAGTCAGCTTCTGTGTCCAGGCAGGTTTCTGTGGAGCGTCCCACAGCGGAGAACCCGCAGACAGTTGTTTTAACCATGGCGGAGCACATGGAGGACTCCTTGGTGCAGTGGGAGAAAGGAGACGGCACTTCCACCACAGACTTACCTGCATCCACCCCCAGCTCCACCTCCACAGAAAGGCAGAGAGCCAGACAGGAGGGTCCTGCTGGAGATCAGGGACACCATCCAGAGCAGCATAGATCTCCTCTCTCAGCTGGTCCACACCGACTCCTCATCCTCCAACCGCAAGCCCTTCCTCACCTATATGAACCAGACCCTCACAGACATGGCGGAACCCCAGTACCAGGTGGTGAAGGACCGGATCACCGAGCTGCTTCACAACCCTCCAGATCCAGAGGAACCTGCTCCCACCCAGTCCAGGTCTGCTCCTCCACCTCCACCCCAGATGATGTCCCTCCCATTCCAAGGCTTCCCACAGGCCCTCACCTACCAGGGCTACGGATACCAGGAGGAACAGCAGCACAGGCAGCAGCCCTTCCCAGTCCAGGAACAGAGTCATTGGGCGACAACATTGCCACCGGTTCCACTGATGCCACCGATGTCACCCACACCACTGATGCCACCGACGCCACTGATGCCACCCATGCCACAGATGCCACCCACACCAGTCCTCACCCAGCTGCAGACCAGACAGCCCCACTACACTGCTCCTTCCTCCACCCCACAGCCAAGCCCGGCCTCATTACATCTGTCTTCGGTACTGGGGCTGACACCCCATGGCATGGAGGAAGGAGCTCTCAAGATCACGGGGCTGAGCCAGCTGTCCGAGATCTTCCTCAACACACTGTCACCTGTTGTCCTCTCGGGGCCAGGCACCCCAGTGGGGCTTCAGACCAGCACTCCAGCACCACCCACTTCCACAGCACCTGGACCCTTCACCCCTGAGACTGGGCACACCTCTGAGTGACCAAGAAGAGTGCCAGAGACTGGGTGGCTACCTGCTGACTTTATTTTTGCTTTGGACAGTTGACTTGAGTCATTTTTCTTTTACAGCTTGTTATTAATAAAGTTTATCTTTGCTTCACACACTTGCTTCATTTATTTTTTTTGATAAAGTCTTGGTGGAAACTTTTAGAAATGGTTTAAGCCTTTGTATGCTTGTGGGATGGGTAAGGATAGCAGTGGGATGGTCAGGGATACCTTTGGGATGGGTAAGGATAGCAGTGGGATGGGCAGAGATACCTTTGGAATGGGCAGGGATACCTGTGGGATGGGCAGGGATACCTTTGGGTATGGGTAATAGCTGTGGGATAGATAAACCACCAGTGCAAGCATAGTGGGACTGTATGGTCCACCCTCCCAGGTGCCACACCTATGGCCCTTTATTATCAATACTAATGTAATCATTGATCCACACATGTCAACATAAACACAACTCTTTATTAAATGCCCTGTTCATTGTAGGACCACCCAACATACATGGCCCAATCTTATCCATGTGATGAGACAGGCTGAAGAAAGCATCCATTAATCATCTACCATCCTGTCTTGCCACTCCACTGCTCCAGCTGGGGAGTTGCACCAGTGTTTCAGGAGGTTGCGCTGCTTCTTCCCTTCACGTGAGGCTCTGTTGGGGCCTTGCACATCCTCAGTGTCTATCAGGTTTTTGCCCTTGCATCCATTCCCCAGGCTCCATATCCCCATTGCCTTGTTGGAGGTCCACGAGCCTGTTCTGCAAGACTGGGTAGCGGGAGCGCATGAGATTGTGCAGGATGCAGCAAGCTTCCACGATCCTCCTCACGGTCAACCTGGGTATCAGCCGCTAGACAAGTTTGTCAAACATGGCTGGAGGCATCCTCATGAAGTTCTGGATTGTACGAGTGTCTTCGTTCCTCAGCTCCACCATCAGCTTGTTGTACAGTCCATACTCTGCTCTTCTCCCGATCCATCTTCGGACCCAGACGCTTCTTGTCCGCCTCCTTTTCTTCCCGTAGAACAGTTGAAAGAGCCTGTACATGGCTTCGCACTGTTGCAGAACGATGGTGGCTACCAAAAGGAGTTTGTTATGATCCAAGGTGGACATGACTGGATGCTGTGGTAGTGCAAGAGGCAGATGAAGGCTGAAGAGGTCTGCACAGCAGGGCTGCTGGACTGAAAGTGAGATCCAGGTGAGTTGCTCCCCCTTTTTATAGGCAATATAGATTTTCCACTATTTGTCCCTTTGCATCCTCTAGGCATCGTCTAGACATCCTTAATATCCGAGATAGGTCCCCTTTGTGAATGTTTTTTCCGTTTTAAATGCTTTCTTTGCGAGCTGCATCTGCTTTCATCCTTTCTACGTCCATGCTACTAATGCTACGCATCCGTTCCGCTTCCTCCCTGCGTACGTTTACCGCTGGAACAGATGCGAGTTGTGCGGATGCGCAGCAGATGCCTAGCGGATATAACGGATGCAGAACGGATGTCCCCCGTATGCCTAGCGGATGCAGAACGGACACGTTGGATACATTTTCCGCTCAAAAGTTTTGAGCAGCTCAAAACCTTCTGAGCGGATGAAATGTCAATAGACGGATGCTGGACGGATAGAGAGGAAGCAAAACGGAGGCAGTGAGTACAGAACGGATGCATTGCGTTAACCAACGGGTGGCAAGTGTTTTTCTCCGTTTTACATCCTCTTTCCATCCGTTGGTGCAGTGTGACAGGGGCTTTAGATTCTTATCTTGCAATCTGGAAAAAGGAGCAGTCTGACAAGAAAGGAGCTGAAATTGTGCCCATAGCAGAAAATCACAGCAGGGCTCCGTGAAGCATTCTGTTATAATAAGAACAACAGTAGCTTTATTTTAGCAAAGCAAAGCAAAGCTTCATATATACAAGAAACATTTAGTAAAGGGCATACTATGCTCTTTGCATGCTTCAGTGAGATTTTTAAAAAATGCCCTTGCATCTTATTACAATTGATATCTTTAACAATGATAACATTCTGAATATCACAGACATCCACATAACCACAATGACAAAAAAAAGATGATGCATATGGTATAAACCCCACCCTAGCATGGATACTACATCTGTTGAAAGTCCATAGTCTGGGGAATGTGTCATGACATCATGACACATATTTCATCATTTAGTCCCTTACCACATGTCTACATATGATGGTTTTGAACATTAGTAGCATTTTAACAGCTTTAAATATACACATTTTGAAGATTTTGAAGAAATATCTAATCTTTATTTTCAGCCTAGTGGTAAACTAGACTCCTTCCACAAAAAGCAGAATCATTTCACTCTCTTATATTTCTCATATTAACATCTACCACCTCTTGGAAATCTGATAGCTAATCAAGTTGGAGAAGATTGGTCTTCACTTCCTTAAACATGTGCCATGGTCCAAAATCTCAAAAGTAGAGCAGCAAATAAACTGGAAGTGTGTAGAAAAATAGCACATCATTTTTTTAAAGCTGATACAAAAATTTATGCCACCAGATAAAGACTGAATGCACCAATTATCACATTAAACAAGAAGAAAACCTTCTGCACATCAATTCCACCTGCGCTTTCTACAATTTTGTATACAACAAACTAAAAGACTTAAGGTCTATCCCACCCCTGAAAGGACCTAATGGTAAAGACTGCAATGACAACACTATTAAAGCCAACATCTTTAATACATTCTTTGGCTCAGTATTTGTAAACAGCTATGGATCGTGCCCAATATTTCCTAATCGAACTACAGACAACTACAATGATCTAATACATATTGATTTTACAGAAGACACTGTTGAAAAAGCACTGTGCAATCTAAAACCATCTCTATCTATTGGACTGGATGGAATATGTGCCTACTTCTTAAAAAAGCTATCCACTGCCATAGCCGAACCTCTAAGCATAATCTTTGAAAAATCTTTCAGGATCAGCTCCTTGCCAAAACTATGGTCACAAACCACGGTCATCCCCATCATCAAAAAGGGAGAGCCCAGCCTAGTTGAAAATTACAGACCAATCTTTTTCTGCTGCGTCACCTGTAAAGTCATGGAATCTATTATTAACCAATCCATCATCCTCCACTTAGAAACAACCTACTCTCTAATAAACAATTTGGCTTCAGGAAAAAACTATCATGTAATCTTCAACTCTTGCACTGCAAAAGCATATGGACTACACAACTCAATCAGGGCAAAGCAATAGACACAATCTACATAGACTTCTGTAAAGCCTTTGATTCAGTGGTACATGACAAACTACTTCTAAAACTAAACTCTTATGGTATTTCTGCACACCTGCATAACTGGATAGAAGCATTCCTGTCAAACACAACAAATGGTCAAAATTGGGAGCAATTGTAAGCAATATCTTGTAAGCAATTGACAAAAATAAATAAATAAAAATAAATTTGTGTATTTAATTGTTAGATTTATATTTTATCTTTCTTCCTGCTTAAGACAGAGAATTCTCTCACCATTTTTCCTAAGAGCAATCACTCTGTGAGGTAAGTTGGTCTAAGAGAGAAAGACTAGCACTAAATTACTCAGTGAGCTTCCATGGCTGAGGTGAACCTGAAACTGAATTGCCTTATCTTGATCCAATACCTTAATCAATATCCCACATAGTCTGAATGTACAGCAAGACTTTTGGTTAATATGTAATCATGGCTAATGAACACAATTACCAAGGATCCACACTAGGAATAATTCTGATATTTGTATGAATTTGTTAATCCAATTCTCTTTTAATTTTAAGGAAAATCAAATTTAGATTAAATTATACCTTATATTAAAACTTGTAAAAATGCAACTATGTAAATTTTGTCAAGAAAAACCCATTTTAGGAAAAAAATATTCATAAACTTAAGGAACTTATTCAGTGCTTGGTTATTTATTTTGCATCTAAAATAGTACCTTTAAAACTATAGATTGTGGAATTGATCAAAGATAGCATAGATGGTAAGTAGTATTGTGAAACCTCAATTTAACAGACTTCTGCTTAAGAAACTTCAGATTCAACATTTCTACTTCAATCCTAAAATAACAGGTAAATGTGTTGTTTCTGAAATCTGAAGAATGAACATTATTGATATAATTTGTATCTTACTTATAATAATACAACTGCTATTTTAAAATAATTTGTATTGATTTTCATAAATTGATGCAAATGACATAAAAACATCAATTATATTATTATGTAAGCACCCTTACTTCAATTATGTAGATTTAGATTTAACAAACATTTGGGTTTAATGGACCCCCCTTTTGTTCAAATGTTCCATTAAATTAATTATAGTAATTTCCTGTAATTAAGATGTGGGGAGAAGCTGGAAAAATATCTGCAGGAGACAGGATAACACAAAACAAAGCTCATTGCTTTGGAATATTTAGGAGCCATTAGATAATTCCTTGCTTTCTCTCATGTTTTTATTTTTTGAGATAGCCACAAGCTTAATTTACAGAACTAAACCTATATCAATTGATCTGACTATGGATATAAATATATTATATATTAAATATATTATGGGCAGAAGCAAGCTAGACAAACCTGGACAACTGTTAACACATTGACTTACTCTACACTCTGCACTTTGTGATACAATCCTTTATTTCTTTCACAATAGTTAAAGCTGAATCTAGGATTAGGTGGTGGGGTGTTTAGTTTAAATTGTTCTTTTATTTGAAGTATGTGAAGAAGGAACACATATACAAATTCCTGCAACTGAATTGCTTGCCCGTATGAATATACAACAATGAGTTTTTATTTCTTTTATAAAATAAACTCATTTTTTCAAGACAATAGATTTGATAATAAATATCAGATGCCTTTAAACTGGGAAAGTCAATACAAACTGAAGTGATAAAAGCATAAAATAAAAAATCCCACTTTAGTTAATTTAATTAAATCCAAAATATTTTAAAAATTGGTTCTAATACACATATGTAAATTTTAATTTGGAATTATAACAAAAACTTTAAGTCAAAAAGTTTAAAATTGCTTTTTCAAAAAAAAAAAGATTTAAAAAAAGATTCAAAAATTATAATATAGTTAAAAGTTAAAAACACAACATGGGAAAAGATAATGACAAGCTACTTCCATATTACTGCCAAAGATATTATATGAATTTATCATGAAGACACCATGATCTGAGCTCAAACTGAAAGAGAATTTTTTAGAACCAATAAAATTAACACATTTTAAAGATCTTGGATTGAAACAACCATCTGTGAAACACTCAGGAAAACTCAGAGCGAAGCTGTTATGCACATTAATTATAATCAAATGTATTTGTCATTTGGCCACTTAAATCACTGATTGTTTGGCAACACAGTTACATTTTCAGATAATATATTTCTAAGTAAATAAACCATTACACTTGTAAATTAAATGTGTCATTTTATTTTTTAAATTTACAATAAAATGTGTTTGTATTTTTTCCTTTCAAACATTTTCATTAGTTCAATATTAAGCAGAATTATTAATAAATCACCCTACTAAATTTTCAGATTTATGGAAAAAGTGCAAAGGAGAGCAGCTAAGATGATTAAAGCATAAAGATAAAAACATATGAAGAACGGTTGCAGGAATTTTGATGGCTAGTCTAGAGAAAAGGAGTAGGGATGACAGGATACTGGTGGTAGTTTTCCTGTATTTGAGAGTCCGCCACAAAAAAAACTTATTTTCCAAAGAACCAGCAGGCAAGACAAGAAAACAATGGACAGAAACTAATCAAAGAGAGAAGCAATCTGGAATTAAGGAGAAACTTCCTAACAGTGAGAACAATTAACCAGTGGAACAGCCTCCCTCCAGAAGTCATGGATATTTCATCACTGGAGATTTTTAAAAAGAGATTGGACAGTCACTTATCTGAAATAGTATAGGGTCTACCGCTTGAGCAGGGGCTTGGACTAGAAGAGCTCCAAGGTTCTTTTAAGCTCTATTCTGATTCTGATTTATGAACTGAGTACATAGCAACTGTCCACCTAGTGGTTTATTCTTTTACCTCTGAAAGATCTGATGTTTTCATACTGTATGCTGAGAGACTAGACTATATAACAGTGTGTTCATCTTTTAAAGTTAAGTTAAATAAAGGGGTGTATGTATTGATCACCATTCACTTATTATGGTGAACTGAGAATGGGCATGCAAGCTACCTGTCACACTGCACCAACGGATGGAAAGAGGATGTAAAACGGAGAAAAACACTTACCATCCGTTGGTTAATGCGATGTGTTCTATATGTAAAGTGGGTGACTCCAAATCTGCAAACCTGATTGGTCAAATAAAATAAGCATTGGATTGGTTCACTAGGAACCAATCCAAAGAGCTGCTAAAAGGCGGAAAATTTAAACAACTGCCATTGGCTGCAAGCAGGCAAGCCAGCCTGTATAAAAGGCTGGCCTCAGCTTCAGCCAAGTGTTCCTATTTACTAACTAGTTGAAGAATAAAGTATTTGTTGTTGGAACCCGGTCTACCTTGTGTGTTTTCCGAACAAAACACTGGCGACGAAGGTGGGATCGACCTGAACGGAAAAACCTGCACGCGGTGATAAGAAGTCCAGATTACAACCAAGATGTCTGGAAACAATGCACCACCCGCACCCTTCAATCCCAACAAAGAGGATTGGGATTCCTATGCTGATCGCTTCCAAATGTATTTGGAGAGCAATGAAATGGAAGACATTTCAGAGCAACACAAGAGAGCTGTATTCCTGACGCACTGCGGGCCAACAATTTTCAAGATGGCAAAGGCCCTTGCGAAGCCCCGGGACGTTAAACAACTAACGTGGACAGAATTGCAAAGACTCCTCAAAGCACACTACGCTCCGATGGTGTCAAACTTAATAAAGCGACATGAATTTTACCGCAGAGACCAGAGAGAGGGAGAGACCGTCACCGATTTCATCGCTGCCCTTAGACAATTAGGGGGTGAGTGTGAATTTTTGAACATTGACGAAGCAATGAGGGATTGCGTGGTGTTGGGCCTGAGAGACTCGACCACACAGAGTAAATTACTCAACAAGCCCAACATCACCGTTTCCGAAGCCATCGCGGAAGCCACAGCCGCTGAAGCCGCGAAAAAATCTGCCGTAGCCATGAAAAAGATGAACACACATAGCGAAGAAACACCAACCAAAGACAGAAAGCAGCCTGCCACCACAACCCACTACGAAGAGTCGGGCAAAACAGTTGAATCGAGCGATGAAGATGACGAGGTCCACCATTTGCTCACGAACAGAAAAGAGCATGAAAGAAGAAATTGGCGGGAATGCGCTGGCTGCGGAGGAAACCATCCCCGAGCCGAATGCAGATTTCTCAATGCCATCTGCCGGCATTGCAAAAAACGAGGGCACATCGAGAAGGTCTGCAGGAACAAAAAATACTACAGCCCGACGAGACACAGAAATTCCCCAACACGAGCTGAGCCTAAACGAGCCGAGAGAAAGTGGCAACAAGAGAAGCAAGCCAATACACACCAAACTGTCATCATACAGAGCGCTCAGACGGAAAGTGGGAAGAAAATTAAAGTCATCGTGAAAATCGAAGGAAAACACTGCAAGATGGAAGTGGATTCGGGGTCCTTCCTCTCCATGGTATTGTGGGACACAATAAAACAGCTAGTCCCAGGTATCAAACCCAAAGAATTGAAGAAGCAGCACCTAACCCTCAAGGACTATCAGGGAAACCAAATCCCTGTGGTAGGCATGGGACAATTCCGAGTCGCCTACAAACATCACGTCAAGGTGCTTCCGCTGACCATAGTCGACCAAGACAGACCAAGCCTCCTGGGCATCGAATGGTTCGCGCCATTGGGCATCGGGATGACCGGGGTCGATCGAGTGACTACAACCGGCTGGGAAGACGACCTCATCCGAGAATGCCAGGACGTTTTTGTAAGATTTGTATGGGAAAAAATACAAGGACTTTAACTGTTTTTTAATGATAGTTTTGATTGACAAGTTCAAATATTGACAAGAATCTTAGGAGTGATTGTTACATTAATAATTTGTAGGCATGCACATCCTAGGGCAAGAAATTTCCTTTTATCAACTGGACTTTACAATAGCTATGGGAATTATGGCAACAACTTTCCCATTATTTAAAGTCCAACCTATCTTTAGCATACATATGTATTTTAATAGAATACTTTGTGCATTAGTAAGTGCTGCACTTATGGCAAAAATATTTATTTTATCTAAAACAAAGTTGTTAACAGAAAAGGAGTTTCTTTTGATGGTCTGAGGATCTTGCATGATAACAGTCCACCAAACCAATAAATAAATACACAATAAATTATGTTTTGAAAAGGTAAAAATGGCTGATGGATATACACTGTAGGCAGAGACATCAACTGACAACCTTTCTATGATGGTCAACTACCATGCCTCAGAGCAAGATGGAGGTAATTATCCTGTGGAGTGAGGGGAAAAGACAAATGTAGCTATGAAGGTTTCCAGAATATTTGTCTTTCTTTTTCTACAGAGCTGGAAGTGATAATAAAGGTATGATCTTCATAGAATCTCCCATTTACTCCAATGCAGATTGTATCTATAAAAAGTAGAAGCAGGCATTAACTCATCAGATAGCTACTGGTAATCCTAAGAGTATACCCAGAAATCCAATTAGAAATGGAAGAGGATATGCAGTAGGGAGCAGAGAGGCATGGGAAAGTTTGCTTTGTAAAGAAAGTTTGAAGAATGCTTTATATTAACAAGCCTTGACAACATGATTATTTCCTTGGATGGATTCTTTGCCTTGTCTCCATTCTATGCCTTGTCTCCCCCATATTATTACAGCACCTTCAATGACAAAAAGTGCTTTGGTATTGCATAATCTTTAGCAAAGTGGTGGGGTTATCCTGATGAATACAGATAATATCAGGAAGCATGGGAAGTGGCCACATCAATAACATCAATAGCTCATGCATATTCTGTATATTCATTTTTCTCATTGAGTTTCATAGCATGGAGATGTCACAAAAAAGGGTTTACTTCTGACTCATGTCCCTTTAAATTGTCCTGGGCATCCTCTTACTGCATATGCACATGGACTGAGTAAATTGCATTTGGACAAGGCAGTTCCTAAGATAACCTGAGGTCATATTGGGTCTTTAGGGGCTTTTTTCTTCCTCTGGTAACTAGCTGAAATCTGCTTCCTTGCAATATAGCAATAGCAATAGCACTTAGACATATATACTGCTTCACAGTGCTTTTACGGTCCTCTCTAAGTGATTTACAGAGTTAGAATATTGCCCCCAACAATCTGGGTCCTCATTTTACCACCACATCCTTGGAAGGATGGAAGGCTGAGTCAACCTTGAGCCGGTGGAATTTGAACTGGCAAAATGCTGGCAATCAGCAGTCAGCAGAAGTAGCCTGTACTATTGCACTCTAACCACTGTGCCACCATGGCTATATACACCTATAGTTACCTCTCCTGCCTTCTAGAACAATTCCACTATACAGACAAGCTTCCAGGTGCTTGAAGACAGCTATCATATCTCTCTAGAGCCAAACATACCTAACGCTCCAACCTTTCTTCATACATTATTCTTTCCAAACTCCTTATCATCTTTGTTGCTTTCCTCTGGAGACACTTTGGTTTGTCAATGTCCTTCCTAAATGTTGATTTGTTGTTCTGTTTATTAGAAGTGATAGCACTGAACAAATGCTCTTCCAGTTCAACTCTTTATTTACACATAAGGTTCTTCATGCCACTGTGTTTTCCACAAAGCAGTGATAGAATTATTTTGATAATTATATGCGGTATTGAAATAGCATTACAAAAATTGCAGAGACAAAGAAAAAGAGAGAGAACTACACTTATTAAAATTAGTATATTAAATATTTTTTATTCTGTATTAGAAAATATCAGAAACTTTTCACAATGGAATGTTTTCTTATAAATTGATAAATCTCTCTTTGAGGGAGAAGTGTGGTCCAGAAATGTGATAAATAAAATATGAAAAAGTTAAATGTTTTCAAATAAAAGCATATAACATCACTGTTTATTTTTTTGTTTCAGTTTTTATTCATCTTTATTTTCTTTAACTCTGCCAACTTTTAAACCAATATTTAAACAATGTAATTCATATCTGCCAGTTTTTCTCTTTCATGCTTCACATATTCCATGTGATCATGACTAGTAAATCAAGTAAAAACAGAATAATTGGTTATGCTCTAATTAGAGTTGACTGGGTTTTATGCTAACTGAAATGTTCTTGATAGAGATTAAACTTTGCTTGCTCAGAACGTGATCTGTAGATGGGTTTCCAAAAGCTTATTTAAAAAATAAAAGGAAAAGCCTTTTATTCCAGTCTATGTTTCTGTTATTGAAACAGAACAATTTGGCTCTTTTTAAGTATTTTAAATTTTCCACTATTATTTTCTAACATATGATCCTTTACTGCATATTATTCACCAGACATATTATTCACCAGACAGTAAAAAGCTGTTCTGATCAGCAACTTTTATGAATTTATCCTCCATAAATTTCTCCAGTCCAGTTTTAAATAATATAGACTTAATATATAAACAATAATAACAGCCAAAGAGAAAACAATTTCAGCATCAAAATATGCTGTTCGTCAAAGGAGAGAAATACAAAAAAGATATATTTTGTAGATATGTGAATATGTGAAATTTCATGGAATATTGCTACATCATCTTGAAAAGTATTATAACTGCAAGCTACGTTTTGAAGCCTAAATGAAGCAGAATACAATTCTAAATTATATTAATAAATCAGTTTATTAAAGGACAAATATATAGTAAATAATTTACAAAAATACATATAAATAAGGAAGCGTTGAGAAAAATAACTCATCTCCTTTTCATGGCTTTTGAGGAAAAAAAATCCCAGTATATGTTTTAATAGCAAAGGAAGAAAATTCTGAATGCACAAAATGGAAACATATTTTGTTTTGATCTTGAAATAAAATAGCCCTGTTTTGTTCGGAAAACACACGAGGTAGACCGGGTTCCAACAACAAATACTTTTATTATAACCAGTCAGTAACGGAACGCCGGCTGAAGCCGGGGCCAGCCCTTTTATACAGGCTGGCTTGCCTGCTTGCAGCCAATGGCAGTTATTTGGATTTGCCGCCTTTTGGGCAGCTCTTTGGATTGGTTCCTAGTGAACCAATCCACTGTTCTTTTTCTTAGCCAATCAGAATGGTAGATTTGGAGTCATCCACTTTACATACAGAACACCCCTCCCCCCTTAGTTCAGTCCTACGTGGTGACGCAGTCTCGCAGGTAGGTGGGGCTTTTTCGGACTCGACTTGACCTGCGCAGTTCATTTTCAGTGAAGACTTCGACCGGTTCGGATGGGGCTGTTGTGTCGTCCGTCCTTCTCTCTGGAACCGTCTGGAAGGGTGAGTCGGCCATTTTACCGCCGCCTGAGTTTCTTAGGCCGGCGGTTCTGCCGCTCCCTCCCGTTTCCTCGGGGCAGGTCGAGCTGGCTTGGCTGGCCCCTTCCGATGGTCTCTTTCCGTGGGTCTCTTCAAACGATGAGTCTTTTGTTGGCTCTTTTTGGTCGTATTGAATGTTAGTTTTATTTTTAAATAGTTCTTTATTCGTTTCTCGCCTTTCCCCCCCACCTCGGTTTGCATTTCGCCGTGTTTTTTTGTGAATGTTTGTAAGTCCGTGGTTCTTTCTATAATTCGAGATCGAAGCTGGTCTATGTGCCGCTTCCATTCCCTGCCATCGTCTAATTTTACTCGGTAGGATTTGGGGCCTGTAATTTGGATAATTTGCCCGGGTAGCCATACCGGGTCCCCGGTGAAATTTTTTGCGTAAACTAAATCGTCTGTTTCGAATTGTCTGAACCGTGTTGAGGAGTCAGGGGGGTTTTCTGGGGTAAAATTTGGGTGTAACTTATCCAGGTGAGATCTTAATTTTCGCCCCATGAGTAGTTCTGCTGGTGATTTATTTGTGATAGTACTGGGTGTTATGTGCTGGAGTGTGAGCAACCGGTTTACTTTTTGTTGGATATCTCCAGCGTCCATTCGTTCCAACCCTTCTTTGGTAAACCGGACCATTCTCTCAGCCCTGCCATTCGCAGCCGGGTGAGCCGGCGCGGTTAGTGCATGTCTTATACCTAGGGAGGCTAGGTATTGCTCAAATGGTATGCTGGTTAGCTGTGGCCCATTATCTGAGACGAGAATGTCTGGTATGCCATGGGTGGCAAACAGGCTGTCTAGTTGCTTTATTACGGCTTCTGTTGTCGTTGATGGCATGATTTTTACTTCAAGCCAATTGGAATAGGCATCAACGACAATCAGAAAGGTATGCCCCTTGGTAGGCCCCGCGAAGTCAATGTGTATTCTTGACCACGGTCCTCGAGGGGTTTCCCAGTCCTTAACAGGTGCTTTTGGTGGGGATGGTCTAATTGCCTGGCATTTGTGGCATGAGCTTACCCAATACTCTATGTCCTTATCAATACCCGGCCACCACACATAACTTCTGGCGAGGCTTTTCATCTTAACCATACCCGGGTGCCCTTCATGTAACAGCCTAAGGACCCTGGGCTGCAGTTTAGCAGGGATTACTACCCGATCACCCCACAACAAACACCCCTTTTGGATGGAAAGTTCAGTCTGTCTGGACCGGAAAGGTTTAGAATTTTCAGTTTTTTGATTCTCCGGCCAGCCTTTACCTACCCAGCTAAGAACGCGGGCAGTCAATGAGTCTTTCGCGGTGGCTCTGGCGACATCATACGCTGATATGGGTAGATCGGGGCAAGTCTCGATTTGTAGCGTTGTCATCGCTGGTGCCGGGTCTGCGTCGGTTGTTGGTAAAGGCGCTCTGCTCAAAGCGTCCGCATGGGAAATTTGTTTCCCTGGTCGGTGTGTCAGAGTGTAGGAATAAGCCGCCAGGAACTCTGACCATCTCGTCATTCTTGGTGACAGTATATTAGGTGTTGGCTTGTTTCCCGCCAAAATCCCCATTAACAGCTTGTGATCCGTTATGATTCGAAAAGTCCTCCCATATAAATATTCGTGGAAATGTTTTACTCCAGCGACAATTGCTAGAGCTTCCCTGTCCAATTGGCTATAATTCCGCTCGGTTTTTGATAGAGTCCTAGAATAATATGCGATGGGTGCTTCTCTGCCATCCGGTAGCTGGTGGCTCAGGACGGCACCTACTCCATATGGTGAAGCATCGCAGGTCACTGTTAATGGCAGAGTGTCGCTAATTGGATGAGAACGTTTGTTGATGTTTGCAGTCTTTTAATATTTTGGAAGGCTTTTTTTTCTTTGTAACCCCAAGTCCAAGTTGCCTTTTTGTCTAGCAGGCGGTGTAGCGGTTCTGCTATAGTGGCTTTGTTTGGCAGGAACACATTATAGAAATTAATTAATCCTAAGAACGCTTGTAGTTCTGTTTTATTTCTAGGTTCAGGAGCGTCATTTATCGCCTTAACTTTTTTATCTGTGGGGTGGATACCCTCTCCGTCTATTGAGTAGCCCAGAAATTCGACGTTGTTTTTAACTAGACAGCACTTCTCTCTTTTAACCTTGAGGCCAGATTCTCTAAACTTAGTCAGAACCTTTTTCAGTCTGTTCCTTAATTGTGTTTCATCTCTGGCCGAGATTAGGACGTCGTCGAAATAGGGAACGACTCCTTGTATGCCATTTAGAAGGCGTTCCATTAGACTCTGGAAGACGCCAGGGGCTACGCTTACTCCAAATTGGAGTCGGTGGCATTTGAATGCGCCCTTATGGGTGACAATAGTCTGCGCTTCTGCTGTTTCTGGGTCTACTGGGAGTTGTTGATAGGCTTGTGCCAAGTCGAGTTTGGCGAAAACTTTGCCATTTCCCAGGGAATGAAGCAAATGCGGGACTACTGGCACCGGGTATGCGCTTGGTTGTAATGCGTGGTTCAGGGTAGCCTTATAGTCACCACAGATTCTGATGGACCCATCTGGTTTAATGGGTGTGACGATAGGCGTTTCCCACTTGGCATGGTCCACAGGTTCTAAAACCCCTTGGGCTACTAATTTGTCCAGCTGTTCCTCTATTTTTGCCTTTAGTGCAAAAGGAACTCGCCTGGCTTTTATTCTTCGTGGGGCTATTTGGGGGTTTAAATTGAAAGAAATGGGGTTTCCCCGGTACTTGCCCAGTGATCCGTCAAAAACGTCCTGGAATTCTCGGACGAGGTCGTCTTCCCAGCCGGTTGTAGTCACTCGATCGACCCCGGTCATCCCGATGCCCAATGGCGCGAACCACTCGATGCCCAGGAGGCTTGGTCTGTCTTGGTTGACTATGGTCAGTGGAAGCACCTTGATGTGATTCTTGTAGGCGACTTGGAAATGTCCCTTGCCCATCACAGGGATTTGGTTTCCCTGATAGTCTTTGAGGGTTAGGTGCTGCTTCATCAAGTCTTTGGTTTTGATACCTGGGACTAACTGTTTAATTGTGTCCCACGATACCATGGAGAGGAAGGACCTCGAGTCCACTTCCATCTTGCAGTGTTTTCCCTCGATTTCTACGACGATTTTAATTTTTCTCCCACTTTCCGTCTTGGAGCTCTGGATAATGACAGTTTGGTGTGTATTGGCTCGCTTTTCTTGTTGCCATTTTCTTCCGGCTCGATTGGGCTCAGCTCGTGTTGGGGAATTTCTGCGTCTCGTCGGGCTGTAAGATTTTTTGTTTCTGCAGACCTTCTCGATGTGCCCTCTTTTTTTGCAATGTCGGCAGATGGCATCGAGGAATCTGCATTCGGCTCGTGGATGGTTTCCTCCGCAGCCAGCGCATTCCCGCCAATTTCTCCTTTCGCGCTCTTTTTTGTTCATGAGCAAACGGTGGACCTCGTTGTCCTCTTCGCTCGATTCGTTTGTTTCGCCCGACTCTTCATAATGGGTCGTGGTGGCAGGATGCTTTCTATCTTTGGCTGGTGTTTCATCGCTGTGTGTGTTCATCTTCTTAAGGGCCACTGCAGATTTTTTCGCAGCTTCAGCGGCTGTGGCTTCCGCAATGGCTTCGGTAATGGTGATGTTGGGCTTGTTGAGCATTTTACTCTGTGCGGTTGAGTCTCTCAGGCCCAACACCACGCGATCTCTCATTGCCTCGTCTATGTTTGAGAATTCACACTCACCCCCTATTTGTCTGAGTGCAGCGACGAAGTCGGCGACGGTTTCTCCCTCTCTCTGGTCTCTTCGGTAAAATTCATGTCGCTTTATTAAATTAGACACCATCGGAGCATAGTGTGCTTTGAGGAGTCTCTGTAATTCTGTCCACGTTAATTGTTTAACGTCCCGAGGCTTAGCGAGGGCTTTTGCCATTTTAAACACAGTTGGTCCGCAGTGCGTCAGGAACACGGCTCTCTTGCGTTGTTCGGAAATGCCTTCCATTTCATTGCTCTCCAAGTACATTTGGAAGCGATCAGCATAGGAATCCCAATCCTCTTCGTTGGGATTGAAGGGTGCGGGCGGTGCGTTGTTTCCAGACATCTTGGTTGCAGTCTGGGCTTCTTATCACCGCGTGCAGGTTTGTTCCGTTCAGGACGATCCCACCCTCGTCGCCAGTGTTTTGTTCGGAAAACACACGAGGTAGACCGGGTTCCAACAACAAATACTTTTATTATAACCAGTCAGTAACGGAACGCCGGCTGAAGCCGGGGCCAGCCCTTTTATACAGGCTGGCTTGCCTGCTTGCAGCCAATGGCAGTTATTTGGATTTGCCGCCTTTTGGGCAGCTCTTTGGATTGGTTCCTAGTGAACCAATCCACTGTTCTTTTTCTTAGCCAATCAGAATGGTAGATTTGGAGTCATCCACTTTACATACAGAACAAGCCCCACCCAAATATTTCATCTGGGTGGGGCTATTTTATGTTTTCCTTGGCTGGTTCTGATGTAGTAAAGGTCAAAATGGTTTAAATGCTTTATGTTCTGCTGAACCAAAAACTTTAGCCTTTCTAAAAATTCAATACACAATGGGAAATTGGGATTGGTTGATGCATTTTTTCATTTTCTGTCTAGAACAAAAACCATCAGTACAGTGGTAATCCATGCTGAATGTCATCTATTATTCAAGTTGACCAATCAAATTTGGCTGTTCTTGAGAAAATGAAATGAAATTAAAAAGGAAATCCAATGGTGAAAAAAAATAAGATTCTACATTTAGGCAAGGAAGAATAAATGCCCAGATATAGTATAGGTGGTACCTATACTGGCTCAATATAAGTAATTGTGAGAGTGATCTTGGAGTCCTAGTGGACAATCACTTAAATATGAGCCAGTAGTGTGCTGCAACTGCCAACACAGCTCTTAGCTGCATTAACAGAAAGATAGAATCAAGATCACATGAAGTGTTAATACCACTTTATAATGCCCTGGTAAGGCCACACTTGGAATATTGCATTCAGTTTTGGTCGCCACAATGTAAAAAAGATGTTGAGACTCTATAAAAATTGCTTAGAAGAACAACAAAGATGATTAGGGGACTGAGGCTAAAACATATAAGGAACAGTTGCTGGGGTATGTCTAGATTAGTGAAAAGAAGGACTAGGGGGTGACATGATAGCAGTGTTCCAGTATATCAGGAGTTGACACAAAGAAGAGAGAGTCAAGATATCCTCCAAAGCACCTGAAGGCAGGATAAGAAGCAATGGATAGAAACTAATCAAGGAGAGCAGCAACCTAGAAGTAAGATGAAATTTCATGACAGAACAATTGATCAGTGGAACAACTTGTCTCCAGAAGTTGTGAATGTTCCAACACTGGAAGTTTTTAAGAAGATTGGACAACCATTTGTCTGAAATGCTATAGGGTTTCCTGCCTAAGCATGGGATTGGACTAGAAGACCTCCAAGGTTTCTGCCAACTCTATTCTAAAACTAAAGATGGCCAGTTCTGGTTTTGCTCAGTTGGAAAACAATAAAGAACTCTGAAAGCTATAAAGGAACATAGAAAGAAAGAAAAAAAAACCCTAGAAAAAGGCAATGATAAATCATTTTTGTATGGCTGCCAACAAAAGAACAACAGACCTATCAAGGTAATCACCAGATCTTGACTCAGGTTTGGTATTTTTTCCCAAACATTTTCTAAACATTCAAAATCTAAGCTCAATATTTATAGAAAAACATACTAAATTTCCTCCTGCATATGTATTTTCAAGGTTCTTTAGAATTTGCTTCTTGTGGCATAGTCTTCTTGCTGAAGGAAAAGGTAAAGTTTGTAGCTTTATTTGGCTTCTCATACAACATTCCCAGTTTTATAATTTTAGTTACAAATCAAAGAAATTGTGCATTAATTTTACCAATAACATCAAACTCACATATTTCCGATGCAATACATATAGAAAAAAATTCCTAAGCTACTGTATCCATCATGATAAATATGCTTGAAACACAGTTTAATATATCATAGTTAATACATTATTTTATCTTGCCTTATTAAGTTCATAGGCATAGTTGCTTTGTGTCATTGGCTTAGGTTTTCCACTACTTTCTTAGATTTTGTAAGGGAGGATGTGATTTTTCTTCATCACAGAATATGCTAGATTTAGCTATAGAAATACAGCCATTGCAATCTTATTGTATAATTTAGTGACAAGAAACAGAGTAGACAGAATTATATAAAATTCTCACTGGGACTTAAATTGGCAATCTTTGATTATATGCAGCTTCATCATTGTATTAATTTTTAAAAAGCAATTGCTGGGTTTTTCTTTGTGAAGTGACTTTTGATGTCTGTATTAATTTATACCAATGGAAGAGAATACCTATAGTTCAGGGATAAACTATGGGGGTTTTGATACTCCCCAAACTTGGTTGTTTTCTTGCAGAATGCAGACATTTTATTACAAATGAGATACTATCATCATCATGAACACTGATTGATGCTACCTAGTTTGTAATAAAACGTGTGCAAGAAAACAACCAAGCTCATTAATTTATAAATGAGGCCCATAACTAGCCATACACTAAGGTAAAAGGAAGCAATTGCATCACATTACAGATTTTGGGGAGCATCAGTAATGTGTTGGTGAAAAGAGCTGTTTAACATGTAGCTTCATTAACACATGGCTGCCTTTAGTGTAGTGGACAAAATATGCCTACCAGTGGTGAAGGAAGATTCAACTCATGTGCAGATTAGTTTTGTATTTGAAATAGAATTTTTTTTTTTTTTACTTCAGGCAGCAAAATCTTTTTGACTATTCCCTGATTGGCCTTTCAGCTGGGCAGGATAATTAGTGTTATTGCTTTCTTGCAATCTAATGTAAAATCAAGGGGCAAGCAAGATCAGGTATTTATTTAAGTGGAATTAGGTTTTTCTCTTCTTATATTTTTGTAAGTTTCCAGAGCAATAATTTTCAGTATGCCTTATTAACCTAGAAATCAATTCAACCATTACAGAACAGCAGTTTTATCTAGTCTAGAGAGCAATTTGCACAGAACAATGGGAATGAGAGGAATACTTGGCTAATCCTGTCTCGTAAAATCAAAATCATGGTGTGCTTTTTTAGAATGGAAGCTTTTTAGGAAGAAAAACTAGGACTTCATAATGGAAAAGGTGAACTCCATATTTCAACTGGCTATGCATATATATGCTATTTATAAATCTGGATGTGTATTATAGCATTTTCTATCTCATATTCATGCAATATTTATAAAGAAAATATTATTCCCATTATACAATATTCTGCACTAGCACACTGAAATGTACAACTAAAACCCATGTGAGTGGAGTAAAAACAGTTTGTACATCATTGGTTTTCCATCTAGGTTATGTTAAAAAAATTCACATACTACAGCAGACCACACTGTGGTTTCTGTGGTGTTAAAATTATCAGATGGATTCAGATAGTGTGAAGACGTTGATTCTTTTAAAGTCTATCAGGATTGAGAATTGTCTGTAATTTTATTGTTATTTACTAGCAATGTTGAATTTTCAGTATTTTACAGAAGATTGTCTCTGAGTAGCTCTATCACAGTGACTTTCAAAAGTTATTGTTTGTTTGGCTATATGTAGACATAAATTACAGATGTATCTGAATTATTTTAAAATGTGAATGCAAAAGACAACTTTTCATTCTGTTTAAGGTGCTTAAACTTGTATCAAACACAAGTTTATACACCTTAAACAGCTATGTCTCATCTGGGGAACAAGTGGCTCCATGGCAACATCTATGACTGATGTATAAACCTGGAAAAAAAGATTTGCTGGATTAAGAAGTTATTGAAGGTAGAATGTGAATATTCTTCAGCACTCTGAAACATTTTCTCTCATTTGAATCTGACACATTACACAATATTAGTACATGTCACATAATAGAAGTTATAAAAATTTGCTTAACTTCACATAGATCAGAAGTCAGATTTCTTGCATAGAACACACACACACACACTATACATATATATATATAAATTTAAAACTGAAGCTGCTGTAAAAGTCTGATTCACAGACAATACAGAAGCCTGATGATGACAGATGAGATTCTGCTGAAACGTTGCTACAACTTTAAAAGCACAACTACAATGACATGGGAAAATACCTGAACAAAGCTGAACAGCATACATGTAAGTACCCGCAAAAACTTAAGAAAACATATATAGTATTATATATATCTTTCA
Source organism: Laticauda colubrina (assembly GCA_015471245.1). Lineage (NCBI taxonomy): Eukaryota > Metazoa > Chordata > Lepidosauria > Squamata > Elapidae > Laticauda > Laticauda colubrina. Next base: position 31,206,579 of record BLBF01000022.1, on the reverse strand, counting down.
TGTATCACATTAAGCCAAAATATATGTCTTGTATTCTGAGCCCAATCACTGTAGTTTGTAAATAAGGTCCATGATTTATCATATTGCATGAGTTAAATCAATAAACATAGTATGCTTTTGTGTGATATTCCATTTTTCTTTGATTCAGATAACTTAATTACACTGATTTTTTCTGGAAAGTTTTTTATAATTCCCTCTGGTTACAAAATTACAAGAATTTTGTCAATTTTTGTCAAATATTAAAGTGAATGCATTTTTATTTCAATTTACACATTTTTATTAATCAAATTTAATTTAGCATATCATGGCAATACAGCCCATCTCTACCTGTTTTGTGAATTGATTCAATCAGCCAGTCACCAATTTATTGCAGTCTTAGATCAGTACATATTAATTTGATCATCAATTATTGGAATAAACTATTGTGGCAGTAAACTGGATTACAGTAATTTTTTCAACTCTCGTTTTTCAAATGAAGGCTAAAATTACATTTGTTTTCATAATCTTTCTTCCAATAGTCAGATTATAAATGATTACTGAAAATATTCAGAAATAGAGGGATTCACTTACTTATCAACCATTTTCATTTTCATCATCAGTAAATTCAATTTTCCACCCTGTTTCCATAAACATAATTTAAGATTTACTTAGTGTAGAGCTAACAAAAAATCCAGACTATATAAATGTCCACAACTTCATTTTTAAAAAATATTAATTTGGTGATAAAATAATTCTTCCTGGATTGAGCCAGTGGTCAGTACAGTAGTATAGTTCCTATGCGTTCACAAGGCAAATTTGGTGAATTTGGTGAATATAATTGGTGAATTCTACATTCATAGATATTGAGGGGCTATCCATCTTTGACTTTGCAATACAAGGATGCTTATGTGATATAGAATCTAGAAATATAGCAACAACAGTACAACAATTTCAGTATACAATCTGTAGAGTGCTTTGAGTTATATCACTGCTTCAAGAGGGAGAATTTTAAACGTATCAACTATAGCTTATATTGTATGACATTCTAAGACAATGAAGCCACATTAGTTGCTTGAAGTCTCATTCAGTGTATTTATAAAATGTTCAGATGCTACTGTAGGTTACAGATTGCTTGGGCATACTTTCTTTTGAAGGTATCTTATGCCTAAAGATATTAGCAGATCTGTGTAGGAATACATTTTTGAGCTTTTAAAGAAAAGGCAATGTTGCTATTCTTTTTTTCTTTCCTGGAAGGTACCCTTTAATTCTGCAGAGCTAACAGAGGGAAGGCAAAGGAATCATTTCTCCTATACTTCATTTATTATGCCAGTTACAAATTGGGGCTTTTCAATGATGAACAATTTTCAATTTAGATTGCTTAGTTAAATATAGTTTGGATATAGTGATGTGAAACATTAAAATATTTAAGTAGGACATAATTTAAGAGACACTTAGAAAAAATGTATATCTGGCATAGTATTTATTCAGATTCATTTTATAGGATTAAATGTTATAGCTGAAATGAGTTGTGGAACAAATTATATTGTTCCACTGTAATATTTGCATTTAAGATGCTGGGCTTGTTGACTGGATGTTTCACAATTCAGGACCCAAGTACCATGTGACAGAGTGAGCTTCTGTTCTTGCCCCAGCTCTTGCCAACCGAGCAGTTTGAAAACATGCAAATGTGAATAGATAAATAGGTATTAGTGAGAAAGTAACAGCATTTTGTATGCTGTAGCATATAGTCATTCTGGTCACATGACCATGGAAGCATCTTCGGAAAATGCTGGCTCCCGTGGCTAAGAAACAAAAATGAATACTGCCCCCTAGAATCAGACATGACTGGGCAGGGGAAACCTTTACCTTTTACCTTTATGAACTGTTCAGTGAAATAACTTTGCAATACTTTCAGACTTCACTTTCACAAGAGTTTAACAGATAATAAGAAGCATCCATTATATGTCTGATGTCAATTCAGAGGATTCTACCACTTACGTTATGTTCATTAGATGTCATATAGCTGAAAGTGAAACATAAATATTTGCAAATATGAAAACTTTGCTTTTTGTTTGTTTGCTTCTCTCTCTCTCTCTCTCTCTCTCTCTCTCTCTCTCTCTCTCTCTCTCTCTTCCCCTTTCAGTAGGTCACTGGTCATAACCACTTTTGCAGATATTTGGAATCATTCTAGAAATATGAACCGCTTGTGTGTATGAGTGAAAACATGCAAAAAGGGTGTATTCGTTGACAGTTAAATGGGCAAAGTAAGTGTTAATGTACTTTTACTAATGACATCTAAGTGGTACAAGAGGGGGACTAATAATGACGATGATATAACAGTTTATATGGCCATCAAATCAAAATGACATATATTTCAGAAATCAATATCATATTTAAAAATGCAAGGCAACAAAATGAAATAGTTGTTTAGTCTCAGTAGGTTAAGTTAGGGAAGTCATAATAGAATTATTAAGGTGACATAAATAAAAATCCCAATACTGGGATTCTGGCTGACTATCTTCATCACATGTTTTATATATGTGCAGTTAAAGTGTTCCCAAGTCTTGAATATATTAAAATAGAAGCGAAAGGAAAATGATCTCTAATCGCAAAACACAATTTTGAAAAAAGCAGAATGTAAGATAGCAATTAAAAAGGAGGAATTCATTAATAATTTTCTTAATTAAAAACTGGAATTGTGATTTTTAATATTAGCCAGATGGTTTATGTAATGACTTTTGAAACAAATAGCAAAATATTGTGTACAGAATGTTTTAATTATTTAAAATGTTATTTAATTTCCCTTCTACTTTTGTAACAGATGGCATTATTTCTAAAGTTTTTTTCTGCTGTATTCATAATCTCAAATAAATTAGTTTTCACTTTCTATAATCCTATTTAACTATTTTAATTATTAAGTATTTTTAGAAATATTCATTGCTCAGTTTAAAATTTATGAGACTTGTGTATTTAATATATCTCCATATATACATTTTACTTATGCTTTAAATTCTTGCATATATTTGTTATTTATAAGTAGTGATTCAAGGAAAAGCACATTGGAAATTGTGATAATTTAACTATATTATTATTACACATTCATTCTACTATATTAACTTTTAATCGATTGATCCACAGTCTAAACCTAAAGGCCCTGTCACAGTGCCCAACGGATGCAAAACATTAGTAAAAAGGACACAATGGACGAGCAAAATGTTCCATCCGTTGTTATCTGCTCTCAAAAGGGGCAAAAATTTGCATAACCGGAGCGGATAACACGGAAAGGAACGGACGCGGGGAGGATGCAGGGCGGATGAAAAGCGGATGCGGAACAGAAGCCCAGCGGATGGAAGTGGATGGGAGCGGATGGCACATCCGCGAGGCTTCCGGGGGACCTCAGCAAAGCCGACACAGAACGGATACAGCGGATGCACAGCGGATGCACAGCAGATGCACAGCGAATGAAGCGGATGCAGAGCAGAAGCCTAGTGGATGCACAGCGGAAGCCTAGCGGATGCCTTGCGTTAATTGCGCATGCAGGGGGGATTTATTGCATCAGCCCCGCAGATATAAAGGGAAGCAGCTCGCATGTGGCCAGCATTCAGAGGAAAGACCTGCTGCCGGATAAATCGAGTCCTTGCCTACCCTGCCTGCATGCCTGCCTGCAAGCCTTGCTGCAAGTCTTCCTGCCAGCCTTCCTGCCAGCCTGCCTCCCAGCCTCCCTGCCAGCCAGTCTACCTGCCAGCCTTGGTGCCTGCCTGCCTGCCTTCCTGCCAGGCTTCCAGCCAGCCTTCTTTCCAGGCTTCCTGCCAGCCTTGGTGCCTGCCTGCCTGCCAGCCTTCATGCCTACCTCCCTGCCAACCACCCTGCCAGCCAGCAACCCCACAACCATGGGGAAGAAGCAAAAGCCTCAGCAACCTGCCGCCATCCCTGGCAAGAGGGACAGGGCCACCCTCCCGCCCCCTGTCCCTGACTCTGCTTCTGCTGGGGTTTCTGCTGCTCGGGCTCACTCTTCTGGTGCTGGAGCTTCTGCTGAAGCTGCTCCTGGTGGTGGTGCTTCTGCTGGTGCTTATTCTGCTGAAGCTGCTCCTGGCGGTGGTGCTTCTGCTGGTGCTTATTCTGCTGAAGCTGCTCCTGGAAGTGGTGCTTCTGCTGGTGCTTACTCTGCTGAAGCTGCTCCTGGTCCTGCTGGTCCTGCTGGTCCTGCTCATGCTCCTGGACTTGCTTGTACTGCTCGTACTGCTCATGCTCCTGGTCTTGCTCATGCTCCTGGTCCTGCTCGTGCTCCTGGTCCTGCTCATGCTCCTGGTCTTGCTGACGCTGCTGGTGCTTACTCTGCTGCTGCTGATCTTGGTCCTGCTGGTCCTGCTGGTCCTGCTGCTGCTGCTGCTGCTGCTGCTGATGATGATGATGATGATGATCCTGCTGCTGCTGCTTCTGCTGCTGATGATGATGATGATTATGATCCTGCTGGTGATGATGATGATGATGATGATGATGATGATGATGATGATGATGATGATCCTGCTGGTGCTGCTGCTGGTGGTGGTGTGGAGGAGCAGCCCCTACTACCTGGGAGCCCCTCTGATGAGAGCCCATCTGGTCCTGCCAAAGGGAGGAAGAGGCATATGCGACAACGGGAGAGGAGGCAATACTATATTGAGGAGGAACACGAGGATGAGTTGCTGGAGTGGCTGAGAGAGAATGACTATCTGTGGAGGAAGGGACACCGGCTGTACAGGGACACCAAGCGGAAGCATGCTGCTTGGAGAGAGAAGGCGGAGAGTATGGGCTACACTTCGGAGGTACTCCTTGGCTGGTGGAAGCAAATGCACACCTGGTACGGGAAGCTGCACCTGAAGAAATGTGGCCAGGCCACGGTGAAGCTGATGGACAGAGAGACCTATGTCATGGCCAAGTGAAGCTTCCTGGAGGGTGAGATACGCCACCGAGAAGCACCAGCAGCCCCTCTCACAACGCTCTCTCTCCGGCAGCCTGCTGAGATCCAGTCCTCTTCTGGCTGAGAGTCAGCTCCTGTCTCCAGGCAGGTTTCTGTGGAGCGTCCCATGGCGGAGAACCCGCGGACAGCTGTTGTAACCGTAGTGGAGTGCGTGGAGGACTCCCTGGTGTGGTGGGAGAAAGGAGATGGCGCATCCACCACAGTCGTAGCCGCATCCACCCCCCCCAGCTCTACCTCCACAGAAAGGCAGAGAGCTAGACAGCAGGAGGGGCAGAGCCACACTGTCCTGCTGGAGATCAGGGACACCATCCGGACCAGCATAGATCTCCTCTCTCAGCTGGTCCACACCGACTCCTCTCCTCCAACCGCAAGCCCTTCCTCACCTATGTCAACCAGACCCTCAGGAACATGGAGGAACCCCAGTACCAGGTGGTGAAGGACCGGATCACCAAACTGCTTCACAACCCTCCAGACCCAGAGGAACCTGCTCCCACCCAGTCCAGATCTGCTCCTCCACCCCAGGTGATGTCCCTCCCATTCCAAGGCTTTCCACAGGCCCTCACCTACCAGGGCTACGGCTACCGGGAGATCCAGCAGCACAGGCAGCAGCCCTTCCCAGTCCAGGCACAGAGGCATTGGGTGACACCGTTGCCACTGGTTCCATTGATGCCACCGATGGCACCCACGCCAATGATGCCACCGACGACAGCAATGCCACCCCCACCACCGATGCCACCCACGCCAGTCCTCACCCAGCTGCAGACCAGACAGCCCCACTACACTACTCCTTCCTCCACCCCACAGCCAAACCCGGCCTCAGTATATCTGTCATCAGTACTGGGGTTGATACCCCATGGCATGGAGGAAGGACCTCTCATCATCACGGGTCTGAGCCAGCTGTCCGAGAGCTTTCTCAACACACCGTCACCTGTTGTTCTCTCGGGGCCAGGCACCCCAGTGGTGCTTCAGACCAGCACTGCAGCAGCACCCACCTCCACAGCACCTGGACCCTTCACCCCTGAGACTGGGCACACCTCCAAGTGACCAAGAGGAGTGCCAGAGACTGGCTGGCTGGCGACCTGTGGACTTTATTTGGACACTTGACTTGGGTCATTTTTCTTTTACAGCTTGTTGTTCAATAAAGTCTATCTTTGATTCACACACTTGCTTCATTTCTATTTTTTAATAAAGTCTTGGTGGAAACTTTGAGAAATGGTTTAAGCCTTTTCATACTTGTGGGATGGGTTAAGATAGCAGTGGGGTGGGCAGGGATACCTGTGGAATGAGCAGGGATACCTTTGGGATGGCTAATAGCTGTGGGATAGATAAACCTCCAGTGCAAGCATAGTGGGACTGTATGGTCCAGCCTCCCAGGTGCCACACCTATGGCCCTTTATTATCAACAATAATGTAATAATCATCCACACATGTCAACACAAACACAACTCTTTATTAAACGCCCTGTTCATTGTAGGCCCACCCAACATACATGGCCCAATCTTATCCGTGTGATGAGACAGGCTGAAGGAAGCACCCATTAATCATCTATCATCCTGTCTTGCCACTCCACTGCTCCAGCTGGGGAGTTGCACCAGTGTCTCAGGAGGTTGCACTACTTCTTCCCTTCATGTGAGGCTCTGTTGGGGCCTTGCACATCCTCAGTGTCTATGAGGTTTCACCCTTGCCTCCATTCCCCAGGCTCCATGTCCCCATTGCCTTGTTGGAGGTCCACGAGCCTCTTCTGCAAGACTGGGTAGCGGGTGCACATGAGATTGTGCAGGATGCAGCAAGCTTCCACGATCCTCCTCACGGTCTCTGGGCGATGCTGCATGGTGATGAGAAGTACCTGGAACCTGTTGGCCAGGATGCCAAAGGCGTTCTCCACCCCCCCCCTTGCCCTGGACAGCCTGTAGTTGAAGATCCTCTCTTCATGGGTGAGGCATCTGGAGGTGTAGGGCTTCATGAGGTAGGTTCTGAGGGAGAAGGCGTCATCCCCCACGATGAAGTAGGGCACATCTTGCGTGTTGTTGGGCAGGGTGTCTGGATCTGGGAAGCCCACGATGAGGTTGCGTTCCAGCCCCTCCTTGAGGTCACTGGCGTTGTATACCTGGGCATCTGAACATGACCCGTTGCCTGAAGCATCGATGTACATGAACTTGTAGTCAGCATCGACCATGGCGAAGAGGACGATGCTGAAGAAGCCCTTGTAGTTGAAATAAGTGGGCCCCGACTTGGCTGGAGCTTTGCAGGCCATGTGCTTGCCATCTATGGCTCCAACGGTGTGGGGGAAGTTCCACCTCTGATACCACTGCTCTGAAACTTTCTTCCAGCCTTCTTCAGTGGAGGGGCACTGGAGGAGCTCCTCCAGGTATTCTTCAATGATGGCCTGCACCACTTCTCTGACCACAATGCTGATGGTGTTGTGTGGCACCCTCCAGCTGTACTGCATGCTCATGTAGGTGGTCTCTGAGGCCAGGTGGCGCAGAGTGAGTGCCACCTTGAGCCCAGGGTCCAGGCTCAGCCAGAAGTTGGTGTTTGCCTTGGTCAACCTGGGTGTCAGGCGGTGCACAACTTCGTCAAACATGGCTGGAGGCATCCTCATGAAGTTCTGGAATGCACGAGGGTCTTCATTCCTGAGCTCCACCATCAGCTTGTTGTACAGTCTGTACTCTGCTCTTCTCCCAATCCATCTTCGGACCCAGACGCTTCTTGGCCACCTCCTTTTCTTCCCGTAGTAGAGTTTACAGAGCCTGTAGATGGCTTCACACTGTTGCAGAAGGATGGTGGCTGCCAAAAGGACCGTGTTACGATCCACGGTTGACATGACTGGATGCTGTGGAAGAACAAGAGTCAGATGAAGGCTGCAGAGGTCTGCACAGCTGGACTGCTGGTCTGAAAGTGAGATGCAGGTGAGTTGCTCCCCCTTTTTATAGGCAGTAGAGGTGTCCCTTTGCATCCTCTAGGCATCCTCTAGGCATCCTCTAGGCATCCTCTAGGCATCCTTAATATCCGAGATAGGCCCCCTCTGCGAATGTTTTTTCCATTTTAAATGCTTTGTTTCTGTGCTGCATCTGCTAGGCATCTGTTCTGCATCTGTTCTGCATCTCTTCCGCTTCCTCCCTGCGTCCGAGCGGATGCAAGTTGCGCGGATGTGGAACAGATGCCTAGCGGATATAGCGGATGCGTAATGGATGCAGAACGGATGCCTAGCAGATGCCTAGTGGATGCAGAATGGACAAATTGGATACATTTTCCGCACAAAAGTTTTGAGCAGCTCAAAACTTTCTGAGTGGATAAAACGTCCATAAATGGATGCTGGACGGATAGAGAGGAAGCAAAACGGAGGCAGTGAGTACAGAACGGATACATCGCGTTAACCAACGGATGGCAAGCTTTTTTGTCCATTTTACATCCTCTTTGCATCCGTTGGTGCAGTGTGACAGGGGCTTTATATTTATGAGGTCAATGAAAAAAATCCTTCCATCCCAGAATGTCCTTTTTTGGCCAGCCTTCAGTGTTGCCTTAGAAATAAGCTCATTAGTTTACCAGTAGCCAGCAATTCTGTTTGAATCAAAGACAGAAGCTAACTCATATCTTTGATAATTTATCCTGAAACAAGGGTGCAAATCTATGACCAGATATCAATGAATTGCAACCCTTCTGTCTCAAATAACCTATCTTTTTGTCAAGTCTTGGCTAATACTGTAGCCTGAAAGAAAACCAATGCTTGAAAAAAGCAGGAATTATCTTATCCCAAGAGTAAGTAATACATGACTAGTATTTATTAAAGGCAATGTTGAGATTCTGAAAGAAGTCAACACAAACAAGTTAACGCAAGCAAGTATAATGTCCATGTGCACATCCTTACAATAATTTACAACTGATTACCTCCTAGCAGTGTATATTATAGAAATATTAAATTGCAATATTTGGAAACACAAACACCCTTATTTATTGCAAATTCAGATCCTAACTTTCTGAATACAAATATCTCTGAAGTGGCTTACTAGAAACTTCTACAAATCCTTTTAAAATCATAATGAACCACTGTGTCCTGTTTAAGTATGCAATTTGTTCATTCCCTTGTGACCATATAGTTCATCCAGAAAAAAGGTATTTCCATATTGGGCCTTGAGATTGGGCTGGTTCATATAATGTGTTAAACCATTGATGAGTTCATTTGGTTTTGCTCTCTAGCATGTGTGAATTCAGCAACCATAGCAGGCAAAATAGTTTATGTCTTAGTGTGTTATACATACCCAATTTATTGTAATTTATTAAGTATAACTCAGTGGGATAAACCACAGTTTTGTGCAATGTATGAACCCACAAATGTAGTATTTTCCATTTTAAGGAATTCAGTAAGACTGAATGGTGCTTAGATTATTGCATTCATTCATGTATTGATTGATTGAATTTATTGAATTTATATTTCCACCTATTCGCCCATGGTGACTCAAGGCAGCTTACAGAATATAAAACCACATTAAAACAATAAAAGTAACAAAAAGAATCAAATAATATAAAAAAATCACCCAGCTCCAACCCTCCACCCCAACAACAGCAGATCATACGAGCCATTTAATGGGCTCCATCCCATTCTGGGTTCCCCAGGCCTGCTGGTAGAACCAGGTCTTCAGCACCTTCTGGAAGAGTATTAGAGAGGGGGCTTTTCTATTCTAATCTCTGTGGGGATGATGTTCCAGACAGAGGGAACCACCATGAAGAAGGCCCTTCTTCTGGGTCCCACCAGGTGTATCTCCCTCTGGGATGGGACCTGTAGCATTCCCTGCCTTCCCACTCTGATGGGTCCAATAGATATGACTGGCAAGAGACATTCCCTCAGATAACCTGGTCCCAAGCCATGAAGGGCTTAAAAGGTGACAACCAGCACCTTGAATTGCACCCAGAAGCAATGCAGCTCCCACAGAAGAGGTGACACATGTGCACACCGGGATCTGCACAAAACCATGCAGGCCGTTGCATTTTGCACCAACTGGAGTTTCCAAATCCTTTTCAAGGGCAGCCCCATGTAGAACATGTTGCAATAGTCAAGATGGGAAATGACTAGAGTATGAGTGACTGTGAGTAGGAACTGTTTTATAATAATGTATATATAAATATTTCCCCTGTAAAAATTATTGGAATATATCCGCTTTGGAAGGATTAAAATAGTCAGTGGTTTTTTGTGTTACAGTTTTCTGATAGCAATTCTGTCTCAGTGACCAGTAGCACGGTGGCCTAGAGTGGAGCTCTCACCTCCTAATTAGGAGGCTGTCAGTTCGATCCTAGGTAGAGGCAGATATTTCTCTCTCTGGGCACGGTGAGAATATATCTGCTGCATATAACTCTGCATTGATGACAGGAAGGACATCCAGCCAGTAAACACTCAGCTCCATTCAGTTGCCCAGATTCCACCCTGCAAGGGATTATGGGATCATTAAATGAGGATGAACTCATTTCAGTAACATGAAAATGTATTTACATTTTCACAAAATGTGAAATTCACAAAATGTGACTCACATTGTTCACAATGAATTCACAATGCATCACATTGTTGCAGTGTTCTTCCCCTATTACCTGAATAACATTTGCTTTGTTGTGATAATTATTATATCAACCTTACCTCACCTGTATCTTCATGCTGGTTTTGATTTAGCATCATATGTAAACCATCCCCTGTTGTGAATCATAGCTTATGGCTTAATGTGAATTGTGAATGCAGCCAGTTAACAAACCTTAGTTAAACAACCATGACTTGGAGCAAAGTGGCTTATGGCAATGTATAATCTTAAAGAAGAAATTGTTGTTTTACAGAACTCGTTTTCAAACACTTATCCAAAACAATAAGATACAACTAGTCCTCATCTTGCAACAGTTTGTTTAGTGACTGTTCAAAGATACAACAGCACTGAAAAAAGTGACTTATGACCAGGGTTGGGATTCAAAATTTTTAACAACTAAGCATGGCTTAGCTGGTGGGCCTGGCTTGGTGGTCATGTGACTGGATGGACATGGCTTAGTGGTCATGTTATTGGCTGGGCGTGGCCAATTAAATATCACTCACATTGAGGCACGCATCTCCTCACCTGGCCTCTCGTGACTGTGGGGATGCTGCAACAGGCGTAAGTGTGAAAAATGGTCATGTCACTTTTTTCAGTGCCATTGTAACTTTGAATGGTCACTCCACACAAAAAACTCCAGAGAAGTTCCTGAGACAGGAAGTCTAGTCCTGCTAAGAATGTAATAAGGGTTAACAGAGAGGCAGTTTCTGTAAGCAACACCAGAATGTCTCCTTCCTGCCTTCCTGACATGATTAGGCCAACAATTTCTTCTAACAACTGGTTCTGCGAACTGGTTCTAGTGAATAGGTGTGAACTGGTAGAATCCCACCCCTGCTTCTGACCGTTTTTCACACTTATGACCCTGCAGCATCCCCTTGCTTACATGATCAAAATTTAGATGCTTGGCAACTGACTTGTGCTTATGATAGTTGCAGTGTCCCGAGATCATGTGATCATTTTTTGCAACCTTCTTCCCAATGGTGAAGCCAAATCATTTAACAGCTGTGTTACGAACTTAACAACTGCAGTGATTCACTTAGCAACTGTGGCAAGAGAAATAATAAAATAGTGCAAAACTCACTTAATAAATGTCTCACTTAGCAACAGAAAATTTGCATTCAATTGTGGTTGAGGACTTTTGTATTAACAAAAATCTTTAATAATACAAATAACAATCATGTTAATCTTCATTCTGAGGCAAGGTAATTTTAATTGATTTAAAAGACCCATTGTTTACATCTGTTTAACAATGGCATTTTGCAAAACCACAGATTATCCCAAGAGAGTTCTCTAAAGTAAGAATAGTATTTCATTTAATTAAGTTCATGGACTATTTGTTGTTAATTTTTGACAGCTGAAGGAGAAATGTGTAAAGCAGTATACTCCAAAGCTGTGAAAAGCATATTTTGGTTTTTCCTTGCTTATTGACGATGGTACACCTACACATTTTGGCATCCTGCTCTATTTCTGACTAATTTTATGGAGAGGAAGAAATGATTCCATGTAATAAATTAGTTAACTAAAGCTATATATAAAATAATGGACAACACAAAACTTCATCTTGTTGCCTGGTAAAGTCACCTAATAATTATATCTTTATTTTAATAAAATGCACTCCTATCTGAGAGCTATGCAAGCTGATGGGCAAGTATTTTCTTCAGTTTCAAGATGTTTTCTGTAACTGCAAAATGCTGCTTTCTTTTGAAGAAAGAAATTCCTTTATGGGATTTTTTTACTTTTTAAATGTATACATGCAATGGGTCTGTTGTTCCTTAATTTTTATTAAGTCAAAAAGACTGTTTATTCATATTGAAATATATAAAACTAATAGTTGATACTAGAATGGGCACAGATCTGATAATCTTGATTGCAACCCCGGAAGCATTTCAAATATTATGTTGATGCAGGCTTTCACAGCCAGTGTCAATCCAGTTGTGAAAGATTCTGGGCTAATAATAATAATTATCTTATTACCTGATATTTTGACATTTTGCCAGCAACTGTGACTCATATTTAAGAAGTAAAGTGATCTGCTCTGCAGTACGCTTCTGAGCAGTTCAAAAAACAGATCACTTTACTTTTGAAGATGCTGGCCACCGTAGCTGGCAAAATGTCAGTATTCCTGTTAATTAGATCAAGACCTGGAAGTTCATCACCACTGCATTCCAAATGTTACCTCGATGTTGTAGCTTTTAATGCAACAGAAAGAGAAAATCTTTAAGTAGATGAAGAATAATTATATTACTTTAAATATAATTTTAAATTTCAATTAAATTTATACTTTGATCTAGCCTCCTTTTTGAAGTATGACCTTGATGTTTTAATCAAACTTGATCTTCAGTTTAGCCAAGTGTGATTACTTTTGCATTTTTTCCTACATTAAAAGTCAATTTTGGGTTATTCCATCAAACCCGATCTGTTACCAAAGTGATGAGGACAAAAACAAAGCTTAGAAGTGATTCAGATATTTCCCTAATTCACCTGGGTTTAAGAAAGGGAGAGTATGAGGCAATTAGACTTGCTAGATTCTATCATTGCAGTCACTTTCAATAAAAGTAGGCTGAGATCCTTCCTGTGGTGCTGATTCCTGTTCTGGTCTATCTGGTGGGTCTGATATTACCTTATAGTCGGAATATAATTTTATTGTCAGCTCTCCCAACTTTGCCAGTTATCGAAGAAAGACTCTCGACACCTTGATTAGCAAAAGTATACTTTACTAAACCCAAGTGTAAAAAAAGCTAGAACTGGGGTTTCCTATGTACAATTTCTCTGGTTAATTTTCTCTTTTCCCAACCCCTCCCCCAATTATGTCAAAGTATCCAATTACATTCGAATATATGGTTTTTGTAACAGTCCCTGTCTTGGCAGGCTAGAAGGTATTTTATTCCCTTCCCAGAGGCTTGACCTTGGAACAGCTGATCACTCTCATGGAAAGGCACAAAGAATAGTTTCTTTTCCCTCCTTTCTCTATCACCCTCTCCTCGCTGCAGCTCCCCCTCCCTCCACAGTCAATGGCAACTTGTCTTCTGGCCAGCATGGCTGGTATAGCTGGATAGCAGTCCTGACATTAATGGATGGTCTATGTCTGGTCTTGACTTCCCAAATTAGTTCTCTTCACTGTCAGATGAGATTAGCATTTTGTTCTAAGATGAATAAGTATAGGGATTTTCTACTTCTTTTGGAAAATATCCTTTATGGCTCAGTTCACCTCATTATAGTCCACCTACTTCTTTGGGGACTAAATAGAATATAAATAAATAAAAACATTGTACAAGCTTTGCTGATCTTATTGTCCTGCTTCATCACTCATAGTACCAGGGAAGAGTTCTGGAAAATTACTAGCATTGAATCTACTTTACTTCTCCTAGTCATCTTAAGCACCAGGCAAAACCTGAGTTTGCTGCAGATTTTGATTTGGTACCTTGGCTTTCTATACACAGCCATTTGCCTCTACAGTCGCAAAGTACCTTTTCAATAATGAAAACTGCTATCAGTTGACTCATTCTGCAGTATTTAGTGGTTTCTTTCAAAACTGAAGTTAAATGTAGGGGAAATAGATAATTCCACTGAAATCAGTAAGATAGAAGACATGCATTTTTCCTAGTACAAAAATCCAGTATGACCTGGAGCATAATAGAACACCATGACAAATGGAAAGAGGACATGAAAATATTCTTTACCCCCCAAACCCGCAAAGTTCACCAACAATCCTGGCAAAAGCTATTGTTTCTTAAGGCCCTGTCACACTGCCCAACGGATGCAAAACGTTTGTAAAAAGGACACAGCAGACGAGAAAAATGTTCCATCCGTTGTTATCCACTCTCAAAAGGGGCAAAAATTTGCATAAGCAGAGCGGATAACATGGAAAGGAACGGACGGGGGGAGGACGCAGAGTGGATGGAAAGCGGATGCGGAACGGAAGCCTAGCGGATGGAAGTGGATGCAGAGAAGATGCGTGGAGGATGCGTAGAGGATGCGTAGAAGATGCCAAGCGGAAGCATAGAGGATGCAGAGCGGATGCAGAGAGGATGCGGAGAGGATGCAGAGTGGATGCGTAGCTGCATCCGCTTTCATCCTTTCTCTGTCCGTGCTACTAACGCTGCACGTCCGTTCTGCTTCCTCCCTGCGTCCGTTTACCGCTGGAACGGATTTGAGTTGCGCGGATGCGCAGCGGATGCCTAGCGGATATAGCAGATGCGTAACGGATGCAGAACAGATGTCCCCCGTATGCCTAGCGGATGCAGAATGGATGCATTGGATATATTTTCCGCTCAAAAGTTTTGAGCAGCTCAAAACCTTCTGAGCGGATGAAATGTCAATAGACGGATGCTGGATGGATAGAGAGGAAGCAAAACGGAGGCAGTGAGTACAGAACGGAAGCATCGCGTTAACCAATGGATGGCAAGTGTTTTTCTCCATTTTACATCCTCTTTCCATCCGTTGGTGCAGTGTGACAGGGGCTTTAAAGAGTAAAACAGAGTGAGATTCTTTATCTAACTCCTATTACATTCTGAAGAAAATAAAACAAAAATATTGCAGTGAGTCATACCATTTCTTTGTGTTTTTAAAGGCAGTTTGGATCTTCAGTCCAAATGGTACTCCCACACATTTCACTTTAGTGAGATGGCTTTTTACATGACAGTGGTAAAGTGTTTGTAGAAGATAGTCCACATTCAAATACATATACCACACCTTTTGCAATGGAATGCTGCAAAACAGCAGAAAACACAGGACTTATATTATATTGTTTTATCATCACTTAGAGAAAAAGCAGTTACAGCAGTTTCTGCAAATGTGGCCAATTTATACATGGATAAGTTCCTAGATACAAAATTAGTGGTTTTTTAGTGAACATTTCAGGGTGCTCACATGACTGGTATGAGATATAGTTCACCTATAAAATAAACCTTCAACAAAATTATCTAAAATAAATTGAATGCAAATAGCACATATTATACAAAGTAGAACTGTTGAGCAGTGTGGTGGCCTAGAGGTGGTGTTCTTACCTCACAATCAGGAGACTGTGAGTTTGAGCCTAGGTAATGGTAGATATTTCTCTCTTTGGGCTCAGTGAGCAATTGTCTGCTGCAAACTTTGTGTAGGCATCAGGAAGGGCATCCAGCCAGTACATGCTTAAGTTCCATTCAGTTGTCCTAATTCTAACCTGATTTAAGGAATTACAGGGTCATTAAAAGAAAAAAACAAAAACAAAGTAGAATTGTTATATATTTTTAGCTCAGCAATATTTGTTGTAAACAATTGAAAAAAGTGATGGTGACCCCAAGACTGAGGGGACTCTTGGCTTGATCTTCATGGCTTTTCCATCTTCCCACATTCATCTTCCCTGTTTTGCTTATGTTCCTTGCTCTACTTTCCTTCTTTCCTTTCCTCTCTTTTACCATTCCTGTGCTCTTTCAGGCACTCCTTCCAGCTCCCATTCTCTCTGTCTTCTCTAACTTTTGAAAGCATGGAGGTATTCTCAGGGGTGGGATTTAAATTTTTTAACAATCGATTCTGTGGGTGTGGCTTAGTTGGTGGGCATGGCTTGGTGGTCATGTGACTGGCTGGGATTGGCCAACTCAACATCACTCACATCATGGCATGCATCTCCTCGCCTGGCCTCTCATGACTGTGGGGGTGCTGCAACAGTCATAAGTGTGAAAAATGGTCATAAGTCACTTTTTTCAGTGCCATTGTAACTTTGAATGGTCACTCCACACAAACAAAGTACCAGCAAGGGAAGGGAAAAAAACTCCACAGAGGTTCCTGAGACAGGAAGTCTAGTCCTTCCAAGAACATAATAAGGGTTAATGGAGAGGCAGTTTCTGTAAGTAACACCAGAATGTTTCCTTCCTGCCTTCCTTACAGGATTAGGCCAGTGATTTATACTAACAACTGGTTCTCTGAACTGCTTAGAATGTTAACAACCGGTTCTAGCAAATAGGTACAAACCAGTAGAATCCCCTGGGTATTCTGCAGAGCAAAGCTTCTATGGGAGTAATAATCTACATTTCCTCAAAAGACCTCTAGAAGAAAGACAAGAGAACTAGAACAGGGCAAATCAGATAATATTCAGCTGAATTTTTTCATATGCACCACACTTTTCTCAACAAAAGCAAAAGCCTTTTGTATAGTAGTTCTTAATAGCAAGTGCAAAAAAATAAACTTATTTGTGAATATTTTGCCTTTCATATCTAATCTGCAGAAAAACAACCTCAAAACTATATGAAATTTACCATTTAAGACAATACAGAGGAAAGGAAACAGGGTGATAAATAAGTGGACACATTTTAAATAATTTTTTTCTTCACTGAAAATTTAGATAAGGGACCAGTATTTTCTTAGGGATTCCCCCCCCCCCCCAAAAAAAAAAAAAATCATTACTGGCATTCTGCTTAAGTGGACATAGAAGCAAAGAGATCACTGCACTTCACTGCTACCAATTTAATTTTTCTTGATGGATATTTGGATTATCATAGATGATCTATTAGATGCCACATTGCCTTTTCTACTGCAACAAGTACAGTATTAGTTAAACATATCTCTGTCACTCTTTCATTGCCTTCAGTGTTGGAATGTACCTGTTCCTAAGCAAAACAAAATACTTAAAAACAGCAAGATATAAACTTAGAAAATCAAATTTACAACAACCTCAGATATATACTTAAATCAATTTGTATTCCATTATATAAGCTCTCGTGATGTTATCAAATATCAGGATTATTGTTATTATGTATGGTAATCTATAGTTAGATTTCCAGCCTAAAACTGGTGAAAAATTAATAATTAATATCCTAGCCAGGGAACTAAGAATTATTAAAGTAGTATTTAAGAATACAGGCAGTTTTTTAAAAGTTTGATAAATTTAAAATTTTTACCTTTTTAAACTATTTACTGAATTCTCTGATCCCACCAACTTTTTGTTACTGGCATATAATTTTTTCAGATGTTTTAGAACATTATTTTGGTGACTATGTTATATTGATGTTTATAATCTTGCACAAACTGAGCATATGTCTCTTCTGCTTTGCATAATCTGCATTTCAAATCATTTGATAATTTTTCAATTCTGGTCTTGATAGTATTAATTTGAATCAAACTTTTTATTTACAGTTTGTAAGTACTTTGTTTTCAGACTTAATTTCCTCCATTTAAAGACTGTTCTTGGGAGAGTTTTTTACTCCAGCCAAAGGTAACCTTGACATTGGGGGCACAGTTGGAGGTATTTAAGGGACTCTTCTTATTTAACTGTGTTGCCTTTGTGCCATGCCTTGGATCATCACAGAGAATGAGTGGCTCAAAATCATTCAACTGGACTTTCATGGCTAAAAGAAGCCTAGAACTCACAGTCTTTTGATTTCTAGGGCAGCAACTTAAACATGAAACTGGCTTTTAGTGTTGCATTGTCACTCTATGAGGGAGTTGGTTAGTTACTAACTATGATAGACAAACAAATAAATATTACCACCCACCACAATTTTATAGATTGATCAGCCAACAACACAATACTCTTTTGCAGTCTTCACAGGAAAAAATTGGTCCACCTCTGAATGAAAGAATAAATGATTCCAGAAAGAATAATTTTCAACAACTAGTGAACAAATTAAATTGAAGGTACAGATAGAACAACACATATAAACTTAGTGATTACAATTTCTATTTGGAGAAAAATGACACAGAGTCAAGAAATTTATCTCAACAGCTTCTCATAAAATGCAACTTCAACTGTTGTAGCAGAAAAACAGGTTAAAATGAATGATATCTTTGTTGTAAAAATGAAATTTGAACATTAGTGGAATACACAATTGCGTTCTAGTTTTGGAGCATACATCCAAAATTTAAGGTATATGCAATAAAACAAAAGTTCCAGTAAGACAGGATATTCACAAGAGGTTTATCTGTATAATCTTCACCCAATTTGTATTTTGATTTTGTAGCAAAAGAATAAATATTTATATGGCTTGATATATCAGAATGTTATTAAACTGAAATTAAATTCAGGAATCCTGAGCAATTATTTTATTCCCAGCATATATAAATATTGGGCATGAATTAGACACAGAAAATATTTAATTGCTTTTGTTGCTTTATGGCCTGTTTTGATTAAAACTGAAAATAATTTAAATTTAAAGCACAGTATAATTAGCAACAAGACTGTTTTTCATAAAGAGAACTATCTCTTAATATTCCTTTGTAATTTATTCTTTTATAGTATTTCAATTTAATGACAAAACAAACAAAAAAGAAAGCACAAAGATAAAAATTTATACATTGTCAAAAACAAAGACATAAAGGAAGTGCTTTTAAAAATGAAAAAAAATCAACAAAGGAAAATGATATAATATATAATTCAGCAGTAAATGGTTAAAAATCTCTATATAATTATATAGTGTAATTATTATAAAAGTACATATATATTTCTAATATATTTATATATTAGAAATTTTTATATTTATATAACTATCATTTTACCTATTGTATTTTGTATAAATGAGTCCCACATTTCATTATATTTGTTCATATATATTTCATTTTTTAATTTAATTTGATTTGTCAATTGCTTACAAAATAATAGATATAAGTATAAACATGGTTATGAATACATTAAATGGATACATATAAAAAAAAAAGAACCAATAGGACAGGGACAGTAGGCACATTGGTGTGCTTATGCATGTCCCCTACAGACCTCTTAGGAAAGGGGTGAGGTCAATAGTAGACAGTCTAAGGTTAAAGTTTTTGGGGTCTGGGGAAGAAACCACAGAGTCAGGTAGAGTATTCCAGACACTGACCACTCTGTTGCTGAAGTCATATTTCCTGCAATCAAGTTTGGTGCGATTAACTTTGAGTTTGTATCTATTGTGTGCTCTTGTATTGTTATGGTTGAAGCTGAAGTATTCATTGACAGGTAGGACATTGCAATGTATGATTTTATATACTATACTTAGATCGGACTGAAGACGGCATAGTTCTAGGTTTTCTAGTGTAGAATTTTGAGTCTGGTGGCATAAGGTATTCTGCAACAAGTAGAGGAGTGGAGAACTCTTCTTGTGAAATATTTCTGGGCTTTTTCAACTGTGTTGAAATATCAGATATGTAATGTGGGTTCCAGACTGATCCAGACTGTATTCAAGTATTGGTCTTTGTATGCTCCAGTTAGTAGTGTGATATTACCAGAGAAAAAGCTATGCAGGATTAGGTTAACAACTCCTAATACCTTTTTGGCTATGTAGTTACAGTGGGCTATAGCACTTAGATCATTAGAGACGAGAATTCCAAGTTCCTTGACAGAGTTTGGATCATCAACAAGTCTTGACTATTCAGCTTGTATTTTATTTTCTGATTTTTTTTGCCGATATGTAAGAGAGAGCATTTATTTGTTGAGATTTGAAGTTGCCATTTGTTTGACCATTCTGATACATAGTTGAGGTCTTTTTGAAGGGTAGCAATATTGTCTGTGATGTTGAATAGCTCTACATCATCAGCAAAGGGAATGCAATTCCTTTTAATATGACCACAAAAGTAATTTATGGAGAATATGAAAAGAGTTGGTCCTAGAACACTGCCTTGGGGGACACCACTGTTGACAGGTACAGAATTTGATAGGATGCTCCCAATTTTGACCAAATGCAATCAGGCTCTCAATCCATTGAATAAAAGGAGCCATAGATTTATCTTTCCAATGCTGCAATATCAGGCTTTGGGCTACCATAAAGACATGAAGAATCCATTTATACTGTCCAGTTGACAAATTTCAAGCACTAGGTATGTAGTTCAAAAAATATTATTTTTTCTGAAAATGTTAGCTTTAGTTAAATTATTATATTATAATATATTATATAAATCAGTACTTTTATCCAAAATTTGGTAAGTGTATTATAAAATTGTGTTTTAAAGAAAAGTGCAATTTGTATATTACATTTCTCAACAAAATACTGCTTTTGACTGTCCTTTTATATACCAATATAAATATAACATCCAATGCATTCTAAATATTTTTGTTGTGTTAAGTCCAAATTTGAGGTCCACTGATACTTTTATTATAGAAATTAAAAGACTTCTGCTTTCTAAGCCATATACCCCATTTCCCCAAAAATAAGACCTGTCTCGGAAATAAGATCTAGCATGTTTTTATGTGTGCACTTAATATAAGTGCTATCCTCCCCCAAAAGCCCTATTTAAGAGCCTGCACAGTCGCCCAGCCACCCATTCCATCTGGTTGCTCACAGTGTCTCTGACATGAGGTGAGACAAGGCAGGTCAAGGTGGTGGACCTGTCCTCATGTCCCACACCAGGTTACCTCAAGGGCCCCACAGCCAGGCCATCCATGCCTCAACACCTGCCTTGCAGTGGCAGCAGCAGCAGCCATGTGCAGCAGGAGCCCACATAGTTGCCAGCTCACTACTGCTTGTTCACAGCCACAATGGGACAGGAAGCTCAGTAGTGCACCAATGTTGTGGTTGTGAGGTGAGATGGGTGTCAGGGCATGGGTGGCCTGGCTGCAGGGGCCCTGAGGTAAACTGGTGGGGGCCGAAAAGAAAATAAGCCCCGGTGGAAACACGGTTAGGAATCTCTCATTATTTATTTCGCTCCTTCCTTAGCATCTCTTTATCAAATTGATTCTTTGATAACAAATAACCATAGAAACTTATCAAATTCATTCTTTGATAACAAATAACCATAGAAACGAATAATAGAGTTTTGTTTTTAGCTTTTTTAGTATCTCAGATAGAAGCTAAACATTCTGGTGGTCCTAACAATCTTGCTAACAAATGTTGTAAGTGTAAATATTGCCATTGCGTGCATGACATTTTTCTCTTAACACAAAGCATGTTAAAAATAATCATCTATAAGTTGGTCCAAAGTTTGTATTTTTGCTTCCAACCCATAGTATTTTCTGATTATTCAGGTTCCTTGAATTTTGAAGATACATTTACCAAAAATCTGAGAAGGTCCTTTGTTTTGAAAAAGGAAGAAATATGTTTTGATTCTTCTCTTCTTTTCTAATAACTTCTTTCCTGACAAAGCTGTATTATGTCCAGCACAAAAATGACATAACCAAAGTTATGTCATAACCACACAACCAAAGTTCAATTCTTTATTTGTTGATATCCAATAGACAGAATCTTACCAAACTAAGCTTTACTATTCTCACCCCAATGACTAGTCTCTGGAAAATACTAGGCAGTAACTATTCTAACTCTTCCTCTGCCTCCTATCCAGCTGCAGGATGTGCTGCCTCTTGTGTCACATCCTTCCTTGGAACATGCTGTCACCATCCTAAGAAAATATCACTTCATTGCAATCCATTAGACCACTTCCTCCTTTGTAAGCACCATTCCTCACATGTATTGAACATTCCATTATTCCATTATTCTCTTGCACATTTGCTTTGCTTTGCATTTAGAATGGTCCACGTATTATTCATTCTGGTTGGTGTGTCCAGGTAAAAGTATTGAATAAAACAGAATAACAGAGTTGGAAGGTCCTTGGAGGTCTTCTAATCCAACCCACTGCTAAGGCCGCAAACCCTCTGCCATTTCAGACAAAAGGTTGTCGAATCTCTTCTTTAAAACTTCCAGCATTGGAGCATTCACAACTTCTGGAGGAAAGTTGTTCCACTGATTAATTGTTCTAACTTTCAGGAAATTTATTCTTAGTTCTAGGTTGCTTCTCACCTTGATTAATTTTCATCCATTCATTGCTTTCCATCCAGTCCTGCCTTCGGTGCTTTGGAGAATAGCTAGACTCTGTCTTCTTTGTGGCAACCCCTGAGATATTACTGTCTATTGAATAACACCGTCCAGTGAACAACATAGGCTAGATGGATAAAAAGTGAAAATTGTATTAGATCACATCCTGTTTTAAGTATATTAAAGAAGGCTGAGAATGATATGAACAGTAGAAAACTATGTGTGCAATTAGAAAGGGTGTAAATAATTATTTTTTATTTTATTCTTGATGAGCTGTGGTGGTGCAGTGGTTAGAGTGGTTAGAGTCTGCTGCCTGCTGGCTGCCTGCATTTTGGCAGTTCAAATCTCATCAGGTTCAAGACTGACTCAGCCTTCTATGCTTCTGAGGTGGGAAAAATTAGAAGCCAGATTGTTGGATGCAATATGCTGACCCTATAAATCACTTAGAGAGGGCTGTAAAGCACTGTAAAGTGGTATATAAGTCTAAGTGCTATTGCCATTGCTATTCATCATTGTTTCTCTGCATGTGTCCTTTCTGGTTTATGACTCCCGGACAAATCTTTGCAGTGTTTTTGGTAAGATTTTGTAATTAGTTTACTATTGCCTTCTTCTGAGGGCTAAGAGAAAGCAACTGGCCCAAAGTCACCCAAGATGGGTGTCCCTAAAATGGGATTTGAACTCACAGTCTCCCAGTTTGTAGCCTGATATCTTAACCACTATATCAAGCTGGCTCTCATCAATATCATACACAAGAAAAATGTTTTCTATTTAAAGCTGGCTTGTCTATACATTTAGGTGATCAAGTTCAATAAAATTGTCAAAATAATATTACCTTATTGTCCCAACAGATGATTGTCCAATATTATAGCCACACAAGGTAAAGAGAATAGATGGTCGTTCACATTGAAAAAGTATCTTTTTGCTAAATTATGGGTGTTAGGAGTGGATGCATCTGTCATCTCAAAGATTGTATCAAATGAATCAAGGACTGCTTTTAATAAGAATAGAAGAAGGGCTTGGGAGTTAGTGTGACAAAACATGTTGTGTTGCCTTTGCCTGTGACTCTGTTAATCAGTTACTACATAGAACTTAATGTTCCGTCCGGAAAAGACACATGGTAGACCGGGTTCCAACAAATAACTCTTTATTAGTTAACAGCAAACAGTAACTGAACATTGGCTCAAGCCGCGGCAGCCCTTTTTATACTTGCCTGCCGGCTTGTAGCCAATGACATTGTTTTAACTTTGCCGCCTTTGAGCGGCTCCTTGGATTGGTTCCTAATGAACCAATCCATTATGGCCTTTCTGGCCAATCAGAAAAGACTACTTGGAACCTTCCAAGTTATACAGAACACCCCTCCCCCTTTAGTTCAGTCCTACATGAGTGACATAGTCACGCAGGTAGGTGGGGCTTCTTCTGGTCCTAGTTGACCTGCGCGGCCTAGGACTTCAAGCGGTTTGGTCGGGATCGTTGTCTCTCTGGCTCGTCTCCATGGAACCGCCTGGAAGGGTGAGTCAGCATTGCTGCTACCGCTTGAGTTGCTCAGGCCAGTGGTTTTGCCGCTCCTTCCTGGTTCAACCGGGCTGGTTGAGCTGGCCTGGCTGGCCCCTTCCAGGACGGCTTCCCTTTCACTTGGACTACCTCCGATGGTTTCATCTAACCGTAAGTGCTCTTTTTGGTTGGTTAGATGTTCTAGATTTAATTTCAATGGTTCATTTTCACACCCTTTTTTATTTGTTTGTGTTTTCCCACCCTCCTTGGTTTTGTTTTCATAGATTTTTATTATTTGAGGTTGCACAGTCGTTTTACGCTCAATGTTTCAGGAACGCAGCTGGTCTATGTGCCGCTTCCATTCTCTTCCATCGTTCACGGTTAGTCGGTAGGACCGGGGGCCTGTTATTTCTGTGATAATGGCTGGAAGCCAGAGACGGTCCCCGGTAAAATTATTTGCATAGACTAGGTCACCGATTTCAAAAGTGCGGTATCAGCTAGATGAGTCAGGGGGTTTCTCACAAGTGTAATTTGGGTGCAGTCTATCTAAATGGGATCTGAGTTTCCTCCCCATTAACAATTCTGCTGGGCTCTTGTTTGTTGTACTACTGGGAGTGATGTGTTGTAGTGTAAGTAAGCAGTTCAGCTTGTCTTGGACATCCCCACGGTCCATTTTTTTCTAGGCCTTCTTTGGTAAACCTGACCATTCGTTCAGTCCTACCATTTGCCGCCGGGTGGACCGGTGCGGTTAGTGCATGGCGTATACCCAGGGATGCTAAGTACTGTTTGAATTGTATAGCCATTAGTTGTGGCCCGTTGTCAGATACCAATACATCAGGTAAACCATGAGTTGCAAACAATTTGTTTAGCTGTTTTATAACAGCATCGGTTGTTGTGGATGACATAACTATAACCTCCAACCAATTTGAATATGCATCTACGACTATTAAGAACATATTGCCCCTGGTTGGTCCTGCAAATATGGATTCAAGACCAAGGGCCTCGTGGAGTCTCCCAGTCCCGTATGGGAACTTGCAGTGGTGTGGGTCTAGCTCTCTGACACTTGTGGCATGTTGCAACCCAGCGTTCAATATCCCTGTCTATACCAGGCCACCAGAAATAGCTCCTGGCCAGGCTTTTCATTTTTACTATGCCTGGGTGGCACTCATGTAGCATACCCAACACCTCTTCCTGCAGTCTGGATGGAATTACCACCCGATCTCCCCACAATAAACACACCTTTTGTATTGACAGTTCAGTTTGTCTAGTCCGAAAAGGTTTAAAACCTTCAGTCTTTTGGCTTTCCGGCCAGCCTTTACCTACCCAAGTCAAAACATGGGCAGTCACTGGGTCTTTCGCCATGGCTCTGGGGACATCATTGGCAGACAATGGAAGTTCAGGGCAGGTCTCTACTTGTAGGGCGGTGGTGGTTGGAGCCGAGTCATCCTCTATGGTTGGTAATGGTACTCAGCTTAAAGCGTCTGCATGGGTAATTTGTTTCCCGGGTCGATGCAGCAAGGTATATGAATAGGCGGCCAGGAATTCTGACCACCTAGTCATCCATGGGGATAGAATATTCGTTGTGGGTTTGTTCCTCGCCAAAATCCCCAGTAACGGTTTATGGTCAGTCACAATAGAAAATGTTGTCCCATAGAGATATTCGTGAAAACATTTAACTCCAACGACGATTGCCAGGGCCTCCCTGTCTAGCTGGCTATAGTTGCGTTCCACTTTGGAGAGCGTTTTCGAGTAAAAGGCGACAGGTGCCTCTCTCCCATCAAGTAATTGGTGGCTCAGGATGGCACCGACTCCGAAAGGTGAGGTGTCACAGGTGACCGTCAATGGAAGTGTATTACTAAACTGAATAAGAACGGTGTCTGAGGTTAATAAGTCTTTTATGCTTTGGAATGCTTTTTGTTCTTTATGACCCCAAGTCCAGAAAGTTTTTTTATCCAGCAAACGGTGTAATGGTTCTGCTATCGTTGCTTTGTGGGGGAGGAATATGCTATAAAAGTCGATCAGACCCAAGAATGCCTGTAAATCCATTTTATTTTTTGGCCTGGGTGCGTCTTTAATTGCTTTGACTTTTTTGTCTGTTGGGTGAATACCCTGTTCGTCAATTAAATACCCTAAAAATTCGACGCAGTCGGTAGCCAGGCAGCATTTTTCCTTTTTTACTTTTAGGCCGGATTCTCTAAATTTGGTTAGCACTTCTCTTAGTCTTGCTTCAAATTGGGTCGTGTTTTTTGCTGAAATTAGGACGTCATCAAAGTATGGAACGACCCCTTTTATCTCATTTAATAGGCTTTGGAAAACGCCTGGGGCAACGCTTACTCCGAATTGAAGCCTGTTACATTTGAATGCCCCTCTATGCATTACTATTGTTTGTGCTTTGGCCGTTATTGGGTCTACTGGAAGCTGCTGATATGCCTGAGCCAAATCGAGTTTCGCAAAAAAATTTCCTCCCCCAATTGAGTGCAATAAGTGCTGCATGAGTAGTACTGGGTATGCGCTTTGCTGCAGCGCATGGTTCAGGGTAGCCTTGTAGTCTCCGCAGATGTGCACAGACCCATCAGGTTTTACAGGTGTTACTATTGGTGTCTCCCACCAAGCATGGTCAATTGGTTCCATGACC
Organism: Laticauda colubrina; assembly: GCA_015471245.1. Taxonomy (NCBI): domain Eukaryota; kingdom Metazoa; phylum Chordata; class Lepidosauria; order Squamata; family Elapidae; genus Laticauda; species Laticauda colubrina. The sequence continues at coordinate 31,180,257 of BLBF01000022.1, read as the reverse complement.
CTTTGTGCAATCAATTTGTTTAACTGCTCATCTATTTTGGGGTTTAATGCAAAGGGGACTCATCTGGCTTTTAACCTTCTTGGTGCTATCTGGAGATCTAAGCTATAGGAAATTGGGGTCCCCCGGTACCTGCCTAGAGTGCCATCGAAGACATCCTGGAATTCGTGTAGCGGGTTCTCTTCCCAATCGTTCACGGCTATTCGGCTTACTCTGGTCATCCCAATGCCCAATGGTGTGAACCATTCGATGTGATGCCCAGGAGGCTGGGATAGTCTTGGTCAACTATAGTCAGCGGCAGGGCTTTGGCGTGTTGTTTGTAAGTGACTTTGAAGTGTCCTAGACCTACTACGGGAATTCTATTTCCCTGGTAGTCTTTGAGAATTAATTTTTGTTTCTTGAGTTCTTTTTGTCTTATGTTTGGAACCAACTGCCTGATTGTGTTCCAAGACACCATTGATAGGAAAGATCCTGAGTCGACCTCCATTTCACAAGGGCTTCCTTCAATGGTCACTACAATTTTGACTTTTCTCCTGCTTTCCGTCTGTGTGCTTCCGATAGTGACAGTCTGGTGAGTTTTTTTCGGTTGCTGGTTCCCTTGCTGCGCTCCCATTTTCTATCGGCTTGCCTCGGGTCTGTTCTTTGTGGGGAATTACCGTGTCTGCTAGGACTGCTGTTCTTACGATTGTGGCAGACTCTTTCAATGTGCCCCCTCTTCTTGCAAGCCCGACAGATGGCATCAAGGAACCTACACTTGGCTCGGGAGTGGTTTCCTCCGCAGCCAGCACATTCCTACCAATTTCTTCTTCTTTCACGCCTTTTTTGGTTCGCGTACAGGTGATGGACCTCATCGTCATCTTCTTCCATTTCTGATGACTCGTCTAGGTCTTCATGGTGTGTGGTTGTGGCAGCTTGCTTCTTCCTTCTGGGTAGGGTTGTCGTGTCAGTATTGGCATTCATCAGTTTCATTGTGGCCACTGATTTCTACGCAGCTTCTGCAGCAGTGGCTTCCGTGATTACTTCTGCCACAGTTATGTTAGGTCTGTTTAATAGGTTGCTTTGTAAAGTAGTGTCCTTTAGACCTAACACGACACGATCTCGCATGGCCTCATCCATATTCTGGAACTCACAGGCTCCTCCCAGATGGCAGAGAGCTGCTACAAAATCCGCAATGGTCTCGTCTTCCCTCTGGTCTCTTTTATAAAACTCGTGTCTCTTAATAAGATTTGAGACAACCGGCGCGTAGTGAACCTTTAGCATTCGGTTAAGTTCAGATCAGGTCATCTGTTTCACGTCTCTGGGCTTTGCCAATGCCTTTGCCATTTTGAACACGACTGGCCCACAATGTGTTAGGAAGACAGGCCTCTTTCGCTGATCCGAAATTTCCTCCATTTCGTTGCTTTCCAGAAACATCAGGAAGCGATCGATATAAGACTCCCAATCTTCTTCATTGGGATAAAAAGGTGCAGGCGGCACGTTGCTACCAGCCATTTCGTCTAGCGTGGTTGTTTTCTCACCACGTGCTCGGTCTCCGCTTTAGGACGATCCCATCCTCGTCGCCAGTGTTCCGTCTGGAAAAGACCTGCGGTAGACTGGGTTCCAACAAATAACTCTTTATTAGTTAACAGCAAACAGTAACGGAACATTGGCTCAAGCCGTGGCAGCCCTTTTTATACAGGCTTGCCTGCCGGCTTGTAGCCAATGACATTTTTTTAACTTTGCAACCTTTGAGCGGCTCCTTGGATTGGTTCCTAATGAACTAATCCATTACTGGCCTTTCTGGCCAATCAGAAAAGACTACTTAGAACCTTCCAAGTTATACAGAACACTTAAGGTAGTCAAATTGGTTACTGACTAATGATTAGTATGTAGGATTATTTCACTTAACCTGTGGGAGTTTGGCTAAAACAATATTTAAATAGTTTGGTGTTAATTTCAAAACAGGCCAATTCAGAGGAAACCAACAGGCGGATTTTCAAATAAAATGCTACTTGAAATGACTAATGAAAAAAGGTAAAATAAAAAATATTCAGGCTATTATTGAAAACCTAGTTCACATTATCCAATGATTACAGATGTAAAACTTTAAATAACTGCAACCACATTCACTAAAGCATTCATGAGGCTAAATTTAAAATGTATTATAGAGTAAAAAGGAATTCACTAGGCTTGCATTTACAGTTCTATACTTTTGAGTATGGGGAACCAACCAGATGCAAAGTGGGTGAAATACTTTTTTTCATAGGACAAAATATGGTCATCCAGAACACCTAGGAGAGAAGAAAGCATGTAGCAGTCAATAATTCCACAGCAATTAAGCTCACTGCATATTTGTTTCCAATATGCTAACAAAATTGCGACTCTACTTTACATCTCTGTTTTCTTTCTTTGGGGAAATTGCAGGCTACAAATTGGGACTTCACTGGTTGGCCTGATGAATGTTACTTGTTTGTAGATCAACAAAAATAGTGGAATTCTGTGGATTCTTCTCAAATTCTTTGCAGCTTTTGGTCTGATTCAACTGGGGGATTTGAGAATAGGAGGCACTGTTTTTCCACTCCTATCTCACAGGTAAATTTTAAATTCAATTGCTTGGAAACAGTTGCTCCTCAACATGGGAGCTGTTATGTGGTATCCCAGAAGACTCCAGTCTTTCACTATCTGCATGGAACTGCTGATGAGATCATCAATAAATCTGGAAGTGACATTATTTATGCAGACAACACTCATACCTATTGTTCTGTAATATATTCACATAATGTCATGTCTCCTTTGAATATCTACCTGCAAAACAACTGAATGGAGAAAAATAAATGAAATGAACCCAGATAAAGCATACAGTTCTTGAGAAGCAGGATTTTTTTTTTGTTTTTTGTTTTTTTTATACTTTTTATACTTTCCAAGAAGGAGATGATACACAATTAGGAGATGCTTCTGAACTTGGAATATTACTATTTCCCCAGATTCTAAGCTTCATTTGCTATTAAACTCCATTCCTTAATGAAAAAGTGCTTGGGGATGCTAGAGGATGTACATGCATTTTTTCATAAAGATAATTCTAGATTGTGGCAAAATGCTTTGCAGTGAGTGCTAGTTCTTATATAATACTAAAAGAGTATGGATATAAAAAAAATAATCCATCACAAGCCAAGATGGTTGTGTCTGATGGGGTGAATCAAAGCAAGTTATATGTAAATGGTAAAAAATTATAACAAACACATTTCTCTCTTAATAGAATATTTGCTGAAGATGGGGAAACAATGAAATTTTAAAATACACAAATTCAAGTAGAAAGATGGTGGGTAGTATATATTCTGCTGCAAGTAACAGATCTTTATCAAAATAAGTGAAAATGATGTACTTTGTCTTGTGAAAGAGAGATGGCTATATCAAAAGAATAAAAATAATGTGACTATAATGAAAAGGGATTATTTAAGAAGCATGCACAATAAAAGAAGAAAATATAAGGTCAAGAATAAATTGATACTGAATGGATGTAGACGGAATACAAGGCAAATAACCTATCGGTAACTTAAGATAGTTTGGTCCCATGGAGAAAATGAAGGACAACTGAGCTGTAAAGCAAATACATGAAGAAAAAAAATTAGTAGGTTGAAAGGAAGAGGAATATTGAGAATATTGTGGAAAAATGGAATAATGGAGATCAGGAAAGAGAGAGATGAGAGGTATAAAGCCTATGACGAGTTAGTGCATAGATGTGATAAATATAAAAATATAAAATGACTGATACTGGTACCAATTTTTAATTTCCCCTAATCTCCCAATTCCCCCCTTCCACCTCTTTTATTATGTTTGTTTTTATTTTTTATTCCTTTTTTGCATTTTTGAAAATAAAAAATAAAGCCTCAGAGGATTAAAATAGCATGTATGGAATATGAGCTCTTCTCTGAAACCTTGATCAAAGCTGCAGAGACAAAGAGATAACATAATGAAACTCTAACCCACTATTTGCTGATAATATTTCTCTTGACTCCAGCAATAAGCTGTTCCCTTCCATTATGAGGGTAATATTTAAGAATGAATAGTTTATTTACATTTCCATTCAGATACTTCCCATTGAAGTTATCTGAATCCCCTTTTATGGAGAGCATAGTCTAAATATTTAATCATTTCCTGTGCAATGTTAGATTTCCTCTTTGTTCTCTTAAGCTGGAAATGGATCTGTTAAGTAGCTAATGTCAATATAAATCATAAATGATTATCCTCTCATCTTTTATTCCTACCTTCTTAGATTGCTTTCTCCCCCATGAATAGTAACATCAGATATTCTTGTATGAAACTTCAAAATATCATGACATCACAACAGAAACACAAAATTGGGGGTAGATGATTTATTTTATTTTAAATCCTACATTCATTACTTTCAGAAAAATAGTATTTAGCCTGGTCTAATACAGAGCTGAACTATAATTTCATCTGCTAAGAAACAAATGGGGAAAGCACAACTATTTTCAGAAAATTTGCACAGTGGGTCGCAGAATCCAAACACTGCATGTAAATAACTGTTAAATATAACACATTCATTTCACATGTTTCTGTTCCCCATTCTTTCTATCTGGTGGATCTACAGTTCCCAACATTTATTACAACTGAACACAATGTCTTGGGATGAGAATTATGGTTTAGGAACAACTCAAGTACTACAGATTCCATATCTTGGGCTAAAGGATAGGAAGTCGAATTATCTCTATTGTTTGAAGCACTTTTTAGCATATTTTCTGACACAATATTTGTAACCCTACCTGGATTGAAAATAGGTTGGCTATAATTGTCTACTAATGTCTGTTCTTTGGGTTTCTAAAATGTACAAATAGAAATGTTTTTAATGATGGGTTGAAAACTACAGTTGATCTGGAATAGGGCGCAAGATGATTAAGTGGACTTATTGTGTTTTGTCATATTGCTTTCATATTTTGCTTGCTTTAATTTGCAAGCTTCTTTTTAAGTCCAAATTAAGAAAGCCAATTTGGGATACAGGTAGTCCTCGACTTACAACAGTTCATTTAGTGACTGTTTGAAGTTAACATGTCATTGAAAAAAGTAATTTATGAACATTTTTAGCACTTAAAACCATTGCAACATCCCCATGATCATATGATCAAAATTCAGATGCTTGGCAACTAGCTCATATTTATGACAATTTCAGTGTCCTGAGGTCATGGGAGCACCTTTTGTGACCTTCTGCCAAGCCAAGTCAATGGGGAAGGCAGATTCACTTAACAACCGTGTTACTATCTTAACAACTGCACTGATTCACTTAACAGCTGTGGCAAGAAAGGTAGTAAAATGGAGAAAACTCACCTAACAAATGTCTCATTTAGCAGCAGAAATTTGGGCTCAATTGTGGTTGAATGTCAAGAACTATATCTAATGGTTAGAGTGCTGGATGCGGATTAAGATCTAGACTCAAATTTCCACTGGATTAAAGCCAATTACTATTTCTCTTCCCAATATTATTTACACCTTGTGAAGATTCACCTGGATGAAGAAATCTTCATCTCACTGAACTTTTTAGAGGAAAATGTGAGCTATCAATTTAAGAAATAATCAATACAAATTAAAATTGAACTGATGTCTTTTCATATTTAAAACAGTCAATTGATCAAATTATTATCTTACATGTGCACCACTGGAAGTCTTCAGGGATCTTCTTCTAAGTAACTGTTCCCACCAGAGGTAATCATCCAGAAAGGGTTTTTTTTGGCACAGATCCAGACCAAGCTTGTTGTGTACCAATCAGAAAGGCATCAGTCTCTCCTTCCATCTGACCACTGTTGTCTTTACAAAATTCTTTCTCTCATCTTTAAAAAAAAAAAACCTTCTTCCTTGACTCTTCAGAAAGGCTAGGATATTCTAGGAACAGATACAGTTGTCAGCTGGCATCTTCCAGTATTTCTGAAACATTTTGTTTGCAAATTCCACTTGTACACTAATATGCTAAGGGAAAACTCTATCATCCATCATTAGTGAATAAATCCTTTGATTTTCCTATTTTTCTATGAATTTAATAATTAAGGCTGCATAGTCATAAATTTTAAAATAATTGCTGTCTGTATTATAGATATTGTTTATTGTAATCTTTTGAAAGAGCAATGGGAAGAGCTTGAGAAAGCCTATATTGTTTTTAAGGTCTTCTCTGAAAAGATGCTTCTTTGTGTATTCAGGGTTGGACAAAGTCTCACTGATATAAAATTATAATGGCTAATGAGAATGGTGTAGTACCAGTATTTTCACATCCTTACTGTATTCATGGATAGTCACCCAGCTATATGTTTCCCCAACTGGGTGCCTTCTAAATGTGCAGAATAATCCCATGATTTTGCAAATATATATGAGTTTTTAGTTAAAGTTAGGATATTTCTAGAAGTGTGTCCTGCCCCTGTCAGAGTCTGAATCTGAGAAGGAAGATGAACAGCCATCAGGGCTGTGGAGGAAACTGGGGAATGGCAAAGTGAGGCTGGGCAGAGAAGGAAAGAGGTAGAACAAGGGAGTGGGGGTTCAGAGGAAGACCAAGGCCCATCCCCTCTTCATCCTAGGACAGACAGGGAGTGAGCAATGTGGTTTGCGTGGCTTACGAAAGAGGAAAAGACCCAGAAGGCACACCTGGGAAGGGAGTTTAAAGGAGAACCAATTAGGAGGGACGTTTGTCAGGAACAAACGAGTTTATCTTGTATTTGCCTGTGGTTATCTGAGTTCCTGGCATCCTTCCAACTGGTTTGATTTACTGCCTTGTTACTTCATTTCTGAAACTTCATATGGATTTAATTACCTTATTTTGCCTTGTTGAATTTATAGTTCAATGTTTCCAGTTGGAGTGGAATATCTGCAGCCAAAGGCAGATTCGTGGGAGAGTTTTTCTCCAGACTAGAAGGTAACCTTGTCATTGAGGGCAAAGTTGGAACTAATAAAGGAACTCATTCTTATTTTCTGACTGTATTGCCTTTATGCCACGCCCCGGGTCATCACAAAGTGGCTCATAATCTTTGGGATACATTTTTAGAAGTAAAAACAGAAAACAAATGAGATGTTTGCAGAAATTGGTTAAAGGAAAGAGTTTTATCTTCTTTTCAATGTACCAATCCAAAAATAGCCCATTTTAATTGTTCTTTGTATTGGGAGGAAAGATCAAAAGGCAGCCTTAGAAACTTCCCCCCTCCAACAGCATGGCTGATTTTTGTTTTATTCCTTCAGAGATCAGAAAATACTTCATTCACTTTATGAATCTTTTCTTTTTCTTGGCATAGGTGGGTCTTTTTTTTAATAAAGGAAAGATAAAGGGTAGCTTAATGATGTTTGATTCTATTTTCAAGTTTATTTTGAAAGTAATTATAAAAGTTATATATTATCTTCGTCACACTTTTTATGGAAGAAAGTAGACCAATCCAAAAATATATTTATTTGAAAGTACTGTAAATGCTCATATATTCAGCATTCACTTCCTTGTATGAGAATTAAAGCCCATGTCACACTGAACCAACAGATGCAAAGAGGATGTAAAATGGACAAAAAAGCTTGCCAACTGTTCGAAAATGCAATGTACTCACTGCCTCCGTTTTGCTTCCTCTCTATCCGTCCAGTATCTGTTTATTGACGTTTCATCTGCTCCAAAAGTTTTGGGTTGCCCAAACCTTTTGCGCAGAAAATGTATCCAGTTCGTCCGTTCTGCATCAGCTAGGCATCCGCTAGGCATCCACTAGGCATCCGTTATGCATCCGTTACGCATCCGTTACGCATCCATTACACATCCGCTATATCGGCTAGGCATCTGCTGCACATCCGTGCAACTCGCATCCGCTCGGACGCAGGGAGGAAGCGGAACGGACGTGGAACGGATGCAGAACGGATGCAGAACGGATGCAGCACAGAAACAAAGCATTTAAAACAGAAAAAATGTTCGCAGAGGGGACCTATCTCGGATATTAAGGATGTCTAGAGGATGCCTAGAGGATGCCTAGAGGATGCAAAGGGACACCTATACTGCCTATAAAAAGGGGGAGCAACTCGTCTGCATCTCATTTTCAGACCAGCAGCCCATCTGTGCAGACCTCTGCAGCCTTCATCTGACTTTTCCTCTTCCACAGCATCCAGTCATGTCCACCGTGGATCGTAACACAGTCCTTTTGGCAGCCACCATCCTTCTGCAACAGTGCGAAGCCATCTACAGGCTCTGTGAACTCTACTACGGGAAGAAAAAGAGGCGGCCAAGAAGCGTCTGGGTCCGAAAATGGATCAGGAGAAGAGCAGAGTACGGACTGTACAACAAGCTGATGGTGGAGCTCAGGAACGAAGACACTTGTGCGTTCCAGAACTTCGTGAGGATGCCTCCAGCCATGTTTGACAAACTTGTCTAGCGGCTGACACCCAGGTTGACCAAGGCAAACACCAACTTCCGGCCCAGCCTGGAACCTGGGCTCAAGGTGGCACTCACTCTGTGCCACCTGGCCTCAGGGACCACCTACAAAAGCATGCAGTACGGCTGGAGGGTGCCACACACACCATCAGCATTGTGGTCAGAGAAGTGGTGCAGGCCATCATCAAAGAATACCTGGAGGAGCTCCTCCAGTGCCCCTCCACTGAAGAAGGATGGAAGAAAGTTGCAGAGCAGTGGTATCAGAAGTGGAACTGCCCCCACACCGTTGGAGCCATAGATGGCAAGCACATGGCCTGCAAAGCTCCAGCCAAGTCGGGGCCCACTTATTTCAACTACAAGGGCTTCTTCAGCATCGTCCTCTTCGCCATGGTCGATGCTGACTACAAGTTCATGTACATCGATGCTTCAGGCTACGGCTCATCTTCAGATGCCCAGGTATACAACGCCAGTCACCTCAAGGAGGGGCTGGAAGGCAACCTCATCGTGGGCTTCCCAAATCCAGACCCCCTGCCCAACAACACGCAAGATGTGCCCTACTTCATCGTGGGGGATGACGCCTTCTCCCTCAGAACCTACCTCATGAAGCCCTACACCTCCAGACTCCTCACCTGTGAAGAGAGGATCTTCAACTACAGGCTGTCCAGGGCAAGACGGGTGGTGAAGAACGCCTTTGGCATCCTGGCCAACAGGTTCCAGGTACTAATCACCACCATGCAGCATCGCCCAGAGACCGTGAGGAGGATCGTGGAAGCTTGCTGCATCCTGCACAATCTCATGCGCACCCGCTACCCAGTGTTGCAGAACAGGCTTGTGGACCGTCAACAAGGCAATGGGGACATGGAATCTGGGGAATGGAGGCAAGGGCGAAACCTGATCGACACTCAGGATGTGCAAGGCCCCAACAGAGCCTCACGGGAAGGGAAGAAGCAGCGCAACCTCCTGAAACACTGGTGCAACTCCCCAGCTGGAGCAGTGGAGTGGCAATACAGGATGGTAGATGCTTAATGGATGCTTCCTTCAGCCTGTCTCATCACACTGATGAGATTGTGCCATGTATGATGGGTGGGCCTACAATGAACAGGGCGTTTAATAAAGAGTTGTGTTTGTGTTGACATGTGTGGATCAATGCTTACATTGTTATTGATAAAAAAGGGCCATAGGTGTGGCACCTGGGAGGGTGGACCATACAGTCCCACTATGCTTGCACTGGAGGTTTATCTATCCCACAGCTATTAGCCATCCCAAAGGTATCCCTGCTCATTCCACAGGTATCCCTGCCCACCCCACTGCTATCTTAACCCATCCCACAAGCATGCAAAGGCTTAAACCATTTCTAAAAGTTTCCACCAAGACTTTATTGAAAAAAAGAAATGAAACAAGTGTGTGAATCAAAGATAAACTTTATTGAACAATAAGCTGTAACAGAAAAATGACCCAAGTCAAGTGTCCAAATAAAGTCCACAGGTAGCCAGGTATGAGTCACTCGGAGGTGTGCACAGTCTCAGGGGTGAAGGGTCCAGTTGCTGTGGTGGTGGGTGGTGCTGGAGTGCCTGGCCCCGAGAGGACAACAGGGGACGGTGTGTTGAGGAAGGTGTCGGACAGCTGGCTCAGACCCGTGATGCTGAGAGGTCCTTCCTCCATGCCATGGGGTGTCAGCCCCAGTACTGATGACAGATGTACTGAGGCCGGGTTTGGCTGTGGGGTGGAGGAAGGAGCGGTGTAGTGGGGCTGTCTTCTCTGCAGCTGGGTGAGGACTGTCGTGGGTGGCATCATTGGTGTGGATGGCATCGCTGTAATCGATGGCATCATTGTCATGGGTGGCATCGGTGGCATCAGTGGAACCAGTAGCAACGGTGTCGCCCGATGACTCTGTGCCTGGACTGGGAAGGGCTGCTGCCTGTGCTGCTGAACCTCCTGGTAGCCGTAGCCCTGGTAGGTGAGGGCCTGTGGGAAGCCTTGGAATGGGAGGGACATCACCTGTGGTGGAGGAGCAGACCTGGACTGGGTAGGAGCAGGTTCCTCTGGATCTGGAGGTTTGTGAAGCAGCTCGGTGATCCAGTCCTTCACCAGCTGGTACTGTGGATCCGCCATTTCCTTGAGGTCTGGTTGACATAGGTGAGGAAGGGCTTGCGGTTGGAGGAGTCGGAGTCGGTGTGGACCAGCTGAGAGAGGAGATCTATGCTGGTGCGGATGGTGTCCCTGATCTCCAGCAGGACAGTGTGGCTTTGCCCCTCCTGCTGTCTGGCTCTCTGCCTTTCTGTGGAGGCAGAGCTGGGTGGTGGTGGATGCGGCTACGACTGTGGTGGACTCGATGTCTCCTTTCTCCCACCGCACAAGGGAGTCCTCCACGCTCTCCACCACGGTGACAACAGCTGTCCACGGGTTCTCCACCCTGGCACGCTCCACAGAAACCTGCCTGGAGACAGGGACTGACTCTCGGCCGGAAGAGTACTTGCTCTCAGCAGGCTGCCGGAGAGAGAGGGTTGTGAGAGGGGCTGCTGGTGCACCTCGGTGGCGGATCTCACCTTCCAGAAAGCTGCACCTGGCCATGACGTAGGTCTCTCTGTCTGTCAGCTTCACAGTGGCCTGGCCAGATTTCTTCAGGTGCAGCTTCCCGTACCAGGTGTGCATGTGCTTCCACCAGCCGAAGACTACCTCTGAAGTGTAACCCATACTCTCCGCCCTCTCTCTCCAAGCAGCCTGCTTCCGCTTGGTGTCCCTGTACAGCCGGTGCCCCTTCCGCCATAGATAGTCGTTCTCTCTCAGCCACTACAGCACCTCATCCTCATGCGCTTCCTCAATATAGTATTGCCTCCTCTCCCATTGTCGCATACGCCTCTTCCTCCCTTTGGCAGGACCAGATGGGCCCTCATCAGAGGGGCTCCCAGGTAGTAGGGGCTGCTCCTCCACACCACCACCAGCAGCAGCAGCACCAGCAGGATCATCATCATCATCATCATCATCATCATCATCATCATCATCATGCTCACCAGCAGGATCATAATCAGCATCATCATCATCATCAGCAGCAGCAGCACCAGCAGAATCAGCACCAGCAGGACCAGCAGGACCAGGATCAGCAGCAGTAGAGTCAACACCAGCAGGGCCAGCAAGTCCAGGAGCACGAGCAGGACCCGAAACACGAGCAGGACGAGCAGGACAAGCAAGACCAGGAGCACGAGCAGGACGAGCAAGTCCAGGAGCATGAGCAGGACGAGCAGGACCATGAGCAGCTTCAACAGAGTAAGCACCAGCAGATGCACCACCGCCAGGAGCAGCTTCAGCAGAAGCCCCAGCAGAAGCAGAAGCAGAGTCAGGGGAAGGGGGCGGGAGGTTGGCCCCTTCCCTCTTGCCAGGGATGGCGGCAGGCTGCTGAAGCTTTCGCTTCCTCCCCATGGTTGTGGGGTTGCTGGCTGGCAGTGAGGCTGGCTGGCACCAAGGCTGGCAGGAAGCCAGGCACGAAGGCTGGCTGGCAGGCACCAAGCTGGCAGTGAGCCTGGCAGGTAGGCTGGCAGGCTGGCAGGAAGCCTGGCAGGTAGGCTGGCAGGAAGCCTGGCAGGAAGCCTGGCAGGTAGGCTGGCAGGAAGCCTGGAAGGAAGCCTGGCAGGAAGGCAGGCAGGCAGGCAGGCACCAAGGCTGGCTGGAAGGCAGGCTGGCAGCAAGGCTGGCAGGCAGGCATGCAGGCAGGGCAGACAAGGAACTCGAAGTGTCCAGCAGCAGGTCTTTCCTCGGAATGTTGGCCATGTGCGAACTGCTTCCCTTTATATCTGGGGGGTTTACGCAATGCATCCCCCCTGCATGCACAATTAACGCTCGGCATCCGTTCCGCTTCCGCTGTGCATCCGTTAGGCTTCCGCTGTGCATCCGCTTCATCCACTGTGCATCCGCTCTGCCTCCGCTGTATCTGTTCCGCGTCTGCTTTGCTGAGCCCCCCCGGAAGCCTAGCAGATGCGCTATCCGCTCTCATCCGCTTCCATCCATTGGGCTTCCATTCCGCATCCGCTTTCGCATCCGCCCTGCGTCCTCCCTGCATCCGTGTTATCCGCTCCGGTTATGCAAATTTTTGCCCCTTTTGAGAGCGGATAACAATGGATGGAACATTTTGCTCGTCCCCTGTGTCCTTTTTGCATCCGTTGGCCAGTGTGACATGGGCTTAAGGTTATATCTAAGACTGCATTTTGATCTCAGAACAAACAAATAACTATCACCAAAGGCTTAGGTAGACTTCTCCAGTGTTCTTAGAGAAATTAGTTTCCAGCAGGAAATCTTAAAGCAACTGTGCAACTCATTTTTTTTCATTTTTTTCATGATTAAAAACATGATGTTCTGACAATGTCCAGGTTCTTTTTCTCAAAACTCAATAATTATGTCAATAAAAAACTGAAGTCCTGCTTTTCACTCTGCGTATAAACCCACATAATAAAGAAAATGAGATAGTTCTCCCAAAACATCAACTGTAATAATATACTTTCTAAACTCCCCTGGGTTAATACATGGTTTGGAACTGCTAGGTGAAATTAAGAATGGGAAAAGGTAGAAAAAATATTGGCATATATGAGATGCCACAACTAATAAACAGGAGAAATCTCCCAAGAATCATTTCCCTGTACATTTTTATACACAACTTTTTTTAAAAAAAATATGGTCTTTTAATTACTAACAATATAATTGCATTGTTAGATCACTGGCATTGTAGGAAATGCTCATACATTTTGGAGCAAGAGGGGCTTAGACTTTTTGCTACACAAATTGCTACTTCACTTCCTCTTGCAATTTGTGGTGGTTGGTAAATCTTTCTTTGGTCTGGTGACAAGACAGAACTATTCATGTGGCCAGAGGGCAGCAAGCTAATTACAGGCAAGAGTGGCTACCTAAAAGATCTAGTTTTTTCTTCCCACAGACCTGTTTTAATTTAATTTTTGGAAGGCAAATTTTTGTAACAAGAAATGTACATAACTAGACAGAAGTCATTTTAAAAAAAAAAAACTTTGCAAGTTCCCAAAGTACATCTTTTCTGTGCTACTTGACACCCGCAACTGAAAGTAACCATTATGTACTAGGCCAGTCCAGGGTATTGTGTTAGGAAAAAAAATAAGAATAGGTGTCTTAATTACTTTTTTTAAGGGTTGTAACCCTGTCTGTTTCTCAAGAATGTCAAGAAAAAAGAACCACTATGAAAAAATGTAATTTTAATAAATGGAAGTAATATTAAAAGACTATATTTTCCAGCTATCTGCGTGAAAGAAGAAAAAGTCATGGAAATATGCTTTTTTCCATTGAATGCAGGCATATCAGATATACTAATATACTTCTGAATGAACTTGGTGGTGGTGGCTTTACATAAGAAGAGATAGACATTTGATAAAAACTCACTTTTTCTGTTTTGTCCAGAGATATTTAAATGGATCCGGTGAATAGATGAATAATGTTGATAGGGAGCATGGGGCACCCTGGTCAAGGAAGGACTGAATGACACCTTTATTGGAGCAAAGGGTGAGCAAAAGCAGCATCAGCTCTTAATTCCTACTTGGATACCTTCCAAAGAAGATGTTTATTAAAAAAATTATATGGATGCAAGTATTCCAAATGTTTAAATGGCATGGAACTTTATGGATTATATTCCTAGCAAATAAGGAACATCTGCCAAATTTATAAGAGAAAATAAACCACACTTAGTCATTTTTAATGGATATATTTTTCCTAACACTTTGGAGAATTTCAGTAAAACATCATTGGTAAAAAGTTTGCACTAGTCAAATTGGTCCTGTCAATGAAACCTTGCCTTTCTAGCAATATAGCCACTATTCAACCAGTGTTTAAAAAAGATAATGCCTATAGCACCAGATCAAAGGCCAAGCCGACTTATTCTGTGAACAAGAGAATAGATCCACCCTGTCATATCAACCATAAAGTCACTAGGAATAATTTGTGGCTGACCCCGATTTCTTTAAGGAAACAATATTATTAGTCGATTCTGACTGCTTCTTCTTTGTAAGCACAGCACTTTTCTCAGGCATTTCATTTCAAAACAGAATGTCTGTACTTCCTTGCATTGTGGAATATGGTTTACTTCATGCAATTCACTCAACTGATTTTCATCATGGGAGTTGCAACTGGCTTTCCATTCTTCAATGAGTACAGGGCTTTTCATATATCAAATTACTTGAGAATGAAGCATTTTTGCAAATAAAGAGGAAATAAATGTTTACATGCACACCTACACATCTAAATGCTCACAAGGAGGTTTACACACATGTCTATGCATCTACATATGTATGTAGATATGTATGTATCTTCTGTATGTATCGACTTATTAAATTATTTATTATTTATCTTAAGTGCATATTTTAAAATTTTCTCTGACACTGATTTAAAAGAGAATTCTGGAGATGATTCAAAGATAAGACATATGGGATAATTTTCCAGATCCAAGCCATACTTTTTAAAAACAATAAAAAAGATTATATCTTCAACTGCTTCCAAGGGTGTAAGTTTTGTGAATACCCACAGAAATAGATTAGCAAGCAGAACATACATTTGATGTCCTCAGCAAACAACTTGGTAAAGTGATGAGATGCAGCTCCAAAACAAGCATCCAACATGGAAATCTAACCAACTTTTATTTTATATTGTTTATTCAATTATATACTCTTTGGAAAAGACCTTGATGTTGGGAAAGATTAAAGGCAAAAGGAGAAGAGACCGCAGAGAATGAGAGGGTTAGATAGTGTCATTGATGCAATGAACATGAATTTGGGGAACTTCCGGTTTGCAGGGCTTCGGCAGCAGGCAGGAATCTGCAATCATGCACGGTTTCTTCCTGGGCGCTCCACCGGAGCGCCCCGAGCCAGCTGGCTTCGGGGCTAAGCCACCCCGTAGAGGTCGGTGGAGGCGGGAGAGATTCTAGCAGGGTCAAGAAAAGCCGCATCTTTCCTCCCCAGCTGACTAAACTCCCTTTCCCGAAGGTGATACAGCAGCAGTCAGAAATGGCCACCTCAAAGAAGCCCTCATCCAGAAAAGAATGTGCAGGAGGAAGAAAGTGCTGAAGTGAAAGTTTTGGCTGACCGGGATAAGAAACAACAATTAAGGCATCCTGGAACTCAAATTTAAAAAAAGGATACATCGCTTCCAAAGAAGATTTGGAAGCAGCGAATGAAAGTGAAAAGGGAAAAAACAATTTCACTCTCCTTCCTTACATTGACAGTGAACAGAGATGAATGAGAAATTGGAAAAATCTGCTTTGGCATCAACAGGTATTTAAGCTGGAAAATTTAATGCCAAGGGGATAATAAAGATTTCTGAGTATAAAAGGAAAGAAGGATTTATTTATTTTTTTGCTTTAAGTGGGAAGGGAGAGGAAGATAATAAGAACAGGATTTGGAAGGAGGAAATAGCCTGGAATCTAAAGAATCTAAAGTTAAATTTTAACAGGACTTCTAAAAGATACATTTTAACTGGAACTTTATAACTAAATACTAACCCCAGGAAGAGAAAGTAAAAAAAGGAAGAAGGTGTCAAAAGAAACAGCTTGTGTGTATTTGGATTGCTTGCTGACTTTGGGACTTTTGGAACTATATTTGAAGGATTAAAAACACTTGGGTGGTTATTTTAAAAGAAAAAAAACTCTACAATGGCATCACTTGTGGATGAACTAAAAATAGAATTTAAAAAACTTAAAAAAGAGGAACAAGAAGGGAAGGGCTCTCTTGGTTCCGTTTTTCAATTCTTAGAAATGGTGATCTCTACCTACAAGAAATTACAGGAAAATACTATGCAACAAGAAGATTGGGACAAAGAAGAAGCCATTTTAAATGAACAAGTAACTCGACTTGGGGATGAAAGGGGAAAGATAATGGAGAATTTGAGACCTAAAAAAACAACCAAAAAAGGGAAAAATAAGGTGAAAAGTGGATATAATGTGAGAAAGCAACAGAAAAAGGGAATACAGAAAAGGGAAATCAAGGTGGAGAGACAAGGGGGTAAAAAGGGTAGAGAGAAGAAGCAAAGGAGGAGGGAAGGGAAGAGAAGCTACAAGGATGTGAAGCAAGATGTAAAGAAATAGGACTTATTTACAGATAATGGGTAAAAATTTAATTGAAAAAGTGATTCTGCAAAGGTACATATGATTGTTTTGTTATATTTGTATTTAGAAATAATGTTAGAAAATTGGAAACAACCAATTTTTTAGTGAAACATTTAGTGAAACATTTGTGAATAAAATAAATGGAATGAATTAAATGAGAGAATGAATTTAGAAAGGAATGTGAACATTTTAATGACATAATGTTTTAAAATGCAAGTGAAGTGGGGGGGAAGTAATTATGGAAAGTTTGTAAGCGTTCCCACAGAAGCATGAAACCTACTTGAAAAGTAATGTGTTAAATGTTTAAAATTTAAATGGATATTAACATTAATGATAGAATTGAATTGGTATAGATCGTTTTAATTATGTTATATATTTATATTTTTCTTTTCTTTTTCTTTTTAAAATGTAGCATGTAGCTTTAATGTACTACGCATAATTCGAATGGAAGTTATGTTCTATATTAAGTGTTATAATTTTAGGGGAAAGATATAAAGGTATCATACTCCAATCAGTGATCACAGGAGGAATTTTGTTTAATGACAAAAGATAATAGACAGCTGAAATAGGAGAGACAAAGAATATAAATATAATGATCTGATTTGAGATGAAACAAAAATAAAATTTAGAAAGTTAAAAGAGGGGAGAAGCTATATAGAAAATTTAGAATGGTAATAAGATATGGAATGGTATATAAAAATGAGCATGAATTTGAATTGGTGTCTGTACAAAGAGATGTAACCCGGGATCAGGCTGCTTTCAGAAAAGAGGTTTTATGTTTTGATGTTCTGTGTTGTGTTTGTTTATGTTTGTTTCTAAAAATCAAGAAAAAATTTCTTTAAAAAAAAAGAAAATGAATTTGGGAAAATTTGGCTCTCAAAGAATCAGTCACGACAGAACCCGAATAACAACTGAATTATGTAAGCAGCATTTCACTGGTGGAAGAGAAAAGCCCTCATATATTGAGAATCACAGCCAGACCACCACACATATTCTTATTCAAATCCAAAAATGCATCAGGCCTCTTCAATCTTATGGGATTTTCTTTTTGGACCAATGTACACTAAATTTGGTTGAAACACCAGACACTTTAGCCTTTCTTAGTTTTGCATTTTCCAGTTGTCTTGACCTTCAACACTTGTACTTCTTCAGTTAGTGTGGCTTTGATAAGGATTATCAAGTGGCCAATCTGACTCATCTTGATTTTTCAAGCATGCTTTAGTTAAACATATGGCTATGGTTGTGAACTGGAAAGCCCAAATTCAATTCAGTCAAACATTCATTACATAATCATTAGTTTAGGCTACTTTCCAGTACAACAGTTTATTATCATGGTTTAGGCTACTTTCCAGTACAACAGAGCAGAATTTTTCCAAAGAATTAAATAAGCCTGGGTGTTGTTATCTAATCCACCATGACCCCAAGTTTTCTTACTACCAGGCATTCTTGGAATAAAACACTTTTTGTATTATATGTTTTTCGAAGAATGTAAAGAACAGTGTTCTTACATAACCATAAAGGGCAGCTTTATTTGTCCATCTACATATCTATGGCTTACAAAATATAAGCTCAATTATATTTTTTGGCAGTCGGGTAGATTAAAATTACCTTCCTGAATTGGTAATCTCAATATAGTTTAAGAAAACCCCCCTTGGTGGCCCACAGAAGTTTGACACATTTGGCAGATAGGGCTGTGCTAAGCTTCAATGTTTGGATTTTGAGTTGGAGTTCTCCAAATCCAAACATGGTGATCTGTAAGCTATGATTGATAATTCATAACAATGTGATGTGTGAATCTAGCCAATTGGGCATATTTAACAGTTATGATTCAGCAAACTATAAAGAGTATGGTACATATACTAGATTTTACAATGCAATTTAATGTTATGTATGTCTAGTCACTATATGGAGAGGCTTTGTGTGTCAAACGTCCACCTATGCTTTCAAAGGAACGTTTTGAACCCCCTTTCAAATAACTATGCCACTCACCAATCCTGTGTTCTCCAAAATATTGTCTCCCCATCACCACCAGTGACCAAACTTATGGGACACCCTCAAGTAATAAGGATTGGAGCCAAATCTATCTGGAGGATGCCAAAGAACTTGGGGGCAAGCAGCAAAGAGTTTCCAGGAAGAAACTGAACCAAATCTACTCCATGGTTCAAGCCGCCAGCCAGCAATCCAAACATAAGGGCATCTTCCCCGCATCTGCTAGTCCCGCCATCTGAGGAACAAGGAAAAGTGTTTTGTGATCAGTTGCTGCCGCCCTTTTTTTTTTTTTTTTTTTTTTTGAGCTGGGCTTCTATTCTCTAGTAACAGCCCGAGTGCGCGCTGTTCTCCTTTGGGACAGAGGAAGTGGACGGCAGAGAATTAAGGCTGGGAAGCTGTGCAAAAACGTGGCAGCATCAGCAGCATCTGGGGAACTGTTCACGTGCGGAAGGCAGGAGAGAAGCCCATGCGATTACTTCCGAATTTATTTCGGAGCCGGCGAAAACCACTGCGGCTGCTTTTCGGGGAAATCCCGGTCAGAGAGGAGGAGAGCAAGACACCTGCCTCCCTGCTGTTCGAGGCTCATTTTCCCTTCTCAGGACGCCACTGTTAGCTGCGTGGGCGCGGTCCGGCGCAGCGCACCTGCCACCTTCCAAGCAAGTTCCCATCCAGAGGTTAGATAGTGAAGGAGCCGCAGGTGTGATTTCGCCCGGGACCCGATTATCATTCCGGGGGGTGGGGGGCGGAGGATCCTTCTTTTAGCAAACCTCTGAAAAGCTCGGTGCGCTCGCCTAAGTCCCTCTCGGGGAAGGTTTATTCATGTCGGGTTCAAGACACACAAAGATCAGAATTAGAGAATGTGCGGGAAGGGGGACAAATCGGCCTCGGGGTAAAATGAGAAAAGGCAACTCTTGAGGGCGTCGCTTCTCTCTTTAGCACGAGGCGGCCCGGTCTGACTTTGCTGCCCTTCGCCTGGCAACCTGGAGGAAAAGATCGCGATTCCTTTTGGGGAAGGGAAGGGAATGGTTTCCCAAGAGGACCGACCGGTCAGTCCTCGACGAAGGTGCCTCAGGCCAATGAGGATGCTCAAGCGATGCTCTTTGGAATGACGCAGTCCGCCCGCAAGGCAGTCCTCGCGCTTTGAGTAACTCCCGTGAACCGGCGTGTGGTTTCTCTCGAAACACGCGGGTGGTCGCGTTGCCGATCCACCGTTCTCTGCACTCTTCGTGACAAATCGGTTTCTCCGCATACCGTGGGATTCCAATGGCAATCCTATGTTGAACAGAAACCGAAAGACACCTCGTTGAATTTGCTTAGGATCTGCTTCCGAGCAGCTGTGCGCACGGCAGCAGTGCAGCCGCTGAACAGAAGGAATAAGGTGGCAAGGAGAGCCAGATGAGGCTTATTTCTCAGCACGCCTGCATAAAGTTATAAATACCTTCATTTTCTTTTTAAGCAATCATCAATCCATTTTTAAAAGCGGCTCATATTCACCGCTAAATTATTAAATAATTCAAATTATTATTTAATCAGCTTGGATTTCCCTTTGGCAAGACATGCAAAAGAAAGGAGCCTTTCCGTAAAGTTGCATTTCCCAGAAAAGCAACCCTCTTCTTCTTTCCCCGTGGTTTAGGCGCCCCTCCCTTCTTAATCCGGCGACTTTCCATCCCAGGCAAGAAAAAAGGGCTGCTGGAGCTTTAAGATCCGCTTTCCTCCCCTCTGGTCCTCCTAACAATGGTCTCAACCGAGCTCTGCTTCTCAAAGCAAAAATTGTAATATGCCATTTTTTTCTCATGGACGTTTCCCCTTTGCTGCTGCCAACCAAGTGACAGGAGAAAATGCTGAGGTGCCGCCAAGCTGCTCCTGCTGCCGGCCGAAGGGGGCTGGGTGGGCTTCCGGCGTCTTCTCGGAGCAGGAGTGACGGTGTCTGCAGTAGCCTTGCGAGGGAGGCGAGTTGAACGGCGCCCGGCTGAGGTTGAATGAGCGCCCATCGGAGGCAAAGAGGGGGAGACCGAAGTGGCCGTTGGCCCCGATTCCCTGAAGACCCGGGAAGAAGAACGAGCATTAGGTATTGTAACTTGCCCTGCCGACGGCACAGCCCTCCGCGGCCAAAGCCGGTGGGCAAATCCAAACGTCGCCGCTTGTGCCAGCATTATTTCGCGGGAGGAAGATCCATGCACAGGGTCTTTGGGTGGGGGAGGCTTGAGAACGGGGTTGTGCAATATGTCATATCTGATAAACCAACTTAGTTAAGGTTTTTGCCCCCTTCTTTGGGTGATGGGTTGGGTTTCTGGATGCTGGAAAAAAGAAAAAAGAAAGAAAATGCCAGAAGGGAGACTCAATTCTTGATACCAAGAGCTGCTGCTCCTAATTTGGGATGGAGAAGAGAGTGAAACTGCTTCCCACCCACGCACCATCCCCCCCCCTTTTTTTTTTTTTTTTAATTTAAAGGTGATCTCACAGCTCAACTGAAAGCTAGTGGAAGGGAAGGAGTTAACTAGGAGGAGGAATACGCATGCAGTTCGAGTGAGACAATGGCACAGATTCTCCTTAGGGTGGTATTGCTATTCCTGGGTGAAGTGAGGTGCAGCTGCCAGCATCTCCAACACAGGAGGGGCGCCTTTGTAAAAGATGGACTGGTAGCTTCAGGGGCATCACCCAAGGAGCTGCTGAGTGGTTTTAAGTAGGAGTGGCTGGAATGAAGTACAAGAAGGTAGTATGGGATGGGTCTAACAGCTGATGTCACAGCTGGCACAGATCAGGCCATAAAAGGGGTGGTGATGACAATGATGTTGCCAAGGTGTGTAATTACGTTTTCCTAGGAATACAGAAGTAAACACTTTATAGATTTGAGGAAAGAAAAATGGGAGAAAAATTCACTATTAGTGGTACAAGTACAAATACTCTGGGTACACACACAGGATATATATTCTCTCTCTCTCTCTCTCTCCATACAAACACACACACACACACACAAGTTTTGAAGGTGAACTATGTTTAAACTGTTGTCTAAAAAGGACTTCTTTTGGTTGTGCTCTCCTATGGTTCTTCCCAGCTCCTCCATACAATAAAGAATTCTGATGGAGAATCAATGCAAGAGATCTGTGGAGAAAATTGGTATTAATTTGGAAGAACTGAACTAATTAATATTCAGATTTGGGAGTTTGACTTGAAGTGTCTAATATCAAGAGTTTAAGAGAATCTGATGGGTAGAGTCAAAACATGAGTACTATACAGATAGTCCTCAACTTACAGCAGTTCATTTAGTGACCATTCAAAATTACAACGGCATTGAAAAAGTGACTTGTGACCATTTTTCACACTTACAATCTTTGTAGCATCCCCATGATTGTGATTAAGATTCAGATGCTTGGGAACTGACTCATGATTGTTGCCGTGTCCCAAGGTCACATGATTCCCTTTTGCAACCTTTTGACAAGCAAAGTCAATGGAGATGTTGGATTCATTTCCCAACCATGTAACTAAATTTATCAATGGTGGTGATTCGCTTAACAACTGTGGCAAGAAAGATTGTAAAATGGGGCAAAACTCATTTAAATGTCTCACTTAACAACAGAAATGCTGGGCTCAATTGTGGTCATAATTTGAGGATTACCTGTAGAGGTTAGCTAAGGTTTTTCTCTCTTTCCAGGCTCAAACCAAATACAAATTGATTTAGATTTAATAAAATGTGGAATCCAGCATGATGTTCATTTAGAAATTGAAAAAAATCAGTGGGATCAAAGGATTTTGAAATAATTTATTTATTTATTAAATTTGCATCCCACTGCAATCTAATGAGACTCTTGGCAGCTTACCAAAAGAACAATACTGCACAAGGAATAGAATAGAATAGAATAGAATAGAATAGAATAGAATAGAATAGAATAGAATAGAATAGAATAGAATAGAATAGAATAGAATAGAAATGCATGGAGCACTCTCGTGAGAGACAAGGAGTTAAGATGACACGAGCTAGAGCTGCTATTAGAGCCTACCTGATGGTGGTTAGGGCAGCAAAATTTAATTATTTTTCTACCCTTAATGCATTTGCTGATAGTCACTCAGCAGCCCTGATTCAGATGACTCCTTAGCGAGAGTAATACAGAAGTTCACTTATAAGGTTGCCGTGAGAAATATGCTGTATAACTGGCAGACAACGTTGCTTACATTTGTTCTATATAACACACCAGGCTTAAAATAGAATTGATGTTGGTGGCAATGGGTACACTATATGGAAGGAGTTTGAGCCCCTGGAACCAGAGGAAATGGATAGGACCCTCCAAGCTGCTTTTTCGGCCATTTGTATGTTTAAATCCATGCCTCTCTTGGCTTAACAAAGCTGCAGAGGAGAGATTGAGTCTGGGCAGCATTTAACACCTCTGATTCTTCCTTGTTTTAAAGAAATTATGGTGCATCCTGCCTTGTTTGACCTAACTAGTCTAGATAGTTTTTGTTCAGTCTCCAACCTTCCCTTTCTAGAGACGTTCATGGAGAGAGTGGTAGCATGGCAACTGAGAGGATCCTGGATGAGGCAGATTTTCTAGACTTCTTTCAACTGGGGTTCAAACCAGCATTTGAGACTGAGATGGCCTTGATTGTCCTCATGAATGACCTCTGACAGCTGTGCATCCATCTTGGCTCTTCTTGACCTCAGCAGCTTGATTCAGTACCATTGATCATGGTATACTTCAGGGCTGTCTTTGTGAATTGGGAGTGGACTAGCACTGTACTCTGTTAGTTTCCTCCTCACTGTGTGGACAGTTCAGCCAGTGTTGTTAGGGGAGGGGAGATTAAGTGTGTGGTTTCTAGTTTGTGGGGTGTCTCAGAATTAGTGGAGTGTCTCAGAATTAGTTCTTCTCTTTTAACCTTTACATGAAGTTGCTAGTTGAGGTTATCCATCAATTTCAGGTGAGATATCAATCCACAGGACTTCCAGGTTTCTATCTTTATGCTAGGGTCTCTGGGTGATGCCATGATGTTCCATCTCAGTATCTTGAGGCTGTTAAACTGTGCATGGAGCAAAACAGGTTCCTACTCAACCTTGGCAAAACTCAGTGGCTGTGGTGTTTGGAGACAAAAGTCTTCCATTCTTCATTCTGGATTGGGTGGCATTGTCCCAGACAGACCCAATGCACAATCTGGGGGGAGTCTTTCTAGACTCATGACTTATAGGTCTACACATGAAGGTCCAGTTAAATTGATTTGTTGCTAATCAGGCCTATACATGAGAATTTTCTCAACTAATAGTTTATACATACTTGGGATTAGATAAAGACCAACAGAATTCAAAGGAGGTTGTAACTGCATAGAGATTAATCTAGGCTGTTCCCTACTTTAGCTCTGCCCTCAGGTTCTGCCACTGCTTCTACGGCTCTTGCTTGATGAACAAGTGGTAGCTTGGTAGGAGAGCTTTTACACTCCTTTGGGTGATGTGCCAGTTGAACCATTCCCTGGACCAGGAGATCCTGCTCACTATCAGCTGTGCCCTTGTAACCTCTCACTTAAATTACTGTTGTATACTCCGCATAGGGCTGCCCCTGAAATGCATTTGTAAACTCCAAGTGGTGCAGAATGCACCTGCTCAAGTGGTAAATGGTATCAGATTTACAGCACATGTAACACAACTATTATCAGTGCTGCATTAGCCACTGATATGCTTCTGGGTGCAATTCAAGGTGTTGATTTTCATCTTTAACAGCCTACATGGCTTGGGACCAGGTTACCTTAGAAACTGTCCTTTTCTAAAAGTCTCTTTCAGTCCAATTAGATCTAGCAGAATAGCCATGCTGCAGAGCCTGTCAGCCGGAAAGTGTCAACTGGCAGGATCAGGCCTTTGCCATGATAATCCCTGCTCTGTGGAACATTCTCCCTTTGAAGATTAGAATGGCCATCAAACCTAGGCTGTGTACCCAAGTCTGGGACTCTGAAAGTGTTAAGAATCTCATTTCTTGGCTTTACTCTTAATTGGTTAATTATCCCAGCTACAGTTTATATTTATTTTGGATTTTTAATTGTTTTAATGTTTTAATTGCTTTCATATTTTTCAAATCATAAGCTTCCCAGAATTGAGATCGGCAGTTATAGCAATTAAATAAATAAATAATGCTGTAAAAAGACATAGAATGCACACTGTTCATTTGTTTTCTTAAGGTAACCATGGACAACACAAGTTGTTCTGTATTTATTTAGATTTTTGCCATTCCAAAACAAGTCACTTAAAAGTTTGCTACAATAAATTAATGTTACTGCTTAAACTCTGCACTAAAAATAATTCTCATGGTGAACTATAGTTTTTTATAAAGTTAGATTTTTATCATTTTATCAAACTGTATTTTGATACAACAAATATTTGGTATCTGTATCCTTGAACAGAACATATATTTGCAGAAAGAAAGCATTACACTCAATCTTTAGCACTTCCATTTTAAAGAAAATACAGGGTTGCTGGGCTGAGAGATGTTATACTTTCAATGACTACTGGAGTATGTGATTGGCTATGTCAGGGTATCAAACTCGCGTTGTCATATCACATGACGAATTGTGACTTTTCCCCCCTTCTCTAAATTGGGGTGGGCGTGGCCAGTGCATGATGCATCCAACCCGTGGGCTGTGAGTTTGACACTCCTGGACTACATAGACAGCAGAGCTTCATTATGTTGGGAATTTTATTCAAGAAACATTATCAATAAGAAAAAAAAAATCAAAAGTGCAGGACTTTTCACCAGGGTTATAGCAAAATATGAATTCTCTTTTTGGGGTATTCCATGTTGTACTTCTCCTTTGCAACCCTCCCTTATAAAAAAGACCCCAAATAATATCTGACAGATGCGAGGAATTCAGGACCGAGCACGAGAGAGAGAGTTCTATTGATGTCTCCGAATTTATTTTTATTCTACCCCAAACCTTCTTTCAGTGTCACTCAAGATGTAACATATACTTGTTTGTGTGCTCACAACTCATAACTGTTCATTTAACAATGGCCCATTATGACAGTCTTATGATCTATATTCACACATATAACTATCACAAACCATCACATTACACCTGTGGTTATGTGATTTTAATCAGATACTACACAATCAGCTCCATTTACAACCAAATGCAACATCCTACAGTTATGTGATTATAGTATTGCTGGTTTCCACTAGTTTCGCATAACATTCCTGTGATTCACTTCATAAACGTGACTTGCTTTATGACCAAAAACAGATCCAGTTGGACTATCCCAATTTGCAACTGAAATTCTGGTCCCAGTTGTGATTGTAAGTTGAGGACTACCTGTTATGGACACATTGTAATGCTGGTTTTCTGTAATATCAGTGTCATATCAATCAGTATGGAGCTCACAGCATACCACTGGCCCTGGCACTCTTCCTATGACTTGATGAGTTTTCAATTGGGTTTACTGATTTGTCTACTGTTGCTCATGGAAATGCTGGTCTTAGGAAAGTCAGCTATTTCCAGGGGTGGGATTCTACCAGTTCACACCTATTTGCTAGAACATTCTTTGTTGTTCACATTCAACATTCCAGAATGTTGTTAACATTCTAAGCAGTTTAGAGAACCAGTTGTTAGAAGAAATTACTGGCCTAATCCTGTAAGGAAGGAGAAAAGAAACATTCTGATGTTGCTTACAGAAACTGCCTCTCTGTTAACCCTTATTACGTTCTTGGCAGGACAAGACTTCCTGTCTCAGGAACGTCTCTGGAGTTTTTTTCCCTCCTTTCCTGGTACTTTGCTTGTGTGGAGTGATTATTGAAAGTTTCAATGGCACTGAAAAAAGTGACTTATGATCATTTTTCACACTTATGACTGTTGCAGCATCCCCACAGTCATGAGAGGCCAGGCGAGGAGATGCGTGCCTCGATGTGAGTGATATTGAGTTGGCCACACCCAGC
This sequence comes from Laticauda colubrina, assembly GCA_015471245.1. Taxonomy (NCBI): domain Eukaryota; kingdom Metazoa; phylum Chordata; class Lepidosauria; order Squamata; family Elapidae; genus Laticauda; species Laticauda colubrina. The sequence continues at coordinate 31,153,895 of BLBF01000022.1, read as the reverse complement.
CAAAAACATGACCATCAAGCCATATCCACCAACTTAGCCACATCCACATAACCGGTTGTTTAAAAATGTGAATCCCACCCCTGGCTAATTCCATATCAAACTAAATGAATAAAACTGACCTATCATTTGGGATGGAACTCATATCAACAGGGTTTCCTCCTGGTTCATCCCACATCACTCCTATGATCTGTAAGCCAGGATCTTTTTTAAAAAAAATCTTGACATGGAAATACCAGTCTTCCAAAAAAATCAATATTTCTTTATCAAAAGAAAAAACAGCCACCTGACAGGTCAGTGAGATTTTGGGGGAACACATAACGGTCAGGAAGTTGTGTCAATGTCTCTGTCAGCTCACTCCCATTCCAGCCGATTTTTTTCTGCCATATTGATTGGCAGCTGGGATATTTCTGTAGTACTGACAGTGGAATTCTGTGTGACCTTTCTATAAAATAGAAAGACCTTTTTTTTTTAAGGTAACTTGAATGATGGTAGAGAGCCTCATTGGTTGGGGTCTCTTCCACATATTATGGAAAGTTATTGGTGGGGTTTTTGTTGTTTGTTTTTTGAGTCAGGTGTTGCTGAGTGAGATGGAAAATCAGCTTAGAAATGCACCAATTATTGCCTTAAAACTCTGTATTAACTTTCTCAGGAGAGCATTATTAGCTAACATTGCTGATAAGGCACATTAAGCATCAGACATGGAGCAAGACAATTTATAAAAGCATACTTTTCTGCTAATTCTAGCATAGAAGAAGTTTGTATTTATTTTTATCCCAGTTTTATTAGTATTTTTGAACATAAAATACTTTGCCAAGCCACTTGGTGGTTGTTTTTGTATTAAATATTTTTGTATGAAAAAAAACAAGTGATAGGATTAAACTGATTTTATATCGGGAACTGCAGAGCCCTGTACTCCATTAGCTCTGGACAAAACTGTTTTTAAAAGCCACATCCTTCAGGCTTGTAATTTTTAATGAGAGTGTACTAATCAATTATCTCATAAAAATATGAGTATACTAATCTCATAAAAAGGAAACTTTGTATCCATTGATCACATTTTAATAAGAGGTTATTACTGGGGAGGAATAATATTACAGTCAGATCTCTATATCTGAGTGATTTCTATTCATGAATCATGTTTCTGCAGTAGTAGCTGTAAAATTTATCCAAAAAACCCCTGCTGCTTGTTGCATTCATCCCAAGTGAGGGCAGGACATGTACATCTTCAGTATTCCAGTGAGGGTCATCCGAATAGGATGTTTTGTGACCTTTGTGTTTCTATAAGTCTGCATGAGGTTTGACTTTAAGACATTCATTTAACATTTTAGACATACATAGGAAATATCTGGGAGATGTTTGAGAGAGAGTACAGGTTTTCATGATTTTCACATTTTCACAGAAAGTGAAATATAATGTTTGTGATCATGGAGACCTTAATGCAGGAGTCTCAAACTCCAGGCCCATGGGCAAGATTTGGCCCATGGGATGTTTAAATCTGGCCCGCAGGGCTGCCCTAAAAACAGTGAAGGACCAGTGGTGCCTCTGCCCATGAAAACGGAGCCTGGCATTCTGCAACCTTCTGCCTTCTGCCAGCAAAAACAGAGCTCCATTTTCAGCTGCAACAGCCTCCTGAAACCCTCTGCCAGCAAAAATGGCAGCCCTCTCAAGCTTCATTTTCACTGGAAGAGCACTCAGGCCACCACAGGTGCCCCTGACATGAGTGATGTTGAGCTGGCCATGCCCAACCCAGCCCCCCCCCCAGGTCAAACACAGCCCTCGTGTAGCCCTCAATGAAATTGAGTTTGACACCCTTGCCTTAATGCATAGAAGAAAAGAAGTATATGTCAGATAAATATTCTTTTCTTTGTCTATATTTCTAAAAGTTGATCCACTCATTGTAAAATAGATTAAAATGAAGGTATCCCAAACAGGCACCTTTGTCTTGACACCTATCAAATTATCTTTTATAAAATCTTTATTTGGTATATTCAGATGGGCGTTGTTAAGATGTGAAACCTTATAAAAATCAATTTCTCATGATCATATAGCAAAATTAATCATTATAATATATTGCAATTTTTAAAAAAGTTACAGGGTGCCAATGGGCTTTTAAAATGTCTTTGATCTTCTTAACTGTTATGAGACATACCATATTTCTGACTTAGTTCATTTTTAAAAATGTCTTTAAAATTATGAATAAAACGCTCTGGGAAAATGCTTTGGAAGGAGTGTGTGTATCTGTGTAAGAGTGATGTGTGTAGTAACAATAAATAAATAAAATTAACCATCAGCTTTTCCATTTGTTAAAAGTAACCATCAATAAAAAATAACTTTACTAAGTCAACTCAAGTTTCTAAAATAATGTATCAAATTGCACACACACATACCAATATCATTTGCAGATAGTCTTCGACTGACTTCCAAAATTTTTGTTGCTAAGTGGGACAGTTAAGTGAATCTTGCCCCATTTTACAACCTTTCTTGCCACAATAGTTAAGTGAATCACTACATTTGTTAAGTTAGTAAGATGGTTGTTAAGTGAATATGGCTTTCCCATTGTCAAAAGGTCACAAAAGGTGATCACCTGACCCTGGGAAACTGCAATTGTCATAAATATAAGTCAATTGCCAAGTGCCTGAATTATGATCACGTGATCATTCACATTGGATCATAATGCTGCAATGGTCATGTGAAAAGCAGTCATAAATCATAATTTTTTCAATGCCATTGTAACCTCAAACAGTCCCTAAATGAACTATTGTAAGTCAAGGCAACCTGTACCTGTTTTTGAGTTTTCAAAAACTTAGTATTGGACCAAATGATTGCACCAGTGATCATGATCATCGGAAGCAAAAAGAGAAAAAAATGTTGAAGCTGCATCTATATTGCTTCATAAGCTTCATTTGGTGCAGAGCTTGTTGGTATGAAAAACTAAGGAAATTGTTGTTAGTTCTCTATTTTTGAAAGTTCCAGCTGTAAAGCTAAATCCATTTCTGTCCTCAGGCAAAACAAGCATACCAAGGTTAAAGCTGGATAATATAGTATTACAATCAAAATAATTTTTACTGATTTGCAGATTTTTTTAAAAGAGTTCATTGTGGTCTTTATTTTTAAATAGTGAAATAAATTTTAAAAACTACACCATTAAAAGAAAATAGACATTATCAGACAGTGAGTAAAAGATTAGGCATAATATAGTGAATTAAACTAAATGTGATAAAAGAATATAGTAATTAAGAAAAAAAACTCTACAGCTAAATGCAGTTATGTCAATCTTTAAGTTTATTCAAACTACACCTAGCAACATACTGCGTCATCTTTTCATTTTTAGAACACAGAGATTTTTCAAAAAATGATAATAAACTGATATCCTGGATTGATTCCTTAAAAGTTTATTTCCAATTTTATAAAATTATCCTCTTTATTGTGGCCCAGGATTGGTAGACTAAAACTCTTCATTGGATGGTAAACATCATGTTTTAAATATATAGTTCAGCATTACATTGAGAAACTTAACTAAATATTTGCGGTATCTGCTATCCCGCATTACATGGGCGTCTCATGATAGGGAGCGAAGGAGAAAGAAACGACAGGAGACGAAGTTCCTCGGGATGAGTGCGCCCAGAATGTCTGGGTACACGCTCTTTTATTATGCTCCTTCAAAAGGGGGGGTCACTATCATTGTTTATTCAGAGCCTAGGTCAAGCCCAGGTCAGACAGGATATGCAGGACTTAGATAAGGCAAAATACCAAGTCAGACAAGATGGCACGATCTACAATTTGATCAAGACATTCCTTCTTTACAAAGCTGCATGCCAGACGATGTAATCACAAAGTGAATGCTTGACTCCTTGTCTCTGTACGTGCCCTGTAAAAGGTCACTGAGGAGACAGAAGCTCAATGATTACACGTGAATGATACAATGTTGCAAATGCCTGAATGATACATAGTTGTAATGATACACAGTTGCAAACACATAAATGATACATAGTTACAACATCTCCTCTGTTTTTATTTTTTATGACGAATCTTCTTCCTTGTCCAAGAAGACAGGAACCTTTTTTCTAAAATGTTCACCGTCCCAGTCATCTAGGCAGGAGTGCGATCCGTCAGCGTCAGGGTTGTCCAAGGAGCGGTAACTCAGCAATGACATTTTTTCATCCGGTGTTAAGGACTTAACATGAGCTTGCAATAACACATTAACATTAGCAGTTATGGAGGATAATTGATTTTTCAAAAATTGCAATATTCTGTAAAAACAACAAGGTCCTATAATACATATCAATATAATGATTATTAATGGTCCTGCCAATGCAGTTATAAGGGTTGTAAGCCATGGTGAAATAGAAAACAAGCCTTGATACCAATTATACATGTTTAACCTTTCGTTTTCTCTATCTTTTAAGTGTTTTTCTAATTCTTTCATAGAATCCAACACAATCCCTCTGTTATCAGCATAAAAACAACATTCTTCTTTTAGCGCAGCACACAATCCCCCTTGTTTTAAAAATAACAGATCTAAACCTCTACGATTCTGCAAGACCACTTCTGAGAGGGACGTCAAGGAGTTTTGCAAAGCTGTAATTGACTTCTCAATTCGTAATAAATCATCATCAATGATTGAACCTAGAGCTGTAATTTTTTGTTCAGAGACAGCTAGTCCTGCAATGCCCGTGGCTGCGCCCGTGGTGCCCAGAGCAAGCAGTAAACCTAGAGTGAGAGTACTAATAATTTCTCGCTTTGCTCTGAGGGGGTATTCCATGGGTGCCTGTAGGGATATAAAATCATCAGAGTTATACACGTTAATTTTTGGTACAAGCCATACTTGAATGCAAAATGATTTGGATTTAATAAGTTCATCCCCATAGACACATGCTGTGAGACCGGTGGAACAAGCCCAGACAGAGTTATTGCCAGGGATAAAATACATTCCTTTCAGACGTGATGTTAAATTTCCTCCTGAAGTGGTGTAGACTGCAGAGTATCCTCCGATGGTGTGGAAGCGGCCAAGGCGGTTCTTAGGAAGATATACATTACAATGATAGCCATTAGAAACATTATGACAATATTGTGAGTAATTGGATGGAATATTTCCCAAGCAACAACCAACCCCAGTGATGGAAGAAGCAGTAATAGTGGAGTTCCTCCAACAGCAATGTTCGTCTGATGTGGAATTAGCAATGGATTCTTGGGAAGCGATGGCTTCGTAAAAAGGTGGAGAGGCAGAAATACAAAGCCAACATGTGGAGGCAATTGATGAGTTTGAAGAGTTCAGTAAGGCGTAGGAAGCTTTTATCATTGGAATCAATGGGTTAACTCCCTGTGTTATGGGTTGCAAGAATGGGGATTTAATAACCTTTTCATGTGGTCCCACTGGGTTAGAGCGAGGGAGTTCAATGTGACGTTGAATGTAAAAAATATTTCCATAATGCTTTTCTGGCCAGACTCCTTTTAGGCGGGCACCCCATTTCAAGCCAGTGTCCCATAGAGTACTTTTCTTGCCTTGGTCCGTGAACCTTATGGTTACCGGGTTGCATTTGGGCAATTTTTTATCACTGCATGGAATGTCCCATGTGGTGCGAGTGACAGTAATGAGATCACCCTTAGTGCCCGGATCCCAATAAATATGTCCAGTTGAAACACATGACCAGGCTTTGCAAAAGTAATCTGATGACCCCCCGCAGTCGAGAAGTCGTTGGGCAGGGGTCTGAGTGTTGGAAACGGGCTGTCCGGGGCATATATAAAACCTATATTTATTTACCACTCTATGACTAGGCTCAGTTGGGTGAGAAGGCGAGTTGTAGGCGGTGGAACCTACAAGCATTTCTGCCAAATCAAATTGAAGTGGTGGGTAGAAGTCTTCTATGCGAGAAGAATTGGTTGTAGAGCTTAAATGAATGCCTTGAAAGTCTTTTATAGTCCAAGTAATATTATATTTTCTATGAGGCTTCTGTGGATCATCATGGACAGTTCTTTTGAAGCGTTGTTTGTTGACAGGATCAGAGTTTGGGTATATAAAAGCATTACAAGTAGGAGAGAGGACTATGGACAAGTTAGTTGTAGAACATTTACGAGATGAGAAGGGAATGCAATTAGTAGAAAAAGGATAATAATTACAATAATGACAATGAAGATTAATTTGGTCATTCATCAAGGATGTTAGTTGGGTTGGAGGAACCCGTAATACAAGAGAAGGACATTTAGGTCCCCCTATATCTAGCTTGAATAGAGGAAAAGGTTTTAAGGTTCTTTTCCATAGGAAGAGTAAGGAAGGAACAAAAGAGCGAGTGATAGAGTGTTCTGTAAACAAAACAGATGTGACAGAGTGAAAGCCATGGGTAGCATTTTCATGACGTACCCACATGGAACAAGTATAATAGCCTTCTGTTAACGAAGTGGCTTTAATACGCATAATCTTTTGACAGGAAGCATAGGTTTTGTTGAAGTATGTGTAAATATAAGGAGATAGATTTAAGGGAAGATTATTATGCCAACAGACAATAGGACAGTCACTATCATAATTAATAAAGCGAAATTCTAATGTGGTCCAATGACCATGTTGAACAAAGGTATAAGTAGGATATGAATAAGGTAGAAATTGCAAAGAGGATATAGGCAAGAATATCAGGAAGAGTTTAAGATGCAGATGTAGCAGAGGAATTCCCATGATAGGGTCTTACCGCCCGACCAGGGACCCAGCAAGTGGTTTTGTCTGGTAGTAAAATCGCAGCGTAGCCTCGTCCCCAGGTGAGAAGCTCAGCAGGACCCTGCCAGGCGGGATCTGGCAATCTGCGATAATGTACCAGAGGTCTGTTAGGAGGGGGTGAAGGGGAGGAAAAATGACGTGAGGCAGCAGAAGTAGGAGGAATGCCAGTCAGATTAAGAAAATTTAAAGTGTAAAGACAAATGTTAAGAGAATTTTGCAATGCTGGGAGGTTGGGAGGTTTTTCTCGCAACGAATAGCGATCAAGAGCACGTTTCAGAGATAAGTGAGCTCGTTCCACAATAGCCTGCCCCTGGCTGTTGTAGGGAATCCCAAACTTGTGAGTTACATCCCATCTATTACAGAAGTCCTGGAAAGCAGAACTCGTATAGGCAGGTCCATTGTCTGTTTTGATTTCTTTTGGACGTCCCAGCGAGGCAAAGGTACGAATTGAATGATTGATGACATGTTTTACAGTTTCTCCCCTTTGAGGAGTAGCCAGAATAAATCCTGAATATGTATCGATGGAAACATGCAAATATTTCCAAGGGGCAAAAGGTGGATACTGAGTTACATCCATTTGCCAAATTTCACAAGTTTTCAATCCTCTAGGATTTACTCCTATGGGAATGGAATGTCCTTGCTTACTACATGTGGGGCATTGTTGAATAATGGCAGCAGCTTCTGCCTGAGTTAGAGAAAATTGTTTTTGTAATGCTTTTTTATTTTGGTGAAAATAGTCATGGCTTTGGGCTGCTGTCAGATTACAAATTAATTTACCTGATGCAGCTGCATCTGCCACCTTGTTTCCCTCCTGTAAAATACCAGGAAGAGGTTGGTGGCTCCTGATATGTGCTACAAAGAATGGATGCCTACGACTGTTGATACATTGTTGTATAGGAATCATCAATTTTAACAAAGGAACAGATATGCTAGGAGATAAATAGGCTTGATATATATTTTTCAAAATCTGAGAAACGTACAAGGAATCAACTATTAAATTAAAAGGAGCTTTTTGAAACTGTTGAAATGCAATAAGAGATGCAGCAAGTTCTGCCTGTTGAGCAGACGATTGCGGAGGGGTAATTTTAGTTTTCCACTCTCCCTCCTGGTTCCATGCACAAGCACCATACACTTTCCCCCCATCTGCATAAAGCGTAGGTGCATCTACTAATGGAGATATTGAGAGAGGGGATTGCCATTCAAAAGGGAGAGTTTTAAGAAAAGTGAAACGTGGGTCTGCTGGTAAATGGCAAGAAGTTTGCCCTGGCCACTCTTCTAAAGCGTATTGTAGTTCTTCTGAATTACACCATAGCATTTCCCATGTGGTCAGTGAGCAAGGAGTGAATATTGAAACAGGCTCACATCCCATGAGTTGTTTACATCTTTGTCGACCTTTAAAGATCAACTGGGAATATGCAGAGGCTTTACTAGTGATTGTGGTCCGTGGGGTGTGAGACAAATGCAGCCATTCTAAAATCAGAACCTGTGTTTGATGAGATTGCATTATAACAGCTGTAGGTCTCTGAACAGTATTTAGTAAAGCAATTGATAAAGGGCAATTCTCTATAGCTCGATCCACCCATCGAGTAGCCAGTGAATGAGAAACGTTTTTTAATGCCTGCAACTGCTCTTTATTTAGAATGATGACATCAGACGGGGCTTTACCTTGTGTGAGGGCATTAAAGAGAGGAGCTAATGTAGCTGTGGTCAAACCCAAATAAGGACGTGCCCAATTTAAGGTTCTTAGGAACTGTTGTAAGATCACAAGTGTAGGTTTTGGGGGAAGTGTTGGGAGGGGAAGGGAAGGAACAGCAGCTGAAGCAAGTTTCAGCACCCTTTGTTGTGGGGCTGGCTGCCTGCCCCGTTTCTAATTCTGACTCCCAGACCAAAAATTGTCCTCATCCATTTCTCCTTCAGAAAAGGCTTGTTGAATGGCTTTTATAACACCCCCCCCCCTTTCGGGGTGGTGGTGGAGGACACGAGAGCTCTCCTTTTAAAGAAGTGGATTGGATGGAGGGAGGCTCTCGTAATGACTTACGATCATTGGGATCGGAGGGTTGAAGGACAGAAAAGTTATCATAACTTGGTGGAGGAGATTCTTATACATTCTCTGCTTCTATTTTATAATGGACTTTTAAAGCCTCCATAATTTTCCTCCAAGTGACCAAAATGCCAATAGGTGCACGAGGAGGATTATGGAGATAGTCACCAATTTTTTGCCAAATGGAGATTTTTAAGGACCCTTTCTCTGGATAAGTGGGACAATGTTGCCACACATAAGCCAATAATGTAGCAATAGGTTTAATTTTTACAGGCGAGCCCTTTAAATTAGCAGAATATTTAGAAGAAGAAGCGACTAACTCCCTCAATTCCTTCAGATGCTCTGTCTGTTGTTGAGAAAAGTTTCCGCCCATACTTACGAAAGTTGAGACCGTGTTTCAGATCCGATGATGTGCAATTCGCTTCAGGCCTGGCGAAGCACAGCTCCCATCGAGCGAGTAAGATATGAGCGTGTCGCGGCGTATCCCCCTTAGGGAATCACGTCGGGGTCACCAAAATGCGGTATCTGCTATCCCGCATTAGATGGGCGTCTCATGATAGGGAGCGAAGGAGAAAGAAACGACAGGAGACGAAGTTCCTCGGGATGAGTGCGCCTAGAATGTCTGGGTACACGCTCTTTTATTATGCTCCTTCAAAAGGGGGGGGTCACTATCATTGTTTATTCAGAGCCTAGGTCAAGCCCAGGTCAGACAGGATATGCAGGACTTAGATAAGGCAAAATACCAAGTCAGACAAGATGGCACGATCTACAATTTGATCAAGACATTCCTTCTTTACAAAGCTGCATGCCAGACGATGTAATCACAAAGTGAATGCTTGACTCCTTGTCTCTGTACGTGCCCTGTAAAAGGTCACTGAGGAGACAGAAGCTCAATGATTACACGTGAATGATACAATGTTGCAAATGCCTGAATGATACATAGTTGTAATTATACACAGTTGCAAACACATAAATGATACATAGTTACAACAAATATTCTTGATGTATATAATAATTTGGAATCAAACCAAAACTATACTTGTATAATATCAAATCATTTTCTTTTTCTTTTTTAATGACCTCATAATCCCTTATGGGCTGGAGTTAGGGCAACTGAATGGAGCTGAGTGTTTCCTGGTCAGATGCCCTTCCTGTCACCGATGAGATTTTGTAGCCGATATATTCTCATTGTGCCCAGAGAGAGAAATATATGCCTCTACCTAGGATCGAACTCCCAGCCTCCTTCAAATTTTTTAATATGTCAGCAAATCTAATATCCATTCTTTTTTTACATTTTCTGGGGCTATAATAAGCATTAGATAATATTTTCTGATCAGTTAATTTTGTCTTCAAAAACCAAGAAGTGTATTTTATGTTTCTTAACAGCTGGACACATTTATTCTCCAAAATTGGCCCATCCAAATCTTCGTACTAAAATTCAGATAAAAAAACTTGCATTTGCTTTCTTATTCTTTCTAATTGAATTGTTGGTTTATGATCAATTGGTGCATCTTTTAAGGATCTTTTATCCCTTTTTCATCTAAGGTATCTGGAAAGAGTTTCAGATTCCTGCTCACTTTGTGCACAACAGACCATAAACATTTGTAAGAATCTGAAAGCCAAGCAACTTCTAACATGAATCATCCCTGTTTCAGAACTTGTTCAAACTATTCTTTGAATGAGTTTTGATATCAATTTTGCCAGGCTTCACAGCACAGTAAATCTCACTTTTCCAAACATTTAACTCCTGATTCAGATATAGGTATTCCTCGGTCACAACATCATTAGATTAAACTCTAATGAGAGGTGAGGGGAAGGGGGAGAGAGAAGTGAGGAAAGGTAGACAAAAGAGAAAAAAAAGAAGCATTGACTTCCGACTCTCTGTTGCAGAATAGGCCATTAAGATCAAATCACAGCTTTTTGTTTTTCCATAAGTCATTTCTATAAAGATCTAACCCAAAGTCAAAGTTACATTCTTTTCCACACCAAGCACAAAATTCAGAAGGGGTTTCCATGTGGAAATGAAAGTACTTATGTTTTTTCTTAAATCAGAATAGTCAGTTTGGCCATTTCAGCCAACTCCATCTTTGTATGAGCAAAATGTCTTTCCATTTTTGCGTATACAATAGTCTTGCTATTGTCAACATATATAGTAACAAAGTTCCAATTTTTTCTCCAGTTCTTTTTCCATTAGTCTTAAAAGGAAAAGTTCTGGTTTCATTTCTATCTCCATTTTCAGAATTTTCTGTATGAGTGTGAATCATACTCCAAAATATTTTTGCTTTATCACATGTACACCATAAATGATAAAAAGTCCTTTATTTATATACTTCCAACATTCATTTTTACATACCTTTATACGTATTAGATAGTTTATCTGGTGTTAAATACCAATGATATATCATCTTATAAAAATTATCTTTTACATTGTAATTTAGTGTAAATTTTAAAGTCTTTTTCCACATATTTTCCCATTGTTCAAGCATCACATTATATTCAAAATTCCTTGCCCATTGGATCATACATTTTATATGTTCAGTTTCAATAACATTTTATAAATCTTAGCAATAATATGTTCATCATTGCCACATATTGAAAATTCATTTCATTTTGAACAAAATCAAATCTATAGCACTTTTTATCCAATTTAAACCTTTCTTTCAGTTGCTGATAGGAGTTTTCTAGGGAAAACTGTAGCCATATTATACGGATTTATGGTTTGTTCTCTGAAATGCAAAGAAGTGGGCAATTTTATACGTTTCTGTTTAAATGCATAACAATTAAAGGCATTGAGTTTAAATAGTGGGCATCGCCCTATTTCTAAATTATCTGAAGGTTTGATGGCCTTTGGTAATTAGACATGTCTGTGTTATGGTTCTCTCTAACTTGGTAACTGTTGGGCTTTCACCTTGTCAGATTCAGTTCTTAACAGATTCTCTGTACATAAAACTGAAGTCCTGTCAGAATTGTTCTGTGTTTTGTTTAAAAGAGCCAGCTGCCAGTTTGTCTAATCAGATGAGGAATAGATTGACAGTTATTTTGCTTCGGGTGTTTACCTCCTCCAATTCTTTGCAACTCAAAGGATCATGATCCACAGTTTGAGAATCCACTCAGCAAAGGATGTACAATATTTCAAACCAAAAATTATGGTTTGAAGAACAGCTGTTTTTGACATGGCTGTTTACAGAGAGGGACAGATACTTTGCTTCTTGCATAATTAGTTTCTTTTGTGAGTCCCACTCATATTTACATACATTTTAGTTATTTTAATAATGATAGCTAAAATTAAATATAGTGACTATTTTCATTTAATTAATCTGTATAACTAATATAGAATATATGATATTATTAAGAAGAATCTAACTAGATAATTAACATATTATTGGTTATCCTATTGATGTATTCTCATAGTGTTCTTTGTTTATTTTATGATTTTATTATTTTACTTGTTTACATTCCTTTCATTTTGCTTCCTTTTTATTATTGGAGGCTTCCTAAAATAGTCCCATGAGATAGGCGGCAAATAAATTTAACAAATAATTAAATAAAATAAATAAATTAGCTTTCTTGGGAAATCTTTCCTAGCTGAAGGGTTATCCTGTGTCATAGGCAACTGTCCTGAAGAAAAGCCTGATTTTCATTAGCTAAAGTTGACAGTAGATTCTTTTGTATAGAGGTCCTAAGCAGAGTTGTTCATGATAGCACAAAATACACACAAAAATAATAAGTGGAGGAAGATCATTTAAACAAAAACCAACCTTAAGTAAACAAACAAACTGCCATGTTTTCAAAATACACTGTATTTGGTGCTAGTTGAGACTTAAGTATTGAACTGCTGAGAGAGAGAGAAAGTGGGGGGGCATAGAGGTATCATGGCATTATAATACATTTTTAAAATAGCTGCTTGACAGCTTTTGGCCTAATAGTCAAAAACAAAATAATATGAGGTAACTGAATAATATGGGACCAATCTCAATTTCTCTCTCCCCACCCTTCTCTCTCTCCTTTCTCTCTCCTCTCTGTCATAAATAAAAGCTTTTGGCTACCTTTTACTGAAAGGTTTTCTTCTTTCCTCCCTCTCTTTATTTTAAGAAATGATGTGCGAAGTGATGCCCACAATAAACGAGGACACCCCAATGAGTCAAAGGGGGTCCCAGAGCAGCGGATCGGATTCCGATTCTCATTTTGAACAGCTAATGGTGAATATGCTGGATGAAAGAGATCGTCTTCTAGACACTCTTCGGGAGACCCAAGAAAGTTTATCTCTGGCACAGCAACGACTTCAAGATGTAATTTACGATAGAGATTCTCTTCAACGACAACTGAATTCTGCACTGCCCCAGGTATGTATATTCATTCTCTGTAATCTGAATTTATAAACATTATTTCTTCTTCCTTTAATCTTATGCTTGCACACACATATACATGCTCACACACATACAGATTCCTTAGCAATTAGAAGTACAGCGCCACAAATATCTAATCCTGTTTGCAAAAGAGGAGGCTACCTTAATGATTCAAAGAGAGATGCTGCATTCCTACTAAAGTATGTTGTGAAGTAGGTATGTTTGGCACGCTCCAAGTGGATACTCTGACTCATTTTAGTAAGAAGATGGCTTGATGGATGAGATTAAGCTGAAACATGGATTTTTCCTCACCTTCGGGATTATTAGGTTCACCTTTAAAATCAAACTCCCTCCCCCATTTTTAGTTTTGTTAACCACTTAGTTATCTTTGAAGTAGAGTGATGGTGTTATAAATCTATCCAATAAATTAATATGCATTTACAAGGGACAGGAAGGTAAAGCAAAAAGTATAAAGTTTGATTTGCCATGGAAGGACACCTAATTAGCACAATTATGAGGGAAATACCAGAAGTCGTTCGAGCCATTCTGTCATGTTTTACAAACTACAGTATACGTGAGCAATCTAATCCATATTTTCCAATCAACAAGATGCCATACCACATATAATCTGACTGGACTGAAAGCTGAATCTGCATTTATTACTGAAAATGGAACAGCAGCAGTATAACTCCATGAGAAAGCTGCAGGCAAGGCATGTTATACAACTTTCTTCTTCATTAACTTGTGGCCATCTCTCAGAAACAACTGCCTGAGATAAATGTTTCATTTCACTACTGCAGTAGGACTGGCTCTATGCGTGATGACCTTGTTTGTATGTGCATTTTATCTCAGTCATGCCTTGGCAATGCTAGTCTTTTTCTTGGTTCCACAGTGTTATCCTGATATTATCCCCAGATTATGTCAGAAACAGTTTTAATTCATCATCAGATATACCAGTTTTATTCCAATATTTTACTCCCTAAATCAACACTAATTCATGTCAGCTTCAAGGAGTATAAAGTCTGCAAGTTTCAAACATTTATACTTCAAGGGGTATAAAAGTTGTCAGTTTCAATCACTCCCCCACTTGCCCTTCTGTGTCAGAGAACACCAAATTGGCAAGGTGTAAATGGTGGTTTAATAATACTTAGAAGCAGAGATATTTCAGTAAAATTCCTTTGAGCCCAAACAGACATATTTGTAGAGATAATTTTTTATACTGCATTTGCATGGGAAGAATGACTTGAAAATGTGATTATGTATGTCACAGTATTGTAAAATGGTCACATTCTTCTTCACTGATTTATTTATTCAATTTCTATAGCTGCCCAACTCAACCAAGTGACTCTTTATAGACTTTGTCATTCAATTTCAATGTATTTAAAAATCGAAGCAGATTTCTTAGCATGTGCAGATTAGAGTCTTTCTTGTGCTCTATATAGCAGCCTTAAAAAGTCATAACAAAATAATAAGACAAGTGTTTCTGTAAATATTAAGATGATTGTGTGATGTTTGATAGCATTCTCAATTTTCTCTTAAGGCGGGTGTCAGTAACCAGTGGCTCCAGAGCTGCAAGTGGCTCTGACTCCTCTCCTGTGGCTCCCTGCTGACCTGGTTGTGCAACCTGCTCTGCCCCAAAACACTGGCCCACCCAGTCATGCAACCTACTCTTCACCCCAAGAAGGCACGAGCCTCCACAGAGCTGTGCAACTGAAGGGCCCCTAGCGTTTTCTCTGCACTGCCCATGATTGGCTGCTTTTTGTGATTCTGCATACTTTGTGGGCAGCTCATTACCAGCCACAATCCCCTTTGTGTTGGCTCAGGAAGGAGGGGAATGGGGAGGAGCAGCCGCCACCACCACCGGATGCAGAGAGGGAAGAGCTCTGGCACGTCTGCACAGTGCAGCCGGCTATCCACCTGGGCATTTAGTGGCAGCAGTGGGAGGAGGAGTCACCATCATGATCTCGGCCCAGGAGGATATCTCGCTTATGTGCGTGAGCACGTGTGAGAGAGAGAGAGAAAAGGGAAGGAAAAAAAAGAGAGAGAAATGAGAGAGAGTTGGAGGGCGAGAATGAGAGAAAAAAGAGAGGGAAACAAATGAGAGAGAAGGGGGGAGAGAGGGGGAGAGAAAAAAGAGAAAACATGAAAAGGAGAGAGAGAAATGAGAGAAAAAGGGGTAGAAAAAGAAGAAGAAAAAAATGAGAAAATAGAGGGAGAGAATGAAAGAGAGGAAAAGAAACAAATGAGAGAAAGAAGGAAGAGAAGAAGGGAGAGGGAGGGAGAAATGAGAAAGCTGGAGGGAGAGAAAGAGAGGGAAAAGAGGGAAACAAATGGGGGAGAAGGGAAACCTGGGTAGGCATGGCTGGGGAGGTCATGTAACTGGGCAGGAGTGATGTTGAGTTGGCCACGCCCACCCAGGTTTTGTGGCTCCCGGTGTTTTCTGTTGGAAACTGTTTCAAATAGCCCTTTGAGTGTTTAAGGTTGCAGACTCCTGTCCTAAGAGTTAAAAAAAATCCTATTAATTTAATCCTGCAGTTTTAAAAGTAAAAACAGTCTTCCATTTATAGATAGTTGGTTTGAAGGAAAATAAATGAGGAAGACTATGAAGAAAGCTAGAGAAAACTTTCTTGTCAATGAGATTCTGTTAGATACCTAATGAAGGAAATTCTACAGGATGGAATATTTGGAATAAAAGCAAGGAAACTGGCAGATGGCTTACAGCATGGCTGTAAGTTATATTATCTTTAATGAGTTTGCAGTTTTCTGCCCCTCCTCCCCAAATATTCTATGTATTTATTTTTAAAAAACAGCAAAAAGGGAATATATAGTAAATAGGAAATAATATTGTTCATGCTCATATATATAGCTCATATAGCACTATTCAGTATCTTATGTATGTAATCTCAATAGGTACTCAGTACTCAGCTACTCAGTAGGAAAGCTACCAACATCTAGATGATACTAGGTGGATAGCCCTTTAGCTCTGTTCATTGATCACCTGCCATGTATATCCCACCATAGTGGCCTTTACCTTTTAGGATCAAAATTCTGCATTAGAGTGTTATTGTACTTACAATTGTGGATTTTATTGGAATTTGAAATTAAACCAGCCTAATTTGTACTCTCTATCCTAAATACAAATTGGAATATGGTTTACCTTTTTATATAACTCTTGTAATTATGAAAAATGCATGGTATGTGCAAAATGGTATAAAATATACATTTAAAGAGCTTTTGAAAATAGTCTGATGTTGTTAATTGTTCAAGAGCAAGAGGATTGCCTATTTCTGATATAAAAGATCACCCTAACCCTAACCCTTAGCCTTTGTTACCTGTATTTTTGTCTCACAATGATTGTTGTATTCTTGTCTTACTACTGTTGTGAAGTGCAGTTGTTAACGGGACTGCTTTAAGAGTTAGTGGTGGCTTTGTTAGTTGCTATGAAATAAATTATAGAGTTGTTTCCAAGTGATTGATTTAAACTGGCACCATGAATGCTAAGTGGTGCTTTGAGAGAATATTATAAGTTCAGTCTTCGCTTGTTTGAATCAGCATTGATTACTGGCAATTGCCTGGGCAGGTCCCTGTAGTTTTCTTGATAAGATTTCAGAAGTAGTTGGCAATTGCTTCCTTCATAGGGCTGAGAAAGAGTGACTGGCTCCAGGTTACCCAGTTGGCTTTGTGCCTATAGCAGATCTATAACTCATGGGCTCCCAATTACTAGCCTGATGTCTTAACTACTAAGCAAATTAGCAAACTAGCTGCCTACTTGGTTCAGTCGTAGACTCAGTTAAGAGTAGGGCCAGAACTGTCTTAGGTCAGGCCCTATAAGCAACAAAGTGGTGCTAATTACTAAAAACTTTATAAGAACAGATAACCTTCCTGCTGCAGTCAGAACTTGTCTGGAGTACTGTAATATAATGTGTATGGGGCTACCTTGGAAAAGCATTATGAAGCGACATCTAGGACAAAATGCGGTAGTCTAGGCAATAATGACAGTTTCTTGTTATATTCAGATGAACCCATTGCCTTGGGTACTGCATTGGTTGCCAGTTGGCTTCTAGGTGCAATTAAAAGCACTGATGGTTTTCTTTGAAGCCTTACATGGCTCAATATCTGGTTTTTCTCTTCTCAAGGCTAATTCTATCCTGGTCTTATCTCTTTGAGAATGTCATATGACAGGACCTAGAAGTGAATATTTCCAATTGCTGCTCCTATGCTTTTGGAGTTATTTCACTCTCTTCACTCTTGGGTTTTAGAAGACCAATTAATACCTTGCTTTTCCATCTAGTCCAAGAGAAAAGGATGTTAAGAAGTTGGGTTGCATTGATAGAAATCTTATGTGGTCTGTTTTTTTTTTTTTGTCCCATTAAATGTTGTTGGGATTTATAATTACTCTTTAGGGGGGTGAGTGGGTGTTTCTGAGGACTTTTAACAATGTTTTTTTTTTAATTGTTAGCTCCTCAGTTTTCAGGAATGGATGCTATTAACATATTGCAAAAAATAAATATATGAAAAGATTACTGCAGAAACTAAAAATGTTTCTTACAACTGTTGACAGAATACTTCTCTGGAAGTACAATAAAGAATGATGTTGTGGCAAGAATATAAGAATTAGTAAGAAGAAAGGAGAGACAAACTGGATGAAAAACAACGGTGTTACCATGAAGGAGTGACCTAACTTAGCAATGTGCAATAATAAGTAGGTTCGCAAAACAAGTTGAGATCAAGTAGCAGCTGCATCTAGCTTTTCCCGGAAAGATATTTGTTCTTGAGTTGTTTGTTCATCCACACACTTGTTAACCAGCAGCTGAAGCAAACCATAGAATTAGACTTATAAGTCTACTAAAAATTACTCAAATGGATGCGTACTAGAGTTCATATAATGGATTAAGCAAACAATTAAATTAAACTTTAATTGAGTGGAAATGCAGATCTTGATCCATGCAGGTTCATTTCTAGTTTATTTTAAAAAGTCTTACATAATAAAAATAGTATTTTTATCACGGCAACCTGGTCTTCCCAAATATGGGATGTAGCATACTGTTTCTGCTTTTGCCTTTCAGCCCCAGTCTAGGAGCCTTCTCAGGCAGTTGCTTTCATGACAATTTTTTTGTGTTAAAGTTATATTTACCAACAAAGAAATAAAAGGAGACAAATATAGATCTATTTCAAGTTATTCAGCTCTTGTCAGCTAGCCATATCCTTCTAGGATTTTAATCTGGGTTCTGGTGCATATCTATTGAGAATTTGAAGTAATGGTTTTTTAAAATATGAATATTATTGTATGCCATATACAGGAAGTCCTAACTTAGCAACCATTTGTTTAGCCACTATTTGATGTTAATAGCATCCCTGCATCATATGTTTGTGATTTGAGCTTGGCAACCAACATGTATTTACAACTGTTCAGAACGTCCCCCATGTAATTGCCATTTGCAGCCTTCATTGACAAAGTCAGAAGTCAATGGGAATGTCAGCAGGAAGTCACAAATCACTTTTATGTCTCATCATGCTTAACTGTACAGGATTTGCTTAAAAATCACAACCAGAACTATCACTGTAAGTCTGTATGATTATGTGATTCTTTTCCTTTATGACCACTTCACTAGTTCCTGATCCCAATTATAGTTGTTAACCAAGGACTACCTATGTATTGTCTATTCATATACCAACAAAAAATTTTAAACTGCTTTATTAATCTGGACTGAGTTTTGAACAATTTTGGAAGAACACAAAATCATGAAAACAGGCTGTATAAAATATTTAATGAAAAGAAATCTACTCAATACATGGAATTTGTAAATTGCTTCAGGATCACTTTTTATTCTGAGAAGCAGTTCACTCATCTATAATTCCAGAAATAGAAAATCATTAGATTTACAGTTGTACTGGTGAAAAAAAGACATGATTACATATTTTCAGAGATGTAGATTATTTATTCAAACTGCAGGAAAACATGAATGTAAAGCCCCTGTCACACTGCACCAACGGATGCAAAGAGGATGTAAAACGGACAAAAAAGCTTGCCATCCGTTGGTTAACGCGATGTAGTCACTGCCTCCATTTTGCTTCCTCTCTATCCGTCCAGCATCCGTCTATTGACGTTTCATCTGCTCAGAAAGTTTTGAGCTGCCCAAAACTTTTGCGCGGAAAATGTATCCAATTGGTCCATTATGCATCCGCTACGCATCCACTACGCATCCGTTCATCATCATCATTATCATCACCAGCAGGATGATAATCATCATCAGCAGCAGCAGCAACAGCAGCAGCAGCAGTAGGATCATCATCATCATCAGCAGCAGCAGCAGCAGCAGCAGCAGCAGCAGGATTAGCAGGACCAGGATCAGCAGCAGCAGAGTAATCACCAGGAGCCCTAGCAGCACCAGCACCAGCAGCACCAGCAGCACGAGCAGGACCAGGAGCACGAGCAGGACCAGGAGCACGAGCAGGACCAGGAGCATGAGCAGGATGAACAGGACGAGCAAGAACAGGAACATGAGCAGTACGAGCAAGTCCAGGAGCACGAGCAGGACCAGCAGCAGCTTCAGCAGAGTACGCAGCAGCAGAAGCACCACCGCCAGGAGCAGCTTCAGCAGAGTACGCAGCAGCAGAAGCACCACCGCCAGGAGCTGCTTCAGCAGAAGCTCCAGCACCAGAAGAGCGAGTCCGAGCAGCAGAAGCCCCAGCAGAAGCAGAGTCAGGGAAAGGGGGCAGGAGGGTGGCCCTGTCCCTCTTGCCAGGGATGGCGGCAGGTTGCTGAGACTTTTGCTTCTTCCCCATGGTTGTGGGGTTGCTGGCTGGCAGGGAGGCTGGCAGGCAGGCTGGCAGAGAGGCTGGCAGGCACCAAGGCTGGCAGGAAGCCTGGCACCAAGGCTGGCAGGAAGCCTGGTAGGAAGGCTGGCACGAAGCCTGGCAGGAAGGCAGGCAGGCAGGCAGCAAGCCTGGCAAGCAGGCAGGCACCAAGGTTGGCAGGCAGACTGGCTGGCAGGGAGGCTGGAAGGCAGGCTGGCAGCAAGGCTGGCAGGCAGGCAGAGAGCAAGGCTGGCAGGGAGGCTGGCCAGGAGGCTCGGGGGCAGGCTGGCAGGAAGGCTGGCAGCAAGGCTTGCAGGCAGGCATGCAGGCAGGGCAGGCAAGGACTCGATGTATCCTGCAGCAGGTCTTTCCTCCGAATGCTGGCCACGTGTGAGCTGCTTCCCTTTATATCCGGGGGGCTTGCGCAATGCATCCCACCCCACATGCACAATTAACGCCAGGCATCCGTTAGGCTTCCGCTGTGCATCTGCTAGGCTTCCGCTCTGCATCCGCTTCATCCGCTCTGCATCCGCTCTGCATCCGCTGTATCCATTCCTCATCCGCTTTGCTGAGGCCCCCTGGAAGCCCTGCAGATGTGCCATCCGCTCCCATCTGCTTCCATCCGCTAGGCTTCCATTCCGCATCCGTTTTCCATCCTCTCTGCATCCTCCCCGCGTCCGTGTTATCCGCTCTGGTTATGCAAATTTTTGCCCCTTTTGAGAGTGGATAACAATGGATGGAACATTTTGCTCGTCCGTTGTGTCCGTTTTGCATCCGTTGGGCAGTGTGACAGGGCCTTAAGATGTTTAATCAATATAACTGGTGCATTAGCAGATCTACAGTATATACTTTTTCTGTGAATTTCTTCTCTGACGTTGCTTTTGCATCTATCCAGTAGAACAGTTAAAAATCAAAAGAATACAGTTTAAGCATTTTGGCTGTCAAATGGGATGGAAAGGAATATAATTTTTTAAAAGTTCACTTGTTTTTTGTTTTTAGTTCTTTTTTTTTTTAAGAGAGGTTTGCTATTTCACTGTTTAGTTGTTATCCTTTTTAAAAAGGACAGGATTTCATTATTCTGCTGGTGAACTATTAAAACCCCTGGAGTAACCCTAGAGAGCACTGACTACTAATCAGAGAGATGAGTATTTCTGTCAAAGTGTATATTAGAATGGAGATGTTTGCTTGTAATGAAATGAAGCAAAGCATTTAACTGGGCAACACTGCTTGTGCTTATAGAATAATAACCTTTATATTCCTGCCTGTGAGAAATTACACTGGGACAAGCTAGTTGTGTGGATCAGTGCAAAGATTATTAAATGCACATAGCACAGTGTGTTATGATTGAGAGGTTAAGTACAGGTAGTGTTATTCTATGTTTGTGCTTTCGTGCTCTGTTTTGAGTTTCTAGAAGCATTTTGCTTGCCATTGTCACATTCACTATACTGTTAAACCAGTTCTGCTCCAGTGCAATTTGTTCCCTGTGTTCTAACTCATAGCATAATGTGTCACATCACAAATCCATTAAGTAGTTCCAGGGTGGGAAAAGGCAAACGTAGGGCAACAGCAGCTGCAGTTTTTTTCTTCTTCTTATAACTTGTTCGGCTGTTTCAAACTTAGCTGAAAGTCTTTACTTTGATATTAAGCTGGAAGAAATATTAAGCTGAAGAAATACTGTTTTCTTCTTGGAAGAAAAAGGTTTTAGCAGATTTTGGAGATGGCCTAGAAAGAAAATTAAATGGCACTGCTCCATTGACCCAGGGCATGCAATTTGTTCAGTATCAAATTTTAATAGAGGTATGTTAAAAACATTCATGATAGCCTTACATTTTTTTCATTGCTGTAGAGTGGGGATGGTTTTCCTGATTCAGTTACATGAATGACATGCAGACTAAGGAGTAGGTTGGTAGGGTTCTTTTAAAAAATATCAGAGGTGTATATTCAGTAACAACCAGTGGTGGTGTTCAGCAGGTTCTGACCAGTTCTGGAGAACCAGTAGTGGAAATTTTGAGTAGTTCGGAGAATACCATCTCTGACTGGAAATTTTACATTATCTTTCCCCTGCCATGCCCACCAAGCCATGCCCACAGAACCGATAGTAAAAATTTTTGAATACTACCACTGGTAATAACCATATTTTCTCTGTCCTTGTACTTTTCCTAAATCAACAACAGTATTGCAAAGGACTTATTTAATTATTACATGTATGATTTGAGAGATCTCAAAATAATCTACTACTTGTTTTTCCTATCATTTTGTTTGGTTGCTCCACTTCTGACCTCAAATATCCCTGTTCAGTGAAGAATGTTCATATTATGTCCACCTTCAAAGAACTGGTATCACTTCAAAGCTAGCAGATATTTGCTGGCTTTACATCCTATGACTCCTTCTGAGTTGATCCATGGAAAATATGGCAGGCAGATGGGACACAGAATTTCACTTTAAGCACTCTGACCTCCTGCCATCCCCCCCAAGGTAACATACTGTAGCAGCAGGGAGAGTTGTCTCCATCCACTGGGCTAACTGTAATTTGGAAGAGTCCAAATGCACTACTTATGTAGTAATGCTCCTTCTTCAAAAAAGTGAGCATGCTGGCTACAACTCAGATTTCACCCTTCTTGTCTAGAATAAATGAGTAGAAACATAGATCCTTCATAGCGGAGATATGTGAAATTAGGAAGGAATCAAGGAGCTTAGATAAGACAGCATTTTAACATTGGCAATGTTAAAGCTATTTTGCTTTTGTTTTAAAATAATTCACATTAATTCAATGGAGAATAAAAGGCTTATTTATATAAATAAAATTGTACATTGTATGTTTCAAATGTTTATTATATATATATATATATATATATATATATATATATATATATATATCTCATTATATTTATATATCATTATATTTATATATCATAATTACAATCATTTATTTTTCACCCCCTTGCCAGGCAATTTAACATTTTTTTTCATTAGGTCTATCAAATGCTCCAGGGTGGTGTTTCTTAAAATAATTGCCCAAAAACTCTTGCCCGCCCCCCCTAAGACTCCCTTAGGAATAAAAAAAAACTATTTTCCATATATTGAAGAGATTTACAAGAAGTCTTAAGCATTGTCACTCTTTTCAGTGTTATTTTTATTTGTTAAAAATAAAATGAGATAAAAATATCATAAAATATCATAAAAATAAAATGAGTTTTTTTCATGAAAAATATTTTATTTATGTTAATACTTTGGGTTCAATACTGTTATTTTAAATAAATATTATTTTAAATCAAGTATTCTATGAAGTGTCAGTTTTAATTTTTTGCATACGAAACTTAGATAAATATATATATATATATATATATATATATATATATATATATATATATAAGCTATTTGGGGGGTTTTCATAATTTTTAAAAGGAAGGGGTCCTTAGAGCAAAATACTTAAGAAACATTGCTCTAGGATAGCATTTTAATCAGGACAGTTTAGTTTTATTTTCACATTGTTCATAAGCCATGGTAATAGTGCTAATATGCAATACTTAAACTATTCACAGAATCTTTTCTTACAATGGGCAAATGATGTTTAACCAAGATTAGTTTTTATTATACTACATTCACAGGACTTGATTTTCAGTTTATTTCCCATTCTTCTTATGTTTTGATCCATCTAGCAGTTTTTGAGAAGAATTCAATTAAAGCAGCATTAGGTTTGCATAAATCTGTGGTACTGTATATTTCTGACTTACTTCATACTTTCTGCTCTTTATTTGCTAGCAGATCATCCATCTTTGTAGGGTTAGATTAATTTTCCTAATAAGCAGTGAGGGGAAAAATGCTATATGAACATTTAAGAAGAGAAGATAAAGAAATCCTCAAGTTCTCTGTTTATCACAAAGATTTTGACAAGCCTCATAACAGACAGGGATAAATTTTCCTTCCAAAAGAAATATTAGCGTCTTTTAAAAACTTAATATGGTGCAATGCAAATAAATGGAAAGAAAGTGTTTTGGATAAAATATAAATGCTAATATCTAAATACAGTAAGCCATAATATCATTTTGTTATTTTCTGCAAGTTATAAGCCACTGGTGGGGGGAGGGTGTTGGAACAGTTTGGATGAAAAAGCCTGGTTTGTTTCAAAATCTCTAGTTTAAATGGTAAAATAAAAAAACCCACAGATGATGTCATAGTTTACCACATCCACTGTCAAGAGGAATCAAAGTTGTACTATGATTCTACTAATTTGCTCCTAAACCAGCATTCTGAAGAATGTATGTGATCTTTTAAACAAGAGCTTTATTTTGCAATCTCTTCATTTATGTATTGATATGCATGCAACAATCCTTGTTTTATCACCTCTACTTTTGTATTTTCTTCTTATGAGAAAGGGGGAAAAATATCCTTATCACTGCAGTGTCTTTTGATCAGGGGTACAAATATCAATTCAACTGGAAGCATAATATATCTTACTGAGCTCAAGTGTCATAACAGATAACAGATAATCAGAGTTGGAAGGGTCATCTAGTCCAACCCCCCCCCCCCCAAGTGTGAGACCCAACACAATTTCTGACAAATGGCAGTCCAATCTCTTCTTGAAATTCTCAACTAATGGTGCTCCCACAACTTCCAAGGGCAAGCTGTTCCATTGATTGATTGTTCTCACTGTCAGAAAGTTTCTCATTTCCAGGTTAAATCTCTCCTTGTTCAGTTTCCATCCATTATTCCTTGTCTGGCCTACAGGCACTTTAGAAAATAGCTTGACCCCTCCCTCTTTGTGGCAGTCCATCAAATATTGGAAGACTGCTATCATGTCTCCCCTGGTCCTTCTCTTCACTAGACTAGCCATGCCCAGTTCCTGTAACCATTCTTCATATGTTTTAGTGTATGGAATAAAAGGATAAAAAAAATCAGGCCATTAAGGCCCTGTCACACTGCCCAACAGATGCAAAACGGACACAACGGACGAGCAAAATGTTCCATCCGTTGTTATCTGCTCTCAAAAGGGGCAAAAATTTGCATAATCGGAGCGGATAACACGGACGGGGGGAGGACGCAGGGCAGATGGAAAGCGGATGCGGAATGGAAGCCTAGCGGATGGAAGCGGATGGGAGCAGATGGCACATCCACAGGGCTTCCGGGGGGCCTCAGCAAAGCGGACGCGGAATGGATGAAGCGGATGCAGAGTGGATGGACAGCGGATAAAGCGGATGCAGAGCGGAAGCCTAACGGATGCCTGGCATTAATTGCGCATGCAGGGGGATGCATTGCGTAAGCCACGCGGATATAAAGGGAAGCAGCTCGCACGTGGCCAGCATTCGGAGGAAAGACCTGCTGCAGGATACATCAAGTCCTTGCCTGCCCTGCCTGCATGCCTGCCTAAAAGCCTTGCTGCCAGCCTTCCTGCCAGCCTGCCTCCAAGCCTCCTGGCCAGCCTCCCTGCCAGCCTTGCTCTCTGCCTGCCTGCCAGCCTTGCTGCCAGCCTGCCTTCCAGCCTCCCTGTCAGCCAGTCTGCCTGCCAGCCTTGCTGCCTACCTGCCTGCCTTCCTGCCAGGCTTCCTGCCAGGCTTCCTGCCAGCCTTGGTGCCAGGCTTCCTGCCAGCCTTGGTGCCAGGCTTCCTGCCAGCCTTGGTGCCAGGCTTCCTGCCAGCCTTGGTGCCTGCCAGCTTCCCTGCCAGCCTCCCTGCCAGCCAGCAACCCCACAACCATGGGGAAGAAGCGAAAGTCTCAGCAACCTACCGCCATCCCTGGCAAGAGGGACAGGGCCACCCTCCCGCCCCCTGTCCCTGACTCTGCTTCTGCTGGGGCTTCTGCTGCTCAGGCTCGCTCTACTGGTGCTGGAGCTTCTGCTGAAGCTGCTCCTGGCGGTGGTGCTTCTGCTGCTGTGTACTCTGCTGAGGCTGCTCCTGGTCCTGCTGGTCCTGCTCATCCTGCTCATCCAGCTCGTGCTCCTGGACTTGCTCACACTGCTCATACTGCTCGTGCTCCTGGTCTTGCTCGTCCTGCTCATGCTGCTGGTGCTGCTGGTGCTGCTGGTGCTGCTGGTATTGGTGCTGCTGGGGCTCCTGGTGGTCACTCTGCTGCTGCTGATCCTGGTCCTGCTGATCCTGCTGCTGCTGCTGATGATGATGATGATGATGATGATGATGATTATGATTATGATCCTGATGGTGATGATGATGATGATGATGATCCTGCTGGTGCTGCTGCTGCTGGTGGTGTGGAGGAGCAGCCCCTACCACCTGGGAGCCCCTCTGATGAGGGCCCATCTGGTCCTGCCAAAGGGAGGAAGAGGCGTATGCGGGGATGGAAGAGGAGGCAATACTTCATTGAGGAGGAACACGAGGATGAGGTGTTGGAGTGGCTGAAAGAGAATGACTATCTGTGGCGGAAGGGACACCGGCTGTACAGGGACACCAAGCGGAAGCAGGCTGCTTGGAGAGAAAGGACGGAGAGTATGGGTTACACTTCAGAGGTGCTCCTCGGCTGGTGGAAGCACATGAACACCTGGTATGGGAAGCTGCACCTGAAGAAATCTGGCCAGGCCACGGTTAAGCTGACGGACCGAGAGACCTACGTCATGGCCAGGTGCAGCTTCCTGGAGGGTGAGATCCGCCACCGAGGAGCACCAGGAGCCCCTCGGTCTACCCTCTCTCTCCGGCAGCCTGCTGAGACCCAGCCTGCTGAGACCCTCTTCCGGCCAAGAGTCAGTCCCTCTCTCCAGGCAGGTTTCTGTGGAGCGTGCCACAGTGGAGAACCCGCGGACAGCTGTTGTAACCGTGGTGGAGCGCGTGGAGGACTCCCTGGTGTGGTGGGAGAAAGGAGACATCGAGTCCACCACAGTCGTAGCTGCATCCACCCCCCCCCCAGCTCCACCTCCACAGACAGGCAGAGAGCCAGACAGCAGGAGGGGCAGAGCCACACTGTCCTGCTGGAGATCAGGGACACCATCCGCACCAGTATAGATCTCCTCTCTCAGCTGGTCAGCACCGACTCCTCATCCTCCAATGTCAAGCCCTTCCTCACCTATGTCAACCAGACCCTCAGGAACATGGAGGAACCTCAGTACCAGGTGGTGAAGGACTGAATCACCGAGCTGCTTCACAAACCTCCAGATCCAGAGGAACCTGCTCCCACCCAATCCAGGTCTGCTCCTCCACCTCCACCCCAGATGATGTCCCTCCCATTCCAAGGCTTCCCACAGCCCCTCACCTACCAGGGCTACGGCTTCCAGGAGGTCTAACAGCACAGGCAGCAGCCCTTCCCAGTCCAGGCACAGAGTCATCGGACGACAACGTTGCCACCAGTTCCACTGATGCCACCGATGCCACCCACGACAATGATGCCACCGATGACAGTGATGCAACCCACGCCAGTCCTCACCCAGCTGCAGACCAGACAGCCCCACTATACTACTCCTTCCTCCACCCCACAGCCAAGCCCGGCCTCAGTACATCTGTCATCAGTACTGGGGCTGACACCCCATGGCATGGAGGAAGGACCTCTCAGCATCATGGGTCTGAGCCAGCTGTCTGAGAGCTTCCTCAACACACCGTCCCCTGTTGTCCTCTCGGGGCCAGGCACCCCAATGACGATACAGACCAGCACTCCAGCACCACCCACCTCCACAGCACATGGACCCTTCACCCTTGATACTGGGCACACCTCCGAGTGACCAATAAGAGTGCCAGAGATTGGGTAGCTGGCTACCTGTGGACTTTATTTGGACACTTGACTTGGGTCATTTTTGTTTTACAGCTTGTTGTTCAATAAAGTTTATCTTTGATTCACACACTTGCTTCATTTCTTTTTTTTAATAAAGTCTTGGTGGAAACTTTTAGAATTGGTTTAAAGCCTTTGCATGCTTGTGAGATAGGTTAAGATAGCAGTGGGATGGGCAGGAATACCTGTGGGATGGGTAATAGCTGTGGGATGGGTAAGGATAGCAGTGGGATAGATAAGCCTCTAGTGCAAGCATAGTGGGACTGTATGGTCCACCCTCCCTGGTGCCATACCTATGGCCCTTTATTATCAATAATCATGTCATAATCATCCACACATGTCAACACAAACACAACTCTTTATTAAACGCCCTGTTCATTGTAGGCCCACCCAACATACATGGCCCAATCTCATCCGTGTGATGAGACAGGCTGAAGGAAGCACCCATTAATCATCTATCATCCTCTCTTGCCACTCCACTGCTCCAGATGGGGAGTTGCACCAATGTCTCAGGAGGTTGCACTGCTTCTTCCCTTCACATGAAGCTCTGTTGGGGCCTTGCACATCCTGAGTGTCTATCAGGTTTCGCCCTTGCCTCCATTCCCCAGGCTCCATGTCCCCATTGCCTTGTTGGAGGTCCACGAGCCTCTTCTGCAAGACTGGGTAGCGGGTGCGCATGAGATTGTGCAGGATGCAGCAAGCTTCCACGATCCTCCTCACGGTCTCTGGGCGATGCTGCATGGTGGTGAGAAGTATCTGGAACCTGTTGGCCAGGATGCCAAAGGCGTTCTCCACCACCCGCCTTGCCCTGGACAGCCTGTAGTTGAAGATCCTCTCTTCACAGGTGAGGCATCTGGAGGTGTAGGGCTTCATGAGGTAGGTTCTGAGGGAGAAGGCATCATCCCCCATGATGAAGTAGGGCACATCTTGCGTGTCGTTGGGCAGGGGGCCTGGATCTGGAAAGCCCATGATGAGGTTGCCTTCCAGCCCCTCCTTGAGGTCACTGGCGTTGTATACCTGGGCATCTGAAGATGACCTGCTGCCTGAAGCATCGATGTACATGAACTTGTAGTCAGCATCGACCATGGTAAAGAGAACGATGCTGAAGAAGCCCTTGTAGTTTTAATAAGTGGACCCCGACTTGGCTGGTGCTTTGCAGGCCAGGTGCTTCCCATCTATGGCTCCAATGGTGTGGGGGAAGTTCCACCTCTGATACCACTGCTCTGCAACTTTCTTCCATCCTTCATCAGTGGAGGGGCACTGGAGGAGCTCCTACAGGTATTCTTCGATGATGGCCTGCACCACTTCTCTGACCACAATGCTGATGATGTTGTGTGGCAGCCTCCAGCTGTACTGCATGCTCCTGTAGGTGGTCCCTGAGGCCAGGTGGCACAGAGTGAATGCCACCTTGAGCCCAGGTTCCAGGCTGGGCCGGAAGTTGGTGTTTGCCTTGGTCAACCTGGGTGTCAGGCGCTGCACAACTTCGTCAAACATGGCTGGAGGCATCCTCATGAAGTTCTGGAATGCCCGAGTGTCTTCGTTCCTGAGCTCCACCATCAGCTTGTTGTACAGTCTGTACTCTGCTCTTCTCCCGATCCATCTTTGGACCCAGGCGCTTCTTGGCTGCCTCCTTTTCTTCCCGTAGTAATGTTCACAGAGCCTGTAGATGGCTTCGCACTGTTGCAGAAGGATGGTGGCTGCCAAAAGGACTGTGTTACGATTCACGGTGGACATGACTGGATGCTGTGGAAGAGGAAGAGTCAGATGAAGGCTGCAGAGGTCTGCACAGCTGGTCTGCTGGTCTGAAAGTGAGATGCAGACGAGTTGCTCCCCCTTTTTATAGGCAGTATAGGTGTCCCTTTGCATCCTCTAGGCATCTTCTAGGCATCCTGTAGACATCCTTAATATCCAAGATAGGTCCCCTCTGCGAACGTTTTTCCATTTTAAATGCTTTGTTTCCACTAGGCATCCGTTCTTCATCCGTTCTGCATCCGTTCTGCATCCGTTCTGCTTCCTCCCTGCGTCCGAGCGGATGCGAGTTGCGCGGATGCGGAACGGTTGCCTAGTAGATATAGCGGATGCGTAACAGATGCAGAATGGATGCATAGCGGATGTAGAACGGACGAATTGGATACATTTTCCACACAAAAGTTTTGAGCAGCTCAAAACTTTCTGAGCGGATAAAATGTTAATAAATGGATGCTGGACAGATAGAGAGGAAGCAAAACGGAGGCAGTGAATACATCGCGTTAACCAACGGATGGCAAGCTTTTTTGTCCATTTTACATCCTCTTTGCATCCATTGGTGCAGTGTGACAGGGGCTTTAGATGATGAAAAATATATATAGCTAAAGCTAGCTTATACTAACATAACACTTTATATCCCCATTCTATTCTATCCTTGCAAAACATCCTTGCTTCCATTAAGTCTGTACATTGATTCAAATATCACCTTTTTATCTTTTAATTCCTCACCTCTTCTTCAGGATCTCAAAAATTCCATCCAACCATAATTTCCTTAGACTTCCCCTTCCTGTCCAACCATTTACCCTTCTTTCATTGTTTGCAATCTGATTATCATCCATTCTCTTTTTATGTCCAAACCATCTGAATATATTTATTTTGTACAAGTAGTTTATTAGAAACATATATTTAATTTAATTTGGATTGACCATTGTGTTTGCTGCTGTATAGATTTAATTGTCACTGAATGTAAACCAAAGGAAATGAAATATGATTTTAGATCCTATTGAAATCAGTTAAAATAACTTTGAAAAATATATTGCAGTCCAATATGTGCTTTGTTCACTTTGGAGTAAATTATTTTGAACCAGAGGCTTATTCTCAAAGAAGATTCAATTTCATAGAACAGGACTGAATTACATTTATTCTTTATTAAAGTTAATTTAGGGCTTGTTCCTCTCCAAGCTTTCTGAAACATTTCAATGTACTAAGTCTTTTATACATATATTTCATATCCTGTAGAATTATTTCAGGGGAGTGTTTTTGGTAAAGTGGATTTTTTATACAAACAGCATGCCTAATATGATACATTTTTCATTTTTGCAAAAAGACCATTTTTGGGTAGGTGTTACCCTGTGGCACTCACATTATATAACTTTTTTAAAATAAAATTTGTCATTCCTAATTAAGAAATAATAATAGTAATAGTAATAGTAATAATAACAACAACCATTGATCACATACTGAGCCATTGCAAGACAAACTGACTACAAACAATGTCACAACACATTCGCTCAGATGATCCACTGGAACTTGTGTCACAACTACCATCTGCCTATAGCAAAGAACTGGTGGGATCATAAGCCTGAAAAAATGGTCGAAAATGAGCATGCAAAACTACTGTGGGACTTCCGAATACAGACTGACAAAGTTCTGGAACACAATACCCCAGATATCACGATTTTAGAGAAGAAAAGTGTGGATCATCGACATTGCCATACCTGGTGATAGCAGAATTGACGAGAAACAACTGAAAAAGTCACCAGATACCAGGACTTGAGAATCGAACTGCAGAGACTTTGGCATAAACCAGTGGAGGTGGTTCCAGTGGTACTCGGCACACCGGGTGCTGTGCCTAAAGACCTAGGCAAGCACTTAAAAACAATTGGCACTTACAAGATCACCATTGGTCAGCTGCAGAAGGCCACCTTATTGGGATCTGCTCGCATAATCCACCAATACATCACGCAGTCCTAAACACTTGGGAAGAGTTCGACTAGTGATTTGTGATACGAAAGCCAGCATGGTTATCTCATCTGCTGTGTAAACTGTCATTTTTGTGTACAATAATGATGATGATGATGGTGGTGGTGGTGGTGCACCTTCAACAGCTTTGAAAAAGCAAATAAATGTATAGATGAAGTAAGTAAATTGGCTTAATGCATTGTGTGAACAGTCTAATATTTTGTCAATATGCAGAAGTTCTAATCTACTACCAGGAAAACATTCAAAATATACCTTTGAGTAGATTTGTAAAATTGAATGTAATGCATTATATATTTTCTAAGTGGGAAGGTTAGATTACTATAATATTTAAGTAAGTCAGAACAGTATGTGATGTTTATATGTAAAAATAAGTGGGGATAGTTGTGTATCTACACAGACATATGAACATTGATACCTATACTATTTCAAAAGCCTTTGAAAGCCATTTCAAAGTAATATAGACCAACTGTATATAATCATTACTGATAGTGATGAACCAAGTTAGTGAAGTTAGATGAAATCACATGTTCATTTTCTTAATTTTTTAACTTTTTTCTTTGTTTTGAAGCACTAATAGAGCTATATTAATAAGACTGAAAGGGTTAAACACACATGAATGAATTTTAAGGTACAGCAATATATAATTCTTCTGAATGTTATTTCTGTTTATTTGCTGTGTACATTCAATCATATTCTATGTTCTAAGTCAAATGGGAATAGTATAAACAGTATTACTTTCATTATTTTAATTGCTCATTTAATTAAGAAGAGCAGATTCTTCACTTATCTGAATTTCAGAGTAATCTCTCACGATGTATTGTCCAGGAAACCTCCCACGAACATGGTTGCATCCAACAGTACTGTACCTCATTGCTTAGTTGAACGTGCATTCATGAAATAAACTTCTGTTTAGATTGTAATTCCACAAAAGACAAATTTTAGGGTCATTTAAAGTAATATTTCATTCAGTTCATGGCTCTAAGCAACTAGCTCAAGCTAACAGTAACCAAATATAGCTAATATTAAAACTCAGTCATTTTAGCCTTAATTTTTTTACTATTTTTCCATACAGGAAGAGAGGATGTGTGGTTCTATATTAGTAGCAATACGGGAATGCCTAGGATGGGGAAGAGTTTTCAGTAATTGTTCATGGCTACTGCTCATATATTCATAGAAGAATGCTGAAATTATAATTATATTTATAAAAACAAATATATATAAAATCTAATCTATACTATTTAATTAAAAATAGTAACTATGATACACCTGCAAATTCAAATAAAAATTCAATATATTCTCAGAGATATTTACATACAGTTTATTTAGAACATTTAAAATGAATTGATATCCATGGAGAGAAAAAACACAATTGTTACACCGTGAAACAGATTTTTCAGATTGAAACCTCTTATGAATAGAATGGTTCACTGCGGTTCAGGAAGGAGTCTAATTTTGTAGACTTTTATCACAAAAAAAATTATTTTGGATATTGGATCTTTTAAATATGTGTATAGGTGCTTATCCTATAAGATCTGGCAAGATTAACATGTTTCAAGCCCATAACCAAATAGTGTCATGGGACCTAGAAGAATATCGTCTTTCTCATTGCTTGTACCTTCTGGGACAACATTCTGCTCCTGTGTGGCCCAATCCTACTTCCTTTTAGGGTTTTTTCAAAAACTGGCATTTCATCTGAGCCCTGGGTCAGGTGATTTTTGGAATCTTTATAAGCAACTTTATATTCTCTTCATATTTCTCTAGTGTGGTGGGGGATTTTTGTTGTATTTTTTGACCCATTTTTTTAAATTTATGTGTTTCCTTGAGTGACTTAAGATCAGGCAGGTGAAAAAATTGAAATAATCTTCATCATTAGGAGGAAAAAAGCAAAGCAATGGAGTATTTTACCATAAAATAAATTGAATACTCAGAAAGTTCTGGTTAGTATGTTCTACTTTCAAGATAAAATAAAGTGCTTCCAGCTGTTTGGATGGAATAAAAATGTTGCATGTTTATTTTTATTTATTTATTTATTTGTTTCTTTGTTTATTTATTTTATTTTATTTGTCAATCGCTTACAAAATAATAGGTATAAGTGTAAACATAGTTATGGATACATGAAATGGATACATAAGAAAAATAAAAAGAAACAATAGGACAGGGACAGTAGGCACGTTACGTATTAATCGCAGTGGAAATGCACAATATTTCCAGGCTAGTTTTTCCATCTTCTCCAATCAACCAGTATAAAATGAGGTCTTCCATTCCCATCCTTAGCTATAAAATCTAAATGTCAAAACTTTTGAAATCTCAACCAGGCTGAGAAGCTTAGCTGAAAGAGCTTCAGAAGGCACAGATCTGGGATGTTTTTCTTCCTAGATAATGAAAATAGTCTTCAGACGGGCCATCATCCAGTTGGTGCTTTATAAATGGGTATACTACATACTGAGGTATGCTTGTTGCAAATTCAGTGTTAATTGAGTTGTTCCTTAAGAGTCAGAGCTTAATGCATGCTTATTCAGACTAGCAGATGAAAACTCTGGTATTGCAGTCCCAGTACTGCAGACTAGATTAGAAAAATGTCCCATGGTTATTATGATCACTGCATAGATAACAGTTTAGTATGATTGAAAACATAATCACACAAATCCCCACAAACAATTGGTAGTTTTCCTGTTAAAATGTTTCTTTTACAAATATAAATGTAAACAATATTGTACTTATAATTTATCAATCTAACACTATTTCCAATTTTTATGCTACAATATAACATTTTGTTGTCTTTAATCTTGCAAATAGCCTGTAGATATACATTTCCCGTTAAAGTTTTTTTCCTATCTTGCAAATGATTTTAAAAGAATTGGCACCACCTTGTGGGGAGAATTTTTTATATTCATAAGTAATAAGACAAAGTGGTACACCTCTAGAATTAATGGATGTGAAGTGTATCTTAATAAAAAATATATTTATAAGACTCAATTCATATGTACATTTTACATAATTCGATTCTTCTACATCTTAAGTACATTTGATTTCTATCAAAATGTATAAATTCATTTGGTTAAAGAAAATAAATGTATTTAGAATGGCATTTTAAGAAGTAAAATGTTTATACATTAGCTTTACAAGTTCGCACTTGAGTTTGCTTTTATCAGACAATATTTATTTATATTGCATGCAAGAGATGAAGGATACGCATACCATGAAATGAATATATAATATTTGTCCTATATTTCCACCTTTCATTTAGAATAGTATAGAATAGAACAGAACAGAGCAGAATAAGGACAATTTCACGGACTATATAAAGCAAGCTAATAATTGTGCAGTAGGAAGTTGAGCTGGGAAGAAGACTCACATGCATTACAAAATAGTGGTGTAGTTCTGTTTTTCAGTCCAGTCTAAACATTGCTGTGTATTTTTACCATTTGTTTTCTGTACTTATGTCTTTGGTTTTTCATATCTAAATGAAAGACTCTGTATTTGTCTTTTTTGAGATTTGTGTAGCTGTTTTTTACCCAATGTTCCAGTTTGTCAAGATCATGTTGAGTTTTGATAGCATCCTCTAAGATTTGCTGTCTACCCCATCTTTGGATCATCTGTAGATATGGTAACCATATAGTCAAACATTTTATCCAAGTATGTTGGACAGCACAGAGCCTAAAATGGAGCCCAGAGGTTTTTCCCTTGGAACTTCTTTCTAGATTGTCATGGATCTATTATAGATGTACACTTATGATGTATTCAAGAGCTATATAGTCTTACAATGATAGCATTGCTCAACCTTAATTTTCCCTTATTCTCCTCCATGCTGCTGCGAGAGCCCAGGATGGATATGACTCCTTCTGATGACATCATCAAGCTGAGTTCATCTAGTATAAAAGTAGCAGCCTGTGGGAGAAACCCCCTAGCTTTGACTCAGCTTCTTTTGATGACTATAAGCTGGTGTCTCTGAAAGCAGTTTAGTTAGCAGCAAAAGCGAAAGCTATCTTCATCATTGGCATAGCTCCCAGGGAACTGGTGCTGCTGAGCCTTCAGGAGAGTGGGGCTCCACTCTCCTGCAACGCCTAGGATTCAACGTTTTCTTCAACCAAGGGAGACTGTAAGTGGGGAATAACCCTTGATCCTCCCCTACAGCCTTCCCTCATCAATTTCGGTCACTACAATCATAAAGATAACATTGGCGATAACAGAGCCTCTCAGCTGATAGTAAATTTTCACTTTATTGCCGATTTCACCATTAGAGCTGTTTACAGCCTAAGTAGTGATTTAACCCCTGCATAGCCTGTAGCTCTTGCAAGCGGCCATTTTGAAAGCTTCTTCTTCTAAAGAAAGTAGTGAGTGGCCATTTTAGGTGGTATCATCCCCCAAAGGCCAGCTTCTACTGTTCATAAGTTCATATTCAGGCTACTGCATAGACAACATATAATTAGAATCACTTCCAGCACCTTTGTGTCATACTATGGATCAAGACAAGGCCCACACAGAGCCTTCAGGCCTGATCTCTCAAGGCCTCCAAGCTGGCAAAAGAAAGAGAAGGACACAATGCTCCCAATCTGTTCAAAGATTAGGGTCAAAGCTTTGGGACCTAAGAAAACATCCCAGGCCAAATTAAAGGCAGAGAAATGAAGGCATGCAGTCTTAGAAAGGCAGTTCAAAACTATTGAGCAAATGAGGGGTCAACTACAACAGGATTCCCACCAGACTCCTTGGGATCTTTCTTCTTCATCTATCCCATCCGTGGCCCAAAGCAGTTCTCATCAGACCAGAGGCCACTTTT
The DNA here is from genome assembly GCA_015471245.1 of Laticauda colubrina. NCBI lineage: Eukaryota > Metazoa > Chordata > Lepidosauria > Squamata > Elapidae > Laticauda > Laticauda colubrina. The sequence goes on along the minus strand of BLBF01000022.1, from coordinate 31,117,791 downwards.
ACTCCAACAGCAGCAGGTCTTCAGCCCCTGGATCCTCCATCAAGTTTCAGATCTTCTGAGATCAATCTTAGCCATCAGACAGGGTCTGGCAGAAGGGCTTCAACACATCTTCAGGCATTCAGACAGACCTCAGCCTTCCTTCCCAGCTTTTCCTCTAGCGCAGATTCCCCAGAGGATACTACCTCACCATGTGGAACAAAGGGACCATCTTATCTATGTGGAAGGAGTGGACCTCACTCAGGGAGAGTTTGAGGAATCATCTGAGTGCAGATGTGGAAGAAGGAGAAATCTGGGAACCCAACCTCTTGGAGGAAGAGGAAGATCTGAGGCCTGATCAGCCTCCTTCGGCTTCTGTAGTCAGTTCCTCTTTATTCAAACCTCTCCTACATAAGGCACTGGTAATAGCCCAGTTGTCAGCAGAGGAAATTGCCCCCAAGCCTCAAGTGGTACAATAGGGGCATGGGGACTCTTCTCCAAACTCATTGTTCAGTTGGAGGTCCTTCCTTCCCCCATCATCTTTTTTGACTTAGTCAAGGAACAATTTGCCTTCCCCACTGCAGGCCCCCACCCATCATCCCAAGATAGGCAGTTCTACAACATGGGTCCTTCCTTAGTTACGGCTCTGGCAGTTCCCCCAATAGACACCCCAGTTGTGGCCTCCTTCTCCTCAACCACTCCAATTGAGCCTGGGACGTACTAAAGGCAGAGGACAAACACTCTGAACAAACACTGAAGCTTAACAATCAAGCCTCGGCTTGGGCCTTCCAGGCCTCGACTGCTGCATCATTTTTTACATTTTTTACTGCTGCATCATTTTCCATCCGCTGGCTATGCCAACTTCAAGGCTGCATACCTCCATCAGACTGTTGGTCACATCAAGACCTCAATAAGATCATAGCAGCAGCAGAGTTCTCGGCGGACGCCACCCTCAACGCCGCCAAGTTCTCTTCCAGGGTCATAGCATCATCAGTGGCAGCTAGGAGACTGCTATGGCTACGAAATTGGCAAGTGGAGCCTCGACAAGAGCGGAAACTAGCTTCTGCCCCATGTACCAGTGAGAAGCTGTTTGGAGGTGCTCTTGACCCATTTGTTATTGAAACAAAAGACAAAAGGAAAGTCCTTTCATCAACAGGAAAGAGGGCAGACTTCTGCCCTTCCCCATATCGGCCTCCCTCATTGAGGCCCGAAAATGCTTCTCGCTTCTCCAGACCTCAGAGAGCGTATTCTCAGCATCAAGACCAATGCCATGAGGCTACCGGAAGACAACAAGCTGCGGGTAAATGGCCCTTTTGTGGGGGAGGGGGTTGCTCCTTCCGTCCCTCTAAATCTCTCATTCTTCCCCCCATCAGAGTTCGTTTGGCCTCCTTTACTTCCAGATGAGAGGAGTCAACGACAGACACCTGGGTACTCAAGACAGTAAGGTTGGGGTTACAATTAGAATTTCTATCACTACGCCCAGAAAAATTTCTACTCTGCCCTGTTTCCCGGGACAGTTCACAAAGGGCACTTATGGAATCGGCCATTAGTCACCTGGTCGATATAAGGGCCATTCAACCAGTCCCTGAATTACAATGTGGACGTGGGCTTTATTCTCAGCTTTTCGTGGTCCTTTGGGGGGGGTGGCGAGCCATTCTCGACCTAAAATTTCTGAATGAGTTTATCCCATATAGGTGCTTCAAAATGCAGACTCTGCATTTTATTCTGAAGAACATTCAGGAGGCCAATTTCCTCTATTCTTCTTCTTCTTCTTTTTTTTTTTTTGAAAATATTTTTATTTTTTAAGACAATCATATACAAACATAAAAACATAAAAAACATCTTCCATCTTATGTACATACAGTATGTCAGTTGGTTACAAATCTTTTGTGCTATCCTTTTGTAGTCATTTCTCAATTTATATGAATTTCCACATCATCAAGCTAACATATGCTTATATGTTTATCAATTATTAATCATCCATGACCAAACTATTCTATCACTTTATATGAGATATTTCAAATTTTATTTTAAAATTTATGCTATACTTTCATCCAATGGTTATATATGTCTATATTATATTTTATATCTATCTATTAAACTGATAACAAAATCAACAAATCTATTACATTACCATGTCTTTTTGTCCAACCATTGATAAAACAAATCCCATATCATATAAAATTGTTTACCTTCTTGTTCTCTAATTTCAAATGTCAATTTACTCATTTCAGCCACAGTCCATAATTTTCTTTTTAACTTCCTCCTGCATGGGTATTTTATTGTTTTTCCAATTCTTAGCAAACACAATTCTAGCTGCCATTAAAACATTTACAATCAAATACTTCAATCTGGTGATTTCCTCTCTTCCATTGATCTCATGGAGGCTTACCTCCACATTCCCATCTGGCCTCATCATCACCAGTTTCTCTGTTTCTGTTACCAGAATTCCCACTTCCAATATTGGGCCCTTCCTTTTGAGCTCTTGTCTGCCCCAAGAGTCTTCACAAAGTTACTGGCGGCAATGGTGATTTGCTCTGGTTTGTTCCAGTGAGGATCCAATGCTACTTGGACGACATCTTGATCCTGTCATCCTCCACCCACTCTGTCCATCAAGATCTTCAAACCACACTCCATTGCCTCCAGTACCACAGTTTTTCCATCAACTCCAAGAAAAGCCATCTCTTCTCAACAACCATATTGCTCCATCTGGGAGCCATCATTGACACAACTCTTTGCCAAGTTTTTCTGTCTCCAGCCCGAAGGCAGAGCCTTCTCAAGATCATTCAAAAGGTCCAACATCAACACACTGTCTCCCTGTCACCATTGTCCAAACTTTAGGGCACAATGTTCTCATGCATAGGCATAGTTCCGTGGGCACAGCTACACTTATGGGCTCTACAATTGTTCCTGCTCCCCTTTCAATGAGCAGGCACTAGCCACACATCTGCCAAGGTCCTGCTCTCTCCAGAGGTCTGCCTTTCCTTCAAGTGGTGGCTTTCCCTAGTCCTTTTGAAGGGTCTCCCGTTCAAGGAACCGGACAGACTGATCATCACCACCGATGCAAGTCTCCTGTGTTGGGGAGACCACATGGAGGGTCTCATGGCTCATTTGTACCAGTGGTTCAAATTGGCCATGTGGCGCTTGAGAGGCAACTGTTAAAAGAGCCATTCTCCCAGACCAGGTCATCCTTACTATCCAGGCATCTCGTAAATCTACGATGCGTATGTGCAATGCCACCTGGAGGGTTTTTTGTCATTGGTGTCACAGGGAAGGTCTCTCTCCTACAGTAGCAGGGGTCCCACAGGTACTCCGTTTCCTCCAGGATGGCCTTGACAAAGGTCTGGCTCCTAACACTTTACGCTGTCAAGTAGCGGCTCTTGCTTCAGTCATCTCCTGGGATTCCTTCCCTTCCTTGTCCTATCATCCTTCAGTTCAGAGATTCTTAAAAGGGGCTTCCAATCTCTGCCCTCCTGTGGTTCACAGGTTCCCATCCTGGGACCTTCACAAGGTCCTCCAGGCCCTAACAGAACCTTCCTTCGAAACCTTCAGAAAGGTGTCCCTTCAATTCTTGACCTTCAAGGTGGTTTTCTTAATAGCCATCACTTCAGCTAGAAGGGTGTCAGAGTTGGCTGCTCTATCTATAGGGCAGGACCTCTGCACTTTTTGTGACAATATAGTTGTTCTTCGTTTAGACCCTACCTTTGTACCCAAAATAAATTCTGTATTCCACAGATCCCAAGACATAGTAATTCCTGATTTTTGTTCCCATCCACACCATGCCTTAGAGCATAAGTGGCACACCTTAGATGTTAGAAGGGCTCTTAGAATTTATATCAAATGCATTTCAATGTTTAGGAAGACAGAGGCTATGTTTGTATCCTTTTCCCCTTCCCACTGGGGGAACAAGGCCTCTTCTGCCACCTTAAGCAGGTGGGTTATGGCTCGCATCGCCAAAGCTCTGCCAGTACCACACGGCTTGACAGCACATTCCGCTAGAAGTACTGCAACTTTGGCTGCCTGGGCCACCCAGGCACTCCTAGAGGAGATTTGCAGAGCAGCTACATGGACATCCCCATCTCCGTTCATCAGATACTACTGCCTGGATTCCTACGCCTCCACAAGTGCGGCTTTTGGCAGATGGGTTCTTCAGCGAGGGTTGCCTACTTTGGAGTGAGAGACCGGATGAGGACCCTTGCAAGGACGTGAAGGCTTTGGTATGTCCCATCCTGGGCTCTTGCAGCAGCATAGAGGAGAATAGGCATTGATAAATTTACCTGAGAACGCCCTTTCTATCTATGCTGCTAGAGAGCCCAGCCCCTCCTTGTTGCGTCCAAATTGTGGTGAGGTATGTTATGGTTCATGATTCTGTTTTGGCTTTCAGAAACACTCACCAAAGTCTGTCAAGTATCTTTGCCAAAGCTGAGAAGTTTCTCCCACAGGCTGCTACTTTTATACTAGACAGACCCAGCTTGATGATGTCATCAGGAGGAGTCATACCCATCCTGGGCTCTCTAGCAGCATAGAAAGAAAGAGCGTTCTCAGGTAAATTTATCAACGCCCATTCTCTCCCAGAAAGAATTGAACTGGACTATGTCCACTGCATTCCCATTGTGCATTAAAGTGGTCACTCCATCAAAGAAAATCATGCTGGTTTGGCATGGTTTATTCTTCATAAACTGATGCTGGCTTTTGCCAAGCAATATCTTCTTTTCTAAGTCCTCACGGGTGACTGCTTAATAATTTGTTCCAAAAAGATTGCCTGGTTTTGACATAAATTTGACTAACTGTAGCAACTTCAGTTCTTCTTTGGTTATGTTGCAAAAAACTGGATAGGTTTTTGGACAGTTCATGCAAATTCATGTTTACTATAGCTGTCAACAGCTTGACTTATAATGACTCTGCCCTGACAATGATTTATCAAATGATTAAATTCTTCCTTTGAAATAGGAGGAATTTTCAGTTTAAAGGAAGAGGTAGAGATGCTCTTGCTTTAGAAGATATGCTGGACTCAGGTCGTCCCCCTGGTTTTGAACTATTTTGATGTCCGATATTCCATATTTAATCTAGGCAGTGATGACAATGGTACTGCAGTATCAGGAAATCTTAGAAGAAATGTATTTTCTAAAGCCTTTAAGATATACTTGTTTTATATGCTCTGACGTTTCTTTTAAGAAGCAGTTCCATAGTTTACAGTTTTCCTAATTTTAAAAATGAATCTGTTATATTTCTATCCTGCCTTTTTTTCAGGAGCTCCAGGTAGCTTACTTGGAGATATATTTTCATTTTACCTCTACAAAAGCCACCTTATGAGGTTGGATTGACTGTCCTTTGTAAGCCTAAATTTATCCTTGACACTGTTTATTTTTTAATTTATTTTACCAAGCATGCATTTGATAATATATATAAGTATAAACATTATTAATATATGAAATAGATACAAATAAAAGGGAGCATTAAAACAGAGACAGTAGGCATGTTGGTACGCTTATGCATGCCTCTTACAAACATTTTAGGAATGGGGTGAGGTCAACAATAGACAGTCTGAGGTTAAAGTGCTTGGGGTTAGTGGAAGAAACCACAGAGTCAGCTAGAGTATTCCAGGCATTGACCACTCTGGTGCTGAAATTGTATTTCCCACAATCAAGGTTTATGCGGTTTACCCTGAGTTTGTATCTATTGTGTGCTCATGTATTGTTGAGGTTGAAGCTGAAGTAGTCATTGAAGAATAGGACATTGTATGGATAATTTTATGTACTACACTTAGATCAGACCGAAGGTGGCTTAGTTCTAAGTAAGCCTAAAATTTCAAGTCTCGAGGCATAGGGTATTCTGTTGCAAGTAGAGGAGTGGATGAGTCTTCTCATGAAATATTTCTGCACTCTTTTGATTGTATTAATGTCAGATATGCAGTGCAGTTTCCAGACAGATGAGCTATATTCAAGGATTGGTCTAGCAAATGTTTTGTATGCTCTAGTTAGTAGTACAATATTACTGGAGAAAAAACTTCACAGGATTAGTTTAAAAACTCTTAATGCCTTTTTGGCAATGTTGTTACAATGGGCTCTAGCACTTAGATCATCAGAGATGAGAACTCCAAGGTCCTTGACAGAGTGAGAGTCATTTACAAGGTCTTGTCTGTTCAGCATTTTTTTTGAGATTTGTGTATGATAGATATTCAGTGAAAGGACCGCTGAATATCTATCACAGTGGGAGGTTGTTGTTGTTTTTTTACATATACACTACTTGTGCCTCCATTTTAATTTCTTTAAAAAAATAAAAGTTCTACACTTCCATTATGTGGCTACTGATTTTCATATTGCTTGGTAACTCCTTAACTCTTGTGACCCCCAGAGATTTCCAGAATGAGCAAAAGCAATTTTTTGATTTATTATTGGGGAGAAAGTGTTAAAGGGCAAATACCTCTTCCCATTTTTCTTTTGTGGATGTTGAGGGATAAAATAGATGTCTTAAGTCCTAAAATGCCTATTGTGTTTTTAATCTCCCCCCGAATAATCAAAATGGACAAAATCAGTGATTACATGAAAAAAATATAACACATGAAATGATACAACCTGCAGTTTTACTGAATCCAGTTTAAGTAAGATTTGGAAATGATTGGAAATAGTTGAAATTTACAGTTTGCATTTTGTTAGTAGCCAATGTCAGAGATAATAGATTTAAAGTTGAGAAAATGAAAAAAAGTGCGACTTGCACATCCGCCACAAGATGGCAGTCCCTAGAAAGTTTAGTTCAAATGGAAGCATTTATAAAAACATTGAAAGCTGTATATACTATACACTGATATATATATATATATATATATGAATATAAGAGAAAAATATGCCCTCGTATATGCAGAATATTCTGATAAACCAAAGCATTAGCATCATGTTGATTGTTAAAATTAGATATATGCAGAGAAAATCCACAGAGGAATTCAATTTCCTTCAGTGATGAAACTGCAAATCTTCATTTGGTGCAATTATGTACCATAATTGTAAGCTGTCTTGGAATCAGGGAGGCTATGATGAATATGATCATGTAACTTCCTATATTTGTATATACTATAGTCAGGAACTAAACCATTAATTTAGTTTCTTAGTTCTTCTAATTATAATTACACACACACACAAAGAGAGACACAGAAATATAACATTGGGGATAACATTGTTGAACTCTCAACTGCTGTCAGTCAAAGTCAGAATAGTATCTGGAACACTTAGAATCCTTGAAATTGAGAAAATGTTATATTTACACAAAGGTGTTTGGGGAGTAAATGACAGTGGGAAGGATAATGTAACAATATAATGTAGAAAGGAACATAATCTATTACTATTATCTCTCCAGCACTCAACCACATACATAGAACATTTCCAGTATGTTATGAGAACATGAAAATAGAACATTATTGACATAGTTAACCTCAGTACTACCCAGAAATATGAATCTCCATTCCTGGACTTCTCTCCAAAATGTGAAGAATGCTGGAGGTCAATACTGGAGGGAAAGCTATTAAGTTATTCTTCTTAGTTTTTTCTCTTCCTCAACTGAGGTATCATCCTTATTAGAGCTTAATGTTCATTTATCATTCCGTTACTATCTGATGTATTGTCTCTGTGAACAAAAATTGGATGATGTATACTGTAAGGATTCTGATGTGGAAAGAACTGTTTCCATTGCTGTTTAAAGTTTCATGACCCATGTTATCTCTGGATAAATTCCTTCTCTGCCTCTGCAGTTCCACCATGATCTTCTTCCCCACCACTTTTCTTTCTCACCTCTTCTCCTTTCCTTCTCCTTTCTTATTCTCCCATTTTTTCAGGATCTTGGCTGATCAAAAAATAAATTGGGGAGAAGGAAATTGAGATCTGGAATGACAGAAATATGAACAACTGCATGGAGAGATGGTCACTTGGCATGTGCATCCTGAACTTGTGTCCAGTGATCCAACCACAGCAACATTACCAAGAGGAGGAATATTTTTCTCGGAAAATAAGTCAATAGGGAACCTACGTGATGGGATCATTCGTTGAAAATATTTTAGATCACACAACTGGGTGAAACTCCTTTCCAAATGTAAAATATACACGTGCATACACATATGTAAATATGTATGCACACATTAATAGCTGTGCATAGTGAGTGAATTGTTTCAGTATAACATGCATACTGTACAATTAAAAATATACTGATTTGGGAAGAACAATCAGTGCTTAAGGAAAAAGCAGTATTTCTTATTTTATATTTCATTTCACTGTAATCTTCCAAGCCACTGAAGTGGCTTACTGGCTTTAGTGGCTCATTAGCTTTAAATATTGTATGTTTGTGTGCCTCTGTGTATGTGTGTGTCCAAGAGGAGTGCATTTAATTGACCTTCTGTGGAATGAATCATATATTACTTGTGCATGAATTATAGGATCTCAATTCAGTCCTTTTGTACATTTGACTGCAAGTCCAGTAGGGCATAATTTTGTTTAAGAAGGGGACATAATGGAAGGGGAAGGCTGAATCTATAAATACTTGACATTGTTTATTGTTTTAAGTATATTTGGTTCTTGTTATTTCACTGAAGAATAATGGGAACCTTTTTGGCACTGAAAAACAATTTCTTAATAGCTAAAGTCATGATAACATTTGATGAAACACTTTATAGTCATCTGTCTTTTTTTGCATTGTGCTGTCTGTTAAAACTGATTAAATAACCTGAAAGTGGATGTTAGTGATTCAGATTGCTCAGGGGGGAAACAAGAAGGCAGAAGGCCTGCAAGAAGATGGTTGGAAGGAAAAATTCCAGATATTGATTGATTGCAGACTTCTGATATTTAAATAAAATTGATATTGGTACATACATGAACATAAGAATGACCTAGGTGTTCTATATTTTTGTCTATATTTTTTGTCTATATTGCCCATTTATTGTGCATAAGCAAGGATAGCAAGTGTATTAAGAAGATGAAAGTTTACTTATAGCATGATCTTCAAAGTGTAACTGTTATATAGAATCATAGGGCTGGAATGGACTTCACAGAACTTCTAGTCCCGCCTCCTGCTCAAAGCAAGAACCTTATACTATCCCATTCAAATGATTGCCCAGTTTATTTTTTAAAACCTCCAGTGACATTGAGATGGATAGATGGAGGGAGGGAGGGAGAGGGAGGGAGGGGGAGGGAGAGAGAGATGTATAGATATATGATATATAGTGATATACAGGTATATATAATGATGTAGGCGTATATGATGAAAGCCGGTTTAGTGCTGTGGTTAAGGTATCAGGCCAGAACCTGGGCCTTTTTGAATTTTAGTCTTGCCCTTGGTGCAAAAGCTAGGTGACCTCAGGCCAGTCAGTTTCTCTCAGTCCTGGGAAGGAGGCAATGGCAAACCACTTCTGAAAAACTGCCAAGAAAATTGCAGGGACTTGCTAAGACAATTTCTGAGAATTGGACATGATTGAACAGAATAATGCTTCATTAAATGTTACTATAATTTTAGTTATTCAGAATTATTAAAGTCATATTAAAGTTAATGAACCAAGTCACGAAACTGGATTGGAAAATTAAAGGCAGGGAAAGGGTGAGGAGCTTCTTGCCTTTCAAGCCTCTGTTATTATAACTTTACAAGATATGCTGTATTAGTATTAGTTTTGGTTTCCCTGTCTGGATTACCTTGAAGGGCTGACAACTGCAGATCATATCTGCTATAATTGGGAATATACTTTTTTATTGTTTACATTTTATATTCTCATCACAAATAATATCAGCTATTTATTATAGATCTGTAAATATGCAAAAATAAAACCAATTTAAACTATTATATATTAAGCATTAAGATGTACGGCAACTATGCCAGTTATATTAGTATTGTACCAACTGAGTGGTAGAAGAAAAAAAGTTTAACTTTTAGCTAAAGAAGCTGCTAATTAATTTGAAACTAAATTGATTTCTTCACTATATATTCTGAGTAAAGCAAGTAACTCTGTCACATATGAATTGGTGATTCACTACAGCCTTATATTAACATCACAGATTTTATTTAAATTGCTGAGTCATTAGTAACATTTTTCCTTCTGTCTTTGGGGCATTTTCACACTATGGTTTTGGGATAATTTAAGATTTATTTATTTAATGGCTCAAAGAAAAAAATGTAGTTTTAAGAAATTAACCTTATATGAATTTATTTGAAATGGTAAATATTTGTGCTGTGTTTGGGTGCAGTTTGATCTGTGCTTTTAACAATTGCTGTAAATTTTGCAGAGAGGTGAGCAGAAAGGAATAATAGAAGAATGAGTTTGGAATAAAGGCCTTTGTTTTTCCCAGTTTCTGGATTCTGTTGAAAGTTCAATTTTCTGTAAGAGATAACAAAATTCACTTATTTTCAGAGGTGGTATTCAGCAGGTTCTGACTGGTAGAACTGGTAGTGGGAATTTTGAATAGTTTGGAAAACACCTCTGACTGGAGATTTTACAGTATCCATCCCCTACTATGCCCACCAAGCCACACCCACAGAACCAGTAGTAAAAAATTTGAATCTCAGTACTGCTTATTTGTATTGGTTGAGGGAAGCTCTCCCTCAATCTGGCTGAGAACATGACTATAGGAAAAAAAAAACTAGAAATGATTGATCTCAATCAAGTCACACAAAATAGTAAGTTTCTGTTTTTCACATTAGCATACAGTTGATAAATAAGAGCAGCAAAGTTTGTACAGTCTGACTTTCAAAATAAGCAGACGAAGAAGGCCTCCCTGACTCCATTATTATAAATACGTTGAATATGATAATATCACAGCGATCCTGTAGATATTGTTATTAAAGGCTTTTTAAAATAGTTAATTGCTCTGCTTATATTTAGTTGGCCAGTAGGATTATTTTAAATTTATATTTTATTTGTTTGCATTTTTAAAAGAGTAAACTGTTTTAACTAAGTTTCCACAGAAACCTAAAATATTTATAAATAGAAGAAATGAATATAATCAATTTGTTTATACCATCCTCTCTATAAGCCTTGTAGATCTAGTCCTTGAAAGAGTACAAATCTCAGAACTCTATAGTATTTCTATAGAGTATTTCTGTGAACTTTAAAGACTGCTCATAAAACCTTGGCTAAAAACATGCAGTGTTTTTCTCATTAGGATTAGAATTGTGGGTCACATTATCTTCTAAGCTTGCTGCTTAAGCCCATGTCACACTGCACCAACGGATGGAAAGAGGATGTAAAACGGAGAGAAACACTTGCCATCCGTTGGTTAATGCGATGCTTCCGTTCTGTACTCACTGCATCCATTTTTCATCCCCTCTATCCGTCCAGCATCCGTCGAATGAGATTCCATCCACTCAAAAAGTTTTTAACTGCTCAAAACTTTTTGAGCGGAAAATGTATCCAACGCGTCCGTTCTGCATCCACAACGCATACGGGGAACATCCGTTCTACATCCGTCGTCATCCGTTACGCATCCGCTATATCTGCTAGGCATCTGCTCTGCATCCGCACAACTCGCATCCACTCTAGCGGAAAATGGACACAGGGAGGAAGCAAAACAGAAGTGGAACGGACACAAAGTATTAGTAGCATGGATGGAGAAAGGATGAAAGTGGATGCAGCTCGCATACAAAGCATTTAAAATGGAAAAAACGTTCACAGAGGGGACCTATCACGAATATTTAGGATGTCTGCAGGATGTCTAGAGGATGCAAAAGGACATCTAGCAGAAAACCTATATTTCCTATAAAAAGGGGGAGGAACTCACCCGGATCTCACTTTCAGTCCAGCAGCCCTGCGGTGCAGACCTCTTCAGCCTTGCTCTTGCTCTTGCTCTTCCACAGCATCCAGTCATCTCCACCAGGGATCATCACACACTCCTTTTGGTAGCCACCATCGTTCTACAACAGTGCGAAGCCATCTACAGGCTCTTTCACCTGTTCTACGCGAAGAAAAGGAGGCGGCCAAGAAGTGTCTGGGTCCAAAGATGGATCGGGAGAAGAGCAGAGTACGGACTGTACAACAAGCTGATGGTGGAGCTGAGGAATGAAGACACTCGGGCATTCCAGAACTTCATGAGGATGCCGCCAGTCATGTTTGACGAAGTTGTGGAGCAGTTGAGACCGCACAACTCGCATCCACTCTAGCGGAAAATGGACATTTTCTCGCCCGCTGTGTCCTTTTTACAAACATTTTGCATCCGTCGGCTAATGTGACAGGCCCTTTAAATAAGTGGTCATGAGTAAGCATTTAAATACTGCAAATATTTAGCTACATTTTAGTTAGTTTGATTTTTGAGCCACTCTGATTTTTTAGTTATACCCCAAAACATATAATTACACAGTTGCTCACTTGTTAACTTGGAAATTCCTAGTAAATGAGTTTCTCTTAGATAAATGCAGTGGTGGGATTCAAATAATTTTACCACCAGTTTGCTCAGGGTTAGGCTGGCCATCGTGGGAGGCGTGGTCCTCCAGCAGGACCAGCCTCCTACAACAGCCAACCTGACTGGGTGAACTGGTTGCTAAATTTCCACCCTTTGCCAAAAGGTTTCTTTCAAAAAATATATATATTCCTTTCTTCATTATTTTGACTATTTTCTCCCCAGTGTCTCTTTTCATACAACTGTTGGGAGTTCATACAATCATAACACCCATGGTCTTCCGGTTTTTATTAATTTCTTCTACTTGTTGATTGGAGTCTTTATTCTGAATAAACTTGCATAGAATTGTACTGTAAACCCAAACAGCCTTTGTTAATACATTGTGACCTCCTTCACTAGTAGTTGAACATATTATAACATACAAATTTATTTAATATTTCCTTTAATGTAAGAACTACTCGATGTAGCTGGTACAATAAGTGTAGATTAAAGGATACATTGTGCATTATTTATAGATTGTATTAGCCTTGTATGGTATCTCAGGCTATGTACTATAGGAAGAAACATAAATTGCAATACCCCAGAATATTTTTGATATATATCAATTATAAACATTCCCATGTATTAGCTAGCTTAAATCATCAGAACAGGATATAATATTCCTTGAAATCTTGGGGGGGAAAACAATTTTAACTGCTTCATTCTGAATATTAACAGACTTCAGCAGCAAACTGTTTCAGAGGAAGGGAGCTTTATAAACACATTTGTGGGACACCACTCCATCTATATCTGTTAGGGCGGGGACCTGTAGCATATCCTCTTTCTGAATTGGATAGTTTGGAACAGATGAAGATCTCCTGGACTGAAGCCCAGGGGTGGGATTCTACTGGTTCTGTCCACCTCTGTAGAATTAGTAGTTCTAAAGAGCAGCAGACAGAGAACAAAGTTCTTTGTCTATGTCTGCTGCTGTTTTGGCCCACCCACCTGCCTGGGCTCTTACCTAACCTTTATTTCCTGCTTTTTCAACTGCAACTGCTTTCTGTGACACAGCTGTGGTTGGAAAAGCAGAAAAAAGTACTTTTTCAACTGCTGCACACCTGCACGCAGCACTTCTCAGTTGTCCAGGCAGCTAGTTGATGATGATATACATGTGTGGAGCACAAAACATAAAATCACCGAACCGGTAGTTACACTGGTTGGATCCCACCCCTGCTTAAGCCATATAATGTTTTAACAAGTTCTTGAACTGCACTAGAAGCAAATTAACAAATAATTGAGTTACTGTAATTAGGGATTATTACATGATTATGTCAACTTCTACCAGAGAGCCGGCAAGAAGCTGGATTCTCTCCCAGTTGAAGGGCCATTTCCACTTAGAAAAAAATACAGTACTGTAATCTAAACATGAGTTGATAAGAACACAAGAGACCTTGGCTGCTGCTGCACATTCCAGGATAAATCATAACTAATGAACCAGCCAAAACAGGCCAAAAGCCCTTTGCGCTACACCTTCTAGGTGCTATTTTGAACAGAATCAATAGCATTTCTTCCTGGCTGTCTCTACATATGTACAAATGCAGTCACCTTGCGGATTTGTGTGCTGAGATAGGATTGTATTAGGTACTTTCTCAGGCTGGTGATGGTGGCTTTGGCTTCCTCTCTGAATTTCAGATTCCAAGCTGGGCTTTCAAAGGTCTGTCTATCCCATGTTCTGAAGAAAAATAATCACAAATGATGATGTGACATTTCTATCTTTTTATTGTACTTCTATTCTCTGTTATGGCAATGAAAGCTATGTTATTGTCATTCCTGTCTTTTGAATCTGAGAAGCCGTAATGTAGGATAGAGAAGATGGATTTATTTTCATCTGTTTGCATCTGAGTCTTGATTGGACAGCTGCATAAAGTAAAACTTTGAGAGTATAATCATTCAGATTATCCATGCATGGGAGTATATAGCATAAAATTCCTTTTTAAAAAATAAAAGTTGTATTTAAGTTTTCACAAAACATACAAACACAAATAAAATATCTTTTTTTGAGAACAACGTGCCCCCGGGTTATCACTTCTCCATACAGACATACATTCAATACATATTTATCTTATACATTCTAATTCATATTTTATAACTATTTTCACAATTTTTTTCAATAGCTTTTTCTTTTCTTTATTTCCTATAGCCTTATTTTAAATTATCTCATTCCTTTCTTAATTCAATTACATATCTTTTTCTAATTTTTAAAATCTAATTTCTAATCAATGTTTTTATACCTTTGTCTGTCTTGTTTACAATTTCATATTATCTTTTCTCATAAAACAAATTTTCCCTTGCAATTACTAGACTGGAGTGTAACACCTTTGTATCTTTTTTCAAATCTTTTTTAAAAATTTAAGTTACACCTTTACAGTTATAACATTCATTTTCTAACCTCTATTTTATAACACATACCTATTTTCAATCAAATTCTGCTTGGTACATTCCCTTAAAAATACACACGAAATTCTTAAAAGAAAAAAGTATATATGTAGATATATCTCTGTATATATGTATAACAATAGTAAATGGAATAATTATTATACTCAAGTACAGCTCTGCCATTAAAATTAATAACAATCTTTTACATTTCTATTTCTTTTAACAAACATTACCTAGTAGTATCAGTTGTCTTTCACTTTAATCATGTATATTTCATATTTTATTTGTTACTGTCTTTAAATAAAAAACAAAACAATATTTATTAACAGCAGTCAATAAAGTTATTATTCTTATTCAAGTTCATCTTGTCAACTGATAAAAATCTTCTATGTTTCTTTTCAGTTTTTTTTTAAACTTTTTAAATCATTGAGAGCCTTATTCTCTTTACAAACAAATATTTCACTACACATCAATAGAAATTTTTTCTATCACTTTAATCACCTAACATATTTTCTAACTATTTTCTATTTCTAATATAAGAATGCTATCCCCTGCACCCTCGCAGAATCCTCTCCTTAAGTTAAATTTTAACCATTGTCTCGATATCTTTTAAATAGGTTTATACTTTTAATTCTTGTACACTTTTCCTGTACCTTTATATTTTGTTTCTGTCCTTTGTAGCTTCCTTTCCTTTCCTTCTTCCCTCTCTTCTTCTTCCTCCCCTTTTTATTCCCTTTTCTATCTGATTCTCCCTTCTGTGATCCTCCCTTCTGCTTCTTCCTGATATTATGATTACTTTTCAAATTACTCTTTTTTTTGGTTGTTGCTTCAGTGCTTAGGTTTTTAACTCCCTTTCCCCCATTTCCCTTTTTTACCCTGCTTAGAACTGTTTGGTCATTAAAGATGGCTTCTTCGTTGTCCTGCCCTTCTTGTTCTGCCAGTGTTTCTTGTTGTTTTTCATAATTCGAGATCTCCATTTCTAAAAATTGAAATATAAAGCCAAAAGATCCTCTTCCCTCTTGTGCTTCTTCTTTTTGTTCTTTAAGTCTCATTTTTAACTCTTCAAGGAGTGATGCCATTTAAAAAAATTTTTTAAACAACCCCTAATTGATTTTATTTTGTTTCATTAGGATCCTCCACCCAAAGTTCCAGGAATCATCCAATAATCCAAAACTGTTTCTTGCTTCTTTTCTCACTTTCTCTTTCTGGGGGCTTTGTTATCTTGTGACAAAGTTTCAACTACAATGTATCTTTTGCAAGTCTTGTTAAAATTCCACTGTCAATTTTTTTTTAAGTTCCAGGTGGTCTCCTCCATTTTCCAGATTCTGCCCTCTTTTTTCCTTTTTCCCTCTACTGCTTTCTTTCTTTTTTTAAAGAAAATTTTTAAATTATCCAAGAAGTTTTATCCCTTTGACACTTTATTTTCAGCTAGAAATAGCCTATTAATGCCAAAGTGGATTAGTATCAATTTCTTATTCAAATCTCTTCTTAACATTACAAGTCAATTAAATCTGTCAATGTAAGAGGAAAAAAAAGCTAATTCTGTTTCCTTTTCCTTTCTCTTTTGCTGCTTAAAATCTTTTTTAGGAATAGTATTAGTTTTAAAATTCAGGTTCCAGGTACCTTAAATAGATGTTCTCCATTCAACCCGGTCAGGAAAACTTTCTCCTTTAAACTTCGTCCTGCACAATCTTGTCCTGTCAGGTTCTTCTTTGAGGTGGCCATTTCTGACCACCACTACAACTGCCTTTAGGAAAGGGAGTAATGGCCAGCTGAGGAGGAGAGATGCAGCTCTCCTCAACACTGCTGATGGCCCCCCTTCTTCACCACCTGTAGGGGGTGGCTTCAGCCCCAAATCCAGGTGGCTCAGGGTGCTCCAGTGGCGAGCATGGATGAAAAGCGTGCATGATCACGATTTTGGTCCATCACTGAAGAAGCCCAAACCAGAAGTTGCCTATAGCATAAAATTCTTGAACATTCCAATGCAGTATTAATTTAAAATTAGTAATTAATTTAATTAGTAACTAAATTGATGTATTCATTTAAAAAGAACCAGTTTGGTATCGTGGTTAGGAGACCATGGGTTCTAGTCCAACTGGGGCAACTATCTCATTCCTAGAAAGCAAATAATGGCAAACCGCTTCTGAAAAAATCTTACCAAGAAACTCTATAGACATGTACAAGCCATCACCAGGAGTCAAAAACTAACTTAAAAGTATGTACATAAGTGTGTCCAGGTGCATTCCACACACACAGACACACAAACTCCCATTTAAAAGAATGAATGTGATTATAAGAAACGCTCCTTTTTGTGTAACAGTAAAGATTCTAAAAACTTTGTGTTATTTTATAATTATTTGAATTAATCAGTTATTAAATATAATATAAAATATTCAGAAAATCAAAAAAGAACATATTGGCTTGTTCACAAACTTCTGTTTTAGGAAATCACAGTATATCTTATTTTTCAGAGACTTATGGGTTCAGTTGCACACTACATTGTCCAGTGGTATTCTTTCTGCTTAATTGTGTCATTGACAAAGAAATGTATCTGTTGTAATATTTTGTTGCTTAAATAGAATACAGATAATACTCATTTGAATGACACTAATTGGAACCAGAGCTTACCTTACTAAGTGAAGGGATCATAAAGTGTGATGTTGCGTGACCACCCTGCTTAGTGACAGCACTTCTAGCACTTCCCAGTTGTAATAATTAAGCAAGGACTTCACTGCAAATCATGATCACTGCAATGGTCAGAAATCCAGAGTGGTTGCCCAGTTCCCAGATTGTGATTGTGGTGGTACAATGACCAGAACTTCAAAGACCAGTCATAAGTACCGCTTGTTCAGCACTGTTGGCAGGTTTGATCAGTTATTGAACAAGTGGTCATTACATGGGAACCGCCTGTATTTCTTTATAGAAGACTTCAAATATTAGCAGAAAACAATGAGAAAATATACAATGAGTCTTAAGCTTATATGCTGATAGATAAGCAAGTACATGTGAATAATGCTAATCTGGTTTTATACTAATGATGCTAATCTATGTCACTGTCTCTCAGGGACCTCTCCAGTACAAGTAGAAAGGATCAGCAAGGATCACCCTAGTTGCCTTGTGCATTGTCCTGCTTGGGGAAGCATACCTATGAGAAAAGTAGTTGAAAAGGATTATCTTAAGCCCCTCTCTTTAGTAAAAGTGTAACTAAAATGAATTTGTAGTAACTGACTTCAGATATTTCCTATATTGCCCAAGAAGGAAGTTACATGATGTTAATATAGAAGTCGCATACCTACAGTTTTCAGAGTTTTGCAGACTTTTCCAAGCTAGGGAATTCTTTTCTTAGACTCTTGAACAATTGCTCCCAAGTAGGGCATTTCCAAATGTATAAATGAATTCTCACAATTTTCAGTTCTGGGCACACTATTTAGGAATTATAGAAGTTTACATATCTGGGGAGCACAGAGATTTGAGAAATGAGGCAGAGACTAAACTGATACATTTTAAGAAGTTAAACTACCACAGAGCCCTAGGTCATGGCTTATAAATTATGACCTTTTAGTTACATATTACATTATGTTATCCTGTAGTAGGCTTTGTTGAGGTGCAATATGTTACATAAACACATACCAGTGCCTACATACTTGGAAGAGATACATTTTCTTTTTTTAATCATTTTATTAATTATTGAGAGAGAGAGAGAGAGAGAGAGAGAGAACAAAAAGATAGACAGAAAATAGTTGCTACAATAGTTGCTAATAAATGGACAAAAATACAATAGAAATTTTATAATTGCTACTTAGGATATTGTTGATGAAAAATTAGCCATACAAAGCAAAATACATTAAGCTATTTTTTAAAATAAGGAAAGGGATGTTAGAGATCTTTTTGAATATCTGAACTTAGTATGACTTACTTAGTTATTTAAATACACTTTCTTCAACAACATGATATTTAGAGGAATGAACAAACAGATGAAATTAGTGTAAGGCAACATTCTCTACCATCTGGCCACTGATGCATGACTTCTATTTTAGCCTGTTGCTCTTGCTGCCCATCTGGCAGATAGTTTAAGGCTTTGCACAGCACACTGCCCTAGATGTGCACCCTTTGTTTTTAATTCCGTGTCATTTAGCTTGTAAAATTAACGTCATTGCTAGAAGTTATCTTTGTCTTTATTCATGAAAAATTATTTGATGAAAATTGATACTGATAATAGAATAAAATAAAGTAACTTTTTTTTAAAAAAAGGAAAACTCAAAGCAAATATCTTTGAAGGGCCATGACCTTTGAATTTGTGTGACCTTCCTGTGAATAAATTATGAGCTTAGTAGTATGAAACATGCCAACTATCTGTTTAGCAACAAATGCTAAATCTACATCCCATTCAAATTATAGACCTGTCAGAATTTGTATTTAGTATTTATTTGATTTGTCAATCGTTTACAAGATACTGGTATAAGAATAAATATAGTTTTGAATACATGAGATAGATACTTATAAGAAAAGTAAAAAGAAACAACAGGACAGGGATGGTAGGCATGATTGGTGTGCTTATTCATGCCCCCTTCAGGCCTCTTAGGAAGGGGGTGAGGTCAATCGTAGACAGTCTAAGGTTAAAAGTTTTGGGGTTTGGGGAAGAAACCACAGAGTCAGGTCGAGTATTCCAGACATTGACCACTCTGTTGCTGAAATTGTATTTTCTGCAATCAAGTTTGGTGTGGTTAACCTTGAGTTTGTATCTATTGAGTGCTCTTGTATTGTTATGATTGAAGCTGAAATATTCATTTGCAGGTAGAACATTGCAATGTATGATTTTATGTACTATATTTAGATTGGACTGGAGGCGGCGTACCTCTAGATTTTCTAGGTCTAGAGTTTCAAGTCTGGTGGCATAAGGCATTCTGCAATGAGCAAAGGAGCGGAGAACTCTTCTTGTGAAATATTTCTGGACTTTTTCAATTGTGTTAATATCAGATACATGATATGGGTTCCAGACTGATGAGCTTATTCAAGTATAGGTCTAGCAAATGACCTAGAGTATGCTCTAGTTAATAGTGTAATATTACTAGAGAAGAAGCTGCATAGGATTAGATTAACAACTCTTAATGCCTTTTTGGCTATGTGGTTACAGTGGGCTCTAGCACTTAGATCATTTGAAATGAGTACTCCAAGGTCCTTGACAAAGTTTAAATCCTCAACAAGGTCTTCACTATTTAGCTTGTATTTTATTTTTTGATTTTTTTTCTGCCAATATGTAAGACAGAGCATTTATTTGTTGAGATTTGAGGTTACCATTTGATTCTGATACATAGTCAAATTCTTTTTGGAGGGTAGTAGTGTTTTCTGTGGTGTTGAATAGCTTTACATCATCAGCGAAGAGAACGCAGTTGCTCTTAATATGATCACAGAGGTCATTTATGTAGAGTATGAAGAGAGTTGATCCTAAAACACTGCCTTGGGGGACACCACTGTTGACAGGTACAGAATTTGATTGGACACTCCCAATTTTGACCATTTGTTGTCTGTTTGACAGGAATGCTTCCATCCAGTTATATGGGTGTCCAGAAGATACCATAAGATTTTATTTGCAGTAGTAGTTTGTCATGTACCACTGAATCAAAGGCTTTACAGAGGTCTATATAGATATTTGATCTTGCTGACAGCTTGTGCAGGGAGAAACGAATTGAGTTCTGGCAGTAATCTAAATTTTAATGAACTACCAGTTC
Organism: Laticauda colubrina; assembly: GCA_015471245.1. NCBI lineage: Eukaryota > Metazoa > Chordata > Lepidosauria > Squamata > Elapidae > Laticauda > Laticauda colubrina. The sequence goes on along the minus strand of BLBF01000022.1, from coordinate 31,097,312 downwards.
TCCTACGGTCTGGCTTCATATGTGCAAGTATTAACCTTGTCCAGGCAAAGCAGGGCTGAGTTTTTCAGTCTTTGTCTTGTCCTTGGAAAGCTGAATCGCTGGTAGAGCAACAATCTAAGAATGTAAAACTACCCTCTGCAACCTGCACAGACTATAATTCCGTTCAAATTTTTTTGTTGGATTGTTATAAAACCTTAGAAAAACACAGGACAACCAATAAAACACCGTAACAAAGGAGAAAATTTTAAAATCCAGATCACTCTCAAGACAATTAGTTAATTGAACTAAAATTAGTATTTTGGAAGGAAATACTAGGGCCTAAGCAAATCTTTTTCTGCAGTTTCAATTCTAAATGTTATTCCTGATGATTTAAGAATGTTTTTAGAAGGCAAAGAACATAATAAAAGAGAAAGCAGTTTTTCAGACATCCTTCTCTCAAATGTATCAGAGTTTGAAAGAGTTCACTAGTAATCTAACGCAGCATGAGAATATCTGGGAACTGCACCTGTTTTAATGGAGGCACCATCTATTTGCTGTACATGATCTCATGTTATATCTTTCTGGCCAACTTTCTGAGTCTTCTTCAAAGTGCACCCTATGTAGAGATCATTGCAGTAATACAGTTCTGATACAACCAAGGTAGGTGTTACAAAGGTTAAACCCATGTTGCTTGAAAAAGGCTGATGACACGGTAATCTTAGCTAGGCAATGCTCTGTCCTTTATAAGCTGCTTTTTTGGTGTTCAAGTCTAACATACTGTAGTATAACAAGTAATGGCATTTCAAGTCAAGCAATAAGTAGTTATGATGCTTCCAAACATAGATTATCATACCCTTCTGGAGATTGTTATCTGATATGTGCAAGATTTCTTTCATAGATTATATTTTTTAGTTTCTTATTTGTGCTCTCTATTCTGGAGAAGGGAAATAGGCTGTCTTGTTTATTGAGTTTCTTGCACATACAAGAGTTTCTATAATTATTGAAAGCCATTATATTCCCTCTGATCTAAAGCATTTTTTTAGAAGTATTTGAGGGGAGTTGGCTTCAGGAGCAAAGGAAGAACAATATATGGTTGGAGATTATTCTGCTTGCAGAAGAAAGAATACAGTCAGGTACTATAGAGGCTTAAAAGTCCTGGAAGTACAGTACTTTTTAACAGGGATTCCTGGTTCCATGTTTTTTTTCTTGTCTAGGATAAGTTTTGATGTTCTGTTGGACAGGCTAAATTGAAATAATAAAGTAGGCTTTGACTCTTATCAACACTCTACTAAGATCACCTATCTACATTCTGAAATACTGGAAGTCTATGATATAAATTATTAAAACTCAGAATGTTTTGAGAATGTGTTCACCTGTCCATGTAGCAATATGCTGTGGAAGACTTTTGCATGAAGTATCATGTTACATTTCATCTGAAAACGGATGTAAAAATCTGACTTTAAAAAAATTATTTGATAGATTCTACTTTTAATACATACATGCAACCATAAGTCTTATAATTAATGCCAGAAAATGAATATTTCTAGAATGAATGCAGTATTAGAATTTGCTTCCAATTTCTTTGGAGTTTTCTTTTCCAGTAAAACAAATTTTTACTTTGATTCATTATCAGAATACTTAGAATTTTTTTCTTTATAAATTTATCTTGCTAATTTTTTCCAATTTATATTCTACAGAATTTCCCAAATTTTTCTGGGTCCAGCACCCTTAGAGTCACAATATTTTTTTCACACATCCCCAGTAGTTCCCAAACTGTATGGTGCAGAGAACTCATTGATTCAGGTACTCCTCACCTTACTACCAGTTTCTTCATGAAGTTATGATGGAGATGGACACACCCCTACCTATGGTCATACAATCTCATTTTGAGCAACTTGCTCATCTATACAGCAAGTTGCAGCATCCTGCTGTCACCTGTCAAGGATTTGTGATTTATTTATTTTTTTGCAGTTTTTGCCAAAAAATGCCCATTGGAGAAAATGGATTTGCTTAATGACAAGTGCCTTTTCTTAACTATCATAAAAAAGAGTTATAACTTCAAATCCGCTCATATGTTTCTTTAGCTTATGACCAAACTATTTATTATTGTAACTTCAGACTTACATATGGTTGTTAAGTCAAGAACTACTTGTAATTCCCATTGGTTAAGTACCAAAATTATTCTGCTGTATGCTTCTGAGTTTGCTGGGCATCCCAGGGCACCACAATGCATAGTTTGAGAATTGTGAATGTACTGTGAAAACAATATTCTTTGTAAATGTCAAAACACACCTTTCATCATCCCCAAAACTATTACCAACTTATCCTGAAGTTTAGATGAAACCATTTATTTTTGCTGTTTATAAGATGTCAGATTAGTGTTAATTTTTTACTGCTCTCAGAACAAACTGAAAGTGTGTGAAAGTCAGATGCGTAACAGCATAAGAATCTTTTCTGCTTGTTCAAGTTTAATGTTTAGATGAGTTCTTTTAAAACAAGAATTATTATAAACATTTCAGTAATCAAAATTATCCAATGATGTTATTACCTACATGTTGCTTTTCATCTGAATGTTTCTCTGGGGTAAGAAAACAAAGCTGAAGTTGCAAATATTTTATGAAGTCATAACTTTTTTTATCAATTTTATTTTATATCAATTTTATTTTATATCAATTTATTTATATCAATTTATTTAACAAGCAACATCACATTTTGAAATCTGAAAACCTGGCTGCATTCCTTTCCAACATCCCCTCATTTTTCTTTCTAAATCACAGTGTTTATCAAGCACAATTTTAATAGATTTGTGCAATTAGTGAGGCACAAACTGCCTGCATCCTAATTTCAAAGTATTACATTTCAGCAATCAACAGTGAAACTAAGAATTTTTGTGTACCTGTGCACATAACCCACATTACTGAGCATTATCTGTAGTACAATGGATTGGTTTAGATAAGTTCTCTCTATTTAGCTTTGCATGCTTATTTAAAACCAAGCTGTGTGGTAATGGTTAACAGGGACATTAGCATAATCATTCTTGCAAGCCTGTAGATGAGGGAGGTGATTATCACTAGGAACAGATGGGCAGAGTTTGAAGCATTGCCAGATCCTGCACCAGCTACGTTTTACTGTAGGTTTTGCTCTAGCATTGCTTTCTTTTAAAACAAATTTTTGGTGTTATTCCTATGATGCTTTAAAAGCTGCTTGAATTAAAGGTTTTTGATTGATGAGTCTGCTGGCTAAGCTTACAAATGTAGACATGGTGTGTTTGCATGCTGTCACTCATCTATCTGAACGGATGGAGCAGATGTCATATTATATAGTACCTCCCTGAAACCTATGGAACGCTTCCTCTTGTAAGCAGGGTGCTGCTGTTCTCTGCCTTTTCCTATAGCTTCTTGTGGATTTTATTGTGTCTGGAACCAGAAATGATATTCTCTGAGATGAGCACACTTTCTGGGTCTCCTAAGTTGCATCCTCCTAATGGAACTCGATTTTATACTTTCCAGGTAAGTAGTAACATTTTATTACTAACATTGGGAAGTTAACTGCTACTAAAAAGTTCAGAAGAGGGTGTAAATTAAATCAGATCTTTTAAAAGACTCAGCAACAAATGCTGAAAAATCAGATTCAGTTTGCAGGATGCATTGAACCACGTGGTGTTACCGATATTGTTTGGTGTACTGTTTTAGGAAAAATTGCATTTTTTATGGTGAGTGGTAAGAATATTTAGGAAATAGGAATATTGTTCTAATAAAGCAAGCTACCTTCATTGAAAGTGTTCATATTATGTACTAAGAAAAGAAAGTTAGATTGTTGCAATCTTTACTCCCCTCATTTCTCAGTTAATTATGCCTGAATTTTTATTTGGAGGGATTTGGAAGGCAGGAGCAAATCTGCAAAAGTATAATATGTATCCCTACTTCCACCCATGAAGATCTTGCTTTCTAACCTAAGGCTAAGTTCAGCTAAAATTAAGGTGCTTCTATGCTATAGGAAGGAAAACATTTTTTTTATATTTTCTTGCTGAGATGCCAATGTCTCATTTTCTCAACTCTTCCATTGTCTGAATAAAGACGTTAATGATTGGTTTAAGAGAAATATGTGATTTTGCTTCAGTGCACACATACCACAAACCACACATACAAACACAGATGCATAAACGCCAGTTTTCCCCCAGTTTCTTGATTATCCAGCAGGAAATAACCACGAGTAAACTCTGCAGCTATCTATCCCTGCACACAATCTACTTTTATCTTTACTTAAAATAATGATACCCTTTTAATTTTATCACTTTAATATGTTTGGCACAAAAATAAACTTTCCTGTGTTTCTTTTTGTAATCTATTTCTCTTGTGGCAGTTACAAAGTAATGATCCACAACATGTCTGTTAGAATATATATTATATATTCATAGTATATATTATATAGAATATATAGAACTACTATACTATATATATAGAACTACTATACTATATATAGTATATATTCACAGAATATATTCTATGAATAAATGAATATATCATCCCAAATAAAAATATTTAAAAAAACCAAATAGGTTATACAAAACCTATGAATAATCCACCAAATGATTCTTCTATTGGTTTCAGGTCATATTTTCCCCCTCATTAGGATTCTATTTTTAATCCTGCCATCCTGTCCCTTTCTACGAATAGCTGCAGGCTGTGCTGAATCAATGTGTTATCTTTTTCACAGTAATATTTTGCTGATACTGGCAGTGATTCAGAGACAGGAATATTCCAGGACTGGTTATTTACAGCTTGTTTCTTCTTACCTGTGCAGGAACAGGATGAAGCTATTCTTACAGTCTTCCAATTAGATTCCCAAACATTTCCATGCACAATATGTTCTCTATCTAATATACATACTTCTTTTCAACCCCCAAAATATCTGCATTCCAAATATGTCCTTAACAAATACATCAAAGGAAGCATTTGTCTTCTGGTGGTTTATATGTACTATTAAACTTTTTTGCAGTTTGTTTGGGGTTTTTAGTGTGTGATGTAAAATCAATCACCATGACTTGTGGTTTTAGAATATAGCAGAAGGTAAATACCCAGTCAATCCTAACATAGATAACCAAACATGGTTGAATGTGTGTTACTACAAAACCCAAATTATCTCCTTTTATGAGGATTTTCTTCTTGGGAGAGAATAGAATTGTGGGACATGAAAGCAAAATTAATTTTTCAGATGTAAAACTTAAGTCTAATTTGGAAAATTTGGCACATTCCCCAGTATTTAATTATAAATTTATCCTGACATACCTAACTCTCATTTCTTTTTTTTTTAAACACATTTTATTCAGTTTTTCACATTAAGAACAAAAATCTCTTTTTAGTGGACAACATATTTCCAGGTCATCACCTTTACATACAAATATGACAGCAATTATACATTTATATATGCATACTTCATTCTATTTCAAAGTAAAATTTTCCATTCCAAATTTTCAGTAAGGAGAGAAATAAACACATAAATTCTAGCCTCTTTCATGAATCTCAATCGAAACATCTTTTTGTTTCATTTCATTTATTTCAAATATAATCCTTTCATGTTTATTTTAAAAATAAAGATAAACAATATGTGTTTGCCTAATAATAATAATAATAATAATAATAATAATAATAATAATAATAATAATA
>BLBF01000022.1:31076777-31091657 GCA_015471245.1 Laticauda colubrina | reverse complement strand
TAATAATAATAATAATAATAATAATAATAATAATAATAATAATAATAGTAATGGTTACCAATGTCACTCCTTGCTTTTAATAGTTTATATTAACTTATTAATTTAGTTGGTTCTTTAGACTGTCATATTCCCTTTCCATTACACATTCTTTTCATAAATTCTAAATTAACACAAATTTTAAAGCCCCTGTCACACTGCACCAACGGATTCAAAGAGGATGTAAAACGGACAAAAAAGCTTGCTATCTGTTGTTTAACGCGATGTATCCGTTCTGTACTCACTGCATATGTTTTGCTTCCTCTCTATCCGTCCAGCATCCGTTTATGGATGTTTCATCCGCTCAGAAAGTTTTGAGCTGCTCAAAACTTTTGCGTGGAAAATGTATCCAATTCGTCCGTTCTGCATCCGCGAGGCATCCACTAGGCATCAGTTCTGCATCCGTTACGCATCCGCTATATTCGCTAGGCATCCGTTACGCATCCGCGCAACTCACATCCGCTCGGACGCAGGGAGGAAGCGGAACGGAGGCAGAACAGATGCAGAACAGATGCCTAGTGGATACAGCACGGAAACAAAGCATTTAAAACGGAAAAAACATCCACAGAGGGGACCTATCTCGGATATTAAGGATGTCTAGAGGATGCCTACAGGATGCAAAGGGACACATAGGGGAAAACCAAAACTGCCTATAAAAAGGGGGAGCAACTAATCTGGATCTCACTTTCAGAACAGCAGCCCTGTGGTGCAGACCTCTGCAGCCTTCATCTGACTCTTGCTCTTCCACAGCATCCAGTCATGTCCACCGTATATCATAACAAAGTCCTTTTGGTAGCCACCATCGTTCTGCAACAGTGCGAAGCCATCTACAGGCTCTGTGAACTCTACTACGGGAAGAAAAAGAGGTGGCCAAGAAGCGTCTGGGTACGAAGATGGTTCACCAGAAGAGCAGAGTACGGACTGTACAACAAGCTGATGGTGGAGCTCAGGAACGAAGACACTCGGGCATTCCAGAACTTCATGAGGATGCCTCCAGCCATGTTTGACGAAGTTGTGCAGCGCCTGACACCCAGGTTGACCAAGGCAAACACCAACTGCCGGCCCAGCCTGGAACCTGGGCTCAAGGTGGCACTCACTCTGTGCCACCTGGCCTCAGGGACCACATACATGAGCATGGAGTACGGATGGAGGGTGCCACACAACACCATCAGCATTGTGGTCAGAGAAGTGGTGCAGGCCATCATCGAAGAATACATGGAGGAGCTCCTCCAGTGCCCCTCCACTGAAGAAGGATGGAAGAAAGTTGCAGAGCAGTGGTATCCGAAGTGCAACTTCCCCCACACCGTTGGAGCCATCGATGGCAAGCAAGTGGCCTGCAAAGCTCCAGCCAAGTCAGGGTCTTCTTATCACAACTACAAGGGCTTCTTCAGCATCATCCTCTTCGCCATGGTTGATGCTGACTACAAGTTCATGTACATTGATGCTTCAGGCAACGGGTCAGCTTCAGATGCCCAGGTATACAACACCAGTGACCTCAAGGAGGGGCTGGAATGCAACCTCATCATGGGCTTCCCAGATCCAGACCCCCTGCCCAACGACACGCAAGATGTGCCCTACTTCATCGTGGGGGATGAAGCCCTACACCTCCAAATGCCTCACCCGTGAAGAGAGGATCTTCAACTACAGGCTGTCCAGGGCAAGGCGGGTGGTGGAGAACGCCTTTGGTGGAGAATGTTCCAGGTATGCAGCATCACCCAGAGACTGTGAGGAGCATCGTGAAAGCTTGCTGCATCCTGCACAATCTCATGCGCACCCACTACCCAGTGTTGCAGAACAGGCTTGTGTACCTCCAGCAAGGCAATGGGGACATGGAGCCTGGGAAATGGAGGCAAGGGCGAAACCTGATAGACACTGAGGATGTGCAAGGCCCCAACAGAGCCTCACATGAAAGGAAGAAGCAGCGCAACCTCCTGAGACACTGGTGCAACTCCCCAGCTGGAGCAGTGGAGTGGCAAGACAGGATGGTAGATGCTTAATGGATGCTTCCTTCAGCCTGTCTCATCACATGGATGAGATTGGGCCATGTATGTTGAGTGGCCCTACAATGAACAGGGCATTTAATAAAGAGTTGTGTTTATGTTGACATGTGTGAATGATTGATTACATTGTTATTGATAATAAAGGGCCATAGGTGTGGAACCTGGGAGGGTGGACCATCCAGTCCCACTTTGCTTGTACTGGAGGTTTATCTATCCCACAGCTGCTACCCATCCCAGAGGTATCCCTGCCCATCCCACAGCTATTTCCCATCCCAAAGGTATCCCTGCCCACCCCACTGCTATCTTAACCCATCCCACAAGCATGCAAAGGCTTAAACCATTTCTAAAAGTTTCCACCAAAACTTTATTAAAAAAAAGAAATGAAGAAAGTGTGTGAATCAAAAATAGACTTTATTAACAACAAGCTATAAAACAAAAATGAGTCTCTGGCACTCCTCTTGGTCTCTCAGTCTCAGGGGTGAAGGGTCCAGGTGCTGTGGAGGTGGCTGGTGCTGGAGTGCTTGTCATCAGCTCCTCCAGAAGCAGAAGCAGCAGAAGCCCCAGCCCCAGAAGAGCTAGCCCGTGCTGCAGAAGCCCCAGCAGAACCAGAGTGAGGGCCAGGGGGCGGTATGGTAGCCCTGTCCCTCTTGCAAGGGCTGGCAGCAGATGGCTTGCTGTTCTTCCCCATGGTTGTTGGCTGGCTGGCAGGGAGGCTGGCAGGCACCAAGGCTGGCAGGAAGGCTGGCAGGGAGGAAGGCACCAAGGCTGGCAGGCTAGCAGGCAGTCAGGCACCAAGGCTGGCAGGCAGGCATGCACCAAGGCAGGCAGGAAGGCTGGCAGGCAGGCAGGCACCAAGGCTGGCAGGAAGGCTGGCAGGGAGGCAGGCACCAAGGCTAGCAGGAAGGCTGGCAGGCAGGCAGGCAGCAAGGCTGGCAGGCAGACTGGCTGGCAGGCAGGCAGACAGCAAGGCTGGCAGCAGGGCTGGCAGGCAGGCAGACAGCAAGGCTGGCAGGGAGGCTGGCAGCAAGGCTTGCAGCAAGGCTGGCAGCAAGGCTTGCAGGGCAGGCATGCTTGCAGGACAGGCAAGGCTGTCAATCCGTCCGGCAGCAGGTCTTTCCTCTGAATGGTGACCTGCTTCCGAGCTGCTTCCCTTATATCCGCAGGGCTTACGCAATGCATCCTCCCCGCATGCGCAATTAATGCTAGGCATCGGTTAGGCTTCCGTTGTGCATCCACTAGGCTTCCGCTGTGCATCCGCTTCATCCGCTCGGCATCTGCTCGGCATCCGCTCTTTCCGTTCCGCGTCCGCTTTGCTGCGGTCCCCCGGAAGCCTAACGGATGTGTCATCCGTTCCCATCCGCTTCCATCCGCTGGGCTTCCATTACGCATCCGCTTTCCATACGCTCTGCGTCCTCCCCGTGTCTGTTCCTTTCTGTGTTATCCGCTCCGGTTATGCAAATTTTCACCCCCTCTGAGAGCGGATAACAACGGATGGAACATTTTTCTCGTCCATTGTGTCCTTTTTACTAACGTTTTGCATCTGTTGGGCAGTGTGACAGGGCCTTAACACTAAAGAAAACAAAACAAGTCTAGGTTTCCCCCCTTTTACTGCTTTGAGTGTGACACCTCAATGATTAAAATATATCTTTATTCCCTCATCTTGATTCCCAATAAACCATTATTTTTAAGAAGTTACAATAATAATAATTACATCTTTTCATGTGGATTCTGCAGCATATTTCCCCCCTTAATTTTTAATAAGAGTTATCAGTATCTATATTACCCTATTTTCTAAATATTTTTAATTGGAGAAATATTCTTATTACCTCTTGTCACCCTGCAGAATTCCCTTTTTAATTCATCAACCATTATCTCTGAAAAACCATTTTTTTTCAACATTTTACTATTTCCGTATTTCTTTATTTCATGCACCTGTTTCTTACTGCTTCTCCTCCCCTTCTTTTCCCCATATGTTTTCTCATTCCAGTTTAGATCCCGCTCTTTCTTCATATCCTTTCCCCTTTTCTGCTGGGTCTTTCTGCCTTTCCTGAATTCAGAGGTATTCCCCCTTTTGATTGCCTTCTTAAATTTCAACTTTTTAATCTTCCTTCTTTCCCCATTTCTTTGTAGTGTTCTTTGTGTTAATTGTCTATTTAAAATGTCTTCTTGAATCGACTCCTCCTCCTCTGAAGCTTTCTTCTTGTTCTTCAATCGCCATTTCCATTTTTTCTAATACAGAACAAAGTGATATGCCTCTTTCCTGTAGTAATTCTCTCATATTTTTAAGTTCCATTTTTAATTCCTGAAGAGATATCATCATTACACACTCTTATATTTTATGATCATTAAAGTCCACACACACACGCACACTAAAAACTTTTACTTTCCTTCTTTCTTCTTTCAATTTTCTAAAGTTCTCAATTATTTCAGCCGAGGGTCTATACCAAAAACATCAATCAATCCCACAGTCAGTCTTTCCTTGCTTTTTTCTTTATTCTGGATCTGCTTTCACTTTCTAAGATTCTTACTTTGTTTCAATATTTCTTTAATATTATATCCACACAAGTTCATTCAGAAACAGGATGTTTGTCTTTTGTCTGAGCTCAAGTTTTTGTCAAAAGGTGGCACTCTCCATGATATAAAGTCTTCATCTTTTTCCCTTATTTTTTTATTTAGGGTTTTTTGAACCTCAATATTCCAGCACAGTCCAGTCTCCAATTTGTAAACTTTATGATTATTATTTTTTGATAATCTTAAGTCCACCTTTATTTTATGCCTGTTTATTACCAAAATATTTTATAGTCCAATTTTATTAAATCTTTAGTTCTGGCTTCTTCCTTTCCCAGTTCGAAGCCCTGCTTAGCTGTCAAAAATGTTTTCTTATTTTTTCCCCCTGTCCTTTTGTAATTTCGCCGCTCACTTTTCTTTTCTTAAAAATTCCATCTTACCTTGCCTCTCTTTTGCAGTCATTACTCAAAACAAACCACATAGTATATTCTCTTTTTATCAGCATACATACATCTTAAAGCCCCTGTCACACAGCACCAATGGATGGAAAGAGGATGTAAAATGGAGAGAAACAATTGCCATCCATTGGTTAACGCGATGCTTCCGTTCTGTACTCACTGCGTCCATTTTTCATACTCTCTATCCGTCCAGCATCGGTCTACTGACATTTCATCCGCTCAAAAAGTTTTGAGCTGCACAAAACTTTTTGAGCAGAAAATGTATCCAACGCGTCCGTTCTACATCTGCTATGTATACGGGGAACATCCGTTAGACGTCCGTCATCATCCATTACGTGTCTGCTATATCCGCTAGGCATCCGCTGCGCATCTGCGAAACTCACATCCGCTCCAGTGGAAAATGGACACAGGGAGAAAGCGAAATGGACATGGAATAGACATGCAGCATTAGTAGCACAGACATAGAAAGGATGAAAGCGGATGCAGCTCGCATACAAGGCATTAAAATGGAAAAAAACGTTCATATAGGGGACATATCTCAGATATTTAGGATAACTGCAGGATGTCCAGAGGATGCAAAAGGACACCTATCAGAAAACCTATATTTCCAATAAAAAGGGGGAGGAAATCACCTGGATCTCACTTTCAGTCCAGCAGCCCTGCTGTGCAGACCTCTTCAGCCTTCAGATGCCCAGGTATACAACACCAATCACCTCAAGGAGGGGCTGGAACACAACCTCATCATGGGCTTCCCAGATCCAGACCCCCTGCATCTGCAACGCATACGGGGAACATCCGTTCTACATCCGTCATCATCCGTTACGCATCCGCTATATCTGCTAGGCATCTGCTCTGCATCCGCGCAACTCGCATCCACTCTAGCGGAAAATGGACACAGGGAGGAAACAAAACGGACGTGGAACGGATACAAAGTATTAGTAGAATGGATGGAGAAAGGATGAAAGTGGATGCAGCTCGCATACAAAGCATTTAAAATGGAAAAAACGTTTGCAGAGGGGACCTATCGCGGATATTTAGGATGTCTGCAGGATGTCTAGAGGATGCAAAAGGACATCTAGCAGAAAACCTATATTTCCTATAAAAAGGGGGAGGAACTCACCCGGATCTCACTTTCAGTCCAGCAGCCCTGCGGTGCAGACCTCTTCAGCCTTGCTCTTGCTCTTGCTCTTCCACAGCATCCAGTCATCCCCACCAGGGATCGTCACACACTCCTTTTGGTAGCCACCATGGTTCTACAACTGTGCAAAGCCATCGACAGGCTCTTTCACCTGTTCTAAGCGAAGAAAAGGAGGCAGCCAAGAAGTGTCTGGGTCCAAAGATGGATCGGGAGAAGAGCAGAGTACGGACTGTACAACAAGCTGATGGTGGAGCTCAGGAATGAAGACACTCGTGCATTCCAGAACTTCATGAGGATGCCGCCAGTCATGTTTGACGAAGTTGTGGAGCAGCTGAGACCCAGGTTGACCAAGCAGAGCACCAACTTCCAGCCCAGCCTGGACCCTGGGCTCAAGATGGCACTGACTCTGTGCCACCTGGCCTCAGGGACCACCTACAGGAGCATGCAGTACGGCTGGAGGGTGCCACACAACACCATCAGCATTGTGGTCAGAGAAGTGGTGCAGGCCATCATCGAAGAATACCTGGAGGAGCTCCTCCAGTGCCCCTCCATTGAAGAAGGATGGAAGAAAGTTGCAGAGCAGTGGTATCAGAAGTGGAATTTCCCCAAACCGTTGGAGCCATAGATGGGAAGCACATGGCCTGCAAAGCACCAGCCAAGTCAGGGTCCACTTATTTCAACTACAAGGGCTTCTTCAGCATCATCCTCTTCGCCATGGTCGATGCTGACTACAAGTTCATGTACAGCGATGCTTCAGGCAACGGGTCATCTTCAGATGCCCAGGTATACAACGCCAGTCACCTCAAGGAGAGGCTGGAATGCAACCTCATCATGGGCTTCCCAGATCCAGTCCCCCTGCCCAACGACACACAAGATGTGCCCTACTTCATCGTGGGGGATGACGCCTTCTCCCTTGGAACCTACCTCATGAAACCCTACACCTCCAGTTGCCTCACCCGTGAAGAGAGGATCTTCAACTACAGGCTGTCCAGGGCAAGGTGGGTGGTGGAGAACGCCTTTGGCATCCTGGCCAACAGGTTCCAGGTACTTCTCACCACCATGCAGCATTGCCCACAGACCATAAGGAACATCGTGAAAGCTTGCTACATCCTGCACAATCTCATGCACATCCACTACCCAGTCTTGCAGAACAGGCTCGTGGACCTCCAACAAGGCAATGGGGACATGGAGCCTGGTGAATGGAGGCAAGGGCCAAACCTGATAGACACTGTGGATGTGCAAGGCCCCAACAGAGCTTCACGTGAAGGGAAGAAGCAGCGCAACCTCCCGAAACACTGGTGCAACTCCCCAGCTGGAGCAGTGGAGTGGCAAGACAGGATGGCAGATGCTTAATGGATGCTTCCTTCAGCCTGTCTCATCACACTGATGAGATTGTGCCATTTATGTTGAGTGGCCCTACAATGAACAGGGCATTTAATAAAGAGTTGTGTTTTTGTTGAAATGTGTGGATCAATGATTAAATTGTTATTGATGATAAAGGGCCAAAGGTGTGGCACCTGGGAGGGTGGACCATACAGTCCCACTATGCTTGCACTGGAGGTTTATCTATACCACAGCTATTACCCATCCCACAGGTATCTCTGCCCATCCCACTGCTATCCTTACCCATCCCACAAGCATGCAAAGGCTAAAACCATTTCTAAAAGTTTCCACCAAGACTTTATTGACAAAAAGAACTGAAGCAAGTGTGTGAAGCAAAGATAATCTTTATTAATAAAAAACTGTTAAAGAAAATGACCCAAGTAAAGTGTCCCAAGCAAAGATAAAGTCAACAGGTAGCAACCCAGTCTCTGGCACTCTTCTCAATCACTCGGAGGCGTGCCCATAGTCTCAGGGGTGAAGGGTCCTGGTGCTGTGGAGGTGGCTGCTGCTGGAGTGCTGGACTGAGGCGCCATTGGGGTGCCTGGCCCCGAGAGGACAATAGGGGATGGTGTGTGGAGGAAGCTCTCAGAGAGCTGGCTCAGTCCCGTGATGTTGAGAGCCCCTTCCTCCATGACATGGGGTGTCAGTCCCAAGACCGATGACAGATGTTCTGAGGCCAGGCTTGGCTATGGGGTGGAGGAAGGAGGAGTGTCTGGTCTGCAGGTGAGCGAGGTGAGGCATGGGTGGCATCTGTGGCATGGATGGCATCTGTGGCGTGGGTGGCATCTGTGGCGTTGGTGGCATCGGTGGCATCGGTGGCATACGATGAACCTATGCCTGGACTGGTAAGGGCTGCCTGTGCTGCTGGAACTCCTGGTAGCCATAGCCTTGGTAGGTGAGGGGCTGTGGAAAGCCTTGGAAGGGCTGTGACATCACTTGGGGTGGAGGAGCAGACCTGGACTTGGTGGGAGCAGGTTCATCTGGGCCTGGAGGTTTGTGCAGTAGACCGGTGATCCTGACCTTGATCACCTGGTACTGTGATTCGGACATATCCATGAGGGTCTGGTTGACGTAGGTGAGGAAGGGCTTGCGATTTGAGGATGATATGGTGTGTACCAGCTGAGAGAGGAGATCTACACTGCTTTTGATGGTGTCCCTGATCTCCAGCAGGACAGTGTGGCTCTGCCCCTCCGGTCTGGCTCTCTGCCTGCTTTCTGTGGAGGTGGAACTGGGGGTGGATGTGGGTTGGTCTCTGGTGGAAGTGCCCTCTCCTTGCTCCCACTGCGTCAGGGGAGTGCAGCTGTCGGGGGGGTCTCTGTCGTGGGATGCTTCACAGATACTTGCCTGGAGACAGGAGCTGACTCTTGGCCAGAAGAGGACTGGCTCTCTGTGGGCTGCCTGAGAGAGAGGGTTGTCAGAGGTGGCAGATCTCACCCTCCAAGAAGCTGCACTTGGCCATCACGTAGGTCTCCCGGTCGGTGAACTTGACCGTGGCCTGGCCAGATTTCTTGAGGTACAGCTTCCTGTACCAGGTGTGCATGTGCTTCCACCAGCTGAGGAGGACCTCCGAAGTGTAGCCCAGGCTCTCCGCCTTCTCTCTCCAAGCAGTCTGCTTCCTTTTGATGTCTCGATAGAGCCTGTGTCCCTTCCGCCATAGATACTCGTTCTCCCTCAGCCATTCCAGCACCTCATCCTCGTGTTCCTCTCCGATGGACTATTGCCTCCTCTCCCGTTCATGTGTATGCCTCTTCCTCCCTCTGGCAGGGCCATCTGGGCCCTCATTAGAGGGGCTTTGAGGTTCTAGGGGCTGCTCCACCACACCAGCAGCAGCAACAACAGTAGCAGGAAAAGCAGCACCAGCAGGACCAGCAGCACCAGCAGGACCAGGATCAGCAGCAGCAGAGTAAGCACCAGCAGCACCAGCAGGACCAGGAGCACCAGCAGCACCAGCAGGACCAAGAGCACCAGCAGGACCAGCAGGACCAGCAGGACCAGGAGCAGCGCCAGCAGAGTAAGCACCAGCAGAAGTACCAGCACCAGGAGCAGTGCCAGCAGAGTGAGCACCAGCAGAAGCACCAGCACCAGGAGCAGCGCCAGCAGAGTAACCATCAGCAGAAGCCCCAGCACCAGGAGCAGCGCCAGCAGAGTAAGCACCAGCAGAAGCACCAGCACCAGGAGCAGCGCCAGCAGAGTAAGCACTAGCAGAAGCACCAGCACCAGGAGTAGCACCAGCAGAGTAAGCATCAGCAGAATCCCCACCACCAGGAGCAGCGCCAGTAGAAGCCCCAGCACCAGAAGAGTCAGCCTGAGCAGCAGAAGCCCCAGCAGAAGCAAAGTCAGGGCCAGGGGGTGGGATGGTGTCTCTGTCCTTCTTGCCAGGGCTGGCAGCAGATGGCACAGGCTTCCTCTTCTTCCCCATGGTTGTTAGCTGGCTGGAGTTGTTTCTGGCAGAAGGTCTTTCCTCTGAATGGTGACTTGCTTGTGAGCTGCTTCCCTTTATATCCATGGGGCTGATGCAATGCATCCTCCCCGCGTGCGCAGTGAACACTTTGCATCCGCAAGGCATCTGCTAGGCATCCGCTGGGCTTCTGTGATGCATCTCCTTCATCCGCTAGGCATCCGTTCTGCATCCGTTCCTTCTGTTGTGCATCTGCTTTGCTGTGCTCCTCCGGAAGCCCTGCGGATGTGCCATCCACTTCCATCCACTTCTATCCGCTAGGCTTCCGTGGAGCATCTGCTTAACATCCTCGCTACATCCTCCCCCCATCCATTCCTTTCCGTTGTTGTCCGCTCTGCTTATGCAAATTCGGGGCACTTTTGAGAGCGGATTATAACAGATGGAATATTTTCTCGTCCGCTGTGTCCTTTTTACATACGTTTTGCATCCGTCGGCCTATGTGATAGGCCCTTAAAGTTTGTTCAATGATGTTTCCATCTTCAGAAAACATCCTCTCAAGACACACAAATTCATCTAATCCCTTGAGTTTTCACCATTTATGTATAACTTGTTCAGTCCATTTCCTCTAACATTTGCTGCAAATCATTTGGATTCTCAGCTAATAAGCAAGCATAGAAATAGACATTCACATCCTCAAGCCACACACCTCTACTGTCACCCCAAGCATTTATTTCACATTTATCCATAAATATATTAAACAAGGTGACACCAGCCATCTTTGTCACTCTTCAGTGCTGAACTATTTCCAAATCATCCCTTTTATTCTCATCGATTCTTTATCTCTCCAGTGCTTATTGCATTCAGCAAAAAATAAAAACGTTCAACTCCAAATTTGTGAAAATATTCCATAATTGAAGCTTATTTTATCACTTTACCATACATTTCTCTACATCAATAAATGTACAGTAAACTAGCTTTCCCACTTTATATATTCCAGTGATCTGCCGAAAATCACCAAATACCTCTCCAGACACACTTAACATGTTAATCCCCACATTTTTGCACTTATTCAAACTATCTCCTCTCTTCAGACAAATACTTCCATCAGCATTCTCTCAGTTTTCAGACAGATGCAGATGTCATCTTAAACAATTTACAAAGCCACTTCCACATTTACATTTTAAGCTTTCTCAAGTTCCACCATATGTGTTTGATATAGTAATACTAATTTACTGGGCATTTTTTAATTTTTTTTGTCCAGATTGCCATCACTGCTGGTTGTTAATTAGTACAGTTTTATATTTTCTTACAATCAGGATTTGTTATTTTCACTATTCCGGTTACCCAGAATCGCTTTTCTTTTTTTATGTTTTCTTTTTACCACTGTTGGGGGGGGGGGGGCATTCATTTGGGTTCCAATCTTCAGCATTTAATTTTCATTCTCATAGAGTTTCCTAAAATACTTTATCTAGTGTTCTATCAATTCAATTTCATCACAAACAAATTTTGTTACTTTTAATAAAATTCATTTTTCAATAGAACTGTTAGGCTTGTCATCTAAAGCCACATACAAAATTGTAAATATGGAAGATAGAAATCATGCTCAGCCTCATGATTAGTTTTTCATTCTTGAATGGCAGATTACTCCAAAATAACCAGTAGCTCCCAATCAAGTTGTAAGCTATATCCCAGTTTTTCACTAAATATGCACAGAGGGCATAAATGTAACCTGTATACTTTTTACAGAAGTTAGGAATTTTCCTGGGATTACACAACTGTCCTCTGATTTACAAATCCCATTACCACCCAAAGAAGCACCTCAATAATAGCTTAGTAAAGTCTTTTACTTGCACTGCCTTCAGATGTCTTCAGTCTTCATTTAAACATACCCTTTCTCTGGGAGGCCATACATAATTATATGTGATTCTAATGTGCTTCAGTTAGTAACTTTCAAAAATAAAAGTACTTTTAAAATTAAAGTGACAAACCCCATCAAATTTATCAACAACCTTGAAATTTCAGGATGCCTTAACAAAAGAAGCTTGCTGGGACCCCACAGAGTAGCAGGAACTCTACATGACTATTCTGCCACAATTTAAAGGCAATATTTCCGATACAACTGAAATAAATACATTTTTGTTGGGCCTTTCCAGGAAACAATTCCTCCAGGGATTTCTGTATGTACCGAGAAGGTTAAGCTGTATGGAAAATTCTCATTGGATGTATAAATATTAGGGCTGTAGCCTAGGCAGATGATAAAGATTCAAAAATCACATTCTCCTTTGAAAAGAGTTGGTTTCTAATTTAAGCTGCCAAATCTACTCACATAAGTACAGTGCAGATAAGCCAACTGTCAAATCTCTAACCCTAATACCTTGAAAATTGTACCACCTAGGAATAATCTAACCCAAAAATGTTATACGTTTTAATTTTCACAATTGGTTTATCTGTGGGTGGCATGGAATTGAGTTAAAAATTCAGTGCTCTGCTTATCTATGAATGAGCTTATACAGGTGAAACTCAAAAAATTAGAATATTGTCCGAAGTTCATTTATTTCAGTAATGCAACTTAAAAGGTGAAACTAATATATGAGATAGACTCATTACATGAAAAGCAAGATAGTTCAAGCACTGATTTGTCATAATTGTGATGATTATGGCTTACAACTCATGAAAACCCAAATCCACAATCTCAGAAAATTAGAATATTACATGCAATAAATAAAACAAGGATTGTACATAGAACAATATCGGACCTGAAAAGTATAAGCATGTATATGTACTCAGTACTTGGTTTGGGCCCCTTTTGCAGCAATTACTGCCTCAATGCCGTGTGGCATGGAAGCTATCAGCCTATAGCACTGCTGAGGTGTTATGGAAGACCAGGATGCTTCAATAGTGACCTTCAGCTCTTCTGCATTGTTCGGTCTCATGTCTCTCATCTTTCTCTTGGCAATGCCCCATAGATTCTTTATGGGGTTCAGGTCAGGTGAATTTGCTGGCCAATCAAGTACAGTAATACCATGGTCATTGAACCAGGTTTTGGTGCTTTGGGCAGTGTGGGCAGGTGCCAAGTCCTGCTGAAAAATGAAGTCAGCATCCGCATAAAGCTTGTCTGCGGAAGGAAGCATGAAGTGCTCCAAAATCTCATGGTAGATGGCTACATTGATCCTGGACTTAATGAAGCACAGTGGACCAACACCAGCAGATGACATGGATCCCCAAATCAACACAAACTGAAAACTTCACACTGGACTTCAAGAATCTTGTAGTGTGTGCCTCTCCATTTTTCCTCCAGACTTTGGGTCCTTGGTTTCCAAATGAGATGCAAAAGTTGCTCTCATCAGAAAAGAGGACTGTGGACCACTGAGCAACAGACCAGTTCAGTTTTTCTTTAGCTAGCAACAGACCAGTTCAGTTTTTCTTTAGGTAAGACGCTTCTGACACTGTTTGTTGTTCAGGAGCGGCTTGACAAGAGGAATACAACATTTAAAGCCCATGTCCAGGATCCATCTGTATGTGGTGGCTCTTGATGCACTGACTCCAGGCTCAGTCCAATCCTTGTGAAAGTCCCTAATGCTTTTGAATGGCCTTTTCCTGATAGCCATCTCCAGGCTGGGTCATCCCTGCTGCTTATGCAACTTTTTCTTCCACACTTTTCCCTTCCACATAACTTTCTATTTCTGTGCTTTGATACAGCACTTTGGGAACACCCAACTTCTTTTGCAATTACTTTTGAGGCTTTTCCTTCTTATAGAGGATGTCAACGATGGTTTTCTGCACAACTGTCAGGTCAGCAGTCTTTCCCATGATTGTAATTCCTACTGAACCAGACTGAGAGACCATTTAAAGACCCAGGAACCCTTTTCAGGTGTTATGGCTTAATCAGCTGGTTAGAGTGGGACACTTTGAGCCTACAATATTGAACCTTTTCAAAATATTCTAATTTTCTGAGATTGTGGATTTGGGGTTTTCATGAGCTGTAAGCCATAACCATCTCAGTTATGACACATCACAGCTTGCTTTGTATGTAATGAGTCTATCTCATGTATTAGTTTCACCTTTTAAGTTGCATTACTGAAATAAATGAACTTTTGCACAATATTCTAATTTTTCGTGTTTCACCTGTACATCAGTATAAAAGTATCTGGTATATCAGTATAAGAGTATATGGTACTACAATATATACTTGTGAATAAGTCACCCACAGATTAGCCAAATCCAATTTGGGGAAATATTTTGGCAATATAAAACTTTCCATTTATCTGTAAGTAAAAGGTAAAGTTTTCCCTGGTCCAATCATTTTCAACTTTAGGTGGCTCGTGACCATTTTTTTAGCCAAGGGTGCTAGCATTGTCAGAAAACATTTTTGTGGCCATATGGCCAGCATGACTATATGCCTAGCATGTGGAATGGTGTTACCTATTCTATGTTCTAACTGTTATGTGGTAACTAAAATAGAACTAATTTAATTGATTTAGGCACTATATCAAAACAACTACCAAAACAACTATCAACTATCAAAACAACTATCACTACCTCAAAACAACTCTGGGAAGCTTATATAATAACAGACAAATTAAAGTGCAATATGAATAAGACAAAGACAAAAGAAGAAAAAATATAAATAAAGAACAAGATGGAGAATCTGACCAACAACATTCAAAACACATATAAACACGTCCCCAGTTTTGGAAAAAGCCAAGTCTTTAAATTTTAAACTGTGATTTTAAAATGCATTATTTCATTTTAAATTTCATATTATAAACTAACTCAAGCTGTATTAGGTTAAAACGATTAACTATATATTGCTTTGAAATTGAATGCTAATAATATAATTGTTACAATTTGAAATATATAGAGCAAATGAGAAATATTAAGGCCCTGTCACACTGCCCAACGGATGCAAAATGTTAGTAAAAAGGACACAACGGATGAGAAAAATGTTCCATCTGTTGT
>BLBF01000022.1:31049818-31071777 GCA_015471245.1 Laticauda colubrina | reverse complement strand
AGCAGAATCTCATCTGCCATCATCAGGCTTCTGTATTGAGTTTGTATTTGTAAACTCAATACAGAAGCCTGATGATGGCAGATGAGATTCTGCTGAAATGTTGCTCCAACTTTAAAAGCACTACAATGACGTGGGATAATACCCGAAGGAAGCTGAACAGCACATATCTATCTATCTATCTATCTATCTATCTATCTATCTATCTATCTATCTATCTATCTATCTCTATCTATCTATCTATCTATCTATCTATCTATCTATCTATCTATCTATATCTATATATCTATATCTATATCTATATCTATATGTACACATATATACACACAAACAGGCATGTATATCTCTTGTGTTTGTGTCTGTGTGTGTAAAACATTTAAACATGAGACACAATGTTGGTATGTTTCTCTTCAAGATATGAAATTCATCTATTTTCTGAAATGACTTTTCTATGAGCTTCAAAACCATATCCATGCTGCAATACAGGCCATGTTCTGGTGCTTTACTTCTGTTTTATGATCCATCTGTGGCTGGTGCTAGAAACCAAGGTAGCAAGGAGAAAGCAGATTGTTCTGCTGAAGGCTGGAGGTAAAATGAGGTTAAAGTCCTTGCAGTTAGCCTAATACTCTAAGTTCTGGTTCTTTGCTTGAAGAAGGTGAATTCTTAACGCACTAACACCCTGTTCTGAAAATAAACATTTCTTTTTTTAATAGACTCATAAAGGTCATTCACCCTGTGATTCTGGCCAGGAACAGTAAAGTGGGAATCACTACACAGTTCAGATGATTCAAGGATCTGTAAAATTGTTCCAATTGTTTTTGGTTTAGATTTTTCAGGATTTTAACCACTAGCCCAAGTTCAATGTGATTCATAATTTCCAGATATTGCTAATTTATCTCCTCTCAATCGAGACAAAGCTAATTTAAATTCATCATAGTTCGAGATACCTTTGCATTCTGAGATAATTCCTCTAATCTTGTATGATAAGCTTCCAGGTCTCTCTATAATATAAGATGCTATTTTTAAATTGGCTCCCAAGGATCTGTCTTTGTCTATAGTCTTTTGATTCATGCCTATTTTCTGCAATGATAATTTTTTTAATCTCAGTAATGGCTTCAATTATTATGAAGAACATGTTTGTCTGTGTGGGGATGGTTTGATAATATAAAAGGATTTATGCAAGCAATAGAATTAGTAAAAAAGAAAAGAAGCCAATTAAAAATAAAGACAATTTGGTTGCCTCTGTTGAACATATACCAAAACATGAAATGAAACATATTTATAGTAAAGAGCCACTTCAATATTCAATATTCTTGAATAAGAAACAGGATTATCTTTTGTAAGTGGGGGTCCTTAAAGGTAGAAACTGTCAACATAGAAGAAATTAGAGTTGATCTGCAAAAAATGCAAAGCAAAACAAAATGAAATTTGCAATTGCTCTCAAAACCCTTGGGACTATCTAAGAGGATACTTCCTGATGAAGAACATGTAATTGTCAGGAAATGCAATGACACCTCAAAATTAGAAAAGTTCTGCATTTTTATGTTACAATACAGCTTTATGCTGCATTAACTTCAAGGAATCTTAACTCAACCTACCCCCCAAAAATAAATTTCTAAAAATCAGAAATGTCTGTTTAGCTTGATTTTAATGGATTTAAATTAAGTCATTATTAATTAATTTAGTAACTAATCTTTCAAGTGCTAAAAGGAGAAGAGAACATATCTTTATCAAATAATTGAATCTCCACTCACCTGCATAAATCCTGGAAATGTTTGGTTAATTCTTTCCACTGTAAAACCTGCCCCCACAATATATTGGGAAAAATCACATGACTTTAGTGACAGAAATACACACATCCTCTTCTGTTCATATGAGAAGTATGAAGAGAGCAAATGTAAAGATCGGTTAGAATATGACTAGACAAAAAACTGCTTAGGGATGGGTTTAGGGATCCATTTTATATCCTGATAAATTGAGCATTTCCAAAAGGGACATGGACCATTTGAGTACAGAGGTGATGGAAACCAATAAATAAATGTATCTACTGAATGTATATATACAACCCCATTCATATTTTCAGAATGCACAAGTTCATATTGTATATCTTTTTTTTCCTTTTACAAAACTCTTACAGTACACTCCATTTAGTTTTCAACCATGTTTGCAATAAACTCACTACACTGATCTCCAAAATCTTTTTCTCCCAAACTGCATCCCAACAGCTAGGGATCTGTTTGACTCCTGTTAATGCAACAAAAGTACTAACAGTGGGATCCCTGCACGAGGAAGCTGGTCCTTTATGAGAGAGGAAGCACTGCCCAGCACAATCACAGGCTTCTTCCGGATTCTTAATCAGTTTCTTGATTTATTATTAGTTCTCTAGGCTGACAATCACCTCCTTTTTCAATCTTATAAAGTCTCTATATAATGGCTTAATTTCAGTTTTGAAACTGTTTGAGGTATGTTTAATTTCACACATGGCTGGTTTGGGAAGCTGAGTGAGTTTGTTTCTGATTCTTTGCTAACTTAATTGAAACTAAAACAGTGCTATTTCTTTTTATAATGCAGCAGTTCTGAAGAACTTTTGGGAATGCTTGCTTTGCTCAAGGTCCTATATCTAAAGCAGACATCACTATCCCTCTGTCTGAGTTTCAGTGTTCTCTCTGTAGAAAATACCTCCCACGCTTCAGCCATATGCAACCATGGTTACAGTTATTGGAAAAAACACCTGGCTGCAAAAATGGTCTTATGCTATCCTGTTACCTTCACAGTCGAAGAGGCTTAAATTTAACACACACACACAAAAGTCATGTTTGCAATCAGTTTCTTTTCATTCTCAAATACTGAGAATTTTCTTTCTTTTTGAAAATGGCCAAGCAAATACATGCATCTTGAATTGAAAATCTGGTTGGGAAGTAGCAATTTATTTTGTAAGGGCAATTGTGTTGCTCCAGGATCTGCAGCTACTCATTGGTCTCGATAAAGAGTTTTGCAATGTGCTATTAGTCAGCTGGAGGGCAAGCATTGATTGGCTATTAGCATATGCTTAGTATTCCCAGCATTTTGAGATTGAGGTGTATCAGCGTTCCAAGGAGCCTCCATTCCAATTAGTAACTCCGAGACAAGCATAATCTCAAAAGTGCCTTTTTTGGGGGGTTAAGTTTTATTGATTTTTAAGGACAAACAAAACATAAAAACATCCAACTTTCTTCCATAAGTGTACAAAAGGTGTGTCGGTTGGTTTACAAATTTTTTGTGCATCGATTTCATAGTCTCAATTACAGTTACATTACATAATAACTCATATCATCAATCAGAAATTGAATATCCTGGCATTATTATTAATCAATCATTTGACTATAATTTTGTTCATTCATACTTTGCGAGATAGCTATACTTTACTTAGTTTATTTTATAACAATTCATATAGTCCTCCCAAATCTATCCTAAAAACATTTTATATATGTAATAATAATAATAATAATAATAAAAGAAATACATCTTTATATATTCATTATTTTCATTAATTCTACATGTTCTATTACTATATTTTGTTATTTAGCCATTGATAGAAAAGGTCCCAAATTTTGTAAAATTGTTTATCCTCTTGTTCTCTAATTTCAAATGTCAATCTACTCATTTCAGCACATTCCAGTATTTTCTTGATAGTTTCCTCCTGCAATGGTATTTTCTCATTTTTCCAATTTTTTGCAAATACAATCCGAGCTGCTGTTAATACATTTACAATCAAATATTTTAAATCTTTGCTGTATGTATCAGGTAGAATTCCCAATAAAAATATCTCTGGTTTTAAATCTATATGCTTTTTAGTCATTTTTCCCAACCACATGTGGCTTTTAGTCCAATATTTTTTTGTTTCCACACAAGTCCACCAAGTATTACCATATGGTAATATGAGCCAGGTATCTGATCACATTTTCAACATCTTTCGGATTTATTCTTGAACATTCTTGCTATTCTTGTCAGGGGAAAATGCCACCTGTAAAACATCTTATACAAATTTTCTTTAAATGCTGTTGACATTGTCATTTTATAATTTTGAGACCACAATTTTTGCCATTTCTCTAGATCAATCCCATATCCAAAATTCTTCCCCCAAGCAATCATAGTTTCTTTAACTTGTTCTTCTTCTAGTTTAATTTCTAATATCCATACAGTTTTTTGATAACCTTTTCATCAGTGCCTGTCAAAATCTTATCTAAATCAGTCAATTTATTATAGAAACCTTCTGTTTTAAGGTCTTTTTCATACTTTGAATGCATTTGCACATAAGAAAACCAATTCATCTTTATACCTTGTTCCTCTAGTTTTTGAATCGATTTAAGTTCATCCTCAAAATAATTCTGTTTAGCACTTCTGATTTTCTGTGCTAATTCTTCTTTCTCTATTAAACTCATTTTATGTTTAATTGTATCCAGTTTTAGCTTAATGTCTTTCTTCTGTGGCGTTTTCTGTAGTTCTTTTTCGAGTCTTTTATACTCATCTTCTAAAGCTTCCGTGGCTTGCCTTTTCCTAATGTTCCTTTTCCTTGTGTAGTCTATTATCAAGCCTCTAGCATATGCCTTCATTGTGTCCCATACATTCTGGATTGAAGTGTCTTCTTTCTTATTTTCTCTAAAGAAAAAAGCCAATTCTTTCTCCATCCGCTGTACAAAATCCTTCTCCTTTAGAATAGTATTATTTAATGTCCATCTCGATCTTCTTTTTTGTCCTTTCCATTTAATTGTGAAGTAACTTTATTAGAATAGCACATCTGTAGAATTTCAAAACTAAAAGTTTCCCAGAGTTCCCACAATGTCCCAAACTACAAACCATCCCCTTTTCTCTCATCATCACATCACATGAACCAATCCCAAAGTAAGTTCTTTTTTTTCCTGTACCATACTCTTTGATCTTGAACTAACAAAAGAATTATATTTTGTCTACTCAGAGCTACTCAATTAAAATCACCCCCTCCCACTTTCTCAAGCTATGTGGCAGTGATGAATAAGGATTCCAAAGCTGACAATGTGTTCATAGAACAGTAAGTTTTGCACATATTTAATTTCCCCTCTCTTCGTTGGCATGAAAGCAAAGAATATTTTGCTAGATTAAACCTATATATCTATACATACACATTTATCTGAATAAAACTTGGCTTTAATACAAATGCTGAGTTTACATAATTGATAAAACTGATACAAGGTAATCTCTTAGAAAACTAAGATATTTTTGTCCGTAAGTTGTATCTTTTACTCAAAGCTTGTGTTTGTTAGGTAAGTGATACAGCATGATAAAAGGATAATGGGTTTAAATCATTAAAATATCTTCAGCATGAAAAATTGTATGGTGAGTTATCCATCCAAGTGGCAAATAAATGGCATCTAGTCAAGGAATATTTAAAGGGTGAGTATAGTCCAAGGCCACCATCCCAACAAACTAACCTCTCTAACAAGACCACACTTTGTGCCTTGAACTTCCAGACTTGCCATCATCAATATTATTCCCTATTGATTAGATAACTGATCTGTCTGCTGTATGTGATGACCCAGGGTGAGATACAAAAGCAACAAAGTCACAAAAACAGGTGAAATCCCTTTAATTCCTTCAACTTGGCTTCAAAGATCCAATTACCATTGACTGGAGAAAAAACTCCCCCACAAACAGTTGCAAAAAGGAAGAACTTCCATTCAAACTCAGAATACATATAAATTATAAATAGAAATAAAAACAACACAAACCACACTGAAGCAATTAATGAGACAAGGCTGGATAAGGGCTTGAAGACACCAATATACACATTGGGAAGGAGGCCAGAACTGACAAACTAGAAATATTTTCATGCTTCTCCCTTATCCTCTCCTCCCTGCGTGCCCTTGGATGAAGAGGGGAATATCTGGATTTTAAGTTGAAGCTAAAAGAAACAGACTGAATGGTCATGTCAGGGAGCAGGAATGACAAGTACTGTACGCTCTTCTATCTCACATTCTATAACTAGAAATAGGGAGCTGGAGAAAACAGGTTAGAGGTTTTGGTTGACAGTAAGCATCACTTTTTGTTCCTGTCTGCAGGGATTCTGATGAAAGACTTTACATTAATAGAGCAAACAGATCTATATGACTGTAGGCTTCTATTTTATTTCAACCAACTAATCTAAAAAAAAAACAAATTCAACACAACACATTTACTCTAACAATGAAGTACAAATTCATGTTCTTTTCTTACTACTGCATTAAAAGTTTATGAGTAGCCTACAAGCACTATTAATAAATTCCAGATAGTGCTTGTCCCATTTAGTTTTAAATCACTTCTTTGCAATTGATTGGCAGCTTGTATGAAATAGAACATCCGGCAACCCTACGAAAAGTAAACAAGCATCAATGTTGCAGTTCCTCCATTGTTTATTACTTCAAAAATATGTGTCTTTCAGGCCATATTAAAAATATGGAACAGATACATATCTAGGTTGTCCATAAAACTCCTATGTGGCTCTCAGTAGTATTCTAAGATTATAGACCAGAAATATAAACACAAATGGTTAACCTATCATGAGATGCTAACCTTTTGTCAAGAGTCATAATAAATAAAATCAAGGTAAGATTTGATGGAAGAGGAACATACTTGTCAATGGTTTTTTTATTTATAGTTATCAGAAATATTTAAAGTCAATAAAAGAATTTATGGTACTGAACAGGTAGAAAGTGATTTTGAAACACGTAATTTTGTATAGACATAATGAACATGTGATTGCTAAAATGTATAAACTTTCTGTTGAAATTTGAAACAGAAGAACAAGTTCTCCTCTACCACAATGATGATATGAAAGCATATAGCAATCAGACAGCTCTAGTAAATTATCAATTTTATCTTATATTACCAGACTAATCCCCTTTTAAATTATTGGACCCTGTATATGACTGTATTTGACTAACTCCCAAGCAAATGATCAAGAATTAAGAACTGTTTAGATGCTACCAACAAGATTATAGCATGAGACAGAGGAAGAATGTATCTTGGCAAACTTCCCAAGCAACCAAAATAGATGACCTACTGGAACATTTTTTTTGAAAAAAGTGTCTGAAAACAAAAATATAAGTAATGACAGCACTATCATTTTTATTATTACTATACGAAGTCTGGGCCTATATCAAATTGGACCATAGAAGAGGATAGTACAGAGGAGCATACCACTTGTAAGAATACAATTCTTTAGACAATCTTAGATATGCTAATCCCACCCCATCCCATCCATCTCCATTCCTGGAGCAACGACATACTCAATTTAGCATTTACTCCAAAAAGCTTCCAGGAAGAGATTTCTAAAAATGAGACCACAGAATTTGTACCTACCGCAGATAAAGCCTACCAACTGCATGGACCATAATATCATTTTTTTTATTATTTAGTAGAAAGTAAAACAGGACTCACTGAAAGAATTCCTTGATGCATTCACTTGATGATCTTTCCACAAAAAATTGCTATACCTTGCCAAAGCAAGAAGCCTTGTATCCAAAATGTTCAAGTTTCTGTATATCAATACAGAGACTCTGTAAATGAACTGACAGAGAAATGAGATGATGGTTCACAGTTGTATATAACTACTGCTTTGGAGATCATCTTTATTCCCTCAATTTTCTCAGTTTCACTCCTATGTGGGAAATTGGTAGCATTTACAGAAACCACCTTAAAATGTGAGGCTCTATGATTGCCTTTTCTTTCTCCTCAATCTGCCTTCCACTTCCTCCTTTTTTTTCTCCTGTCACACAAATAACTGCCCAACCAATAGATAAATGAATGCTCTTCATTCTGTTCCTCTTTTTCCCTATAATCTCAGCAGATAAACAAGGATACCAAATGCTAATGATGGACCCCCTCTCTTTTTTTTACTGCCAGATTGTTTTATTGTCTTTTGTTCACATACCCAAAGAAAAGAAGTACAATAGGTATCATTTCATTTTTTCATTACATGCACAGTAACAGATAACTGATAAACAGGAGCCATTGTTTAGGTCAGCAACTAAACAATGTGTACAAATATATTTCAAATTGGCTATAAATCTTTTATGTTTGAGACACCAGTTTTCAGTCTTATTACTACTGTAAGACACAATAAACTTTGCATGTTATCCAGTGTAGGAGACTGTTCAAATTATTTCTTTCTTAATATATTTACAATGTGTTTGAAATATCAGTGCACTGAAATGCTTTTGGATACAACTTTATGACTCAGAATACAGTAACAGCTTTGGAAGTAGGTTAGTAAGCTGAACCACATATGCAAAAATATGAAACTGTATCTGTTTAATACAGCTTAATTTTATTGGCATCACTGAAAATAGGTATTTGACTTTACCTTTTGTTGGACTTATTTTTGGTATATTTTCTATCCTTGAGGATTTCCCCATTGTCAGTCAAAGTTTAAGATTATTTCACATTGAAACTACGGACTTCATTTTTATGACTGAAACTGGGAAAATATGAACAGTACTTCCTCCTGTTTAATTGAAATGTATATTCAAGTGGGGTTTATGCTGAAATCTGCCTTGCACATTTTCAGGGTTTTTTCTCCCCTGCAAAAAGGGATTCAGATTTATTCTCAGGGCACTTGCCATTTTCATCTGAATAATTCTCGGTGATGTTATTTTTGAATGCTATTGGGGTTTTTTTAACGTATATATTTTTATCACCTGTAAGGGTTTTTCTGCTGAAAAAGAATGATCTACCCAAGTCCTGAATAAGCCTACTTGTTTTATAATAAATTTATAAATACATGGATGGTACAGAAATGTGAAATAAATAAATTAAGAATTTCTCCCAAGCATCATTGGTAGTACCACTGTTTTAGAATAATTGCATAATATGTCAGACTATACAAGAAATCTGATTTTGTGAAAAACAATATTCATACTGTTTTTCATTTTACATATCTACTCACAACTCTCTCAAAAGGCTTGGATCTTCACATAGAGATCAAATGAGTGATATAATTATTTTGCTACTTATAGTCCTAAAGTAAACTTTCTCCCTTGCCATGAACAGATGCCAAGGGGATGACATTAGTGATCCAGAGCAATATTGAATTTCATCCCTCCAAAATGCAAGAATATTTCCTTGTTAAAGATCATACTGTAGGGAAAGTTCTGCTTGTCAGAATGCAAGATGTCAAATGAAGAGTAAGAATTCCCTTTGCAAATGAAAACATCACAACCAGCCGAAATAAGATTTGTTTGTCTTCTGCCTTTGAAAATGAGAAAGAAGCTTAAAAGCTGCAGCTCAGTGTCTCCCAAAAAATTAATGTCAAGCATTTTTGTTCTGAATCTGAAAAGGATTAAGCGTATGAAGAAAATGAATGATGGAAATAATAATTAAAGTAGAACTAGGTTAAACCTCAACAAATGCATGCTGATATATATATATATATATACATATATACATATATATATACATATATACATATATATATATATATATATATATATATATATATATATATATATATATTTGGCAATGCTCCAATTGTCATAAATTGACTGCTTATAACATCGAGGATATAAATAATCTGGATTAATTAACACTGTAAAGGAGCGTTTTCAATCCTTTGAGTCTATAAAGCCATTTTATGAAGTGTAATCTTGTCTTCTATTTTGAATCTAAGTATTCTTTTTCTCTCCTTCTCTCCACATACAAACCTCCCCCCTCCATTTTCTTAAATTTAATGCCTTAAAACAAATAAAGACAGATAAATAGGAGTTTGTACTTCTTTTCCTGTTTTCATAAGAAGACTTGTGAATTATTGCTTTATTCTGTGCAACAAATGCAGGTGGGTAATTGGACCCAATATAAAATTAAAAATTATTCAGCACAAGTAGTTTAGTGGTGAGTGCAGGGAATAATTTGTTATGGAAATACCAATATCGTTGAAAGAGAAAAGTTAAATCTGTCCAAAGCAATCAGAAAAAAAATCAGATTTATAACCATTGCATAAAAATATACATATGGCTTGAACTTACATTAAAATAATAAATTAAAATAACTGCAGCTTTTGTAAAAGGTTCTCATTGTTTGAATTATAACTCAAGCAATTTTTTCCGTTATATATTTAGGTAAATTTTAGCATTTTTCCTTCAAAACCAAATATGTTTATTACTAATTTTTTCCTTCCTTTTTATATATGTTTATACTTACTGTAATATATAACTGAACTTTGAACTATCATTAGAAAGAAGTTTTTAATAGATGTGTATGCAAAAAGTCATTGCTTGCTCAAACTTTTTAATGTCTGGCTTCGATGAAAATACTCCAGGGGAAATTCATCACATTTTAATGCTATATGATGTCTTTCTACTGTAGATGAATTTTCCGAATGTATTTTCTGCTCTTTGGAGGTAGTCTCTGATGGCACGAATAAACTCATTGAAAATTTAGAAGTTTTTTCTCATATTAAATTATGCTTTAATAGGCAAGATTAGCAAAGAGAATTGTGCTAGTTCTTTCATCTGTAACAATGGTGGGTACTGACCACAATAAGCTAAGAGAAAATTTCATCTTTGAGAGAAGAAAAATAAATTTATGGCTTTATGGTTCATGCACATTCAGCATCATACATGAAGTCAATGTGCAAAAGAAACTTATTCAGGATTCTTTTATGAGGTGTCTGCTTGGGAGCTCAGCTAATAGATCCATAATGCTACATAATTTTGTTAATAGTAACAGTAATTTAGATTTCTAGCATTATGTTTTTTGTGTTTTTTGTACAGATAGTCCTCTAGTTACAATTGAGCCCCAAATTTTTGTTGCTAAGTGAGATATTTATTAAGAGGTTTTCCCCATTTTGCAATATTTCTTGCCACAGTTGTTAGGTGAATCACTGCAATTGTTAAATTACTAGCACAGTTGTTAAATGAATCTGACTTCCCCATTGACTTTGCTTGTCAGAAGGTCACAAAAAGAGGTCACATTACTCCAGGACATTGCAACAGTTATAAATGTGGGTCAGTGTCATGCTTCTGGTGGAGACTGACTCTGAGGGAGAGGAGGAACAGCCGACAGGGAGTGGAAGTGTGGATCCAGAGGTTATTGAAGAGGCTGGGAAAGGGCAGAGGCCGGCTTGAGCAGTCAGAGGAGGACCCAGACCTGTCCCCTATCCATCCTAAGGCACACAGGGAGGAGAGGATAAGGGAGATACGTGGTCTTCTCAGGAGGAGAGGGCCTTGATCCTCTTCATGGGCTACAGGTGTGACAACTGAATAAGAGTTTGGACTTGCACACTGGCAAATGCTGGAAACAAATTGTGTAAATATCTCTAGTTGATAGTTCCTCTCTGAGTTTGGCATCCTTCCCAGTGTGTGTTATCTGTGGACATCCTCCAGTCCTTATCTTGCCTAGTTTGTGTTGCTTTTTTCCTTCTTCGTGTAACTGTGTGGGAGGTTTTTTTGTCTTTCATCAAAGATATTTGGAGCTTGGAAGCAAACTGAAGGAATAAAAGGGGCTTCACCTATTTTCTGTGACTGTGTTTGTTTTGTATCCCATCCTGGGTCATCACAGTCAGTTGCTATGCATCTGAATTTTAATCATGTGATAATGGGGATTCTGCAATGGTTGTAAGGGTGAAAAGTGGTCATAAGTCATCTTTTTCACTTCTGTTGTAATTTCAAGCAGTCACTCAATGAACTGTTATAACTCAAATACCACTAGTATTTTACTAATTAGATTTATATTGCTGTGTTTCCCTGAAAATAAGACCCTATCTTTCTTTCTTTTCTTTCTTTTTTTCTTTTTCTTTTTGGCCACCCAAAAAGGCACCAGATCTTATTTTGGGGGGATGTCATCCACTGACTGATCTTACTTGTGCACATCACCCCTGGACTCCTTTTTTCTGTCAGACACCTTCAGGAACTTCTGCATCCAGCAAGTCTTTCCTGAAGGCCTCTGCAGCCAATAACAGAGCTCTGGATCAGTCCAGAGCTTTGTTATCAGCTACAGAGGTCTTCAGGAAAGCCTTGCCAGCCTTACCGGATGCAGAAGAAATGGGCTGGCAAGGCAGATGTCAAGGTATGCGAGGCCTGGCGACAACAGTCCAAAGGTAAGTAATAAGGCAGCTCCACCACCCCTATCCAAGCTAGCTACCCTAGCTTAATTTTTACCCATGCACTCTGGAATGGATGATGTCTTAATTATGGCTTACTTGGGGTATTTTTACATGGGCTTATATTGGGCGCACATGTAAAAATCAAACTAGGACTTACTTTCAGGATAGGTCGTATTTCTGGAGAAACTAGGTTCTGGTTCAAATTAGCAAGGCAATTTACTTTTTATTCTTTTTGTGTCACATAACTTACATTATTGAGATACACGTGCAAAAATTTGGTTAGTGATTTGATTTTGTGGGGGCAGGCAACACATGGACAAATACAGCTAGGGCCAACTTGACAATGTGGGAAACAACTCTTGCAGAGGTGATATTCCGCAGGTTCTGACCAGTTCTAGAGAATCGGTAATGGAAATTTTGAGTAGTTTGGAGAACCGGCAAATACCGATTCATCTTTATCCTATGAGCTACTATGCACCTTTTCTCCTTTCCCAGCATCTGGGACTTATACAAATTTAATTGAGCAAAAAATAGAATGAAGGTTACTTTGGTACAGCTTCTCATTCTGTAAGAATTGGAATTATATTTCCCAAAATTGGGGGGGGGGAGATATCTGAGGCAGATATATAGATTATACCTTATTACAGAAGTTCAGAGTTGTGTTCTTAATAATAAACTATTATTCATCAGAGCAGCTCTCCAAATATCACACTCCATCTCAAACATATATCTATAACTGGAGAGAGGTATGACAAAAGTTGAGTCCAGAGCAGGGGTGGGATGCTACTAGTTCTGCCCGGCTGTATAGAACTGGTAGCTCTGAAGAGCAGCAGACACAGAACCAGTTCTGTGTCTGCTACTGTTTGGCCCACTTGCCCACCCGGGCTCTTACCTGACCTCTATTTCCTGCTTTTTCAACCTCAGCTGCTTTGAGCAGCACAGCTGAGGTTGAAAAAGCAGTAAAAAGGTGTTTTTCAAATGCTGTGCAAAATGCAATCACCAAACCAGTAGTAACACTGGTTGAATCCCACCCCTGGTCCAGAGCGTATCTAGCTTCTATAGATCTTTGGTTAAAGCTCACCTTCTTTCCCCAAGGCTTAGCACCACTTATCCTTCAGGACAGTTTTCAATTTATATGGATCACAGCTGTTGAATTTTATCTTTCAAATTTAAGTTACCCTTCCTCCATAATTTTTAAGATGGAATATGATCAGGTCAAACGAACTCTGAAGCAAAGGATAAAACATTCAGACAGGCAAACAGATCTAAGGGAACCTCTAACATTCCTATCATTAGTACATCATTCAGACAGGCAAACAGATCTAAGGGAACATCTAACATTCCTATCACTAGTACATCATAGGTATATTGTCACTGCTGCCAACTACCTTACATAGAAACATAGAGTAGAATAGATAGAAACATAGAATAGAACAGAACAGAACAGAACAGAACAGAACAGAACAGAACAGAATAGAATAGAATAGAATAGAATAGAATAGAATACTTTGTTGGCCTAGTGTGATTGGACACAGAAGGAATTTGTCTTGATGCAAATACTCTCAGTATACATAAAAGAAATGATACATTTGTCAGGAGTCAAGAATCATAAGATACAACACTAAATGATAGTCATAGGGTGCAATAAGCAATCAATCATACTAGGAAACAGTCAATATAAATGGTAAGTATACAAGTGAAAAAGTTACAGTCACAAGTGAGAGGGGAGGGGTGATAAGGAGTGATGACAAGATTTAACAGTAATAGTAGTGCAGACTTTGTAATAGTTGAACAGGGTTGAGGGATATATTTGTTTAGCAGAGTGATGGCTTTTGGAAAAAAACTGTTATTGTGTCTAGTTGTTCTGGTGTGCAATGCTCTATAGCGTCGTTTTGAGGGAAGGAGTTAAAATAGTTTATGTCTGGGATGTGAGGGGTCTGTAAATATTTTCACAGCCCTCTTTTTGATTTGTGCAGTATACAGGTCCTCAACTTAAGGCAGGCTGGTAGTAATTGTTTTTTCTGCAATCCTAATTATCCTCTGAAGTCTGTGTCTGTCCTGTTGGGTTGCAGAACCAAACCAGACCATAGAGGTGCAGATGACAGACTCAATAATTCCTCTGTAGAACTGGATCAGCAGCTCCTTGGGCAGTTTGAGCTTCCTGAGTTGGAGCAGAAAGAACATTCTTTGTTGTGCTTTTTTGATGATGTTTTTGATGTTAGGTGCCCATTTTAGGTCATGTGACATAGTAGAATGTAGAAATTTGAAGGTCTCTACTGCTGATATGGTGTTGTCTAGTATTGTAAGAAGTGGTAGCATGGGAAGGTTTCTTCTAATGTCTACCACCATTTCTGAGTGTGTTGAGTTCCAAATTGTTCTGGTTGCACCATGAGGCAAGTTGTCCAACCTCCCGTCTGGATGCGAATTCGTCGTTGTCTCGAATGAGACCAATCACTATTGTGTCATCAGCAAACTTCAGTATTTTAACAGATGGATCGTTTGAGATGCAGTCATTGGTATATAAGAAGAGAAGTGGAGGAAGCACACAGCTTGGGGATGCCCTGTGCTGATTGTACAGGTATTGGATGTGATTCTACCTAGCTTCACCTGCTGCTTCCTGTCTCTTAGGAAGCTTATGATCCACTTACAAGTGTGTTCAGGTACCGCTAGTTGGTTTAATTTACTTAGAAGAGTGTCTGGAACGATGGTATTGAATGCTGAACTGAAGTCTACAAAGAGGACCCTTGTGTAGGTATTGGGGGATTCAAGGTATTGTTGGATGTAATGCGGAGCCATGTTAACAGCATCATCTGTTGATCAATTTTCTTGGTATGCAAACTGAATAGGATCTAACAGCGGATCCATGATGGTTTTCAGGTGGTATAGCACAAGCCTTTCAAAAACATCTAGCAATCACAAAGCTTTTTCTCTTGTCCAATGTCATGCTCTCCCCTCTGTAGTATTGGAGAGTAAATAATTAAAAAATTACATTGGCTGAAAGGCTTTGTGGCATACCTATAATTCTGGAGAGGAAGAAACTAAAGAATGCAATCTTTTTTGTTTTTCTGTTTGTGGAGACATTTATATTTATGCTTCTTCTGATTAGTAGATATCCTAGTCACCAGATTCAGCCTATGCCCATACATGCTGCTCATACAAAGTACTCCTTGTTATGTAACTAGGTTTTATACAGCTGCACAGACTATCCACTGAACTCTAATAGGCCAATAACTCACAATGCATGTCCTGTAACACTAATTCATTTAAATTTTGGATATTGTCACCTCACTATTAATAATTTTAGTTGACTTTGTATTTTTAGGTATCAATATAATTTTAGTGTTAAAATTATAATTTAATACAGGTTCTTCCTGGATTTCACTTATTAGATCCTAGTTAGATTATTTTACAAATGTATTTGAATTCTGTCTTAAATTTTATTTATTATCTATATTCGTTCTTGCTGGAATGAATTGAATTATTTGAATTGAAGTTTGGAACATAAACTGTAAGAAAAGGGAAATGAAATTCATGGGCTTTTCTTGGAGCTCATGAAATGCTATTATAGGTAAAGATTAAAAGGATTATGGTATGCAATTGTAGTTAATTATTGTGTTTAGATTTCTTCAACAGTTTGATCAAGGGCCATGAAACAAAAAATGATTTAAACAGATGTGTAATGTTTTTAGTTCAATTTTTTTTTTGCCAATGAATGGTACTCTAGGACAACATTGCAAAAATGAAGACTAAATTAAACTAAATGAGTTAAATGAAAATAAATAAACATTTATTTTGTTTATTTATAAACAAAATAAATAAACATTTATTTTTGTGTTTAATAATTCTTCAATTTGTCAGTTATTTCTGGGGACTGCATAAATTGATTCCAATCACAAATTAAAAGATCCACATTTTTACCATATTATCTTCTGTAAAAGATCCACAATTTACCATGTTTCACATTAGAAATATTTTATAGCATCAAAGATGAATATTGGATCTGTAAACTGTTGCTTGGTCAAAAAATAAACTGGCTTAGTTACAACTAAGTTAGTTGTAAGTTAGTTACAACTAACTTAGTTACAATTCTGTAACTAACATTTTTGCTCTGCTTTGTTCTTTTCTGTCAAATCTTTTCTATCATTAGCCCACATTGTTGAACCGGAATGTTTGCATCAATTACTGCTCTTGTTATAATTAATTAAAATTCATTTAATTAGTGTATGTTTCGGTCACAATATTTTAAAGTGTTGGCTGGTAGGGACTAGAAGATGATGGGCTTTTTCAGCAGTAGTCCCTGCTCTGTGGAATATCCTCCTCTCAGAGACTACAATGGCCCCAATGCAGTTAGCCTTTCATATAGCTCTAAAAACCTGGCTGTATAGCCAAGCCAGGGGTGCTGAACGTGCTGAGGGCCCCACTTTCTGGCTTCATTGTTAACTGACTAATTAAGGCTGTATCTAGACTGCTGTATATATTCAACTTAGATGTTTTTTGTAGTTTTTATTGTTTTATATTGTTTTTGTTGTTTTAATTGTATCTGTTTTCTGAATTGTAAGTTGCCCAGAGTCATTGATTGAAACAGGTAGGTATAAAAATAGAATAAATAAATAAATTTCCTGAATTCCCCAAGCAGCATCTTGGCTGACAAATTCTGAGGACTGAAGTCCATATATCATAAACCTGCCAAGGCTGAAAAACACTGCTCTGTGTTCAAAAGTTTTGGTGATAGGCTATATTTGATCAAATAGTCCTTTCTCTTTACTATTTCAGTTAGGCTGTGTCTAAGATTTACTTCAGTTTTCCAAGCAGTGCAAATATAACACTATTTTGTTAGTCAACATTGAGATAGAAAAATTAGAGCCCAAATTTTATGGCTTTGCTAGTCAGGGTATTGTGTAACATTGTATGGTGTGGTTAAAAATATAGATACACCCAGACAATTTTGAAATTCTAGGGAATGCAACATGTGACTTTCTATTATAAAAATAGTGTATATTCTATGTGTTTGTGTAATGTGAAAACCATTGAAAATGTTACTGCTACAAAGCAGCATAACTTGTCACAGACTTGCCAGCTATTCATTTTTTTACCTTAAAATAAAGTATTTTAGTTTTAAAAAATCTGGTTGAGACACAAAAAGGCCTCTGATAAAATCAGCACAAGGACCTGATTAAACAGGCATAGATAATAACTATCATGACAACACCAGTGTGCTAAATATATGACTTAGTACAGATGGGAGAGTGGGTTCTGTATGCCAGCTGTATGGGGGTGTATATAAAGCAGCCACAGATCAGTTCAGCTTTTTAATCGTGCATATTTTTTCTAAGAAATAGTAATTCCTCTGTGTCATGCTTTAATAAATTGCTAGTTATAGGAAAACAGTTACTTCTGCACGAGATGTATTTTTGGTTAACAAGATGGAGTGATACTGCAAAATAGCTTAAACTGGAATAGGATTAAGGTTATTTTGTGTCTGATTCTGCACTTCTTAAATAAATAAAGTGAGTTTGGTATGTGGAACAGTATACTCAGTCCTGATTTAAAATAATAACTAAGACTAATAGAGGGTTTAGTTATTTCAGTTAAATTCACTGGGGAGACCATATCTAATTTTTCTGAAAAAATGAGATATTTATAAAGATAATATCACAAGCCATTTCACTATCTTTGACATAAGAATTTTTTTTTAACAATTCGGTTTGGGACAGCTTATTTGATCAGACTATCTATATAAAATGATGAGAACACAAACAAGAAGTTAGAATTAATTTAATGCAAAGGAGACCTTAACAATGCCTTAAAAGTAATGCAACTAGTTGAAAGCAGCCATCAATTACTTCAATTAAACTGAGTCCAGTATGGTGTTAAGACTTACTGTTGAGCCAACGTTGCAAAGGTAGCCCTAAAATGATGCCTGAAAATTGTGAGAATCTGGATGGGATGAAAACAGCCCAGATTAAATCATACAAAAGAGGTTCTAGTTATCCATAAACATCTAAATGATCTTATACATCAGTCTCATAGATGGGGATGAGTTTGTGATCTGGGGATCTTTTTGGACTCCCAGCTCCTGCTGAAGCAGCAGATGGAAACTGTCCATGGTGAGCCTTCTTTGTCACCATTCTGCTGTTGCTTCTCTAAAGAGCATGACATAATGGCACACAGTCAATAATATTTCACAGCTGAGGGAGCAGTGCTAGATTATTACTCAGCCAACATTACTGAAGGTGGTTTGATTCTGTGACTCCTAGTTTAGTGCTGAAATTGTATGACAGTTGAATAATGGAGCAAGAGTCCCTTCCCCTTGCAATGTTGCTCAAATGGAACTTGAAATCTGTGAATTGGCATTTATTGCTTTATATAATGAAAGGAAAGAAATAGGAGCAAGAAAGCAATTGATAAATATTTTAATTAAGAATCTAAGTGTGTATGAGTTTGCACCCAAATCTTCAATTGTTGTTGCTTTTAAAAATCTACTAAGCTCACATTTCACATTCTTTGCTATCCAAGCAGACAATAAATTTAGTAATTATATTGTGCCTTGTAGACAGTTATTGTTTTTTTTCTCAGAATCATCACAGAGTAGGTTTTTTTTTCCTTTGTCTGGAAAGCATTAGTTATCATGTACTCCAGTGACAAACTGCAGTGATTTTGGAAGCTTCTCTCAGATTTGTGAGAAGAACTTTATGCTCTGTGAAAGAACTGGTACTGGGAAAAGGAGAAAGAGAACAAGAATGCTTCTGACATTATGAATCTAGTTGTGTATTTCTTTGGATCAAAATTTGTTACCTTTGACTAGCTTCTTGAACATTCACAATTTTTAAGATCGGAGTCATTGAAGCAGTCCTTGAGAATGCCACAGACCCTTTTTGGGGATATGGCCAAATAAAAACCACTTCTTTATCTGACACACAAATTAAAAAGAAAACATTTTGAAAAAGAAGTAAGGCAGCTTTGGTCTAATTGCTTTCACTCAGCCTTAGGAAAAAGGCAATAGCAAATTAGTTCTAAAAATCTTGCCAAAAACTAATCCAGGCAGTTGCCAGGAATCAACACTACTATAAAAGAAAAGAAATTTTTTTCCTGTCAGGAGCTGGAAGGGAAACAGGAAAGAAGGAAGCTTAGCCTTTCACTTAGAAAATAAGTGAATAAGGTATAGTTATTTTCTATAGGTTATGGGAGATCAGTTCACAATTCAGCCTGTTTGTGCCTTCTTCTCAATTCTTGGTTACAGACAGAAAAAAAAGAGTTGGAATCTTTTTATGTTACTGTAATCATACTGTGAGACTTTCCCTGCAAATGGAATCCTCAGCATTTGTTCTCCATTTGCAAAGGGAGGATGTTTAATATTTTTTTCACAGAGATATTCACACAACTGGCCTCTTGAGAGGAAGTATTCTGCTTTTGTAGGCTTGTAGATTGTTACCATCAGAAGTTCCCTGCACAGAGCACTAAGCTAATGGTTTGAAAATACTCTGTATTCAACCCAAATTATATTAAACAAGCTCCATATTATGGTTTTCTTTATCCTTTTCAAAAGAGATTTCTTCAGAGAATCAGAAGTAAAAATTCCATTTAAAAGAAAATAATTTTATATGGTAACATTTCCTAATTAATGCAGAATATTCTTTCACAAATCAATTCCTATGTGGGCATAAGTACTGATACTTTCCTGGAAGCTCTCTAAAACAACCTGTTTCTTTACAAGGCTGATGTTAAAGATTCAAATAAATACATTCTTATTTCTGACAAAATTCTTTTTTTGAAGCCTTTTGATTTTAAAAGGGTGAACTTGACATTTTTATCAGTGAAATTGTAAAAAAAAATGTGGGAGAGGAAGAGGGG
This sequence comes from Laticauda colubrina, assembly GCA_015471245.1. Lineage (NCBI taxonomy): Eukaryota > Metazoa > Chordata > Lepidosauria > Squamata > Elapidae > Laticauda > Laticauda colubrina. The sequence goes on along the minus strand of BLBF01000022.1, from coordinate 31,051,838 downwards.
GTTACTGTCATGTTTGAAGGTTGTTCAGAGCAGCAATCAGAGGCGAAATAGTCCATGAGTCATTTCCCACAGGCAGTAATCACCCAATGCCAATGAACAAAGGCAACACCAGGAGAACTTCTAAAAGGTCAGAAATCAAAGGACTGAAACTTGGCAGATGATGCCGCATTGTGGGTGAAGGACTGTAATCCAACACATCAGTGAGCTGGTTACTGGGAGGCATTTATTGAGCAGCAGGATATCAGATCTTCCAACATTGGTCAGTTCTCAGCTGAATGCTTGTATGCCTTTTCTCTACAAAGACTCACTCTGCCTCAACTATAAGACAATAGTGACCATTCAGAAATAAAATATTATTTATAAATGGAGTCATTACTGGCAAGAAAAGTAACCTAGTGACCACAAACATTTCCTGTTGCCAGTCCTTGAATTTCAGGTGCCTGGATTCTCTAGAGCAGGGGTGTCAAACTCACATTGTCGTGGCAGCGTCATGTGACATATCAGGAGTTTCCCTTTGCTAAACTAGGTGGGGGCAGGGCCAGCACATGACGCATCTGGCCTGGAGGCCATGCATTTTAATACCCCTGCTCTAGAGCAGAATCCTGCTCTCATCTAATTCTTAGAATCAAGCATGATAAGGTTGCCTGTTTAGAGATCTTATCCCTAGACCTGATGGCTTATAAAGGCCCAGAACCTAGCTTCTTTCGGAGGTCCTTGAAAACAGCTGTCTCTCTGAGATTTGGTAGTTTGATTTGTCCTCTTGTGAAAATTCCTTCACCAAATGCATTACATAAATGTTCAATGGCACTGGAAACTGTGGATATATTATTCAGAACAGCTGTATTCTACATTTTCCTTATATATAGATAATTATAAAGCAAAATAAGAATACTAAGACATGTCTCCATCTGAAATAATGCCCCAAAAGCACAAGGAGGAGAGGGGAAGTCTAAGAATTGATCAGAGAACTGATCTTAGAAGTGTTACTGAAGGCAGAGAGAGAGAGTGAGTGAGAGAGAGAGAGAGAGAGAGAGAGAGAGAGAGAGAGAGAGAGAGAGAGAGAGAGAGAGAGAGAGAGAGAGAGAGAGATGCTTTTTTAACATTGAAGTCATTCCATAACCTCAGAACAATTGAGATTTTTTTTTAGTAAAACAAAATCCATTGCTTCTGATAGTCATTTGTCTTCAGGAAGGAAGGTACTGTAGACCAATCCCCTAAATGTAGCTGAAAGAATGTATATCAAACTTTTGGCAGTTTACTTCAACAAAAAGCAAGATTCTTTCAGAATTTCTTTTAACAAGATTTACTGAGGAAGGACAGGACTAAGTTACAGAAATCTCAGCAATGTGATTGTTGGCAGTTTAGAATCTAATTCACCACTGGCTTGATAACACATTTGTTCAGTCTTTAACTCATTATTTCTTTCTGAGATGATAAGGTAGCTGTTCTTTTAACTAGTAAGTAAGGAATAACCAAGTGATCAATTTATGAATCTCTCTCAGACTCAGAACATACTATTAGCAAGATTGATGTGAATTTTATAAATATGTTTATTATGAAGATTAGGCAATAAGAGGATAGTAGAGTTTTACAATAATTGGAAAATGTACTCTTTGTATACTCTAGCAGTTTGGGAACAGCAAATATGAGAACAAAACTGAAAATCTGGTAAGATACTGCTAGTAACTGAATTGCCCACTGTAGCAGAAAAGCACTCATTTTTTTTATTGAGGTTTAATATTTACGCTTTCTGGATTTTATTATGCTCTTGATGGCCAGGGAGAATGGACCTTAGAAAAATCTCCATTGACAGTGAAAAAGACTTTTGTGAGGCATTAGCCTTAAAATATTATAGATAAAGCACTATTTTTTTTAAAAAAAGTATTTCTTTAAGTTAACCAAGAGTTTAGCTGCCACTGACATTAGAATAGAATAGAATAGAATAGAATAGAATAGAATAGAATAGAATAGAATAGAATAGAATAGAATAGAATAGAATAGAATAGAATAGAATAGAATA
>BLBF01000022.1:30974086-31049808 GCA_015471245.1 Laticauda colubrina | reverse complement strand
TAGAATAGAATAGAATAGAATAGAATAGAATAGAATAGAATAGAATAACTGAGTTGGAAGGGACCTTGAAGGTCTTCTAGTCCAATCCCCTGCCTAGGCAGAAAACCCTACACCACTTCAGATAAATGGTTATCCAACATCTTTTTAAAAACTTCCAATGTTGGAGCATTCAAAACTTCTGGAGGCAAGTTGTTCCACTGATTAATTGTTCTAATTGTCAGGAAATTTCTCCTTAGTTCTAAGTTGCTTCTCTCCTTAATTAGTTTCTACCCATTGATTCTTGTTCTGCCCTCAGGTGTTTTATGGCAACCCCTGAGATTCTGGAACACTGCATCATATCTCCCCTAGTCCTTCTTTTCATTAACTAGTCATAACCAGTTCCTGCAACCATTCTTCACAGGTTTCAGCCTCCAGTCCCCTAATCATCTTTGTTGCTCTTCTCTGCACTCTTTCTAGAGTCTCAGCATCTTTTTACATTGTGGCGACAAAAACTGAATGCAGTATTCCAAGAGTGGCCTTACCAAGGCATTATAAAGTAGTATTAACACTTCACATGATCTTGATTCTGTCCCTCTGTCTATGCAGCCTAGAACTGTGTTGGCTGTTTTTGGTAGCTGCTGCACACAGCCGGCTCATATTTAAATCGTTGTCCACTAGGGCTCCAAGATCCCTCTCACAGTTACTACTATTGAGCAAGGTACCACATATACTGTATCTGTGTATTGGTATCTGTGTATCTATGTGTATACATTATGAGTCAGTATTCTTCAGAATGATCAATTCAAAATACAAACTATTTTAACTATTAATCTTCATGTGAAAATCAACATCATTTAAGGAAAAAGGGTAGAATATGATAGAAGTGAAGGAGCAAAGATTATGGATAGTAATAATATGATAGTGAAATCGTTATAAAGTTATGTGTATAGAAATATGGCCACAACCTCCTTGTGAATAATCTGGTGGCATTCCTCCCGAGTAAATGGTTTGAGGATATTGATTATAAAATGAAATTAGCTGGCTGAGCGTGATAGGAACAAACCCAAAAGCTGACTCAATTGGTGATTTATTTTTGTGGGGTCAACAAAAACAGTATGTTTGATTTAATACTCTTAATAACTAAAGATCAATGCCAGTAAACAAGGTGAGTGCTATAGATAAGTTGACTTTATTAAAACAACTTTGATGGAACTAAAAAAAAATTGGTGGTATAATTCACCAGATGAAGGGTGGTTCTGAACATTATATAAAGAACATATAAATGCAACTTCAAGTGCTCATATTTTTAACATATTAATTAAGAGAACAGAATATATAATGAGTCATGTGCATTTGGAAGTCATCTATGTAGTCTTCTTCACACACTAATAGTTGTTTATTTTTATTTCTTTAAAATTATAATTCTTTCTTCCCGACCAAAAAGAAGGGATTTTTAAAATGTAAAAATAAACATAAACTCAACAAGAATCCATAAATAAAATTATTTGTCAAATTAAAAGCAGCATCTGAAAAGTAAGGCAGATGCCATATTAGAAATCAATACATTCACTTAGGCTTAAGAGAAAAAATGGTGGCTTAATAAAATAGCCTTCACTTGCTGATAGGAGCCAATAAAGTAAATAGCTTAATCTCACAGTGCGGGGAACATTTGAAGCTACAACTAATCCACTACAACTACAAGCAATCATAGTCAGATTTTGATTAGCCTATCTAACATCTCTACTCTGAGGTGCATTTATTTCTAGTTGACTTTAGGTTGATGTCTTAAAAGCCTTACATGTCCCAATATCTGGATATCTTTGAGATTGCCTAATCCCAATTGCATGTGCCTGCACAGTAAGTTCTGCTAATGTAGGCATTTTTCATATTCCTTCTCTTTATGGATGCCACTAACATGGATCTTAAAAATAATCTTCAACTCTTCTCTCACCAGTATTTACCAGAAAACTGAAAGGCCTTTTGTGTTTTTAGGAAGTCCATTAGAATTTGGATGTTTCAAGAAGCCATTGGAGTTGGGATCATTTATAGTGTTATTTCTGCCATTGGAATATACTGTACATCTTATATAATTAATACTCCTGTTGTATGTGTAGATGTATGTTGGCTTTCATGTTGTAACTTTGTCTTATTTAATCTGATTTATAAGGTTGTCAGTGATCAAAATAGCATATATGTCTAGTAAATAAGTAAACCAGATAGTATAAAGAGAAGCAGCCGTTGAGTCTTGTAAGTTAAACGTGAAGGATGGCTTTTGAACTGCTATCTCTTCAAACAAGTCTTTTGACTTGTATTGTGATGTTTGATATTTTTATGTATTTTACATTGTTTGATTAGTTTTCTTTTACTTCTGATAGCCACCTTGCTTATTCAGTTTACTGAAAAGACTAGATGTAATGAATGGACAATTTAAGGAGGTTGGATTTTCTGCTGAAAATATAGTCTCTTTCTTAAAATTGCTCTTTCCTAATGTTGCACTGAGGAAAGAGGCATACCAGTGTTACATAAAGTATTGTATTATATTACAAGTATTGAAAATCATTTCATATTTAGTTCGGATCTGGAATTCTTTGGCATCATTTAAAAAAGCAGGCCAATTTAAATTATTCTATTATAGGGGTGTCAAACTCACACCATCACATCGTCATCACATGACATATCTGACTTTTCCCCCTTCACTAAACAGGGCATGGGTGTGGCCAGCACATGACGCAATCGGCCCTGGGCTGGGAGTTTGACATAGTATCAGTTGTGGGCACCTATCAGTTGTTTTTTGCTTTCTTGGACATAGAATCACTATTGTTTTTGAATATCTGAAATGGTGCTTGGACATGAATTATTAGATGAACAATTAAAATACCATTTGTGATTTTTTACAAAATGGCACTATTAAATAGTATAAAGACTGTGTGTTATAAAGGAATCAGTGCTTCCAATAATAGCACCAGTGAATTCAAAGGCCAAGTTGATTTATGAAAACACCCACATTAAATTATGGTGTTAATAAAATCTGTTCAGCTTCTAGTAATCATGAATGGCTTCTCTTAAAAAGAAGGAACACCCCAAAAATGAAGCAATAACAGTATAAATGTAGCCATTTGGCTGAGATAGACCTTCACAAAATCAGGTACATGATCACTATGTTGTCAAAATGGTCTTGCAATCACTTTGTGATCTCACTGAAGCTGCAGCACTGGTGCCATTATCTGCCTTTAATTGAAGCTGTCAAGCTGTCTTTGGTCCCTGGATGGTGGAAGAGAAAGGTTGATAGCTGTGGCTCCGTGCCTTGAAGAGCCTTTAGGGCTCTGGATTATCATCTGTGCCACTATTTTATTTTAAGCACTATTAATGGAAGCCTGGATAAAGTTGAGTGTCAAGGCTGGAGCAGAGAAATGACTGCATGCCACATGGCAAGTCAAATATGTTCACTCTGTATAGTTGCTTGGATACAGAGGTTCAGAATTTGGAACTCTGGCTGTTGTTCTACTCATAATGTGGTAAGTCACTGATACCGATTTGAGCCTTCTAAAATCATGATTATAGATATAGTGCTTCATACCATCTGACTCCAATGTCAAAATTTCTGGCAGTAGTAGTTCTTCCTCCTCTGGTACCAAAGTTCTTTTGAAGTCAAGGTTGTCAACCTGCAATTCCAGGACTTTATGAAGCTCTTAAATTCATTTTTATACCCCCCCCCAAAGTTCCTCTTGATCTAGCTGCCTAAAATTTGTACTTTTCATATCTCACAAGTTTGAAGCAAAAAAATTAAAAATTAAAATAATACATAAAATCAATATGCTATAGACATAAATGAAAACAAGAAAGAAGTTTTTAAATTTTTTCCATAAATTCAGAGCAAGCAGTTCCTACCAATATGTGTGTAATGGCCATAACCAACTCTTAACTTTCAACCACCATTCCATCAATTGCCTACTATTTTAACTGGAAATACCTTTGTTTAGTCTTACAGTTTTAAAGAAGAAGTGCAAATGCTGCTCTTTTCTTTTGTTATTTCCTCTGTAATATGATCATCTGTGAAATCCTGAATATTTTCTTTGAACCTAAGAGTTTAGAAACATTTTAAATGCTCTACAGAGACACTTTCTGTGATGGAAACTTTCCTGGGGATACAGGGGATCAGAATAGAGTAAATTCATCTGGTTCCCTGCCTGTGTTTATAAACATTTGCAAACAGTTGGAAATAGATGTACCAAAACATTTTAATTTAATGCCACACACAATTTAGCTTTGACAGAAAAAGAAACTCTGGAACATTTAAAAATATGCGAGAACAAAAGCTATAAGGTAAGAGAAATGCCCTACTCATATCAAATAAAAAACAATGGTTGTGATTTGCCAAAATATATCTTACAGACCAGAGAATGCATGATCGAGAGTGTAGTATAAACTATTACTTTTATATGGTGTCCAGAATTATGGAATAAATTATCAATTGGTGAAATGACTTTCAGGCAAAACAATATGGATATGTTGATGTTTTTCCAGTCATACTCCTAGTTTCTTCAGAGCACAACTAAAAGTGAACTTGGTAAAAGACACAATGTCCTTTTGTTCAATGAAAAATAATGTCCTCAACCAATTGCTACCAACTGAATAGATGACAGAAGTAAAGTGATTAGTTAAAGACTGATTGTGGATGTTCTGTACCACTAAATATAGACAAAATATATATATTTTTTTTGCCAAGTTGTTTCAGACCTGTTTGGAAAAAACTAGCTGCATTACCAGCAAAACATCAACCTATATTCATTGCCTTACATCACATTGCCAAGAAGTGATGAAAATCTTCACTCTCTAATATTTCCCCCCCTCTCTGTGTTGTGTGTGTGCCTGTGTGTAACAGATGACTGAAAGACATAGCTTACCTAATAAAAGAATTGTGTAACGAGTTTGGGTATGATCTATTTGTAAGGCTCTACATTCATAATATTTAAAAATGTTAAACAAGTAGCACTTTTTCAACTTTCTAAGTGTAAATAGCAAGATACTGTGATAGAAATGTGAAACACAAGCAAGACAGGTTTTCTCTTGTGGAAACTTCATTTAATTGAACAGAATGTTTGTATAAGCACAATACTGCTTATCATTTCGTTTCAATAGACCTAAAACAGATCTTCTCCAAAAATTCATACCATTCAACAAAAAAAACTGCTGTCTTTAAACTGAAGTTATTCAAATTGTATGCATGACTTATATTTATTTTTTATACATAGTTAGCCAATGATTCACTGTATTTTAACCAATATTTGCTAATTATTTTACCATTTTTTTACCTTGCAGAATTATGTTTAAGATTTGAGATATTCTAATCTGTGACATCTAATAAGTTAAGAGTTACAATTGTGTGAAATTAAAGACATTAAATATGAATATGTGTTTTTTTACAAACAGAGCTTTTGAATTCAGTACACTCTTTGTTGCACACTTTTTCAGATGACGGTTGCGGCTGGTACGAGCATTGAGAATAACATTCAAAGGACCATATCCTGCCCTAATGTATGTTTTGCATGTCTTAGATTCTTGTCTTCTTTTAATGCAAAATTTTATTAATGTGAATTTACTGTTGTCACCACAACAATATTCATTTCCAACATATGTTACATATTTTACTACAAGTAAGGTTTCATTATGGCTTCCAAGAAGAGTCTCTGGTTACATACCATAGTTCTAAGTTGCTTTCTCCCAGTTCTGTGTTCTTTCACATAGTGGTTTTCCTACCCTATCGGGCCAGATTATTCAAAGGGCTAATATTAACCCTGAATCATATGCTTGTAGTACAATATATCTCCCCCACAGTTCACTACTACTCAGTAAACCTCCCCCTACACATACATTTGCAGTTTGCAACAAATTGGTCAGATCTGGAAAGTAAATTCAAAAGAACAAAATGTAGCCATATACTCCTCACAAAGTATATATGTATAAGGCAGAGTGTTGGGCTCCAAATGAGTCAGAAAGCACCCAGAGCCCGACACAGTGGTTTAAAAAATATTTTGAAACTACCATACATACTTCTACTAACTGTGTAGCTGTATTGTTTTAATTAACAATACAATTTATTCATACAATTTATTTGAGTCAACATCAGTTGGGTTAGATAGAGTTTATGCTCATATAAATTGATTGATATAAAAATGTATAGCATAAGTGGTTCTGAGATCTGAAATAAAATATTGACTTAGCATGAAAAGGCACAGAAATACTGATTGATCTCATGAAAATGATGTCTATCATTAAAATATAACATTTAAAAAAATAAAGATACTGAAAATGGCTAAAATTTACCTATCAAGCAATTTATAGTTACAGATGTATGTATAGTCATATGTATGCATATATAATGCATATATATATGCATATGTACACATATATGTAGATATACATATACACAGAGAGAGTATATATACACACATGTACCCTATTTCACAGTATGTATTTTTGTTGTATTTTTATAATTTTACCAGAATCATTATAATATAAAAGTTGCTTTATTTGTTTATTCATTGCAAACTCCAGAGCCATCACCTTCCCTTTCTTTATTAGATAGCCTTGTTAGGCTGTTTTATTGTCATACAGGAAGTCCCTGCTTACCAACTACCTCATTTAGTGACCATTCAAAATTACAATGGTGTTAAAAAACCCAACTTTGCAATGAATTATTTCATTTAAGACAGTCGCAGCATACGGTGGTCTCAGAATTGCTACTCAGGCACTTCAAAAGAGCATATATTTATTTATAACTGTCGCAGTATCTCACTGTCATGTGGTTACCATTTGTGTGCTTCTCAACTGGTTTGCAACAAGCAGAGAATGGAATCAAATCTCAAATTGCAGTCACGTGATGTGTCACCTAACCATAATGTTTCATTTAATAACCAAATGTGAAATGACATTGTAAATCAATTGTGAAGGCTAGTAAAGGAGTTGCTGCTCCCAATTGTGGTCACTAAGCAAGGACTACCTGTAAAGCTTTTTTAAAATTAGCTATAAGCAAAACTAAGACTATCTCACAAGGCTGGTGAGAATGAAGGTTAGTTATTTATTTCATTTAAAAGACTTAAATGGCCATCCTTCTTAAAAAAAAAAAGCCTCACAGATCAGGGTAGCTTCCAAAGCAGTACTATCATTTCCCAAGATGCATTTAGTACATATTATTTTGGCTTTAGCTGTAAACAAAAGCTCATAAGAAACTGCTACTTTCTCTTCTATAGCAATTTATTCTTTGGTGCTTGCTTAGTTGATCTATGCTTTTCTTCATTGAGAGATATATGTCTGAAATGCCCACTGTATATATGCCCATTTGGCAGATCAGAAAATATATGACAATACTGTAGCATTAGGCTCCTGCTGTTGATTGTATAATATGTTCTGGGTGGAACCATGTTTTATGAAGATATGCTTAATCTGGATTTCCAGAATAAAGTGACTGGTATATTTCATCATCTGCTATCCAGAAAGTGAACATAATAAATGAAGGTTGGTACACAAAGCTTTTTGACATCCATGGTTGCCAGGAATATTTTCTGGAAGATTGTCGAAGTATTTCTTTCCTGAGAAAATCAATAACATCACACAAAAATTGTTATTTATTGATTAAAAAAAAATTAGAAACTGCCCATCTCACTCATAGAGTGATTGTACATTCATTTATTGTAACCAAACATCTGTAATGTGCAATGGCTACAGCAGTGAACTATGAAGAATCTAGGACTGTTTGATTTGTATATCTGGGATCATAGATAAGATCTATATTGAAAATTACTGATACGGTTGTGCATTTGCTCTTATATATCTATGGTAAAATTCATCATCAGATTTGGTAATTTGTTATAATATTCCTATATCGAATATGAGGATAGAGGCTAGTATTTGACATTCAAGCATTAATTTGTTCCACCCATATTTATTAATTGTTGAAAATGAATATCTTTATGTATTTCTTCTCTCACCATATACATCTGAACAGACATTTCCATATTTTTTCTTCCATGGTATCTGATTCTCAGAGACTGTGGACTACAGTAGTTTTCTTGGCAAGATTTTTTAGAATTAGTTTGCCATGGTCTGGCCCAAGATTACCTAGTTGGCTTCATGCTCAAGACAGGATTGTAACTCACAGTTTCCTGGTCTGTAAGCTGGTGCCTTAACCATTAGGCCAACTGGCTCTACAAAAAAGGTTGAATTATCAGTTATAATCAAGAAATATCAAAACACCTACAGCTGCAACATTTTTTTAAAGAATGGTTAAAGGAGCAGGACATTATTACTTGAAAGTATCAACCAAGAGTTCCAATAATTAAACTAAATTCCAACATAAAAATATTCAAAAATTGTTTAAAAAGTAAATTCTTATGAAAGTTTAGTAAGTCTACCACCATTTGACTATTCAGTGTTCTAACTATAGTTTAATGGAAGCAGGGCTTCCAGGGGAGAACAGCGAAGCGGACGCGTAGCGGAAGGAGCGGATGTATAGCGGATACGTAGTGGTTGATGCGGATGCATCACGGACGCCTAGAAGATGCATAGCAGATGCGTAGCGGATACAAAGCGTTCACTGTGCATGTGGGGAGGATGAATTGCGAAAGCTCCGCGGATATAAAAGGAGGCAGCTCGCAAGCAGGTCACCATTCAGAGGAAAGACCTGCTGCCAGAGACATCTTGAGAGAACACCATGGGGAAGAAGAGGAAGCCTGTGCCTACTCCTGCCAGCCCTGGCAAGAAGGACAGAACCACCATCCCACCCCCTGGCGGTGACTCTGAAGCTGCTGGTGCTGCTGGTGGTGGTGGTGCTGCTGCTGCTCCTGGTGTTGCTGGTGCTTCTGCTGCTGCTGCTGCTGGTGCTTCTCCTGCTACTGCTGGTGCTTCTCCTGCTGCTGTGGTGGACCAGCCCCAAGGCCCTCAAAGCCATGCTGCTAAAGGCCCTGAAGCCCCTGCCAGCGGGAGGAAGAGGCAAGGCAAGGAGAAGGGGGAGAGGAAACAGTACTCCATTTCTGAGGACCATGAGGAGGAGGTACTGGAATGGCTGAGGGAAAATGAGTACCTGTGGAGGAAGGGCCACAGGCTCTATCGCAACACCAAGCGGAAGCAAGCAGCGTGGAGAGAGAAGGTGGAGAGCCTGGGCTACACTTCAGATGTACTCCTGGGGTGGTGGAAGCATATGCACACCTGGTATGGCAAGCTGCACCTGAAGAAATCCGGGCAGGCCTCTGTCAAGCTCACTGACCGGGAGACCTATGTCACGGCCAGGTGCAGCTTCCTGGAGGGTGAGATCCACCACCAAGGAGTAGCCCCTCTGTCAACCCTCTCCCTCAGACAGCCCACAGAGAGCCACTCCTCTTCCAGCTAGGAGACAGCTACCTTGTCCAGGCAGGTGTTTTTGGAGGGCCCCACGACAGAGACCCCCCCCCCGGCAGCTGCACTCCCCATGCCAGAGGATGTGGAGGATCCCCTGTCTCAGATGGAGCAAGAAGAAGCAGCCACCAGAGACCAAGCCACACCCACCCTCAGCTCCACCTCCACAGAAAGCAGGCAGAGAGGCAGACCAGAGGGACAGAGCCACACTGTCCTCTTGGAGATCAGGAACACAATCAAAGCCAGCACAGATCTCCTCTCCCAGCTGGTCCACTTCGACATTCCATCCTCCAACCGCAAGCCCTTCATTACGTACATGAGCCAGACCCTCATGGACATGCCTGAGGCCCAGTACCAGGCAATGAAGGAGAGGATCACAGCTATTCAGCATCACCCTCCAGGCCCAGCTGAACCTGCTCCTACCCACTCCAGGTCTGCTCCTCCACCCCAGGCGATGTCACAGCCCTTCCATGGATTTCAGCAGCCCCTTGCCTACCAAGCCTACCACTAGCAGGACTTCCCACAGCAGAGGCAGCCCTTCTCATTCCACACCCAGGTTCCTCAGACACCACAGATGCCTCAGCTGACCCAGCTGCAGACAAGACAGCCCCACTACACTTCTCCTTCCTCCACCCCAAAGCCAAGCCCTTCCTTAGAACATCTGTCATCAGTCTTGGGCCTCACATCCCAGGTACTTGAGGAAGGGCCTCTCAACCTCATGGGACTGAGTCAGCTCTCTGAGAGCTTCCTGCTCACACCATCTCCTGTTGTACTCTCGGGGCCAGGCACCCCAATGGCGCCTCAGACCAGCAGTCACCTCCACAGTCCCTGGCCCCTTTACATCTGAGACCATGGGCACACCTCAGAGTGACTGAGAAGAGTGCCAGAGACTGAGTTGTGACCTGCTCACTTTATCTTTGCTTAAGACACTTTACTTGGGTCATTTTCCTTTTTAATAAAGTCATACAGTTTGTTGTTAATAAAGGTTATCTTTGCTTCACACACTTGGTTCATTTTTTTTACTTAATAAAGTGTTGGGGAAAACTTTGAAAAAAGGGTTAAGCCTTTGCATGCTTGTGGGATTTCTAAGGATATCTGTGGGATGGATAGCTGTGGGATAGGTAAGGATAGCTGTGGGATTGGAAAGGATAGCTGTGTGATAAGGATAGTTGTGGGATGGGGAAGGATAGTTGTGGGATAGATACACCTCCAGTGCAAACATAGTGGGACTGCATGGTCCATCCTCCCAGCTGCCACGCCTATGGCCCTTTATTATCAATAACAATGTAATCATTGATCAACACATTTCAACATAAACAAAACTCTTTATTCATGCCCTATTCATTGTAAGGCCACTCAACAAACATGGCACAATCTCATCAGTGTGATGAGACAGGCTGAAGGAAGCATCCATTAAGCATCTACCATCCTGTCTTGCCACTCCACTGCTCCAGCTGGGGAGTTGCACCAGTGTTTCAGGAGGTTGCGCTGATTCTTCCCTTCACATGAAGCTCTGTTGGGGCCTTGCACATCCACAGTGTCTATCAGGTTTCACCCTTGCCTCCATTCCCCAGGCTCCATGTCCCCATTGCCTTGTTGGAGGTCCACGAGCCTGTTCTGCAAGACTGGGTAGCGGGTGCGCATGAGATTTTGCAGGATGCAGCAAGCTTCCACGATCCTCCACACGGTCTCTGGGCGATGCTGCATGGTGGTGAGAAGTACCTGAAACCTGTTGGCCAGGCATTCTCCACCAAAGGCGTTCTCCACCACCCGCCTTGCCCTGGACAGCCTGTAGTTGAAGATCCTCTCTTCACGGGTGAGGAGTCTGGAGGTGTAGGGCTTCATGAGGTAGGTTCTGAGGGAGAAGGCGTCATCACCCACGATGAAGTAGGGCACATCTTGTGTGTCATTGGGTAGGGGGTCTGGATCTGGAAAACCCATGATGAGGTTGCTTTCCAGCCCACCCTTGAGATCACTGTCGTTGTATATCTGGGCATCTGAAGCTGATCCGTTGCCTGAAGCATCGATGTACATGAACTTGTAGTCAGCATCAACCATGGCAAAGAGGATGATGCTGAAGAAGCCCTTGTAGTTGAAATAAGTGGACCCTGACTTGTCTGGAGCTTTGCAGGCCATGTGCTTGCCATCTATGGCTCCAACGGTGTGGGGAAAGTTCCACCTCTGATACCACTGCTCTGCAACTTTCCTCCAGCCTTGTTCAGTGGTGGGGCACTTGAGGAGTTCCTCCAGGTATTCTTCGATGATGGCCTGCACCACTTCTCTGACCACAATGCTGATGGTGTTGTGTGGCACCCTCCAGGCATACTGCATGCTCCTGTACGTGGTCCCTGAGGCCAGGTGGCACAGAGTCAGTGCCACCTTCAGTCCAGGGTCCAGGCTGGGACGGAAGTTGGTGCTTGGCTTGGTCAACCTGGGTCTCAGACGCTCCACAACTTCGTCAAACATGGCTGGTGGCATCCTCATGAAGTGCTGGAATGCATGAGGGTCTTCATTCCTCAACTCCACCATCAGCTTGTCATAGAGTTCAAACTCCACTCTTCTCCCAATCCATCTTTGGACCCAGACAGCTCTTGGACGTCTCCTTCTCCTTGCGTAGAAAAGGTGAAACAGTCTGAAGAGGGCTTGGTTCTGGTGTTGAATGATGGTGGCTACCAAAAGGAGTGTGCAGTGACCATGGTGGACATCAATGGATGATGTGGAAGAGCAAGAGCAAGGCTGAAGAGGTCTGCACACCAGGGCTTCTGGACTGAAAGTGAGATCCAGGTGATTTCCTCCCCCTTTTTATAGGAAATGTCAGTTTTCCACTAGGTGTCCTTCCACATACTCTAGAAATCCTCCAGACATCCTAAATATCCGAGATATGTCCCCTATACGAACATTTTGTCCATTTTAATGCTTTATATATGAGATGCATCCGCTTACATCCTTTCTATTTCCGTGCTACTAACGCTGTTTGGACGTTCCGTGTACCTTTCGCTTCCTCCCTCTTTCCGCTTTCTGATGGAGCAGATGTGAATTGCGTGGATGTCCAGAGGATGCTGAGAGGATACATCGGACATGTAACGGATGACAACAGATGTAGAACGTTTGTTGCCCATATGTGTCGCGGATGTAGATCGTACATGGCGGAAAGTTCATCCGCTCAAAAAGTTTTGTGCAGCTCAAAACTTTTTGAGTGTATGAAATAGCAGTAGACGGATGTTTTACGGATAGAGCGTATGAAAGACGTACACAGTGAGTACACAACGGATGCATCGCGTTTTCCAACGGATAGCAAGCTTTTTTGTCCATTTTACATCCTCTTTGCATCCGTTGGTGCAGTGTGACATGGGCTTTAAATCCCAATTTCATTTTCATGCTTTGACAGTCTCACACTTATGTAAATAGAAGTCACATTGAAAGTGTAAAAGTTGGTGTAAATTAAAAATGTTAATGAGAAAAATGCAGATAATGTTCTATGATTTACACCACTTGAGCTTTTTAGAAAATTAGAAAAGCATAAAGCTTTTCATACAGTTTTGGCAATGATACATTGTAATGTTTATTTATTTTAAAATATCTATATATTACGAAAACTCTTGTGTCTGTAACCTTTCACTGGATGAAATGATGCATCATAGGACAAAATATTTTCAACCAAGGTGTCCCAAATGGACTAACTTACAGGAAGTGCCCCAAATCCCATTGCCTGTGGAATTGAAATTTAACATATTTTATAAAATATTTTATGATATAAAATTATCATAAAACATTTAATGACATGATAGAAAATGGTGTAAAACATTTCCTGTGATCAACTATTAATGCTTGAATAGACTGTATAGTTCAAGATGGGCTACTTTCAACTCAGATATGTGTTTGAATACTTCCCTGACTTTTTAAGAACTTTTCAAGAACATTAAAGCTGTGCCATTTTTGAAGGCATTGAGGAATCTGATCAGGAACTATCTCTGAAACAATGACCCAAAAGGTCATGGATTGTCTAGTATACTTTGATTGTACTCTAGGTTGTAATGGAGAGCTCTGTGCAGGCACAAATATTTTTTAAAAATGTTACTTTTCCCAACTTCACAGCAACATGGATTTATTATGTTACATTATAATCTATGATATGTAATCTATAATTGCTGTAAAATTGGTGCCATATTGGATTTAAAAGTCTTTTAAAAACTGGTATCAGTTTCTATAAGTGTATTTCCAATCATGCTTTCCTGATCATTGCTTTCTTTTAATATTCTATGTCCCTTCACAGACAAATACTTTAATAAAAGCTTAATTCATCATCCCACCCATTCCTTTTAAAAGTTTTCTGAGCCTCTGAAGTACTGTTTCACTAGTACTAAAAATCTAGAGGGTTGGCTGCTTACAACTTGCAACTAATGATCAAAAGTCCCAACCCAATGTTTTTACCTGTGCCATGTTCTATAATATCCTTTTCATAAGCATGACAAGTTAATTTATTCATAGTTCTTGCATACAGAAAACTGTATATATAGAACTTTATTCATGTCCTAGAGCAAGGCTGTCAAACTCGTGGACCATAGGCCAGATGCACTGTCCACGCCCATGCCTGGTTAAGCGAAGAGGGAAAAAAGTCGCGATATGTCACGTGATGATTCTGTGATGACAAGAGTTTGACACCCCTGCCCTAGGGTATTTTCCATTTCTAATTATGTAGAAGTGTATGATACATGTAAGTTGTGTATGGATCAAGAGTAGGTATATAAAGATAGGTATATATATAAATACAATATTTTAAAGTTGATATTACTCTTTAAGAATCCATTTAGAAAGCATAGATATTTTTAATTTTATAAAGTTTTGGATGCCTATCTAATTCATACATTCTAATGGTATCTTAAAGGTTAACAAATATTTTATCAATTCCTTTTTGTTTGGTATACACAACTGTTGGCAAAATTAGTAGGTTTTTAAAGGATGTGGAGAGAGATATAGTAAATTACCAGTCTAACTGGAAGCTTGCATTAATTTATAACACATATGCTTTGTATTGTCTTTCAAAGTATCATTGATATGTATGTTTATGGGGGAATTTATTAATATTGAGTGTGCTATGAACATACTTGTTACTGTCTGGATTATTTTGCCTTTTCCCCTTGTAGTTCAGGGTTGAACTATAAAGTTCTTGGTGCTCTCTGAACTTGATGTTTTGTTTATGGATGTTTCATTATCCAATTAGGAAACATCACTGTGAGTTAATGTGGGGTTTGTTGCCTATGTAAATATGGTAGTTTGTCATGCCACTTGTGGTAGGGCTGTTCTTTCCTCTTTGTTGGTTCTTCGGTGAGAATACTGTTTTCTATCTGTTTGCATGGCACCGATCTTTGTTTACCTGAGTGATGGCTGCTAGAGAGATATGTCCTTTTGCTTCCTTCATGGATTTTTATTGTCTTTTGAATAATATAATAATGCATGTGTGGTTTATCTCTTTATTTCTATTGATTGATTATTTCTCTGAATGGCAAGGAAGTCCCTAGTATTTTTGCATTTCGGTTGGTTGCTTATAGTTTTCCAACTGAAAATGTTGTTGAATCTGTTCAAGTATTCTTAGTTTCAGGAATTTTGTTATGTCATTTACAGAAAAGCACTAAAATTTTCACTTTTCTCTTATTGGATGATTGATTTGAGTGGCCAAGAATAGAAAAAATATGCAGAATGTACTGAAAGAAAAAAGTTTAAGGGGTCAGCTGAATGTTGTTTCTGAGGGTTTTTTTTGGGGGGGCGGGGTTTAAAGGTGCTTGTATGGGGATACAAAGACAAAGTGCAATAAATAATGCTACGTAGAATGCTCCCTTTCCAGCAGGGGCATCTTCCAACATACAACCTTTATTCTATCATTTCAACCCATTGTTTCAATACTTTCCACAAATAGGTATAGTATTAAGTGATCATGAAGCAATCACTTATTTCCTCAAAGTTTGTAGTGCAAAAGATCATTTAATTTTCATTCATACCACTTTGACTTCAATTCTACCTACATTCTGTGTCTCAATTTATGGATGGAGTAATAGTTCTTATTCTGATGTAATAAATTACCATGCACGAATTCTTTCATCAATTTTACCAATGCACCTCATCAGCTCAACTATTTCTTTAACATTTGTTTGGAAGTTGAAAGAGGAAAAATAATTCTTGGTGGGGATGGGGAGAAAAAAGATAATTTTTATCTGGGAGAAGATCCCAGGTGTGTCTTTGCTTTTTTATAGTATTTAGTATTTATTTATTTGTCAATTGCTTACAAGATACAGTATAAGAATAAATATAGTTTTGAATACATGAGATAGATACTTATAAGAAAAATAAAAAAAATAATAGGACAGGGACAGTAGGCACAATTGGTGTGCTTATACATGCCCTTACAGCCCTCTTAGGAAGGGGGTGAGGTCAATCGTAGACAGTCTAAGGTTAAAGTTTTTGGGGCTTGGGGAAGAAACCACAGAGTCAGGTGGAGTATTACAAACATTGACCACTCTGTTGCTGAAGTCATATTTTCTGCAGTCAAGTTTGGTGCGGTTAACCTTGAGTTTGTATCTATTGAGTGCTCTTGTATTGTTATGATTAAAGCTGAAATATTCATTTGCAGGTAGGACATTGCAATGTATGATTTTATATACTATATTTAGATCGGACCGGAGGCGGCGTACTTCTAGGTTTTTTAGGTCTAGAGTTTCAAGTCTGGTGGCATAAGGTATTCTTCAATGAGCAGAGGAGCGGAGAACTCTTCTTGTGAAATATTTCTGGACTTTTCCAATTGTGTTAATATCAGATACATGATATGGGTTCCAGAGTGATATGTCTATCAAATGTTTTGCATGCTCTAGTTAGCAGTATGATATTACCAGAGAAGCTACAAAGGATTAGATTAACAACTCTTAATGCCTTTTTGGCTATGTAGTAAGAGTGGGCTTTAGCACTTAGATCATTTGAGATTAATACTCCAAGGTTCTTGACAAAGTTTGGATCCTCAACAAGGTCTTGACTATTTAGCTTGTATTTTATTTTATTTTATTTTTCTGCCAATATGTAAGACAGAACACTTATTTGTTGAGAGTTGAAGTTGCCATTTGATTGACCATTCTGATACATAGTCAAGTTCTTTTTGGAGGATAGTAGTATTGTCTATGGTGTTGAATAGCTTTACATCATCAGCGAAGAGAATGCAGTTGCTCTTAATATGATCACAGAGGTCATTTATGTAGAGTATGAAGAGAGTTGGTTCTAAAACACTGCCTTGGGGGACACCACTGTTGACAGGTACAGAATTTGATAGGATGCTCCCAATTTTGACCATTTGTTGTCTGTTTGACAGGAATGTTTCTATCCAGTTATTCAGGTGTCCAGAGATTCCATAAGATTTTAGTTTTAGAAGTAGTTTGTCGTGTACCACTGAATCAAATGCTTTACAGAAGTCTTTGTAGATTGCGTCTATTGCTTTGCCCTGATCGATCTGTGTAGTCCATATGTTTTTGCAGTGTAAGAGTTGCAGATTGCAGGATAGTTTTTTTTTCCTGAGACCAAATTGTTTATTATAGAGTAGGTTGTTTGTCTCTAAGTGGAGCATATTGGATCAGTTAATAATTGATTCCATGACTTTACAGGTGACACAGCATAAGGAGATTGGTCTGTAATTTTCAACGAGGCTGGGGTCTCCCTTTTTGAAGATGGGAATGACCATGGCTTGTGACCATAGTTTTGGCAAGGAGCTGGTCCTGAAAGATTTTTCAAAGATTATGCTTAGAGGTTCTGCTGTGGCAGTGGATAGCTTTTTTAAGAAGTAGGCACATATTCCGTCTGGTCCAATAGATAGGGATGGTTTTAGATTGTGCGGTGCTTTTTCAACAATGTCTTTTTTTAAATTGATATGTATTAGATCATTGTGACTGTCTGTGGTTCGACTAGAAAGTACTGAGCTTGATCCATTGCTATTTACAAATACTGAGACAAAGAATGTGTTAAAGAGGTTTGCTTTGATGGTATAGTTGTTGCAGTCTTTGCCATTAGGTCCTTTCAGTGGTGGGATGGACCTTGAGTGTTTTAGTTTGTTGTTTACAAAATTGTAGAAAGTATGGGTAGAATTTGTGCGTAGAAGGTTTTCCTCTTGTTTAATGTGATAATAAGTGCATTCAGTTTTTATCTGGTGGCATAGATTTTTGTATCAGCTTTTGAAGTTGGCAACATGACCAGATTTGTTTTTTTGTCAAAGTACCAAGTATGAGTACAACATTACAACATGCATACTTACATACTACCTTTTAAAAATTCAATATGTAAACTAAATTATATAAGAGGAACTAATAATTATTGTGCATGATGCATATCATCAAGTTTTAATTACATACACTGAGCATAGCTAGTGAACTCTTCTGTGTGCATCAGTTGCTGAAAGCGAGAGGAGATTTTGATTGTGTTTTTGCAGATATTTTACTTGTGTTATATAGTATTCAATATGGCTTTTCAATACACTTGATAAGCAATGATTGCTGTCCTTTGTCACTACATTATTTTGCTTGAGTTAAGGAATCCTTCGTATATGTCCCCTTTGTTTCTTTCATTATTTTGAAAGAAGGAACTTTTAAAACATGGAAATCTGTTTTCTGCCAACTCCACTTGCTGTTGTATTTGAAGACTCTGGAGATTTACTTTCTGGACTGTGAATGTATAGCCTTTTAAAAACAGATATACCATACACCTGGGACATTACAACAATTACTTTTAACAGTTCTTTTTATCACTTAAAATCTGAAGGAAAAATAAGTTTTATTGTAGGTAATAGATTAATTTAGATTGCTGGAAGTTTTGCTATTAGCACAATTTTTTTTGCACTGATTGATGCCCAAGGTGTTTAATTAATGGCCAGAATGTTTATGTTTCTCTGCTATGCTTTTAACACTTCTCTAATGAGATGATCATAACACTTTAGGCAGGCTGCAGTATGTTTGTTTCTACAGGATGTCACTAATCTCAGTTTCTTCACTATCCTTGATCAGGAACATCTGTTGAAATAAGGCCCTGTGTTCCTCTTTTCTCTGCTGGGTCTTTGAATGTGTCACTTGCATGTTATTTTAAAAACTAAGACATATTTGCTGTGATTAACTATCCATTTGTAACTATTATTTCAGATCCCATTTCTGCCCTACAAGAAGCCAATCTAATGAAGTAAAATCAACATATGTACATAATTTCTAAGGTATCATTCATGAAAACTTGTAAGCCAGCTGCAATACATCCAAGAGAGGTTCTATTTAGATCATGTAAGTGTTGATCTATTTTAATAAGACAAGAATTAACATAGTGATCTTATGCTTACTTTAACAAATGCATTAAGGACAAAATGCATTTACAGTTAAGTCATTATATCAGTTTACCTAAGGCATGTTTTTTTCATCTGTCTTAGTTACTAAAGGGAGAAACTTCATAGCTTAATAGTAGAAAACTTCCACACAGGAAGTCCCAGATCCCATCAATCAAGTGATATCTGAAATGGAGGGACATCACAAGTGCAGATAATGCAGTACAAACAATGCAGTAGAGACAGTACAAACAATTGTTTTTATCCATTATAAGGCATTTTTCTCTATAGCACAGAAGATAGGTTTCTACATGTGATGTTGCCTATGTAACAAGGATCAAGCAATAGACATAGAAGGAGAAAAACCAAAAAGGAAGCATTGCTTTTCTACTTAGAAGTCAGTTATGATTCTGATAATCTTTCAGCCATCATGGAAAACCTGTATTATTATAGTATTAGTTTAACGATATACAAATATAGCTATACTAATACTATACAGACTGTCATTGTCGTCTCCTCCTCCTCCTCCTCCTCCTCGCTAGGCATTGCGATGTTAAATAGAAGCACGGGATAGTGGAAAAAGTGCACTACCACTGGTTATTTTGGCAAAGAAGTACAGAAATTGTAATTATGGGTTAGTTTTGTTCCGCTACAAAAAAGGAGAGGAATTTCTCTGCAGAATATTTGTTGTCATAAATCACTCAAATATTTATTAGACCAGCATAAAACACCTGTTAGAAAAATTACATCCATTTCAGTAATAATTAACACAATATTGTAATATTAAAATACTAAGATCACTGTAAATATTATTGATAATTCTAAAACTATTAGTTAAGAAGGAAAAATGTAAACACAAATATTGCTTAAAAAATAAAAAGGATTCTCAGTTAATTTATTCAAGCTCACTATCCTTATTATCTGTTTATAAATTTTAATTGTTTCTGAACAGAATCTAGTGATATAGTATGTAATAAACAGTTCCTTATCCTAGGAGAGAAAATCAGCAAAGATATTTTCATTCCAACCTCTAACATATGTCAATACCGGAAGAATGAGTTTCTCAACTATATTAGTCATATGGACAATGTAAAGGAGCTTGTGTGATAGTTGTCAGAGTGTTTACGTTGTATGGATAAGTTATCATAAATTTGGAGATTTAGGTGACTCTCATCCAGAACTGAGGAAGGTAAAACATAAAGCCTAGCTTTGAGAAAGCCTCTTTGCTCAGCTGGATTCCCATCTAAAATAATACTGCTGGCAATAGTGTGGGCTGGAATATAGCTAACTCCATTCTGGAATTATGTATATGTACATAGGATCTTTTATCTAATTATTCTTTTGCTCTTGAGGGTATTCCAAAAGGTGCTTAGATGGTGAATCATTAGGAGTAAGTTTCCCCATAATTGTGTGTTTCCATAAGGATTGAAAATGGCCTGACAGAATTAATGAAATCAGTCTTGACAGGAAGAAGTGGCCTTTGAGCCAATAAGTCAGTATTAGTAGCCATGCCCTCACCTTTGCTTTTTTGTTGCTTAATTCCTTTCTGAGCATCAAATTGGATATAGTTCTAGGCACTCAAAAAATGGTTCATAAAATTTAGTATGGCTTCAAGTGATTTATACTGAGGGAATGATTCCAACTGAATATCAATGCACAGCTGAGCCAAGGGTTTTGCTATAAAACATTTTATAGCTCCTTATATGCATTCAAATAAAAGGGGGGGATAAAATTCATAATACCGTAATTGTACTCCTTTCTGCTTTTGAAGCAACACAGTCTGCATCTCCAGGCATCTGTAGGCTGGAACTCTACCACCAAATGCTTGAACCTTTTAGACTGATCAGTTTCCTTCCCTTCAAGGATCCATTTAAATCTTCCAATTCCTCCCCCAAAACCACCATTTTGTCTGATATCAATTATTGACAAGTGCTCTTGGCAGAAATGGGTTGAAGTTTTTGAGAGTAAAGGTTTCAATTGAGTTTACAGGCATTGGTGAAAGGATAGCCACCTCATCAGGTTTTAGAAATTCCAGCAATCTTATTGGAGGTTGGAATAGATATTATAGTTATTGCATTTACTTTGAACCAAATGTTGCTATACATCTTAGCATTATACTGTATGATACTTTGCTAAAAATATATATTTACTAGCTGGATACCTGTGCTTCGTGACAACGCTATGTGATTGGGCTATGCAAGAGAAATCTGGTTCAAAATCCATTGGCTCAGTGGTGGTTGGTGATTAAAACACATAAGAGAATATATCACTCCTACCACTTTGAGTCTGGAAGCAGTTCCATAGGTGGAAGACGTAGACATTTTGGTGAGATACCAATGTTTAATATCATAAGAAGCCCCAGACTTTTCCTGAGCGAAGGAATGGAACATCTGCCAGTTTGAACTGAGGTAACGGAATGTGAGGCAACTGGCAGAGAACAAGCTATGCAGGAGATATCTGGTTCACAATCTGTTGGCTCAATGCTGGTCAGTGATTGAAACACATACAGGAATATCTCTCCTACCGCCTAGAGTCCAGAAGCAGTTTCATAGGTGGAAGGTGTAGACATTTTGGTGAGGTACCAGCATTTACTACTATAAGGAGCCCCAGACTGCTCCTGAGTTCTCCAGTACCCTCTGATGTTCTGCCATGGAGAAGATGGCTATTATATCAATATACCTCAGTGTGACGCAAAGACCAAGGGTCCTCTTAAGAAGAACATGTCTGCTGCTGACTTTTACAGCTACAGGATAATGGAGTGTGATAGCGAAAAATGCTGTTCCGCAACCTTGTGAGGTAACTGGCAGATGGGACAGAGTTCTTTTCAGGGGGGGGGGGGGTAGAATTCCTTAGCATCAGGGTGTGTAAATTACTGTAACAGTAATGATCTGATGGTCATTTCAAAAAATCCTTTCTTAGCAAGAACCTAGAAGCCAAGAGGAACATCCATGCCAAATTTCAAGTTTTAGGCTTTGCAGTTCTGGAGAATTTGTGATGAGTGAGTAGTATTTGGCTTTTATATGTATAGATTGATTGGAACTTGTGTTAAAATTAACTTTTCAGTATTTGAGAGTAGTGTGATCAATTTAGTCCAATTCAGCAAATCATTGATTAATGACTATGCTATACACAAAAACAAAATATTGAGAGAAAATCCTAAGGATAGGTATGTAGTGCATCACTGATTCCCAGCTAACAATTCAATCAGGATTGAAATATTCTTAGTTGCAACAGATAATTAAGTGTTGGAATGGAGAGAGACTATAAAAGTGGAAAGAAAAGGGAGCAATTAAATGTTGCATACTTGAGCTTCAATGTTTTGATGAAGTTCTCACTTTTAATGTCTATGACATTTGGAACAAGTTTAAATTTAGAAGTGCAGTTTTTGCCACTTTCCAGCTTTTCGGGGGTGGTGGTGTTTCTATTCAGTAACATATTAATATTTAGTAAAGCATTTAACTAAGAAAGCCATGTTATAACTTTAATTTTATCCTGGATAAAAGCTGTCAAATTCCTGAATCTCAGTTTTTGTAACATAGTGTGAATGATGAAAAGAAATTTTACACTGCACTGCATTGTTTAAATTATTTGTTCAAGATTACTTGTCTATGATACACAACTGTGATGCTTGAAATTTTTTGGTAGTATCTAATATTTGCCCCTTATTCATAAATAAATAATTAAAATATTATATTAAAAGATAAAACTCATATTTCATAGAAAAAACATTGAACTAATTGGGACCTACATAACTGTGAGCCAAAAAGATTTTGTCGGACACTTGATTTTCCAATTTTACTTAGCAAGCTACTTTAAAATTTTCTATAGGAATAATTTGTCATATGCAATTAACTATAACCCTATAAAGAAACAAATTGTAAAAAAAAACTGGACTTGAATGAGCCTAAGTATTCTGATGTTTAGTCTGTAATCCCAGAATAATACTTTAAACTATTGAAAGAATGTTTTTTTTAAAAAAAACATATTGTAACTGGATTAGTGGAGACAAGAACCATTTCATTCTTTGAGGAGCAAAATATTAGTATATGTGCTTAAGAAAACATTTTAACTGATTTTTCTCCTTTAGAAAAATAAATTCTCTTTGAATTAGGCTCAGCTCTTCTGTACAGACACTTATTGTAAATAATGACTGTCAACACTATTTATCAGCCACTGATGTATCTTCTACTTTTTGGAATTTTGTTCTCCAGGGTTAGCCTTAAATAGACAAACATCTTGGTTTTATACAGCCAAGATTTCCATGTTTTTCCATCCCTTAAGATAAGAAAAAGCAACATAGATTCCTCTAGATGTTGAAGTCCCATTCTTCTCAGCCCTAAGCCAATTCAAACATGAAAGATATTATCATTGCTCACTCCTGTCTTAACTGGAGCACATTAAAGTGCCTTAGGTCCATTTTTGTCTCATCTCCACCTTTGTACTGGGCCTTAAAAACTATGGTTATCGAATTATGATCATTAACCTTTCAGTCCAGTCCTTTTTTTGAAAGCTTCATTTTGAACACTGAATTTGTGAACTCGCCTTTCTTGTGCAATTAAAACATTTGGTTTAGAAACCTATAAAACTTACTCAATTATTTTGCATGTGGCACATTATAAGAAAATTCTTTACACAAACCTGCTTTTATGTTACATGTAAGTTCTGGATCTTTTCACTGTTACAACTAGCAATAAGCTTTTAACAAAAAGAATTCATGTTTTGGCAAATAATCATTTAGATTTGCTTTAATAAGTAAGCAGATAAAGATAGCCATATGTTCTTGGAATAGGGATTGGGAATTTTATTTTATGTTCGCAAGGAGTAGAAAGATAATGGGAAGACATTGTTTGAGTGATATTTTTGGTACTGTCCCATTGGGTAAGTGGAGGTAGCTAGAGAAGGAATATTGATTGGTTTGTACTGTTCTCTGTTGGTTCTCTGTATCTCAAGAGCTGCAGCTGTGAAGGGTAGGTAGAGGAAGCTATATGGTATTGTATGCAATATATGCACATATAATTTATATTCCACCAATTTCAACAAATTCTAGGCAATACATACAAAAGTATAAATATATTAAACCAATAATTAAAAGCTGAAAGGATAAATTGAACTGTCTTATTAAAAATTAATAATCCCAGCTCAGACTCAATTTTTACCACTTTCTGGAATGTTAAAGGTATACAAGCTTGCAGAATTTCTGTGGCAACATTGTTCCAGAAAGATGGGCTATTACTGAGACAGGCTGTTCGCCCAAGGGACCCATAATATTTCTTCCCAATTTGATTGAACAGGACAGGAATATTTTCACTGGAGGAATTAGTCTTCTATGGCCAGGATCTAATCTGAGCTTTTGAAAGGGAAATTATGCATTTCAACAGTTCCTGTCCTTTGCTGTTTCATGTATTGGTGAAATTATTACTGCTGATTAATTTAATAACTTAGATTATTATGGTGTTGTTTTGTAATTGTTGTTGCAACCCTGCAGTTTCTTTATGAATTTAATGGTGTAGTTCTGTCTGTCAAACAGTATTAGTTCTGCAGCAGTTTCTGTCTTGAGGCTGCTTAAACTATGACTGACCATGCAATATATCTAGGCGAAAAAATAATTCTAGATGACAACATCCCTTTTTCTGTGCATCTATGAGATAAATATGCAGCAAAGATTATTATCATCAAAAGTTGTTACATAACAAGGTAGAACTAAAGTTTGCATTTTAAAATTTTAATTTAAATATTTGTTAGAAGATTCTGCTATTATGCACTTCCTAATGACAAGCTACATGATCATTTTTAAGATAATGTCTAGGCCAACAAATTTGTTTCATAAAGCATGATTTTGTGCTATTATTTTGTATCTCTCAAGATCCAAGCCTGATAGATTAATCTCATTTTAAATATGAAAAATAAGTTTTATTCATTTCTTTTCACAACAGAGGAGCCAAAATGCTTAGCTCAACTCTTAAGGGCTATCCATTTGATGTAGTAACACCCACACATGGGCTGTGTCAGATCTCCCAGGGTTTCCCACATCCCCCCTGAAGCACTTCTCTCTTTTTACATGGGACTCTGCTTAACAACCGGTGAGATCACTTAACAATCACAACTTGGGGTGTAGGAATTGTGGTCATTGACTGAAGCAGTCACATGATATTTTGTTTCACCTCTTCACTGAGATTCCAATTGTGGTCGTAAGTTTATATAACTTATATATAACATGGGAGAGTATCTAAAAACTCATATCTAGTAAAGCCATGTTGTAGGCTCCCTGTTTGCAAAAGATCCTTAGGCCAAGCTAGAAGGCCATAGAGTTAAGGTCAATCTGAGCTCAGGGGGATGATGTTCCAAAGAGCAGGTGCTATGGAAGGAAAGACTGTCTTCCTGGTCCTACAAGATGGACATGCCCTTCCTGCCAGACCTGAGTACATCTAATGGAAAAAAGGCAGTCCCTCAAAAATGATAGAAATTTTGCTAGAATTCTCACATACATTTTAATTAATTTTAATGTATCTGCATTTAATCCAAGCTCAACTGCCATTTTGAAGGCCACTTTTGAAGACTAAGGTATATTTTCTTTTGGAAGCATGTTAGGTTTGTTTATCTGTTTTAATGTACTATCCTTTGCTTTGTTAACTGACTCATTTAACAAAATTCTGTTCAATGCAAACTATATCTTTAGGAACAGAGAAAATGAATGTTCTGGCTATATTCTTGTATGTTGAAGAAACTCAAAGCAAGATTGATATTCCTCTTTCTAAAAACTATGCAGAAGACCCATGGAAATTCTGATGTACTTCTTTTAAAGCGAGAGTGCATATTGATTCTCCCATAATCCTTTAGAAGCTGTATAAGACTGATAGGTGGAACCACAATACAAAATTTCATCTCCGTTTTGCTACCAGCCTCCTGCCCCACTTTCTCTGAGAGAGAGGGAGGGAGAGAGAGAGAGAGAAACCAAAGAAATAAGACTATTGGAACAGAGAGGCTTTTACCTTATCTATGGCCATAAATAGGCACTTCAGTCTTGTCTGTAACTTCACCTTTCCTTCTATTGAGACTGAGATTAGGATTATAAGGAAGAAATAACCAGAAGCCATTTTAGCATCTGGGCCATTTTAGCCAACCTTAAAACAAAAACTAGTTTTCTGCTCCAACAATCCTTCTAGGTAATTGGGACCAAGTTGGCACCATTTGTTTCCCAGTGGTCAGACAGCTGACTCGTTGAGTACTGAGAAAATAGTTTTGAGGCTCCAAAGTCTTACTGCCTTCACAAAGATCAAAGAAACCAACTGTGGTGCATATGAGACTAAGAGAGGTCATTGAAAATAATATTGTATACTTTTCTGTCTTTTTAAAAGGCACAACATAAGTGAAACAGAACTACTGAGCTGTTTTAATTGCACATGACTTATTTATAATTATTTTAGCAGGGGGTTTTTTTGTTATGTAATACACTAAAAATGAATTGCCAAAATCATTTTATGGAATGACTTTTGCATGACAAATTATTGTGAAGACATCTCACGAAGAATAAATACCTTTCCATAATCTGAAGATATTGCTTTGAATGGAAGGATAGTAATTTAAGTTGAGAAATGTAAGAATTCACATCCTTCATTCTTTGTTTATGTTTATATGTGTGTTTCTGTGTATATACTATCTGCAGAGTTATTTTATTTTAGCCCATGGCTTTACTGCCAACATCAGGGAGCATTAGTTTTGTTCCAGATAAGTCTGTAAAATACACATTGCTGCCTATTGAAATGCATTTGTGTTTGCTGTGTTTGAACATATAGAAATCTCATGACAAAGTTTTCTAAAGTTAAGCACTGAAAAAAAAACATCAATCTAAATGCTTATAGATATCTAAACGTTGTGTTTTATGGCTGCTATATTTCTGGATCTATCAAAATATGTTCTGACCTCATTTCTGTCTGTTTGACTCCTCTTGTAGCGTAGTTGTGCCTAATTCCATTGAAATAAATATCAAAAATAAATACCAAAAAACCCAAGTTCCCTTGGTTTAATTCGATCAGCCAGGTCTCTAAGAAGCTTGGCAAATATTTCTAATTTTGAGGAATTCAGTGACACTCCTTCCATCTTATCAAATGAAGCCAAAATAAATTGTGGAGTGTTTGAAAGACAGATCTTTCACACTTTTTAGCAGCTTTCTGAATCAAAATAAATGTTTCTCCTTTTCTTTCTTTTTTCTTCTTTTTTTCAATTCTCATAGAATTTCTCTTTACCAAGAAATATTGAGATAATGGAATGGGTTATAAGAACTCTAGCAACTGAACAAGTTTGAATCTAGAACCAATGTACCTACTGTGTATTACATTGCATGAAATGCTCTAATTTGCTTTCTAACAATGACTATTTTTGTGGCTGAGATTAGGTAGATCACTTTACCAAAAACAAGAAAATCTGCATCTTCGCCACATAAGTTCAAGATTGGCAGATGACATGGCTATTGCTATCCTTCTGCCACTTTATGAGTACTGTTCGTATTACTGCTCCCCCTCATAAAGAGTAGAAGTAGTCCTTGAGTCCTTGACCACAATTGAGTCCAACATTTCCATTGCTAACAAGACAGTTGTTAAGTGAGTTTTACCCCATTTTATGGCTATTCTGCTAAAATTGTTAAGTAAATCTCTGTAGTTCTTATGTTAGTAACGTGATTGTTAAGTCATAAATTTGCAAAGGTGGTCAGTCACATGACCCTAGAGTACTGCAACCACTTTAAATACATGCCAATTGCCAAGAATGAGCATGAAAAACAGTCACGAGATGCTTCTTTCAGTGTCATTGTAACTTCAAACTGTCACTGAACAAATGGTTGTAAATTGAGGACTACTTGTATTATGTGAGTCATGTCCACCATATCATGCTCTATATCAAGAATATCAAGAAGCAGATAATTTCCACTGTTCCTCAAAATTCTTCTCCAATTTGTAATTTTTAAAATGGGTACGAGAAGGGCTCCTGAGTATCTCAGAGCCATAAAAGAACAATTTCAGCAATTACACATACCCTGAAAGTTGAACTCTTAGTGCTATGATTACTGCCCACAGGGAATGTTTCCAAACCTTCTCTTCAGGAATTCCTGCTATAGTCAGATAGAATTTGAAAATATAATCTGGGCTAGAATGTCCTCTGAACAAAAATAATGTGTAACAAATCAGTCAGTATGCCAATCATCCTGAAAATTAGGCCTTAGAGTGATGATGAGTCTTTGGAAACTTCATATTTTTCTTTCCATATCCATGCAGAGGTGGCTTATTTTCTAAGTTGTTGTAACTATGTATCATTTATGTGCTTTCAATTGTATATCAATGCAACTATGGATCATTCAGACATTTCAACATTGTATCATTTCACGTGTAATCATTAAGCTTCTGTCTTCTCAGTGACCTTTTACAGGGCACGTACAGGGACAAGGAGTCAAATATTTGCAAGAAATGGTTTATTCACTTGGGATTACATTGTCTGGCAGGCAGCTTGGTAAAGAAGAATATCCTGATCAAATATAATTCCTGCCATCCTGTCTGTCCTGATATCCTGCTGTTTTCTGAGTCATTGTTAAATTTGTATATTCCGTCTGACCTAGGCTTAACCTAGGTTCTGAATAAACAATCACCCTCCTTTGAATAAGCATAATAAAAGAGCTTGTACCCAGCCATTCTGGGCGCACTCATCCCGAGAAACTTCGTCTCCTGTCGTTTTTCTCTCCTTCGCTCCCTATCATGAGACGCCCATCTGATGCGGGATAGCAGATACCGCATTCTGGTGACCCCGACGTGATTCCCTAAGGGGGATACGCCACAACGCGCTCATATCTTACTCGCTCGATGCGAAGCTGTGCACATCATCGGATCTGAAACACGGTCTCGACTTTCATAAGTATGGGCGGAAACTTTTCTCAACAACAGACGGAGCATCTGAAGGAATTGAGGGAGTTAGTTGCCTCTTCTTCTAAATATTCTGCTAATTTAAAGGGCTCGCCTGTAAAAATTAAACCTATTGCTACATTATTGGCTTATGTGTGGCAACATTGTCCCACTTATCCAGAGAAAGGGTCCTTAAAAATCTCTATTTGGGAAAAAATTGGTGACTATCTCCATAATCCTCCTCGTGCACCTATTGGCATTTTGGTCACTTGGAGGAAAATTATGGAGGCTTTAAAAGTCCATTATAAAATAGAATTTGAATCTCCTCCACCAAATTGTGATAACTTTCCTGTCCTTCAACCTTCCGCTCCCAATGATCAAAAATCCTTAGGAGAGCCTCCCTCCATCCAATCCACTTCTTTAAAAGGAGAGCTCTCGTGTCCTCCACCACCCCCCCGAAAGGGGGGGGGGTGTTGTAAAAGCCATTCAACAAGCCTTTTAGAAATGGATGAGGACAATTTTTGGTCTGGGAGTCAGAATTAGAAACGGGGCAGGCAGCCAGCCCCACAACAAAGGCTGCTGAAAAATTGCAACTTTTTCTTCTTTCCCTTACGATCTTGTTGCTAATGAAACTGTTACTTATCTTCCTGGTGTTGCTGACTTTCTCTTTGTATTATACTTGTTCCATGTGGGTATGTCATGAAAATGCTACCCATAGCTTTCACTCTGTCACTTCTGTTTTGTTTACAGAACACTCTATCACTCGCTCTTTTGTTCCTTCTTTACTCTTCCTATGGAAAAGAACCTTAAAATCTTTTCCTCTATTCAAGCTAGATATAGGGGGACCTAAATGTCCTTCTCTTGTATTATGGATTCCTCCAACCCAACTAACATCCTTGATGAATGACCAAATTAATCTTCATTGTCATTATTGTAATTATTATCCTTTTTCTACTAATTGCATTCCCTTTTCATCTCTTAAATGTTCTACAACTAACTTGTCCATAGTCCTCTCTCCTACTTGTAATGCTTTTATATACCCAAACTCTGATCCTGTCAACAAACAACGCTTCAAAAGAACTGTCCATGACGATCCACAGAAGCCTCACAGAAAATATAATATTACTTGGACTATAAAAGATTTTCAGGGCATTCCTTTAAGCTCTACAACCAATTCTTCTCGCATAGAAGACTTCAACCCACCACTTCAATTTGATTTGGCAGAAATGCTTGTAGGCTCCACCGCCTACAACTCACCTTCTCATCCACCTGAGCCTAGTCATAAATCCCCATTCTTGCAACCCATAACACAAGGAGTTAACCCATTGATTCCAATGATCAAAGCTTCCTATGCCTTGCTGAACTCTTCAAACTCATCAATTGCCTCTACATGTTGGCTTTGTATTTCTGCCTCTCCACCTTTTTACGAAGCCATCGCTTCCCAAGAATCCATTACCAATTCCACATCAGACGAACTTTACCGTTGGAGGAACTCCACTATTACTGTTTCTTCCATCACTGGAGTTGGTTGTTGCTTAGGAAATATTCCATCCAATTACTCACAATATTGTCATAATGTTTCTAATGGCTATCATTGTAATGTATATCTTCCTAAGAACCTCCTTGGCCGCTTCCACACCATCGGAGGATACTCTGCAGTCTACACCACTTCAGGAGGAAATTTAACATCACGCCTGAAAGGAATGTATTTTATCCCTGGCAACAACTCTGTCTGGGCTTGTTCCACCGGTCTCACAGCATGTGTCTATGGGGATGAACTTATTAAATCCAAATCATTTTGCATTCAAGTATGGCTTGTACCAAAAATTAATGTGTATAACTCTGATGATTTTATATCCCTACAGGCACCCATGGAATACCCCCTCAGAGCAAAGCGAGAAATTATTAGTACTCTCACTCTAGGTTTACTGCTTGCTCTGGGCACCACGGGCGCAGCCACGGGCATTGCAGGACTAGCTGTCTCTGAACAAAAAATTACAGCTCTAGGTTCAGTCATTGATGATGATTTGTTACGAATTGAGAAGTCAATTACAGCTTTGCAAAACTCCTTGACTTCCCTCTCAGAAGTGGTCTTGCAGAATCGCAGAGGTTTAGATCTGTTATTCTTAAAACAAGGGGGATTGTGTGCTGCGCTAAAAGAAGAATGTTGTTTTTATGCTGATAACAGAGGGATTGTGTTGGATTCTATGAAAGAATTAGAAAAACACTTAAAAGACAGAGAAAACGAAAGGTTAAACATGTATAATTGGTATCAAGGCTTGTTTTCTATTTCACCATGGCTTACAACCCTTATAACTGCATTGGCAGGACCATTAATAATCATTATATTGATATGTATTATAGGACCTTGTTGTTTTAACAGAATATTGCAATTTTTGAAAAATCAATTATCCTCCATAACTGCTAATGTTAATGTGTTATTGCAAACTCATGTTAAGCCCTTAACACCGGATGAAAAAATGTCATTGCTGAGTTACCGCTCCTTGGACAACCCTGATGTTGACGGATCGCACCCCTGCCTAGATGACTGGGACGGTGAACATTTTAGAAAAAAGGTTCCTGTCTTCTTGGACAAGGAAGAAGATTCGTCATAAAAAATAAAAACAGAGGAGATGTTGTAACTATGTATCATTTATGTGCTTTCAATTGTGTATCAATGCAACTATGGATCATTCAGACATTTCAACATTGTATCATTTCACGTGTAATCATTAAGCTTCTGTCTTCTCAGTGACCTTTTATAGGGCACGTACAGGGACAAGGAGTCAAATATTTGCAAGAAATGGTTTATTCACTTGGGATTACATTGTCTGGCAGGCAGCTTGGTAAAGAAGTATATCCTGATCAAATATAATTCCTGCCATCCTGTCTGTCCTGATATCCTGCTGTTTTCTGAGTCATTGTTAAATTTGTATATTCCGTCTGACCTAGGCTTAACCTAGGTTCTAAATAAACAATCACCCTCCTTTGAATAAGCATAATAAAAGAGCTTGTACCCAGCCATTCTGGGCGCACTCATCCCGAGAAACTTCGTCTCCTGTCGTTTTTCTCTCCTTCGCTCCCTATCATGAGACGCCCATCTGATGCGGGATAGCAGATACCGCACTAAGTGTGGGAGAAAATTCTAACCATCAATTATTAGGTGCTGACAATACCACCTATTAGACAAGCAGTACCTTTTGTTTATTGCATTTATATTGCATCTCCCATTTAGTGTGATTGCTGTTATAAAAGTCTACAGCTCTTGCACAATGGCACAGTTAAATCGGTTTCACTCCAACAGGTTCACTTTTTTCCTTTCACTGTTACTTCACTGTTCTAAAGCCTGATGATGAAATAAGACCAATCTTGGGAATGTTGCAGTTTTGGCAATTTGATGTTGTTCTGGCAGTTAAGTATGGTAACTGTACAGGGCTTCTGCTACAGCAAGGAAATTGCTTTGGCTCATTAGATCTTTAAGAAGGGTGCTCTTGTATCTCTGCTCCAAGTAATATTTCTTACCAATTTTACATCTTACTTTTCAACCTATCTACGACCCCGAGAGTCTACTCTTAGCTCATCCTATCTTCATCTAGGGAGCATTTGTAAAACTATTATTATCCTCTTAATTCAAACCTTTTAAATTGTTTCTAGTATTGCCATATTTATAGTGAGGGCCAGAATTAATGCTCACTTTAATAGAGCATTACTGTCTCCCAGAAGACAATTGTCACCACTATCAGGTATACTTGCTACTCAATCAGATTTGTGATGTTTAGAGACAACCATGAAAAAGAAAAAGTGTTCATCTATATCTATTACTCCTTGAGTTGTAATTTGTGCATTCATATAATGCACCTTCTTGCTCATCTTTGTATACATATGTTGATGATATTTCTTGTTCCAAAATATTGAAATAGCTGGGGAGCTATAAGTAAGTGGTATGCTTTTCTTTGTGAATATGGTATGTAGGTCTGTTTCCTGCCCCAAATCACTTAGTCTATAGCAGATTTCTGATGGAACTATTATGCATGTGTAGAATATATGTTGGAATGTATTTATATGAGCATGTATGACCACACAAACACATGGATGACCACTTGAAAACCACATAGTCACTAACTTTCTAATTTACTAGGTATAAAACTTAGTCATACCAATCATAAATCATAGTGCACTATTTAATAACTTCTCACTGATCTGTATTATTTTTAGATTCTCCCTTTGATAATTGTTACCTGAAACAATGACATTGCTCAGCAAAGTTTTGCTGCCAATAACCATGTTTATAAATTTGAAAGTAAAATTGGTGAATGATTTAACAGAATAATGGCTATGGAAAGATTTACCTGTTCCTTTACCTTTTACTTTTTGGGAAAAACTAAGAAATACTGTGCTTTTTAATGTTTGTTTTATTTAATTTCAGATTCTCTAAAAAAATAATTCTTAAAGGTGTCTGAAATTTTTTAATCTAATAAAATATTTCAAAAGCATTTAATTATCTTAAATTTGTCATTTTAATGAGAAATTGAAAAATGTTTATGAAATTTTCTGAAATAATGTATTTTTTAAAACTTTAGGAATTTGCTGCGCTTACAAAAGAACTAAATGTATGCAGGGAACAACTGCTGGAAAAAGAAGAAGAAATTTCGGAATTGAAAGCTGAAAGGAATAATACAAGAGTAAGTAGAAAACTACTTACAGCATTAACAGAAGACTTTTATTAATAGAGCTGAAAAAATGTAACAATGGCTGTATTAGATCTGTATAGATCTTGTCTGTGCAAACATCATATTCTAGGTTAATGCCATGACATTCTTTTGTATTGTCTTTTTGAAAATTCAGATTTTTATATTTTTGAGATTAATTCTATTTCAGGTTTATCTTTTCGAGCCATTTTTAAAATAGATTTTATTGAACAGTTTAAATATCACCTGACTTTAATAGTTGCCCAGAGATTGCTCGGTTTAGTTTTTGACCCAGGTATGAAATTGAACAGCTGACACCTGAACAATGATTGAGAAAATTATGGCTGTTTATCGACTGACGTCCCAAGACTTTTTAGTGATTACTGATTATGAAACATTTTGAACTCATGAAGTGATGAGTCTTCCCAGATAATTCTTAAGAAATCCAACTGTTCATAGCAGATAAATTCCAGAAAATGCTAGTATACAATGGCTAGAAATCTTTCTATACCAGAAATCCTTCAAAAGCAGTGCTACAAAATTAACATGTCCCTCCTTTTTGCTCATTTGGTATTCAATATGCCAGAATTCTATATGAAATTTAGAATCAAATCATCATGAATAGGATTATGAGACATGTTCCATTTGTGGGAATAGCAACAATCACATCAAGGTAAATAGGTATCTTTTGTTCCAACAACTCAGCTATTAAGCAAACTGGTCACTATTTGAACATGAGAGAGGGAGAGAGATTGGGAAGATCCTTAGTTGCTTCAGTTCATTCAGATAAAGTTATGTCATCTGGTGGCCTATGCCTAACTTTTTTTATTTTTCTTTTTGTTTGTCCCACTCCCTGAACTAAGAGATTACTTAGTTAATTAATTATTTATTATATAATTAATTACTTAAGAGATTAGACAAGCAATCTTCCTGAGCTGTTTTTCTTTTGCTTTACATTTCCCTAAAAAGTGTTAATGGCAAGCTCACTGACCTTAATTAGTTGATTGGAACCCTCCAGCTAGCTGGTACTGTTGTCTGAACTTAGCCATATCTTAATCAGTTTCTCACTGAAGACTTTTGTTGTCAGGTACACAAAATCTAGTCCTAAATGCTTACACTGGTCAGAATTTTTTTAAAATTTCCATTTATTACTATTGTATTTGTGAATGGTTGCTAAACAAGAGAGTTGCTAATTGAGGAATGGCTGTGATGGCTGTGCTTGATTAGCCGAAGGGAAACTCAGGTGCTAATCTTCCCATAGGAATGGAAGACATATGGATGACTTTGATTATGAAGTCTATCTATCACCCTTCACTGGACCAGCATAATAGATTATGATGCACTTCCATCAGTAAAGTGTCCTTCATTTTTGAGACTCCTGCTGATTTTGATTCTAGCTGATGCATATTGGTTAAATGTTAACATATTCATAATATACTTTCACCTCTATTTATATACTAATTGGATTTTTTAAAGTTTATTTCAATTCTGTCTCAACTGGCAATATTATTAGATTTTACTTCATTTATCACTCATGGTATTGTGATATAGTGAACTGGACGAGGATCAGAAAGACTCAGATTCAAGTCTCCATCAGCCATGGATGGTCCATGGCTGACTTTGGGAGAATCATTCTCTCTCAATCCAACCTACCCTCATAAGATGGTTATGAGGGAAAGTAGAAAGAAGACTGTTAGGGATAACATTGTTTACCCTAACTGGTTTAGGTGAAATAATAACTATGAATCATAGTTAGTGTATGTTAGAGTGTATGCAGCTTTAACCGTGAAATAGCAATTAAAGGAGTGGTTATGAAAACAATATAAAAGTAGCAAGACTACAGCTTGCTCTCTCTCTCTCTGGCTTTGATGATCCCTGATTACTGCTTGGAATCTAAACTGCATTGCTCGAATGGGAGAGACAACAAAGGACTGATTTGTAAGTGAACTGACATAGGATATTCTACATGGACTTTGCTAACTGAATACCCCTGAATGGACTGACTACATGGTAAATGAATATTGGACTGTTATTTGACTATGCCATAAACTTATACTGGAATAAAATATATTCTTGATAGCACAAATGTATCTGTTATTTTTACTGTATGTTAATAAACATACAAGCTTAGCTCACTCATTTATCTGTGTGCCTATCTGACTAACGCTGCACATTCTGTTTAGCTTGCCTACCTAACCCTGGTTGGGGAACCCAGGCTTAACAAAGACATGTCAGGTACATCACTTGAGCTCCTGCAGGAAAAATGGGGTATAAATCTAGAACATAGAATAATAGAGTTGGAAGGGACTTCAGAGGACTTCTAATCCAATCCCTTGCTACAATCCCTATACCAGGGGTGTCAAATTCACAGCCTGCAGGTCAGATGCATCATGTGCTGGCCACGCCCACCTCTGGTTTAGCAAAGGGGGAAACGTCATGATATATCACATGACAACAATGTGACATTATGAGTTTGACAGCCATGCCCTACACTATTTCAGACAAATGATTGTCCAGTGATGGAGCACCCACAGCTTCTGAAGGCAAGCTATTCTACTTGCTCCCACTATTAGGAAATTTTTCTTAAGTTCTAACTAATTTCTCCTTTGTTCTAAATTTCTCCTTAGTTCTAACTAATGATTAAATAAATAGCAAATGAAAATGAAGCATTTACTCTAAGAGTTCCAATAATTATTATGTACCCTTTATTTCCTACTACCTTGTCTACAAAGAAGTCTGGGGGAAAAGTGTAATATGGTTTCCAGTACTGGAAAACTTTCCACTTTTGTAATGATTTTGTTTTAGGCTTTAGAAATACAATGTCTCCAAGCTTTAGGTACTAATGAGCTACCTTCTTGAAACAGCTGTTATTGGAACATTTGGAGTGCCTTGTTTCAAGACATGAAAGGTCACTGAGAATGACAGTGGTGAAACGCCAAGCACAGTCTCCCTCGGGAGTTTCCAGTGAAGTTGAAGTTCTGAAAGCACTGAAATCTTTGTTTGAGCATCATAAGGCTTTAGATGAAAAGGTACAGTATGGAAATAAATGCTTGCTTACTTTGCACATTTTCTCTTTGCTTCCCCCGGACTGAAGATCTGCTCCTCATCCTGGTGACATATGTGATGATGATGATCATTTCAGGATGTTGTTCCCCACCTAGTCTTTTTTGTTGTTCTTCTTGAAATAGCAACAGCGGAGAAAAAAAAAAAACTAAATGCCAAAATGTTGTGCTGATCATGACAAACCTTTATATTGAACAGATGTGATGTGTCTTTTGGTAAAGTCAGTGCCAGACCATTCAGAAGAACTAGCTTTCTTGAGGATTTGTATGTTCTCCGTTTCTTTTTTCTGTCTCAAAAAGCAAACATTGAATTATTGGTACATTTTTATGACTTTTGAAGCTTATTTATTAATTCGCAGACCAGATATCAGATTTCACCAGCATACAAATGCCTCGTCTTTCATATTATCAGAGAGGCATATATTTCTCTTCCCAAGTTTTTAAAAGAAAGTTCACACTTTCCAACATTTTAGATGTTTGAAACATTTTTATTTTCATGATAATTATGAGGAAAAGAATTAAAATCCAACCTTTTTCTCCAGGATGTTAAGATTGCATACATGAGGATCAGTGTTCCTTGTATTCCTCTGACAACAATCCTGTGAGATAGGCTGATTTGAGAAAGACTATGTCACCCTAAACTAAATTCCATTTAATTAAATATTACTTGAAGTGTTTCATTTTCTGTATTAATTTACTTTGTTAAGAGCCTGCCTTCTCTTGACCTAAAATCAAAGAGCTAATGAGGAATATCAAGTTGTCAGTTTATTATCAACAATTCAAAATATGTCTTCAATGGTTGCAGTAAATGAAATATCAGATTGTACATTGCATAGTACTTGATGAGGAAATTAAATTTTAACTTTAATAATGACTAGCAGACCTATCTAACTGAAATACCTTATTTTTAATGCTAATTTACTACAAAAAAGTCACAATAAGGAAGTAAATAGTAGGATAATATTTCTCCATTTTGCATACTGTAGCATTGATTAAAATAAGTTTTACTTCCCACTTCCAATGTGCATTGGAGATAGCAGATACATCACATGCACAGAAATCTAAATTCTTAACAATCTGTAGAATCCTAACCAATAAAACTAATCTTCATATGAATAAAATGCCCAAAGCTGTGAGCCCCAAATGCGGTATCCATAGAGGTGACTCCACTTG
Source organism: Laticauda colubrina (assembly GCA_015471245.1). NCBI lineage: Eukaryota > Metazoa > Chordata > Lepidosauria > Squamata > Elapidae > Laticauda > Laticauda colubrina. Next base: position 31,012,301 of record BLBF01000022.1, on the reverse strand, counting down.
CATAGTGTTCAAGCTGGATCAAACTGTCAGAATTTGTAGGTACTTCCAAATGAGTCAATTAGCCACAGTTAATTTGTAGAAAACATATCTTTATACTAGTAAAACTCTTGTTATGATATTGAACTGGGTAAAACAGTGCAAATGCAAGCACCAATTTTGGAATCAAGATAACTTCAAATAGACTAATTTACAGAATGTGTTCAAAATCCAGGACTGTTGTGGTTAGCTGGCAGCAGGTGCAGACGGTGGAGGAGAGCAAGGACTCGGATGAGGGGCCAGGACCATCATGGAGTGGACTGCTGATTTCAGGGATTGTGGGATCTGGCAGCAGTGATGAGGAGGTTCCTGAGGAGCTTGTGCCAAGTGCGCATGAGCGCAGGATGATTCATAGAAGAGAACAGCTAGAGCAGCACAAGCAACTCGGAAGTAAGGATGCAACATAATAGCCCCTCCCTCCAGGGAATATAAGCCTGGTTTCAAAAAGTTTTTGCCTTTGCAAAAGGCAAAAACACTCAAAGGACCCATCATTGTGTGTAGAGACTCCGGCTTTTCTGAAAAATTCTGTCAAGGCTTTTCTGATTGGACTAATTGGCTGCAAGCCATCTTTTATCTATAAAGAAGTTATTTGTAGATTAAAGCTATGAAGGTTTGAGTTGCTGCATTTGTTTGAGATTTTCTTGCTGGGTTGGGTCAGAACAGTGACATGGAACTTCCAGGGAATGAAATTTGGGGAAATTGTGGTTGTTTTGGTATGTTGGCTGCTGCTCAGATATTGCCACAGTCATATGATCTTTATTTTCAACAGTCCATGACAGTTTCCCAGCCAGTCTCACAGAGGGCTGTTAGATTATTAGAGGACTAATAAACTATTGAGAATAATTTTGTTCCACCTTTGAAATCCTAGGAAACTTTTAAGTTTCCATGGTGATTAAATTTAATCTTGGTAGTTGGAATTTGCATAATACATTACTGCTGGAAATGGTCTTTGGAGGCCATTTTAAAAAAATATTTTTTCATAATTTAATTTCACTTTGCAAAACCAGAGACCTTCCTCCCAAAGCCATTCACCATTAGAAAGATAGCAATGTAGTGTGTTGTTGTAGCATGTCAATGAATAAACCATTAGTCTGAACATTCAAGAAATAATTTATTTTGGTAAATAAAAATTTCTCCCTCCTCCAACTGTTCAGCATTCTTTTCAATAAGTGACAACCATTGCATCTTTGGTACATCTTTGGTACATTGATTGCTTAGTTAATTCTACAGGTAGACTGGATTTAGCAGACTGAATTGCTTGATGCCCATTAATATGTCAAGCTACATAAGCACAAAGCTAAATTGATTTGTCATTATTTCACACAAATGTCAGTTAAATAAAATTCATAAAATTTGATCAGAAGCTCAATTTGCCATTTATAATTCTTTATAGAAAAGGATACTTTTCAGATTACAGAAATGAAATGCTTATTATTGTCCCAAGACAAAGCACACAGTCTTTGGTCTTCATAGAAAAGCCAATGTAATTTTTGTTGGATGAAAATGAAATGTCTATGTTTAGGAAGAAAGGACAAAAATGCATATTTAAAAAACTATTTCACTCATACTCTGTGACATTGATTTGGTTAAATTAATCTGATTTGGGCATGTGTAAGCCTCAGAGTTTAGCATTTTCCTCTCCACTTGCCTTTTCCAGCTTGATTGGAGATAGATCAGAAGTGTTTGCTTGTATTTTGAACAACACTGTAGTTTACTTGATTGTAAGAACCGTGATGGTACAGTAGTTAGAATGCAGTATTGAAAGGTAATTCAACTCAAGGCCAGGAGTTTGATCCTCACCAGCTCAAGGTTTACTCAGCCTTCCATTTTTCTGAGGTTGGTAAAATGTTGACCCAGATTGTTGGAGACAATATGCTTACTCTGTAAACTGCTTAGAGAGGCCTGTAAATCACTATGAAATGGCATATAAGTCTAAATGCTATTGCTATTACTGTATCTCAGCTGGGATTCTAGCTAGTTTTCTTTTCTGTACAAATCAAACATCATTATCCAGTGCTGAAGTTGTTGTTTCTGAGAAGTCATATTTGAAACTAACATATTTTTCCAATTTGACATTTTGAAAAACCATTAATTGAAAATGGAAGCAAATCCTTCCAATCTCCTTATAGTCACAGTGGAAGAGGAGAGAAGAGGGTGAATGTGCTTCAAAAAATGTTGGTATATTACTAATGTGAACAATTCTAAATCACAGGCCAAATAAAGCCTATTTTTCTAAACTTCAGAGCTTGTGCTCTGACCCACGCCTTTTTCCAACAAATCAAACACAATTCAAAAGGAACAAAAACCTTGTAATGCTTTTACCAAAATAAAATTAGCTGTGATAAGCACAAGCCTTGCCAAACTGGACAAGGCTTGCCAAAAGATAACAAAGAAGGAATAATTTGCAATACAAAAATGTTCAAATACAAACTCAGGATACTAGAATGTCCACGAGGCTGTAGTTTCAAAATGTCTTTTCCTTCTGTAAAGAAGGTTTGTTTCACACAGCTGGCTTCTATCTTCTTGAGGGAAGGGCCATTACCTTGCAGTCTTACTCCCAAGTCACTGTTGTAACTGCTCTTTCCTATGAGCAATCCTGCATGCATGCGCACTTGGTACAGGCTCCTTGGGAGCCTCCTCATCACTGCTGCCCACCCCCACAATCTCTGAAGGCAGCAGTCCACTCCCTAATGGTCCTGGCCCCTCATCTGGGTCCTTGCTCTCCTCAGCTGTCTGCACCTGCTACTCACAACAGCTTGTTCCAAATACAGCATTACTCAAAAGTAATAATACATTTTTTTTGGAGACAAATTAAAATTGTTCTATAAATCCTAAAATAGGCTTAAATTGTTTTTTTTAAAGAAAAATGAAATAATCCTACCAAATGTATGGAAGGAAAAAAAGAGAAACTTTTGGTGCTGCCTATTCTTCAATTTTATCATACAACAATATCTTTTATGGTTAGTTAAAAAGAGTGTATCTCATCCAAAGATAGAGTCGCCATTTTATTGTAAGCATGTTTTTTATTATTTATGTCTTTACACTTATCACAGTCCTGCTTTTCCTTCTATTGGGAATGAGGTCTTCTAGAATACTAGCAATATATTTGCAAAATCTACCTGGGAGGTAGAAATATAGATTAGTGGAAAGAGTTCCTATAGAAAGGATGTTCTACTGAAATAGTAAAATAAAATATAAATTGCAAAGTAAATTTTTGAACATTTATCCTGGAGAAGAGGAAGATGGATAAAGAAGAAATAGAAAATTTAGAATGGCTATGTGATGAAGCTTCAGTGTTTAGGGTAACGAAGAACGACTTGGTTGAAATAGTTGTATCTTTACCTAAAAGTCGCCCAGTGTGAAAGAGAAGAAAAGCAAGGGTTCATTAGATTAAAAGAAAATATAGGCAGTAAACATTTCTTAGCCAATGCTTCACTGGGCAATTATTTATCAGATCAGAAATCTATAGACCCACCATAGATGAAATGTAAGATTCTTGTTGCTAAGACTATTTTAATTGTTGATGGCGAAGGGTTGGTAATATCTAGATTCCATCTATATAGTGTCACTTTAATGATGGAATCTACAAATTGCAACATCAAAAATGAATTGTTACATAATATATATTTTCTCCTAGGTCAGGGAACGACTAAGGGTTTCCTTAGAAAGAGTCTCAGCGCTTGAAGAGGAACTAGCAGCTGCTAATCAGGAGGTAAGAAAAAAATTAGTTAATTCTAAATGGGATCAAGCATTAAAAAAAATTATCTGGATTAAAATTATTTTAATTTGAACTTAATATATAAATGTAATTTATAGTGTATAAATTATTTTATAGGAATACTTTTTTATTGAGGTCATCTTAAGTGCAAGCAGTTTTGCTATGGTATGAACTTTCTAGTGGGTGAAGTCTGACTAACAGGATGTTAGTCCTGTTGGAAAAACTAAATGTTGACTTGAAAGTTTAGAGATTCTAGAGCAATGTGAGCATCATTGGAGCAAAATTTGGCTTTCATTGTTGCTATACAAGCGAGCATGTGTCAGAACAGATCAATGCTCCCCACATCATTGCAAAGAATGCTGCATGATTTCTATTGAGCAATGCCACAATGAGCATTGATGCCCATATTGTAGACTTACCCATTGGTGATAATTGCATATGGAAAATTGTGACTTAGAATGTAAGAATGTAAGTGATAAAAGAGTAAATAAATAAATGAAAGTATAGTATTGTTTAGGTTTAGATTTGAATAAACTGGCTTAAATATACAAAATTACTTATAAACTTTCAAAGTGTGAACTTCCACCAATATAAACAAACCCATTTGCGACTCCAACCTAGAAGGTTCTGGAAGTCAGAAAAAGTCAGAAAAGGGTTAGTTTATGATATGCTGCATACTATGCTTGGCAGCAATATCAACCAAACCTCCAGTTTCCATAGATTGGGTGGTCAAAAAAAAATGTTGAACCACGCATCAGCCTGGGACCACTGAGAAAGACAGTCCACACCCATCTCTCCCTGAGAGGTTTGCTCTAGGAAAATAAGGCAGCACAAGAATGGCTGTTAGGACCAGCATTTACCTCCTCCCTCTGTCTGTGGTCACATGGGGCAGTGGTGCCTGATTGCCTTGCCCGTGGCCTTTCTCTAGTAAGGGTCACAATGGCCCATGGGACAATTGACCCAGCCTGGGAATAAGGAGCAAGAGAAAGCCAAGGCACTCACTACTATTCAAAGGGCTTAAGTTTTTACACTCGTTGGACTTGCAAACAAAACAGACTTAATAAGCAACTTATTGAAATGTAAACCATTCATAAGCATAGCATTAAATGTATGTATCCATTGGTGTCCTCTAGATTATTCTGGGTGTGAAAGTAGAAACTCATAGGATAGTAGTAGTTACATGTTATGCTCTAGCAATAATGTTAATGGGAGAAATATAGATGAATTTGAAGAATAAACTGTGCAACATTCTGAATGAATGGAATTTAGAATATTAGGTGACATAAATAGCTATATGAAAGCATGATCAAACATACAGAAAAAAGTGATTGGGCCATTTAAAAATCCAGTAATGAATTAAAGCAGTATTTGTTGACTCTCTGCTTAGGATAAGGTCTGTTCTGAACAGGTGTTCAGTTTACGATTATCCATGTGTGCACATGGAAAAGGACAGAATAGTTAATTAAAAGAGGTAAAGAAAATGCAACATATTTCAATAATTCTTGTAGGTTGTTCAAAACAGTACAAGAGATTACAGTGAGCAAAAAAAGTCCCATAAGGAATACTTGATGGTGACCTTAGAAGTGTGTTTAAATAATGCAAATGCCCTTGTATTTTTTATTGCAGATTATCATGTTCTAGAAATCAAATTATTTGTAATGTTAGATAGATTGACATAACTCATAACTCTGAATATGAATTATAAATTAATATATGTTGGTCAAGATAATTTTATTTGACAGGGAAAATGGACTGAATAGTAAGTAAGTGACAAGAAAAAATCGAGCATGTAGATGAATCATGGCACCTTGGTAGGATGTTTACTGAACATGATTTTTTTTTAAAAAAATGGAACATCAAACAAATCTACTCAGAGTTTTTATTCAGATCATAAATGACCAGCTCAAATTACTTTGGATACATTATGTGAAGATCCAGCTCTTTTGAAAAGTCCATAATTCTGGGAAATATGGAAGGAAAGAAAAAAAAGAGGATGACCAGCAAAGTGGATAGACTCAGTTATAGCAGCAATGGGTATATTGTTGAAATACCTAAAGAACTAGAGTGGAGGGAAAGATAATTTATCTGGACATTAGGTGACAATATTAGTTTGCTGCATATAAGGATCAGTCAAATGCTGGTAGATTGATGGGAAGAAGAATGTAGTTTGTTTTGAGGAATGAATGTTGAAAGTGGAAAAATAGCATGCTTCTAGTCTATTTGTTGTATTGAAGTAAGAACGGGGTTTGTCAAGAGAGAAAGATAAATGCAAATTAAATGTATAATTCTGAATACTTAAGTCAATAAGGTAAATCAAGATGGAACAGGGTAAAATGAATGGGTTCAGTTTGTTTGATCATAAAGAGAATGAACAAGGATCAAATTACAGAACAAGTATCTGAAGGAAGAATAAATGTATTAAGAGGAAGGGAGATCTGAAAGTGGTTAGTGGAGTGAACAAAATTCTGAAAAACAGACAGGTGAAAAGTTTAAAGAGCATAAGCAAGCAGTTTGCAAGAGTCAAAAAGTATAAGTATGGTTAATTGTATTGTCATAGATTGTATTTTTTCCCCTTTCTCTTATTTTATGCCTTTAATTTCTTTTTTTAAAAAATTTCTTATTCCTTTTCTGTACTTGGTATAATGTTGCTTACCTCAGAAGGAAACAGCATAATGGTAATGTACTATGGCCCATATACTATATTATACACTATAACTATGTGTATATTATATGTTTGCCATGAACTGAAGTACTCATGTGTCTTTATAACATTCCAAAGTCAAAAGAATAATTTTGACACTAATATTTTTTTTTTTTAAGTAAATTGTTATGTTCAAAATTTTGTATAGTTTCTGCAACATTAAACTCACCCATGTACGAAACTATTGATTAGTTGCCCACCCAGATTCTAGGTAATGCAGCCAACTGGCATCAAGGCTGGGCAAGAAAGGACAACTGATGCAATTATAGGGTTTTAGACAGAGACTGAAAAGAGCTTCATAATTCCAGCACTGTGCTCAGAATTGGTCAGACAATAAAGAATTAATTGGTCTGCCCCAAACAAGAAAAAAGTAAACTTTAGGGAGCTTAAAAATAAATCCTCCAAAAAATAGGCTTACTGATCATAATTCAAGATCATCTCCTTCACTTGTAAAAGAAAAAAGCAGTAACATGTAGGGATTTGCTTAGTTTGCCCATAAAATTGTCCTAGGATCAGTGTAAGAAAGGTAACACAGGAGGAATGCTCTGTCTGAACATTAATTTTCACATGCAGCTTCTGCATGTGAAAATGAAAAGAGTCATTTTCTCAAATACTTCTTTGTTTCTGTAGGGAATAAAGCTGTAATAGCACTCATAGAAATCATTCAGGGGAATTTATCTTGCAGAAAATAGTGCCAATTGTATTTAATGCTAATTTATAAATTAAGTTTATCAAGATTCCCAAAAGACAATGTTCCTTTTATAAAGCAGTTGCATAGAAAATTATTAATTTAAATTATGTAAATTATTTTACCCCATATATTAGTTAGGAAGGATTCTATTGAAACATTTTTTGAAACAGGACTTTTTCTTCAATGAGTTGAACCATGAAGAAGTTTGTTCCAGAATGAGAATAGTATCGTCTTATGATGATCCAGTTATCCCTTGCAGACCATCCATGATGGATGGAAGTAGAACTGCACAGATTGGTGATCTTCTGGATTCACTTAGCTGGAATGTCTGTTATGAGACCTAACTCTCATGATTGACTGCTGGCCTTTGACCCTGTATGATTATTTATGTTGTGGACATCTCTCTTTTATAACTAATTTTTGGAGTTAGAAAATCAGCTCCATATTAGACAGAAGGCAGAAGTTTTCTAGAAAACCAATATTTCCATTGGTATACAAACTTGTGATTTACTAAATGATTTAGCAGTGAGAGGTGGGGTAGTCTAGTGGTTTCATTCATTTACCTCAGAAGGAAAACAAATCATCCATCGATGAACATGACAAAGATTTTTCTACCATTAATTTTATTGTTTTTAAAACAAATAGTAGTATTAAAATTACTAATAATATGTAAGCTTCAATTCCATTTCCATTCAATAATATTTAAGCTTCAATTCCTCTAAGAACCACTAATTGATTTTTTCCAGAGAATATTATTCTAGACTATGCCAAGATAAACATTTTTGAAAATGATTTAAATGTTTCAGAAGATGAGATTGTAAAGCAAATGTAGGAAACCTTTGGCCCTTCAGTTGTTGGACTGAATTCCTATCATCCCTGGTATTTGTAATTCTGTTAGAGCTGATGGGTTTTGTAACCTAACAAAATCTGAAGGTGTACAGATTCTTCCATTGTTTGACAGTTATTCTCCTCTTTCTCCTTGCTTGTATGTGTGTGAGAGACAGAGAGAGACGGAGACAGAGTTTGGAATTTAGCAATCCGTATACCAAGTGGTAGGAAGTTTCATTATGACTTCTTTTCTTCTATAATATGAATGTTACATGAAATTATTCCCTTAGCATATGATTGAGTAGCTGTTTGATCAGGCTATTCTAATTGTTTATTAGTTATGATGAAAAACTAAATTAATCATTTTCTTATTAGAAGCCCAAAATTACTTTAAAATTTCTGGTAAAAGTGTCATATTTATGTGGAAAAATCCCTGATTCTTGGGTCTGAACAGATGGATGTTGTCTGGTTTATATATCCTGTATATAAGGCCACCTAGAGATAGGCCAGGTGGCCTTATGTTTTGTATGCTTCAGTTATCACAATTGACTTACCCATTGGTCAAAAAGGCATATTTTTATAATAGTTTATTTAAAGATTTGAGGATCAGATTATCTTTTGGGGCCTTATCTACAAGTATATTCAGGATGTATGGATACTTACATACATATAAAAATATTACTGCATATACATGTGAATAAACTCTTCCATGGATCAGCTGAACCCAATTTGGGGGAAATATTTTGTCCCCTAAAATTTTGAGCTAGCTGCAAACATATATATTATACGAAAAAGAATATGACACAATGCCACAGGGGTATGTATGTATCAGGACCAAAATGCATACAGTGATATTGGAATTTCCTGCATGATGATATGGAAAGTTTATGTTTCCTCTGTAATCATCTTCCTGAATTCCGCACCCTGTGGACCTCCAGTATCATTATGCCAAATTCCTAACAATTTAAACTGCTAATTTTAAAACTGTCACACCTCTGGGGATCTGATGTGACTGCAGTCTTCTGTTAGGGGACTTAAATCTCTAAAAATAAGTGAAATATAGTAAGGTGTTAATGGCTTGGGGAAGTGTTGATATGTTAAGCAATACTCCAAACATGAACTATATTATTAGATTCACTCAAGTACCTTTTCACATAATATGATATAAAAAAAGCTTTTTGTGTTGCATGGCATTTTTTATTGTGGTTTAGATATAGCTCCACAAGAACTCTGCAGTGCAACTTCAATAAACTAACCTGTCAGAAATTACTTAATAAACACATAACCATTTAAAATACAGCAAATTTGTCTGCTAATGAAAAATTAATGGTTTGGAAATATACAGAGTCTAAATCTAGATCCTGAATCAAGTTATAAGTTTGACAGGTCTTTTAAAGATTTTAGCTTTCCTCTAACTATTTTTCAGGTAGCACAATAAAAATAGTGTATGAGTATATATTAATGATATGTATTAATGAAATGCCAGAGATGGCATTTTCTTGATGGAGTAATTTAAATTGAAGCTTGTTAATGTTTTTTCACATATTCAAATTAATTTTTACAAGTCTTCTTTAAGCATCTTGGGGAAGTTTTGCCCAGAACATATGTTAATTAAATTACAAACAGAAATATATATTGGGGTTATTTTTTGACAAAAAATATTATTCCTCTTTAAAATACCTCAAATTTCAAAAGGTAAACATTAACATCTCATATGGTGTTCATAGCTCAATATTTTTTTCATGTAAAATATATTCTGTTTCAAGAACTCTTTAACTAAATGAAGCCGTTTTGTCTATCGTGCCTCCACCATTTATTTCATTGCAACGCCTTATCTTCATGTAGAAAAATAAAGAATACATAAATAGCATTATATGATTAGTTGCTGTCAGACTTTCAAAGTAAATTAGGCAGGAAACATGAGTAGATGAGCTAATTCTACTTTATTGTAAGGATACCTTAACAAGATCTTGCAAGTATGAAAGTACAAACTTCCCACTACTGTTTTTGATCCTTTAGGGTGGGTCCTTCTGTCCTTCTCTGGCCATTAAGCCACTGGGGGCTCCTGTCTCTCATCTCTGATTGTTTCCTAGGCAGCACCTCTTTCCTTCCTCCCACAAGGTCATCCACACATTCCATTACAATAGCAGAGTAAAGATCTGCAACTAAATATGTTCATTTGAATGTGACATATTTGAAAACTTCTCAGTCGGTCAGCAATCCTTGGTCCCTTTTATCCATATTAAGTAACTCAATGGACTTCTGCCAACCTAGCAGTTCGAAAGCATGTAAAAATGCAAGTAGAAAAATAGACCACTTTGATGGGAAGGTAACAGCATTCTGTCGCCTTTGGCATTTAGTTATGCCAGCCATATTACCATGGAGATGTCTTCAGACAGCGCTGGCTCTTTGCCTTTGTAATGGAGATGAGTACTGCTCCCTAAAGCCAGAAACAACTAGCATGTTGACCCTTTACCTTTAACTCAATTTAACTCAAGTCAATTCAAATTAGAAGCAAAGGCAATTTCAAAAGCCTTTTGGTACAATCTTGATAATATGTCTATTGCTTACAAACACTATTTCCAAAATCAAAGTGAATATGACTTTGAACTTTATGAAATTGAAAATCTATATAAAGAACACGATGTTTTCTCAATTATTGGCATCTTCCAAGATATTAAGCACAAGGTGCAGGTCTGACCCAAATCATTTTATTCAGCCTGTATCCTCTATGTAGATGTACTGTACATCTGTGTACTACATACTTTGCATCTATGTACCCTGTGCACAATTATGTAGCAAGCTCAATGAGTGAAGGTGAACAGAATGTGTGGAGATAAAAAGCAAAATGAAATGATAAAGGAAATCTTCTACATCTTGATAAAGAACAAGCAGAATTATTGTCCACAGTAAAAGCTGAATCTGTTAATTGGGAGGAAAGGGAATTTCAGTGTTTTCAGATTAAATCAATTCTAAATATTATAAACATCTACTAAAACCTTTTAATTATATTAAAAATCAAATTAATCATTGTGGCATGTACTAGAAATTTAACTGGAAGCAAATTTCACTCAGTATAATTAGACTGACATAATTTAATGCTTTTTACATATGCTTTTTAAATATGCTGTAATTTAATGAAAAGAACATTAGTCTTTTGGGAAGAATAATAATAACACTTCTGCTAGAGGAGGTAGTAGAATGGATTTTCCTAATATAAGAAGGCAGGCATCATTTTTGGCCTCTGTGCTTTAAAAAAATAAACAATAGATTGCATTCTACATTTTGCATGTTTGTATTATGGCTTTGTGTTGTTATGTCTCTTTGTATACTGTTCAGAGTCGTTCAGAGGGATATGAGCAGTTTCCAAGTATACTAAATAAATAAAGTAAATTAATTTATCTTAGCTTACAGAAATTTCTGTTCTGTAAAAATATGAATACAGATTATAAATTGAATGATTTGTTACAATGAATGGCAGAAAAAATGTTAAATATTCATTTACTAGGAAACAGAAAGAAAACTGTGTGAAAACTAATGTTATGTATCATTTCTTTGGAAAATAGTATCTCAGAGCCAAATTATATATTGTGTTGCATCTTTGTGTTTAGATCTCATCACAAATTGTTCTTTCTGTAAAATCTGTTATAATATTCCATTTCTTGGAGTGAGATTGATTATATGTAGTTAACTGAAGATTTAACTCGTTTCTGCATACTCTAATTGAGTGAGTTTTTTCACCTGTCTCTTCTTATAATGCTAAAACAATGGAGAAAATAATGAGATTAAAAATATGAGTTTGCAATTTTTCCCTACTACTGGTAAGTTGAAGTTTCCTCAATAAGAGAAAACTTGGTGAAATTAACTAGCAGTAGTAGTAATAGTTCCAGATTTAGCAACTTTAAAAGTTCATATTGGAATATATTAACAGGAAAACAGAGTTTAGATCTTGGGAAGTAATTGCAAGTAGTCCTCAACTTACAACTACAACTGAACTCAACATTTGCACTGCTAACCAAGACAGTTATTAAGTGTGTTTTGCCCCATTTTACAACCTTTCTTGCTACAATTATTATGTGAATCACTGCAGTTGTTAAGTGAATGTGGCTTCCCCATTGATTTTGTTTGTCAGAAGGTCACAAAAAGTGATCACATGATCCCAGGGCACTTTAGCCATCACAAATACATGCCAGTTGCCAAGTGTCCTAATTTTGATCACGTCATCATGGGGACCCTACAAGAGTCATAAGTGTGAAAAACAGTCATAAGTAACTTTTTTCAGTGCTGTTATAAATTCAAAGGATCACTAAATTAATGGTCATAAATTGAGGACTACCCATATTACCTATTCATGTCCATCCTATCATGCTCTGTATCAAGAAGTATATAATTTGTATTGTTCCTCAAAATTCTCCTCCCATCTGTACTTTCTAAAATGGATAAGAGAAGGTTTCCTGTAGTATCTCAAAGGTACCAAAGCACCATCTATAGCCATCACAGACAACCTATAACACTAATGCTATAATTATTGCCTGCAGAGAAACTTTCTCTTCAGGAATCTCTGCTAAAATAAGGCAGAATTTGAAAGTATAATCTGGACTTGAATATCTTGATGTGGCCTGGTTGTAAGTATGCCATGGCCCAGTAGTGGGCCATGGCCCACAGGTTGGGGACCCCTGGCCTACTAGGCATGCAATTGAGTTCTGTTCAATTCCTTTGCTGACTTAATTGCATCTATATTGCATCTCCCATTTAGTGTGATAACTCTTGTAAAAGTCTGTAGTTCTCTTGCACAAAGTCACAATTGAACTGGTTCTACTCCAACAGGTTCATCCTCCCCCCCCCCCCGTTGTTATTTCACTGTTCTAAAGCCTGATGATGAAATAAGTCCAATCTTGAAAACAGTGCAGTATCTCAGCAACTTATCTATGTAGTTGCCAGGAGTCAAGATTGACTCAAATGAAAATACATTTATGTGCAAAACAATATGTACATTATATAAAATATCACCTGCAGTTATGGAGACAATATATTTCTTGTTATTTCTTGTTTCCAGTTGCTAGGGAACATAATGAGAATGCTGTTGTTTCATATTGGTTCCTTTGTGGTTCCCCTTTGGTTCCTTTGTGAAAAGATTCTGATATTGATAAGTCTTGGTTTGACTGAGTATTACTCTCCTTGTATTCTTCAATCATGGATATGAAATAAAACTAAAGCCCATGTCACATCGAACCAACACATGCAAAGAGGATATAAAATGGACAAAAAAGCTTCCCATCCATTGGAAAACCCGATGTACTCACTGCCTCTGTTTGGCTTCCTCTCTATCTGTCCAGCATCCGTTTATGGACGTTTCATCCGCTCCAAAAGTTTTGGGTTGCCCAAAACTTTTGCGCGGAAAATGTATCCAGTTCGTCCGTTCTGCATCCGCTACGCATCCACTTCGCATCCGTTATGCATCCGTTATGCATCCGGGATATCCGCTATGCATCCGCTATGCATCCGCGCAACACACATCCACTCGGACGCAGGGAGGAAGCGGAACGGACGTAGAACAGATGCAGAACAGATGCAGCACAGAAACAAAGCGTTTAAAACGGAAAAAACGTTCGCAGAGGGGACCTATTTCGGATATTAAGAATGTCTGCAGGATGCCTAGAGGATGCAAAGGAACACCTACACTGCCTATAAAAAGGGGGAGCAACTCGCCTGCATCTCACTTTGAGAACAGCAGCCAAGCTGTGCAGACCTCTGCAGCCTTCATCTGACTCTTCCTCTTCCACAGCATCCAGTCATGTCCACTGTGGATTGTGACAAAGTCCTTTCAGCAGCCACCATCCTTCTGCAACAGTGCAAAACCATCTACAGGCTCTGTGAACTCTACTACAGGAAGAAAAGGAGGCACCCAAAAAAAGTCTGGGTCCAAAGATAGTGAGCCAGAAGAGCAGAGGACGGACTGTACAACAAGCTGATGGTGGAGCTCAGGAGCGAAGACACTCGGGCGTTCCAGAACTTCATGAGGATGCCTCTAGCCATGTTTGACGAACTTGCGCAGCGGCTGACACCCAGGTTGACCAAGGTAAACACCAGCTTCCGGCCCAGCCTGGAACCTGGGCTCAAGGTGGCACTCACTCTGTGCCACCTGGCCTCAGGGACCACCTACAGGAGCATGCAGTATGGCTGGAGGGTGCCACCCAACACCATCAGCATTGTGGTCAGAGAAGTGGTGCAGGCCATCATCGAAGAATACAAGGAGAAGCTCCTCCAGTGCCCCTCCACTGAAGAAGGATGGAAGAAAGTTGCAGAGCAGTGGTATCAGAGGTGGAACTTCCCCCACACCGTTGGAGCCATAGATGGCAAGCACATGGCCTGCAAAGCTCCAGCCAAGTCGGGGTCCACTTATCACAACTACAAGGGCTTCTTCAGCATCATCCTCTTCGCCATGGTCGATGCTGACTAAAAGTTCATGTACATCGAAGCTTCAGGCAACGGCTCATCTTCAGATGCCCAGGTATACAACGCCAGTCACCTCAAGGAGGGGCTGGAAGGCAACCTCATGGTGGGCTTCCCAGATCCAGACCCGCTGCCCAACGACAAGCAAGATGTGCCCTACTTCATCGTGGGGGATGATGCCTTCTCCCTCACAACCTACCTCATGAAGCCCTACACCTACAAATACCTCCCCCGTGAAGAGAGGATCTTCAACTACAGGCTGTTCAGGGCAAGACTGGTGGTGGAGAACGCCTTTGGCATCCTGGCCAACAGGTTCCAAGTACTTCTCACCACCATGCAGCATCGCCCAGAGACCGTGAGGAGGATCGTGGAAGCTTGCTGCATCCTGCACAATCTCATGAGCACCCGCTACCCAATCTTGCAGAACAGGCTTGTGGACCGTCAACAAGGCAATGGGGACATGGAGCCTGGGGAATGGAGGCAAGGGCAAAACCTGATCAACACTGAGGATGTGCAAGGCCCCAACAGAGCCTCACATGAGGCAATGAAGCAGTGCAACCTCCTGAAACACTGGTGCAACTCCCCAGCTGGAGCAGTGGAGTGGCAAGACAGGATGGTAAATGCTTAATGGATGCTTCCTTCAGCCTGCCTCATCACACGGATGAGATTGGTCCATGTATGTTTGGTTGGCCTACAATGAACAGGGCGTTTAATAAAGAGTTGTGTTTATGTTGATATGTGTGGATGATTGATTATATCGTTATTGATAATAAAGGGCCATAGGTGTGGCACCTGGGAGGGTGGACCATACAGTCCCACTATGCTTGCACTGGAGGTTTATCTATCCCACTGCTATCCTAACCCATCCCACAGCTGTCACCCATCCCACAGGTATCCTAACCCATCCCAAAGCTATCCTTACCCATCCCACAAGTAAGCAAAGGCTTAAACCATTTCTAAAAGTTTCCAGCAAGACTTTATTAAAAAAAAGAAATGAAACAAGTGTGTGAATCAAGAATAGACTTTATTAACAACAAGCTATAAGACAAAAATGAGTCTCTGGCATTCCTCTTGGTCGCTCAGTCCCAGGGGTGAAGGGTGCAGGTGCTGTGGAGGTGGCTGGTGCTGGAGTGCTTGTCATCAGCTCCTCCAGAAGCAGAAGCAGCAGAAGCGCCAGCCCCAGAAGAGTGAGCCCATGCTGCAGAAGCCCCAGGAGAACCAGAGTGAGGGCCAGGGGGCGGGATGGTAGCCCTGTCCCTCTTGCCAGGGCTGGCAGCAGATGGCTGAGGCTTGCTGTGCTTCCGCATGGTTGTGGGGTTGCTGGCTGGCAGGGGGGCTGGCAGGAACCAAGGCTGGCAGGGAGGCTGGCAGCAAGGCTGGCAGCAAGCCTTGCAGGCAGACATGCAGGCAGGGCAGGCAAGGCAGCCAATCCGTCCAGCAGCAGGTCTTTCTTCTGAATGGCGACCTGTTTCCAAGCTGCTTCCATTATATCCGCGGGGCTGATGCAATGCATCCTCCCCACATGCGCAATTAACGCCAGGCATCCATTAGGCTTCCACTGTGCATCCGCTTCATCCACTAGGCTTCTGCTCTGCATCCGCTCTTTTCATTCCACGTCCACTTTGCTGAGACCCCCCAGAAGCCCTGCGGATGTGCCATCCGCTCCCATCCGCTTCCATCCGCTAGGCTTCCGCTCCGCATCCACTCTGCATCCGCCCTGCGTCCTCCCCGTGTCCGTGTTATCCGCTCCAGTTATGCAAAATTTTGCCCCTTTTGAGAGCGGATAACAATGGATGGAACATTTTGCTCATCCGCTGTGTCCTTTTTGCATCCGTTGGGCAGTGTGACATGGGCTTAAAAAAACTAAATTGGCAGATTCTGCAGTCTTATTTAGCTCTGTCACATCAAGTGATAGACTTCAGCTGAATTTGAGTTTGCAAGAATTTTGAAACAAAGCTTGGGACAAGCTTTCTGTGTTCAAGAGATTTATAACTCCTTTCAGCTTGAAATATTTTGCAGACCTCTGCATAAAAAAATCCTCTGTATTTTACATGCAAAATGGATATGACTTTTACCAAGGATTAATTGTTGTGGCAATTTCTAGTTTAGAATAAACTGTCAAGCTGTCTGGACCTGGATTCAGCTGTGAATCACAGCCTCTGGACTTTAAACATCTTAATTAAACTGAACTTGGCTTTAGTCTCTTGGATGTTCAAAATAGCCCAGTTAAATAATAACTTTTTTGCTGCTTAGATGAAGCCATATTGAATAGTTGCTTACCAACTCATCTCTGCCACTTGTTGCTTCCCATCTCTGCTTATCCCACTTGTCAGTGGATTTCTCACAGTGCACTTCATGACACTGAATCTGAATACTTTGGATTGTGATATAATTGTATCTTTGCTTTTAAAACCTCTCACTTTTGATTTAACTTTTGCACAAATAACACGTATTACTGAAATCTGAATTAAATCACATTTATAACATAGCAGAAATATATCAAATAATATATGTGTTATAAGGCACCAGTTCTTTATCTGTAATGTTAATTATCTGGGCAATTAGTTAGATTCTAGTTTAAGAAATGTGCCAAGCACATTAAACCTCCATGTTGTAATGCATCATTTAAGCTGCACTTATTTAAAATTATGTACATTTATGTTCTGAAATACTTACATAAATTGCATTAAAACTATAGAATTTAGTATTCTAAGTCCTAAATTCAGTGTGCTTGCATACCCTACTTCATGGCTTCATAGATTTTACCATTCTCGTTGCACTGTGCCCTAGAACATAATAAAATTTGATGTGCTTTTTATATCTTTATGCAATGAGAAAAACATCTGGCTTTTATGTTAGTGAGTTGTTACCCAGCAGCAAGCTACTAAGTTGAAGAATGCTGGAAATTACTAGATCATCAACTTTTTGAATGCTTGCCACTGTTATTCAACATTCTAATTTCTTCACAATGAAATACAGTATCATATATGAAAAATATAAAAATAGTTCAAATCATGTTTTGTTTTCCATTTTTTATCACATCATCTAGTTGTGGTATTTATAAGACATACTATAAATTTATGGCGTTCACTGTTTGGATTTTACATTTATTCTAAATTTATTCTAAATTTTTTTCTAGATTATAGCTTTGCGTGAACAAAATGCACACATACAAAGAAAAATTACATCAGGAGAGGGTCCACCTGATACAGAGCATATCAAAGGAATGGAGTCTGGACAAAAAATTCATGAAAAGGTAGAAATTATATTTTCTCTCTCTTTTTTTTTAAAGAGTCATCAGGGTTTGAAAAGCTAGAATCACTTTATGTTTATTAAGCTATCAAATAGTATAATTGTATATAACATAAATTGCCCAGAGTAGCTGGAAGCTTGTAGTAATAGTAATAGTATTTTGAATTGCTTCAACACAACTCTGTATAGAATTAATTGTTCCTTGAAAGCAGTTGCTTATTCAGTGTAATAATTCTCAGTTGGAGAAGAATTAGCATGTTGGCCAAGTACAATTCCATATATTTGTTATTGTTTCATTTGGAACATATGTGAAAGTTCTGTAGTTTTCCCTTGAAGCTCTGAAGAGGTTGAATTAATAGAAAATAATGTCCTAAACTGTACATTCTGTAAAATTTGGCAACACTTTTCATTGTTCTAATTTTATGGTCCTCCCATTGCATCCACGATGTATCTATTTTTTTGTTGGTTCAGATCTGAAAATAAATGAAAAGGTGAACAAATTTTGTGTCATGACCTGTAAGATTAGAGAATAAAAATGTGTCATTCTCCTTTAATTGGAACAAAGCAGGCTCCTTAATTCTGAGATAATTTTGCTTTGTCATTTTTAGGTTAGATCATCATATATTAATTTATATCATCTTGAAAAATAGGTGTGGAGGATCTGACCATGAAATAAAGTTATTGGATTTTGTTTGACTTGACTATGTAAAATTATGTATATCAAATGCAATCTTTATCTAAAATCTTTATTAGCATGTCTCATTTTACAGTATATTGGAAGGCAACATTTAAAATGTTTTTTTATATTTTTCTCATTTGTGCAAGGATGATAGGCTTTTTGCAGTTAACCGCACAGTCCTTACAATGCTAGCAAACCATAAAACTATTGGACATCTGATGCTATTAGGACCTTGGGTTAAAATTCTATTTTTATTTTTGCTGCAAGGATGTTGTTTCTAAAAATTCTACTTGTAATAAAATGTGAAGCATTCCATAGATCCATGGAACTTTTCATAATGTGATTTGATAACCAGAGGATAGCTTTTTTTAAAAAAAGTTTCCTTACATAAAATAATTTCTTGAACGAGACAACAGGAAAAAAAAAGAGAGAGAGAGAGAATGCTAACCAGAATCCTGCATTTTCATGTGTTGTTTTCAATAAACAGAAATCCAAGCCAGTATCTGAAGACTGGATTGCTTCAGTCATTTTTCTGGCTCATTTCATTGCATACTTAGATAAAGCTGTTTAAATGGCAAAAGTAGGAACTGTAGTTCAACAATGCAGGCAATCCTCAACTTATGAATGCTGACTTAGCGAATGTTCAGATTTATGGCAGACAACCCAGTTGCAAAGATCCAGTGGCCATCTCCCCCCACCTAGTCTTATGAATGCATGGTGAGGACAAAAGGATTTATGCATTTATGCATTTATGACCATTTGCAGCATCCCACAATTACAAGACTGCATTCTTCAATAGTTTTGCCAAAAAGTGGCACTTATTTTTGGTTTTCAGCAAAACTGGCTTATAGGAAACCATTAGTTCACTTAACTACTATAACATGCACTTAAAGAATGGTCAAAACAGGATGTAAAATTGGGTCAGTCACATTGGTGATACATGTTACAGTTGTCTTGATTTGCAACTGTGATGGACAGGCTTCATTATGATTATGAGGACCACCTATATTCAGCACTATTAGTTCCCCTCCACAGGATTTAAGTTCCACAAACTGAATCTTTAACACAAATATAATAATGAAGAATAAGCTAGAGATCCACAAATAAACAAATATACTAACTAAGAATAAATTAAGAGTTTCATCAGTAAATGGATGTGGTTTCACTCAACTGGACATGTCTTAGCTAATCAATTTTATATAAAGGGTTAGTTCAGCATTTGTTGCTATAGCTAGAGAATCTTTTAAATACAAACCTGTCATATCTTTGTAAATATATTTGTAGAAAATTTAGTGTAGAATGTTAAATTATATGCTGACAATTGCTAGCATCTTGATGAGGTAATGTATTGTTTTATATGGCTATTTACAATACCTGATAAACTGCATAATTATGTTTTTGAGAATGCCAATATATTAAAACAAGAAAATACTAGGCAGATTTTTTAGTTTAACAAACCTCGTAGCAGTTAATCAGATTATAGTCTTTTAAATGATTAATTAGCTAAGCACATCTTTCCAAATATCTTTCATGCCTGAAATATGCCTTCAGAGAATGATCTGTTGTCCTTGCAGCAGGAACATACTGATTTCAATGCACAGGCAAGAAATAGAACAGATAACAGAATTAAAGAGTGGAAGGGATCTTGGAGGTCTTCTAGACCAACCTCCTGCTCAAGCAAGAAACCCTATACCATTTCAGACAGCCACTTATCCAATCTCTTCTCAAAAACCTCCAGTACTGGAGTTTCTGGTTCAAGCAGAACACAAATCATAGAACATTTGTGCATTTCAGATTCATATAAAACATAATTAGGCATCTGCTAATAATGTCACATTCTCTAGAGAATATACGTTTCCCAGAGCATGTTGCTAAAGATTCTATGACTTTTTCATGTGTCAGGAAGTTCAAGTATGATTCATTGACTGTGGAAATCAGCAGGAGGCAAACTGTTTAGATAGTTTTTATGATTTGAACAAAACTGTTAATGTTAGTCATTTATAAATATCAATGATTAATTGCTGTTTTTGAGCCAAAAAATAATTGTGAGTCAATAAACACATACAGGACCAAGATGAGATCCCACTAGCACAAAAGTATTATAATCTTAACATCAGGTAAATATTTATATAGCAATCACAGTGGCAGCTTTCATCTCTTCTGAAGGTTTGAATCCTTTCCCATAAAGCTATTGTTATACTTTCTAAATATATTTATCTCCTGTTAAAGCTCAAAGGAGTAGAATTACTTAGAATCTTGAAAGCAATCTATATATTTTATAAATAAAGTTGAATAATTCATTCAAACAATTACTTCTGAAAATAAACTGAATGATACATAAATTAGGAATTCATTCCAAGGCTTTAGAAAGGAATTCATTCCAAGGCTTTAAAAATTAAAATAAATATTTTAGTATAATCTATCAGCATTTCACAATAATATTCCTATACACAAACATTAAGTATGTGTTACTTTGCTGTTCCAATACTTCCATATAAACTACAAAAACAACTTTGAAAGAAAATCTAAAATTCTAAATTCTTCCATATGTGGCTGGTTTTATAGGTTAAATATAGTTGAATATTTGAGTACTTCTATGTAGATATTTAGTCTTTTGTAAGTATATTTCAGAGAGCATAACCAATGTAGAGTTCAGAATTGAATTAGAATATAATCTACATATCTGTATTATTGATCTTTCTGATCCTTCTTGCTCTGGTTCTTAAGTATATTATTATCAGTGTTTGATATGTTTGTGGGGTTTTTTTGAACAGCGTCTATCAAATGGCTCTATAGACTCAAATGATGAAACCGCTCAGTTGGTAGAACTGCAAGAACTTCTCGAAAAGCAAAATTATGAAATGGCACAGATGAAGGATCGCTTGGCTGCCCTGTCTTCCAGAGTTGGAGAGGTGGAGCAAGATGCAGAGACTGCTAGAAAGGACCTCATTAAAAGTGAAGAACTGAACAGCAAATATCAGAGAGATATTAGAGAGGTAAATCTTTTTTGGATGTTCATCCTGTCATCTGCTCAGATTGAGAATAATTTTATTTAGGGAAATGGAGTTCTTCCACAGCCAATTGGGGAAAAATAAATTTGCCTTTAACATTTAACAGTTTAAAACATTTAATTGTAAGTGAATATTCTAATAGCAGTTGTACTTTTGCATCCATGTGTAGCAGTTTAAGTACTATTTTGCTATGACTTACTATGAGAAATAAAAAGCTTGCTCTATGAAACATCTCAAAGAGAGAGTTAATCAACATGGTACACTATGGAAACATAATTTTCAGTGCAGGATTAGTCAAGAAGGATAGGTAATCATCAAACATAGTACTAACCATTATAAAGTTGTTTGTAATATATTGCTTCTATAATATTTAGCAAAACTAAATGAAAGTTCCTAAATTCTCTTGCTAACTCCTCATTCCAAAATGATGAGAGATTGAACAGAACTTTATGTTGTCCTAATTTTGTTAATTTACATCATCACAATGCTTTTTGTTTTGCTATTAATAGTGTGATTTAATTTCATTTAAAATCTCTATTAATTTTCACATTGTAAAGAATTACAATAGGATAAAATGTTGAAGAAAAAGCAGGAAATACTCCAAATGTTTATAAAATATATAGAATATTTATAAAGCATGTTTATAGAAATACACATTATCCAGAAAAGTAAAATGAATAGGTGATTTGAAGAGTTATTTTGCATTTTAAAATGTGTCTATATTTGTCAGGAAACAACTTTGCTATGTTCATCTTTTATCATAAGATAATATGAATTGTCCTCATATCCAAATCTTAGTTTTGAA
The DNA here is from genome assembly GCA_015471245.1 of Laticauda colubrina. Lineage (NCBI taxonomy): Eukaryota > Metazoa > Chordata > Lepidosauria > Squamata > Elapidae > Laticauda > Laticauda colubrina. The sequence goes on along the minus strand of BLBF01000022.1, from coordinate 30,990,127 downwards.
TTATGGAAAATACAATAGAAAAAAACTACATTATTCTTACCAAAGACCATGTTCTTTTATAAATCAAGTTTTATAGGTACATTCATTGCCAACAATTTAGCCCTTTCTTATCTAAATTTCCATGGCACCCTATTTTTATTTGTATTTTCTCTTAGATAACCAGGATAAATTTATCTCTCCATATTTTATTGGTCAATTATCAAATAATATTGGTCTGATAATATTTTATTATTCTAATTTTGTCACATTATGTAACAACTTCACCTACCAATGGTTGCCAATAGTCACAGATTTAGAGATTAACCTTGTTTTATTTGTTTTACTGTGTGTATTTTTACATGCAGTTTCTGTCTGTCAAAATTATCAGTTGTATTTCTTTTTTTTCCCTTTAACTTTCTTATATTGGAAGGATGTATCTGTGCATATTTACTAATTTGTTGGTCACAATGCATGTAAGAAAAGATGTAGAGGCAAAAAAGTATAAGACAGAACTACCCACTTAACAATATTTTGTAAATAAAGTCAATTTATAATAAATGGATGCAATAGTAGACAAGCAAGCAATATCAGATTCGGATATTCCTTGTCTGCAAATCCAATATTTGGATCTGCATCAGGATCTTGGAATTCTAACCTTTTTTTTAGAAGCTGCACTTAAATAATTTTTCCATTAGGCTTAATGCTAAACCTGCTTTTCACTTTTTCTATTTCTAGGTGAGTAAATTTCATTGCAAACTTTTCCTACAGTGTTGAATAGGACATCTATTACTAGCTGTTCCAATGTTGTATTTTGACCTGCTGCTTATTCTTTCCAGGCTATGGCCCAAAAAGAAGATATGGAAGAAAGAATAACTACCCTGGAGAAACGTTACCTAAGTGCACAGAGGGAATCTACTTCCATACATGATATGAATGACAAACTGGAACATGAACTTGCAAACAAGGAAGCCATCCTGCGTCAGGTTCTGTATTGGGATTGCTGCTACAGCTCAAATGAATTGTAGGAGAAATTATTAAGATAAGCTCCCTCTTCCCCTATTTATTCATTACATTTGTTTCAAATTATGACACACTTGTTTTAGATTCATTGATTTCTATAGATTGAAGTCAGGACTGAATTTGTATTTTCATACAATCAAGTTGAGAGGCAACATAAATCGTGTAGGATTAAACCTTTTTTTAAAAAAATAACTTGCTATCACGAGAATGTATTGGTTTGGAATTTATTTGGTTGTAAGACCAGGTATCTGCCAGGTTAGTACAGCAAACCTTTAAAAATATCTTAAGGTAAGGCAGAGGCAAACCAGATGAAAAGGGTGTGGATATATAGCAGCAAATGTAGGCATACATTAACTGTACAGGTAGTTGTAAGAACTGACAGTATTCCACACATTTTATGCTAATAAGCATAGTTTAATGGTAAGATACAAAATGTCCAATTTTGATTTAACTAAGAGTAAATCATAGTAAACACAATTAAACACATAAAATGTTCACCTTTTCAATGAGACTAGTAAAAGCTAAGGCAAACTCTAATTTGGGCACAAAAAGAAAGAAAAGATATGGCAGAATATTCTCCTCTTGGTATTTGAAGGAGGTAAATAAGCTATTAATTGCACTCCCTAGTAAACTTTATAAAGTTTATAATCTACAAATGGCATTCAATCACGTGAACATTTATTTAGTTTACTTTTATATAATTATTTACCTTGCTTTACTAATTACAGTTTAGGAACAAGAAAATACTTGTTCTTAAGCAGATGGCAAAGAATACTAGCTGAGATATAGAATTGAAGTCCATACAAGATAGAAATTAAAGTTTCCAAAACAATGATAATGTAGGAAATTGTGATGTGTGTATGTGTGGAGAGAGGGAAAAAAACAGTATGTGGGTTGTAGAATATATTAAAATTCAGTGTGAGATTTTTATTATGCTAATTTAGAATTTCCTTGTACATAGATCCATAGGTGCTATTTATAATTTCATCCGTTTTCCTATCATACTACTAGTATAGTTCAGAGAGAGGTGTAATATTTGGTTGATGCAGGAGTGATACATAGAATGGCAATGAAAGCTGGATTAATTTACTACATTTTCCCACCAAGACATTTCTCTTATTATTATTTTTTTCTTTTAGTATTTGAACATTATATTTATTGGAAATAAATAACACAGAAAATATTTCATTCATCAAAAAGTTTCATTGGATTCATTCTGTTTAAGTTCTGAGAATCAGATTATTATAAAGCATAGATATTTTTTTCTATTAAATTGAGTTTGTCTTGCTCTATTTATTTTAATTCCTAAATTGACAGTGAAGAAAACTGCAGCTATCCTATCCCACTCTGACTTTTCATGTCAATGGTCTTCAAACTTAGCAAGTTTAAGACTTATGGACTTCAACTCCTAGAATTCTTGAGCTAACATGACTAGAGGAGGAATTCTGAGAGTTGAAGTCTACAAATCTTTCAAATTTGGAGACCCCTGATTTATATTTTAGAGGCATATGATAGGAAAGGATCAGCAATTGCCACCAGTATATATGCATGTACTATTTACAGAACCAGGAGATTTACTTAACCTATTAACAATTTAATTATGCAATAAATCATGTTGGTTTGGGAAAATTTTACTCTCCAGATGTTTCTATGAATCTGTATTTTTTTTTTCTTCTCCATTGCCCAGTTCCTAATCTAACCTTTAATCTTACAATTTCTGGATTTCAGATGGAGGAAAAAAACCGGCAGCTGCAAGAACGTCTCGAGCTAGCTGAGCAAAAGCTACAGCAAACAATGAGAAAAGCTGAGACTTTGCCAGAAGTAGAGGCAGAATTGGCTCAGAGAATTGCCGCACTGACTAAGGTAATGTAAGTTTAAGAATAGGTCATTATCTGAAAATTGGCTTCTTTTAACATTTATTTTTCATCCCTTTCTCCTCCAGCACCATCAGCAACAATAAAAGACTTTTGGAGTGGACAAGATGATTCTACTTAATGGCACCGTAAATAAATATTAATTAGACAAAATTACTTGCTTTAGTTTAATTTAATTTAATGGCAGAAGTATTGCTTTGTGTTTCTTTTATGGCTTGATATATTTCTGCCAATATACCAGAGGAGCTTATTTTATAATGCATTGTATTATAAAAGAATTATGATTAACCCAGTTCAGCTAAACATCATGAAATTTATTTGTCATTGAATTTTCTTCATGATTTTCTACATCACATTGATTCAGCAAAACACAGAGACCATTTTCATTAAGATAAATTTCAAGGTTCAATTTTTTTTCCTTCACCACACACGAAGGATCCTGTGTTGTTCTCTTCTGTGTTAAGAGCTTGGATAGGACAAGTGCCTGATAAACTATTCCAGTAATGTGCAGGCCACATCTCTGGAATCCATGGTAAAATGTACAAGTTGCCAACTTAATTGTTCTGAAAGAACAACTTATAAAAAGTAAAGGCACACTACACTTGTCAATCCTTTGCAGTTTCTTTTTATTGACTTTCAGACCATAGTATTTTGCTTTGTACTGTGGAATCTCCCTTACATATCTTATGGTGCGACAATCTCCAGTTTGTCTTCTCAATACTTACCTCTTCAATAAAGATGAAGAGAAATTATATAGTTGATACTGAAACGTCTATACAAACTTAAATGAATTGTATTCAGTAGAAAGAAAGCCATTTCAGTTAAAATGTTATATTTATAACTTAGAATAATAGCAAATGATATAAAAATGATTTTGTGTTTCCTTGCTTCCATTTCAAAATATCAATGTATTCCTATTTTGTTATCTATTCAAATATTTTTTAGTTGCTCATGCAACAATTTAATGAGACAATGTTTTCCTGCTCTGTTAGGGTTTCTGGTAATACATCAGAAAATGGTGTGTTGAAAAGAAAATGTCAATGTACATGAATGTTTCCACATTATTTTCTACAGAGAGTGTACATGAATGAATGTTTTTGTATATTTTATGTATCTTCTAACCAGTGGTAGGATTCAATTATTTTTGGTTCTGTGGGCGTGGCTTGATGGGCATGACAGGGGAAGGATACTATAAAATCTTCAGTCAGAGGTGGTATTTGCCAGTTCTCTGAACTACTCAAAATTTCCTCTACTGGATCTCCAGAACTGGTCAGAACCTGCTGAATACCACCTCTGTTTCTAACTAAACAAGTTAAGACAAATGCATATATTAATGCTCTATAAAGCAACATTTATTATTCCAATTTAGAGTTGTCTAATTTAGAATTCTCTACTCTGCAGTCAGGTGAAAATAAGAATAAATTTTAATTTTAAATATATAACCTACCAAACAGGTTCAGCCTTATCTATTTTCTCTACTGTCTCTATGTTGATGACAAAGGGTAATATTAATATTTGCAGTGATATTACTTAAAAGCCATTTTTGCTAAGCTATATATTACCTGTTTCCAATTTTTCCAAGTCTGTTGTTCAATAAATATTTATGGTTTATATAGTTCACTTAGATTTTTATGTGTAAATTAGATTTATGTGTAGCTTAAATGACCTTAATTGAATGAGGTAGGAGGAAGCTACTATTTTAGCCAGCCAACTCACTCTGTGTTCTTTCTTGATATAGAGATGTTAACTCTCAAAACTTCCCAACCAGCTGGAAAAACTAAACGGTGTCTAAGTTAGAGGGTCCCAAATTAGATAATTATATTGTACACGATATAGCTAAAATTGGTTCAAAATATATATTTAGTAGTTGCCCCTTCTTCTAAGTAAAGTAGCGGAAATACCAAGCAAAAACACAGCAGGGATCTTCTTTGAATTGTGAGGAGTGGTTGGCAATAGTTCTTACAAATGCAGCTCAGGCTCAGCCTTTAATCTTCCATAATATAACACTCAATTGGCAGTTTGCTCAGAGATCCAGTAGGAGGAAGGTATGTTGGATATGTTCGTCACATTGAGTTATTTTTAAAAATAATAATGGCAGAATAGAAATAAATAAAGATACTGTGGGAAGAGGTACAAATGTTGAAGATAAGGGCCATCAACCTACTTCATCTAATCCAAATCCAATCTAATTCAATCCAAATCCAATTACCAAAATAGGAAGGTGGTTCAATGGCTCCATATTAATATCCAAATTTGAGGGCCATTGGAAATTAGATTATATCACTATATCCTTATCTTCTTTTAATGTCTCTTTAAAGTATATAGTAGTTGTGGCCCATCAGCTGCTAGCAGAGCTAGCAGCAGTCAGACAAGGAGATCAAGGGGGAGCCAGGGCTGACTTCAGAGCCTTTGGAAGTTAGCAGGATCAGAGGCAGATGCACAGCCAGGGCCTTCCATCCTTCCTCAGGTAGAAAGGCAGCTAGCTTCAGGATCTGAGCTGAGTGAGGGGGGAGAACAAATGGGGGGATCCATCCCAGATGTGTGAGTGTGCGTAGAGGAAAGGAGAGGAGAGCAACAGAAAGCAATAAGCCAGCTCTCAGGGAAAAGAAGACATAGACGCTAGCCAGCCCCTCCTTGGCTGGGAAATAAATAGTAAGAGTTTGGGAGTGGCCAGTTGTTGCAGACAACCGTTCATTTTCCAGGGTACATTAATCATGTCAGATTCCTTGCCAGAACCCGGTTTGTTGGGAATAATTGCTCTATATTTGAGGTGCTAACAGAATTTCCCTGCTGGGAAAAAATAGGGAGTGAATTTGCCTCAGCTGATGTAAACAGGAACTGTTTCTGCTTGGCTAATCATTGAAAGGACTTTTTATCTTAAGTTCTCATGTGAATAGAGACTATTGTTGTCCTGTTTTAGAAGGGGAAAATATTTTGATTTGTAACTAATTACTTTTGGTTTTGTTGATCCAATGTGAACAAAGACTGTTCCTGCCCTGACTTAAACAAAAAAGGGCTTGTGTTGCTCATGAGTAAGCAGTTTCTCATTGCTTGTGAAGGCTAGGTCTGAACAATAGTATTAATAACAGGAGCTCTGATGAAATCTCATGTTACACCAATTTGTCTGATTAAGCTTTTTTCCAAACTGACTAATTATTATGAATTGTTAAGAGAGTTGAAGCCAGTGGGCAAATTTTAATTCTGAGGAAGCCTAAACATGATCTTAACTATGATTTAGTAACAGGACAGTGTAGATTATAGGTTTGGTTTGATGTCCTAGACAGTAGTCCACACAGTTTTGCCCTATGATAAACGATTTCATCTACTTAATGGTTACAGATACAAGAGTTTTAGTAATATATCAATTTAATGCTATATAGATTAATGCTTCATCAATTTTTAATTTCAAAGAACTGAGAATTACATGAATTTTATATGACTACAAAAAGTTCTGATTAATACTATGGAAGCTACTTTTCTGTATATGCAGTAAAAGTTGTTGACCAAATTCTATTGCCATAATTGATAGGTTATATTTATGAGATTATTTGGTAAGAACAAACTCTTTGTAGTTTGGCCTGGGCAAGAAATGCAACCATTATAAATCAAAGCAAAGGTGACAAATTTTAATTTATAATCAGATGCCCCAGTTTCCAAGACCATGTCATGGTATTGGGGAACACATCAAAATTTGTTGCCAAAATGGTTGAAGTGGAACATTATGACTTTTGGAAGGGAGAAGAGTAAAAGTTAAGAGTGAAAATTTAATGTTTTTGAGGAAGGGTTTTAAAGATGAGAACAAGAACAGTTTAGTTTTCTAGATGATTTCTGCTGCTATTCATGCCTTAACTCCTTCCAAATCCATTCATGTGGAGAAGACTGAATTGATCAATATGTGATATCGATCGCATATGATTCTGGGATATATTGTTGATTCATAAAGAAAATAACTGAGTCTGATGCGAGTAATGGAAAACAGAAGTGCATAACACTTTCATGCATAGTTAATCTGTATACAGAAGAGTTTTTTTACTATTTCATAATGATGGGATTTTAGTTTATCCACTGAAAAAAATGCAGAAAAATTGTGGTCTGATAGTACAAAATATTTTTTTTTCACATAGCACATAAAACTGTCGAATTTGCTATCAAGATAATGGCAGCCAATTAAGGTACAACAGCTATCAAAGGGTTCTGAATGTGTCATGGAAGTTTAAACTATCTATGCCAAATAATATATTACTATCTCCTGAATCATGGAGAAAAATGCTTTGCTGAGAAATAACAGGAAAAGGGTTCATGTGCCTTGTGGGCTTCTCACATATTTCAGTGGGCTACTGTGTGATACATAATGCTAGACTAGAATGTTCTTTGGCATAGTCTTTTGGCATAATACTCTTTTTGTATTTTTATCTTATAATAGTTTTTTTGTGGATCTGAAAATAAGTAATACAGTTTGAAAATAAGTAATACAGTTATTGTCTTTGGGAACTGCTGAGGGTTTTTTCCCCTAGGTATTCTAATTACCTCCTCCCAGATATTGGAAGAAAGGGAAAATCTGTAAAATATTTTTTTCTGACAGGACAATGGTGTCATTTGCCCAGGATTCTAAGATTAGGTATTTAGAAAGTTTGACCTCTGAGATGTGTCCTGTTCTTTGGAAATAATATTTTCTTTATGGTTTCAAAGTTGAGAGTTCAGCTTTATTTCAGATATGTGGTAATTTTATTGATCCTTTTTGTAGTCATCAGAAGGGACTATCAGTGAAGGGTATGAGAACATCCTCCTTATATTCATGGAAATTTAAGTAATAAAAATGTTTCCCTTTAAATAAAATAATCAATTTTTTAAAACATAGATTGAAGCAATAAATCAATTTTGTGCTTTGCAATGACTATTCAAGCTGTTTTGATTTATTTCATAATCAGTACCCTGGAATAATCATTAGTGTCTTCTCTAATTTTTGCCATCAGGTTCAAATGCTTCTCACTGGTCATCTCTGATTTCTGCCAGAAGCTCAATACAATTTTCTGATTTTAGGACCTGACATGGATAGTAAAAGCAGTAATGGCTGCATTTAGCTGGATAATTAGAAATTGTTTTCAAACAGTGTACATGTTTTTACAGAAGTAAAAAGGGCTGACTCAAAAGTGCAAATCTAATATTATACATTTAGACCATAATTATATGTTCATGTACTTAGAAATAAACCTGATTGAATTTAATGTGAGATATATTTTATCTCACTTACAATTGCATTATTTGGGAAGTAGACAAAACTCACAATACACTTCAGAGTTTTACTGAGTGCTTATAGTCAGCATAGAGTTTATGATAATCTATCTCCCCAGATTATAGTTTAGTGCTCCACATAAAATGCTGAAGCATATTCAGTTATGGTCTATGCCCTTGGTAAAGCAATCAGACATTTGCTTTATATTCTCTCCTATTCAGTACTTTGCATTGTAAGAGGACTTCTTTCTTTTACCTAGAAATTCAGTATCATTTAGTTATTTGCTTTTATACCTCAAAATGAATCTACGTGTCATTATTCTAGAAATGTTTAATCCATTTATTTAATACAATCTGTAACACTGTATACCCTGTTTTCATTATGATTGTAGGATAACCTTCAAAAACACATTCTGGCACTGACTTTTCACGCTCTAATTATGAGTTTACCCAAATTCCAATCAGACCTGGTATTTCTCATAGTTACTTTGAGTACCCCTCTATGGAGGAAGAATAATTCTCATCAGCCAGCCATCACTAACCTGGAATTTCCATACTTAGGTTGTTGGCTTTTTTAGCATTCCATTATTTTCACTCCATCTGCATCAACTGCCTCATATCACCCTATTGTAAGTGTGGTTTATTCTACATAAAATTTTGTCAGTTAAAATATTAAATTAGCAATCACACTTTTCTTTTAAGCATTCTGTGCTGTATTCTGTTCAGTGTGGTGTCTTTAGTTCTGATTTTTCAATTTTGTCCCTCTCCTTTTCCTTGATGTTAGTCTGATCCAACCTCTTCTACCTCATCTGATGATTATCAATATGTTATGGAAGCTAAACTACAAGAAATGATCTCCATACGTAGGAAGGTAGTCCTACAGGACTTTACTTTCTATTGCTAAATAGAATCCATCTGATTTTGTTTTTATATTTTTAAGAACTCTTTTAATTTTTGTATTTATTTTATTGATAATCACCATTGGGCAGTTCAATGCTTAAAGAGCTTACAATTTTATGATGGCAGGTTTGGGTTCAAACCATGCAGTCTGCATGTTACATTTGGCTGATTTCATTGCTCATGAATAACTCCAATGTTTTGCTGGATGCTTGGATGTAACAGGCCTTTGTAGCTGACACATTTCAAGCGATGCTGTTCAGCTGCCTGTTTGAATAAATTAAGTTTTGCAGTTAGTAGTAGCTTGCTTTATATTTCCTTTTTTGAAATGACCATTTTGATTTAAAAAGCTATTTAATGTTTCACATCAAATTATATTATTTTTATAGGCAGAAGAAAGACATGGCAATATTGAAGAACGTATGCGGCACCTAGAGGCTCAGTTGGAAGAGAAGAATCAAGAACTTCAAAGGGTATAGATGTTTACATTATATTTTGAGTTCAACTGTTTTTTCCATGTCACATAAGCCTGTAAAATTATAATAGCAGTCATTGTTATTGTTATTTTTCATGATCTATAGCTTGGTGCAGTACAATATCAGGATATTGATGGAATAACATACTACAATCCAGTTTAAAATTATAGTAGAACTATAGACTCAACTGTGTGTATCATCAGATGTTTTTGTCCCAATGATAAAAGCAGTTGACTCAGTTAAATGTTTCACACAGTTTCCTATTGAAACAGTCTATGTCAGAGCTGTCAAACTCGTGTCCATGGGCCAGATGCATCACACGCTGGCCACGCCCATGCCTGCTTTAGTAAAGGGGGGAAAGGTAGTGATACATCATGTGATGCCACCATGACAATGCGAGTTTCATACCCCTTGTCTATGTGAACTACTGACAGTAAAAAGAAATTGAAAGAAGGATAGTCTCTTAAGAATGTTAGATAGAAATGGAAAACAATACTGGATGATAACTGGAATACACAGAAGAAATAATTAATTTGTTAAACAAAAGACCAACTTAGGTTTATTTTGAAGAAAATAAGACCAGTTGGTTCATTTAGCCAGCCACAATTATATGGAGTTTTGTGGAGGGATAGAATATGCTTCAAGATGCCCCTATTTAAAATATCACCATTGCTGTTATTCATAGGGATAATTCTTACGAAAGCCTGTAGATTACCAGCTATATGCACTAGCCCCAAATTGTAGATTCATTTATTTATTCATCAGATTTATACAGTATGGCACCCATCTTATGCAAAAGTGTTTATGGGCAGCATACAACAAAACTATAAAGCAATTAATATATAAAACAATTATTATTAAAACAATACAAACAATTTAAATGCAATAAATTAAAGTATATAAATACACAGAACTAATAATAGCTTAATAAATTGTCTTTAGTCATTGGTTACCTAAAATTTTACTGTATTTTCACGTGAACATGAAAAAGTGAGTTCCAAAGATACTTTTCAAACAGCAACTGGACTTTGTTTGCTTTTTCTTTGAAAACATTTAGCTTCTCATATAAGAAGCTTCTTCAGTTTAAGCGCAATGTATGATTATTTGTGACCCTTCTAAATATTGATTTTAAATTGCAGTGATCTTTTGAATATGAGTAACAAATGAAGACTACATATCTCTATTAGAAGAAAAAATCAGAATGATTACTTCTTACAACTATATTTGAATATATAACTAAATGTTTCGACTAATAAATTTTTATTTATTTCTCTGTGCAGCTGCTCAATTTTACTCTCTCTTTGAAATAAATTTATTTTTCTACATACTATTTGATTAGTAGTATTAATATTACAACTTCAGTTCAAACAAACCAGTGTGAATATTTGATCAATATTTTGATTTTAATTAATGTTGAACCCGTGTGTTTTATTTCCTTTGAACTTTATTGAAAGGCAAGACAAAGAGAAAAAATGAATGAAGAGCACAACAAAAGATTGTCTGATACTGTGGACAGGCTTTTGACAGAATCTAATGAACGTTTGCAATTACATTTGAAAGAGAGAATGGCAGCATTGGAAGAGAAGGTAAACAAGTAAATAATATGCACATTTCTTGCTTCATTTGTATATATATTCATAGTTATTTTGCTTCTTCACCTGGAATGAAAGCATTAAAAAATCTGAGGCACAATCCATGGCCTCAATAAGATTCATTGTTGTTGTGTTTCTGAAGTTCCGATTAACTTTCTTCCACCTTCCACTTCTCATATTGGCACATGGGACCACCACCAGAATTTAAAAAGTTTACAGCATGGTTTTAGTGGGACCTTGTCCATTTCTACTCTCTCTTATTGTCACTACTTTCACTTCTAATAACCTTTGGCTATTGTCCCAACCTTATGGTACAGTCATAGCAGTTTGCCACCCCTACAAAAACTTAATACTTATATGAGATATGCTTATCCATTGTACAGTGCTTCTTAGAATGTGAAACTCTCAACGTCTACATTCTGTAGTGTTAGTAGACAGGGGGAATGGATACCATTCCCTAGACATGGATGGCTGGGGAATTCTGGCAGTCCACACTTCTTAAAGTTGCCAAAGTGTGGTAATGGAATCATTACCACATCACTGTGGTAATGGAATCAGGAGGTAGAATTATTCCTGTTTTCTAGTCAGAAATTCTCAGCCTTTTACAAATGTCCCTTCATACATGCTCTGATTGAATGTAACTGACAATTCCTACAGGTCACAAATGAAAACAGTCTCTTAATTTTTCATTATTAATCATATGATTATATCAATTTTATATTTATATTAGTGGTAACATCTTTTAAAATATTCAGTCTTGGATTGAATTAATGAAAGATTTTTTAAAAGTTACCTATATGTTAGAGGAAAAAATAATTTAAATATTATTGATATGTGTTTATTTATATGTTAACAGATTGGGTAATAATTATTTCACTAGACCTTACTTTAGCTTTTATTTTCATCTTCTAGAATGTTTTACTACAAGAATCAGAAAACTTCAGAAAGAATTTGGAAGAATCTTTACATGATAAGGTACTCTAGATTAATTACAGCATTTATTAATAATGTTTTTTTAAAAAAATACAATCATAATTCAAGATTGAAATTATATGCACATATATTTGAGAGTAAGGCAGCTGTCTTTATACAAATATTCTACACTAATAGATTGATTCAGCATCTGTCTAGATAAAATTAATGATAATATTATGTTATTAGTTAATGTGCTCATCCAAACAAAATAAAAAATTATCTTTTCTTCTATTGAAACTTATCTGTACCATTTACTGCTTTTTTCAAGACAGGTTTCTTTTTCTGATAAAAGTTTATATTAGATTTCTTTATTCAAGAAACTTTGGCTTGTACAGCCACCAACATTCCTAATGTCAGTTCGTAAAGCATTCCTATGCCTATTTCTGAGTTGCCATAAGCAGGAGAGGGGAAAAAAAACCTGAAGGAGCAGTACAGCAATTAAAAATAGAATACATTCCATGCTTATCTTACAAAGAGTGTAGCCTAGACTACTGAATCTTCTGCCCACAATACCCAGCCCATGTGTCCAATGTGCTTCATTGGAGAATCTGAATTATGTTCCCCCGGGGGGGGGGGGAGTGGGGAAACAAGGTCACAGGTGACTGTAAATTATGTGTGTTAGAATTGGGTTCATATGGGTCAATGCCAATGTGTTGCTCCTAATAAATCTTTTGGATTCTTTTGAAGCTTGGCTCAAGGCTTATGATTTAATTAGGGCAATTGCCGGAACCCTTATACCTAGCTTTGGTGATTATCTTTCCACTTTTATAGAAAATCCCTTAGGTTTCAAGAGCAGAAGTTTTAAGGGTGAAGAGATTGGAACAGAAGTATGATTAGAGTTTTTATCCACCCTCATGAAAAATACAAAACTGCTATGCATGTGTATGGTTAACAGACATAGTTCTACTATTTGTTCCTTTGTTGCATCTCTAAGCTACATTTTCTCTAACATGGTCAAGGATTTTGTGACAGTATACATTTTATTCCCCAGAACTGCTCCTTATGATGTGGAATGGGCCCAAGGTTACACAGTAGACTTCTTAGTTCAATTTGAATTTAAATAGGTCCCTGTGCAGTTCTAGCGTAATGTGTTCACCACTGTATCAATTTTTTTTGGTCATAATACATTGTGAAAGTCAATACAGGTTGAGAATAGTCTAAACCAGTTAAATCTGTAGACATATTTTATCAGGTGGTTTAAATGGTTCTTGAACACATATACTTTGCAAACAAATATCCTTCTCTAAAGATTTAATCTAATTCACCCTTCTGCTGTCCTCTGCCTCACATAATTCCCAAGACAATATGCTAAATAGTGACTGTGGAAGTTAACAATATGTCTGCAAGGTATTACAACAGGGAACTAGTTTTATCATTGCCACGTTCTGGGATTTTTACAGCTTCTCATGAAGATTAGCATATTGCTGTGAGATTCCCTATGGTCTTCCATCCTAAATACTAACAAGATTTGAGTATGCTTAGCTTTCAAGCCCAGGAAAGATCATCCAGGTGTCATACTGAAGGAAAGAAAGCTAGATAACTCATGTAGAGATTTCTAGTATATGGCTCAACTATTCAGAGAGATTATATTACATGACAATAAAATTTGATGAATAATTTTGAACTACCATGTATCAATATTAATCAATTATTATTTGTTTCAATTTTCAGGAAAGATTAGCAGAAGAGATAGATAAGCTGAGAGCTGAACTTGACCAGTTGAAAATACGAGCAGGTTCTTTAATTGAGCCCACATTGTCAAGGTAGCTACAAGAAAACAATGACATTTTCTTTAATTACATTATATTGAAGTTTCAGTCATCATATATTTAAAACATTCTTCATCATCCATAACAGCAGTTGCTGTTTACAGGATTGTGAAAGTTGAAATTTGCTGTTACCAGATATGACAAAAACACTAATTTAAATGGCATTAAAAGAAAGATTACTTCTCTGTGGCTAGGGAATAGAAATATCATGACTATTATTTAGTTAGTCATTATTTCCAAACTTGGTAGCAGATATCTTAAATATCAGCAGGTTGAAAGTCATATTAGAACAGAACTGTGGCTGTTTATATCCTGATGACACAAAAGCATTCATTCAATTATTCAATCAAATTTATATGGCTTCCCCTATCACCATATAATTTAATAGCTGTGGAAATAAAGAACTATCAACTAACTAAATAATAAAAATGAATCATGGGATTATAGAATCATGGGATGGAAGTAATCTAAGATTATTAGTTAGGTTGTTGTTTCTGGATTTATTTTTGGTTATTTTATTTTTCAGTTCTTGGAACATTTTAATAGGAAATGAATTAGATAACAAATGAATTTCACTTATTAATTATTTGTGTATTCCTATTTTTTTCATGGAATTCAAATATTATAAATGTCATAGATCAGTAAAATCATTTCTGGTCTATTCATTTTCAGATGAGATGTTTCATAAACTATCCAGTTTTATACTATTTGTTACTTAACTTCATTAAGTACATTCTTTTGATGATATTTCACCATTAAATATACATTTCTAAAATTGATTTCTTTTTAAATGCATAATTCTGAACATATATTTTTCTAGAATATTTTTTTAATTGAGAGGTGTAGTGCAAATTAATTGGTATTGAGTTGATTTTGGTCTTGTTGATTAAACTGTGTCATCTTTTGGAACTAAATAAATGAGCCTCCTCTGTCACTACATCCATCATTTGAAATCTGAATGGCTGCCACCTTGTTAGAATTGGGCTGCCTAGATATTTGACAGAGAAACAAATACGTCTTCATTTTAATCTTGGAAGTAAGAAAGCAACATTTTAGTTTATGTTGGTATGACCCAATTTCTCATGGCTTCTCTTTTAAGTCCCCCGCTCTCCCTCCCTCCTTCTCTCTCTCTCTCTCTCCTCAAGTTGCTGGTGAATTAAACTTTGAGTCTATAATTCCAATCTAATTTTTCTGACAATAAAAACCATACTCCTACATACCGATTGGTCAAATATATATTTTAGCTTTTCTTTTTTCATTAAAATGCAAACCTTATAAGTTCCCTTCAGTATACAAGGAAGCATAGTCAGTTTTTATTGCTGTGTTGGTAGCAAAGATATATATGCTGTATGTGGTAAAAATAAATATATTTTATGTGAAATTTGAGGGGTTTTAAAAATCTAATTCCTGTGCCACAATTGTTTTTCAGGACACATCTTGATTCATCAGCAGAACTGAGGTACTCTGTGAGCTCAATAGTTGATAGTCAACCAGATTATAGGTCTACTAAAGTGATAAGGAGACCTAGAAGAGGTCGTATGGGAATCCGAAGAGATGAACCAAAGGTTTATTTTTAATCACTTTTCCTTTAATAGGATTGCAATATTAAGTACAGCTGATTTAAGACATTTTTCCAACTAAGGCCAGGATTGGAATTAACTTTCCATAGTCCTTGCGTACTTCTATAGATAATAGCTTTAATTATATACATCATGTGGATTCTACAATAGGATAACAGATTTGTTTATTCATTCAGTTGGTAAGGCCAGATTTCTTAAACATTGGCTCTGTTTTTGTAATTCATATATTTAAAATGTAGAAAAATATGTGTTTCTGCATGTGCATGTGCCCACATACACTTCTAATTTTTTAGTCATATTTGGGCCTAAAACTTTTTGAAAACCTCAAAAGCTTCATATACTTAGACACTGTGTTGTGCTCAGTGAATAATCTGGTCCTGACTGAAATTATCTCTCTAATAACTCTTACTGAGTAAAGTATATATTATCTAAAGGCTATAAAACAATTTTGATATTTGAGAAAGAAGTGGGATTACATACTTTGAGCCTTAAAATTACACAAATAATACAAATCTTTTTTTAAGTTTTATTTGTTTCATTAGTATAATATATAAAATTAGTATTATATGTGTATGTGTGTATGTGTGTGTATATCTATAGCTATATCTATATCTATATCTATATCTATATCTATATCTATATCTATA
>BLBF01000022.1:30909155-30969086 GCA_015471245.1 Laticauda colubrina | reverse complement strand
TGGTTACAAGCCGGCAGGCTAGCCTGTATAAAAGGCTGCCGCTAAGTTGGCCAACCGTTCCGTTTTACTGACTCCTGTAAATAAAGACTTTTCGTTGTTGGAACCCGGTCTACCTCGTGTTTTTCCGAACAAAACACTGGCGACGAAGGTGGGATCGTCCTGAACACGAAAAACTGCACGTGGTGATAAGAAGCCCAGATGACAACAAAGATGCCTGGAAACAACGCACCACCCGCACCCTTCATCCCCAACGAAGAGGATTGGGATTCCTATGCAGATCGCTTCCAAATGTATCTGGAAAGCAATGAAATGGAAGGAATTTCAGAGCAACGTAAGAGAGCTGTGTTCCTAACACACTGTGGGCCAACGGTTTTCAAGATGGCAAAGGCTCTAGCGAAGCCCCAAGATATCAAACAACTAACGTGGCCAGAATTGCAACGAATTCTCAAAGCACACTACGCTCCGATGGTGTCAAACTTAATAAAGCGACACGAATTCTACAGGAGAGACCAGAGAGAGGGAGAGACCATCGCCGATTTTGTTGCTGCACTTCGACAAATAGGTGGTGAGTGTGAATTCTCAAACCTCAACGAGGCAATGAGGGATCGAGTGGTGTTGGGATTGAGAGACTCGACCACACAGAGTAAATTACTCAACAAACCCAACATCAGTGTAGCCGAAGCTATCAAGGAAGCCACAGCCACCGAAGCTGCAAAAAAATCGGCTGTCACTATGAAGAAAATGAACACGCATAGTGATGAAACGAACCCAACCAAAGACAAAAAACAATCTACCACCACCACGCATTACGAAGAGTATGGCGAAACACCTGACAATAGCGAAGAAGACGACGAGGTCCACCGCCTATACATTAACAGAAAAAAGCGCGAAAGAAGAAATTGGCGGGAATGCGCTGGCTGCAGAGGAAACCATCCCTGAGCCGAATGCAGATTTCTCGATGCCATCTGCAGGGTCTGCAAGAAACGAGGGCATATCGAAAAAGTCTGCAGAAACAAAAAATACTACAGCCCAACGAGACGCAGAAATTCCCCAACACAAACTGAGCCTAAACGAGCTGAGAGAAAGTGGCAACAAGAGAAGCGAGCCAATACACACCAAATTGTCATTATAAAGAGCGCTCAGACGGAAAGTGGGAAGAAAGTTAAAGTCATTGTAGAAATCGAAGGGAAGCCCTGCAAGATGGAAGTAGACTCGGGGTCCTTTCTCTCTATGGTATCGTGGGACACAATAAAACAGCTAGTCCCAGATATCAAAACCAAAGAACTAAAGAAGCAGCACCTAACTCTCAAGGACTACCAGAGAAACCAAATCCCTGTAGTCGGCATGAGACATTTCCGAGTTACCTACAAAGAACACATCAAAGTGCTACCGCTGACCATAGTCGACAGAGACAGACCAAGTCTCCTGGGCATCGAATGGTTCGCACCATTGGGCATCGGGATGACCAGGATCGATCGAGTGACTGCAACCGGCTGGGAAGAAGACCTCATCCGGGAATTCCAGGACGTTTTTGACGGCTCACTTGGCAAGTATCGGGGAAATCCCATTTCTTTCAGTTTAAAGCCCCAAATAGCCCCACGAAGAATAAAAGCCAGGCGAGTTCCTTTTGCACTAAAGGCAAAAATAGAGGAACAGCTGGACAAATTAATAGCCCAAGGGGTGTTAGAACCTGTGGACCATGCCAAGTGGGAAACGCCTATTGTCACACCAATAAAACCTGGCGGGTCCATTAGAATCTGTGGTGACTATAAGGCTACCCTGAACCACGCATTACAACCAAGCGCATACCCGGTGCCAGTAGTCCAGCATTTGCTTCACTACCTGGGAAAAGGAAAGGTTTTTGCTAAACTCGACCTAGCACAAGCCTACCAACAACTCCCAGTGGACCCAGAAACTGCGGAAGCACAGACTATAGTGACCCATAAGGGCGCATTCAAATGTCACTGACTGCAATTTGGAGTAAGTGTAACCCCAGGTGTTTTCCAGAGTCTAATGGAACGCCTCCTAAATGGCATTCAAGGAGTTGTACCATACTTTGACGACATCCTGATCTCAGCCAAAGATGAAACCCAATTAAAAAAAAGACTCAAAGAAGTACTAACTAAGTTTAGAGAATCTGGCCTCAAAGTGAAAAGAGAAAAGTGTTGCCTAGTTAAGAATAGCGTCGAATTCCTGGGCTATTTAATAGACGGAGAGGGTATACACCCTACAGACAAGAAAATTAAAGCCATCAATGAAGCACCAGAACCAAGAAACAAAGCCGAACTACAAGCATTTCTTGGACTGATAAATTTTTATAATGTATTCCTACTGAATAAAGCCACAATAGCAGAACCATTACACCGTCTATTGGACAAGAAAGCAATTTGAACTTGGGGTTATAGAGAGAAGAATTCCTTCCAGAAAATTAAAAAATTGCTAACATCAACAAACGTTCTCATTCAATTTAGCGACACACTGCCATTGAGGGTGACCTGCGACGCTTCGCCATTTGGAGTCGGTGCCATCCTGAGCCACCAACTGCCTGATGGCAGAGAGGCACCCGTCGCCTACTACTCAAGGACCTTGTCTAAAACCGAGAGGAATTACAGCCAACTCGACAGAGAAGCTCTAGCAATTGTCGCTGGAGTGAAACGCTTCCACGAGTACCTCTACGGGCAGACTTTTCAAATTATAACAGACCACAAACCGCTAATGGGAATTTTGGCGGGAAACAAGCCAACACCAAATATCCTATCTCCAAGAATGACTAGATGGTCAGAGTTCCTAGCAGCCTATTCCTACACTCTGACACATCGACCAGGGAAACAAATTTCCCATGCGGATGCTTTGAGCAGAGCACCCTTACCAGAAACCGAGGAAGACCCGGCACCAGCGATGACAGCATTACAAATAGAGACTTGCCCCGATCTACCCATATCTGCTTATGATGTCACCAGAGCCACCGTGAAAGACTCAGTGACTTCCCGCATCCTCAGCTGGGTACGTAAAGGCTGGCCGGAAAATCAAAAAACTGAAAACTTTAAACCTTTCCGGACCAGACAGACTGAACTTTCGATTCAAAAAGGGTGTTTATTGTGGGGCGATCGGGTAGTCATTCCTAACAAACTACAACCCAGGGTACTTGGGATGTTACATGAAGGGCACCCGGGAATTGTGAAAATGAAAAGCCTTGCAAGAAGTTATGTTTGGTGGCCGGGTATTGATAAGGACATAGAATATTGGGTAAGCTCGTGCAACAAGTGCCAGGGAATTAGACCGTCTCCACCTAAAGCACCCATTAGAGACTGGGAAACCCCGTGAGGCCCTTGGTCAAGAATCCACATTGATTTTGCGGATCCTACCAAGAGGCATACATTCCTGATTGTCGTTGATGCCTATTCTAATTGGCTAGAAGTAAAAATCATGCCATCAACGACAACAGAAACTGTAATCAAACAACTAGACAACCTTTTTGCCACCCATGGTCTACCGGACGTCCTCGTATCAGATAATGGGCCACAGCTAACCAGCCTACACTTCGAACAATACCTAGCCTCCCTAGGTATCAGACATGCCCTAACCGCGCCGGCTCACCTGGCCGCAAATGGCAGGGCGGAGAGAATGGTCCGGTTTACCAAAGAGGGATTAGAAAGAATGGACACCGGTGATGTCCAACAGAAAATAAACCGATTGCTCACTCTCCAACACATAACGCCCAGTACCACAACCAACAAGTCCCCAGCAGAATTGCTCATGGGGAGGAAATTAAGATCACACCTTGATAAGTTGCATCCAAATTTTACACCAGAAACCCCCCCCCCAACTCCTCCACACGATTTAGGAAATTTGAAGTAGGCGAGTTGGTTTACGCCAAAAACTTCACCGAGGACCCTGTTTGGCTACCAGGACAAATAACGCAAATAACAGGCCCCAAATCCTACTGGTTAACAATTGACGACGGCAGGGAATGGAAGCAGCACATAAACCAGCTCCGTTCCCGAAACATAGAACGAAATACAGACATACACCCATACATGGAAAAAGCCGGTGATGGTCAAACCAAAGGGGGGGGGGAAATGCGAGAAACAAATAAAGAACCGATACAAACAAAACCCAAAGAGACTAACAAACAAAAAGAGCAAATAAAAGACTCACTGTTTGAAGAGACTTGCATGAAGAGCCCATCGGAAGGGGACAGCCAGGCCAGCTCGACCTGCCCGGAGGAAACGGGAGGGAGCGGCAAAACCGCCGGCCTAAGATACTCAGGCGGCAGAATGGCTGACTCACCCTTCCAGACGGTTACAGAGAGAAGGACAGACGACACAGCAGCCCCATCCGAACAGGTCGAAGTCTCCGCCGAAAGTGAACTGCGCAGGTCCAGTCGAGTCAGGAAAAGCCCCGCCTACCTGCGCGACTACATCACCATGTAGGACTGAACCAAGGGGGGAGGGGTGTTCTGTATGCAAATTGGGTTACTCCAAAACATGCAAATCTGATTGGTCAACTAAAGTAAGCATTGGATTAGTTCACTAAGAACCAATCCAAATAAAATAAAAAAGGCGGCAAATTCGATCAGCTGCCATTGGTTACAAGCCGGCAGGCTAGCCTGTATAAAAGGCTGCCGCTAAGTCGGCCAACCGTTCCGTTTTACTGACTCCTGTAAATAAAGACTTTTCGTTGTTGGAACCCGGTCTACCTCGTGTTTTTCCGAACAAAACATTAATAACATTAGAATGCATCAATGCTTCCATTGTGGAAAGCCAGAGTGGTATTTTCAGGTAGTATTCTTTAATTTTAAGGCAGACTGATAACACATTTCTAATGTAATATCTTTGAAAGTTGAAAGTAACTATGTATCTTGTTCTTCCCATACCATAGGAAAGTATGCTAACCTAATTGAAGGTCGTGTCCTTCTAAAGTTAATAGTCTTTTATGCCTCAAATTAATCCATTCTTTCACCCAAATTAATATCGAGGCCTGATAATACAATTCCCAATCTGGCAGTCCAAAGGCCACTCTTTTTTTTGGAGTCTTGCAGCATTTTCAGACCTATTCTTGCTTTCTTCTCTAACCAAATATATCTTAATATTATCTTATTTAATTCCTCAAAATATATTCCCGACTTTTATTAGTATTGTCTGAAATAAATATCATAGTCTTGGAAGAACATTCATTTTTATAATAGCTCTTCTTCCTGTTCATGATAGTTGCAAATCTTTCCATTTCTCCAGGTCTAATTTAATTTGTTGCATCAGTTTCATACAGTTATCATCATACTCTTCTATCTTTATAACTAGCTTCAGTCCAGTTTCTAATGGATCTTCTAATATAAAAACCAGGTTGTCTGCAAATGCCTGTAGCGAAGTGTTCTCTTTTTTGTTCCCATTCTTTTTATTTCTTCTTCTCGTTGAATGTTTCTGGCTAATACTTCCAGAATCAGTATAAATAGCAGAGGGAACAGTGGACATCCTTGCCTCATGCCTTTTTTATATCAAAATTCTCTCCATTTACCATCATCTTCGCTGATTTTTATGATACACTGCTTTAATCATGTTGATAAATCTCTCTCCAAATCCATATATTTTAACTGTAATAGCATAAATTGCCAATTAACATTATCAAATGTTTTCTGTGCATCTAAGAAGATCAAGCCATTTGTTTTCCAGCATGTGTTACATAGTATTCCAGTGTATTGAAAATCACTAATAATATACTTCTAATATGGTATAAAACATATACCACAATTACAAATCAGAGTATAAGAAGAAGAAATGAGATAGAGCCATTTGTTATTTATTACATCCAATTTTCTGCTCTATGCAATTTTTTTCAGGCTAAGTCTTGAAATACTAGCTTCTATTATTCTATTTTGTTTACTGGATTGGAATCCATAGACAGGACTTAATGGAGGTTCAGTTTTCCAATATAGTTTAATTTTATTGAAGCCTTTAAAAAAAATAGCAATAGCACTTATACACTGCTTCACAGTGCTTTACAGCCCTCTTTAAGTAGTTTACAGAGTCAGCATATTGTCTCCAACTAAAGTCTTATCTGGGTCCTCATTTTACTGACCTTGAAAGGATGAAAGGCTGAATCAATCTTGAGCCAATGAGAAACAAACTGTCAAACTCCTGGCAGCTGGCAGTCAGCAGAATTTGCCTGCAATACTGTGTTCTTACCACTGCACCACCTTGGCTCATTATAAAAGTATAGTGTCTAAAAATATTGCCTTTAATCTTAAATAATCCTGGGCTATCCATAATATTGTACTATGAATTTAAATTTAGATCAGTGTGATAGCATAATGCAGCTGTTAGAAATTAACAAGAATGGTGTAAGTGCACAAATGGCTGAGAAAATTAAAAGTGTTAATAATTGCATTGGTGTTTTAAAATATAAGCTTTACCGTGAAAATTAACATTTAGAAGCAGTCTGATCTACATACATTTTTACAATTTGTAATTAGGTAAAATCCCTTGGAGAGCATGAGTGGAATAGAAGTCAGCCAGTTGGAGTTCTAAGCAGCCATCATTTTGAGAGTGACACTGAAATGTCTGATATAGATGATGACGATAGAGATACAATTTTCAGTTCAATGGATCTTTTGTCACCCAGTGGACATTCAGATGCTCAGACCCTTGCTATGATGCTTCAGGAACAGCTGGATGCAATCAATAAAGAAATCAGGTATGCTTACTTCACACACATACGTGCACATACACACACACACACACACACGAATAAAACCTGAGAAAAATCCAATGTTTTGCCTGCTAATGGGATAAAAATTAAGTTGATGTGATTTCTGGTTTCTTCGTGGACATCTGATTTTCTTTGAAGCAATATAAAAATGGCTTGCCATTTGCTTTCTTCTAGATTTTAAAAAATTATAAATATAGGTTAATTTTTTGCAAACTCCCCAAATTAAAAGATATTAGTTGTCTGTTCACCAGATTATAGTCAGTGTTTCTCAAAGCTAAAATATCTCGGAGAAGTTGACATTAAATGAAACCTAAACATTTTAAGCACATAGAATATGAAATATGAATGTAAATCGGCAAGCAAATATCCGAGATGAAAGTTAGAACAGTATTAATATTTTGTCTGCTCTTGATGAACAGTATATTTAATACATTGAAAAAGAGATCCCCATTGGTAAAAGATGAACATGCTATATTATTTTTTGCTATGCAGTTAAAGGGCCTGTCACATAGGCCAACAGATGCAAAACGTATGTAAAAAGGACACAGCGGACGAGAAAATGTTCCATCCGTTGTTATCCGCTCTCAAAAGTGCCCCAAATTTGCATAAGCAGAGCGGACAACAACGGAAAGGAACGGACGGGGGGAGGACGTAGTGAGGATGTTAAGCGGATGCTCCACGGAAGCCTAGCAGATGGAAGCGGATGGAAGCGGATGGCACATCTGCAGGGCTCCCGAGGGAGCACAGCGAAGCAGACACGCAACGGAAGGAACAGATGCATCACAGATGCCTAGCAGATGCGTAGCGGATGCCTAACAGATGCAAAGCGTTCACTGAGCATGCGGGGAGGATGCATTGCGTCAGCTCCGCTGCTATAAAGGGAAGCAGCTCGCAAGCAGGTCACCATTCAGAGGAAAGACCTGCTGCCAGACACAGCTCCAGCCAGCCAGCCAACCAACAACCATGGGGAAGAAGAGAAAGCCTGTGCCATCTTCTGCCAGCCCTGGCAAGAGGGACAGGGCCACCATCCCACACCCTGGCCCTGACTCTGCTTCTGCTGGGGCTTCTGCTGCTCGGGCTCACTCTTCTGGTGCTGGAGCTTCTGCGGGTGCTGCTCCTGGTGCTGGTGCTTCTGCTGGTGCTTACTCTGCTGGCACTGCACCTGGTGCTGGGGCTTCTGCTGGTGTTTACTCTGCTGGCGCTGCTCCTGGTGCTGGTGCTTCTGTTGGTGCTTACTCTGCTGGCACTGCTCCTGGTGCTGGTGCTTCTGCTGGTGTCTACTCTGCTGGCACTGCTCCTGGTCCTGTTGGTCCTGCTGGTCCTGCTGGTGCTCCTAGTGCTGCTGGTGCTGCTGGTGCTGCTGGTGCTGCTGGTGCTTACTCAGCTGCTGCTGATTCTGGTCCTGCTGGTGCTGCTGGTGCTTACTCTGCTGCTGCTGATCCTGGTCCTGCTGGTGCTGCTGGTCCTGCTGGTGCTGCTGATCCTGCTGGTCCTGCTTTTGCTGCTACTGTTGTTGTTGCTGCTGCTGGTGGTGGTGGTGTGGTGGAGCAGCCCCTACAACCTCAAAGCCCCTCTGATGGGGGCCAAGATGGCCCTGCCAGAGGAGGAAGAGGCATACGCGAGAACGAGAACGGGAGAGGGGGCAATACTCCATCGAAGAGGAACATGAGGATGAGGTGCTGGAATGGCTGAGGGAGAATGAGTATCTATGGCGGAAGGGACACAGGCTCTATCGCGACACCAAAAGGAAGCAGGCTGCTTGGAGAGAGAAGGCGGAGAGCCTGGGCTACACTTTGGAGGTGCTCCTCGGCTGGTGGAAGCACATGCACATCTGGTACGGGAACCTCAAAAAATCTGGCCAGGCCACGGTCAAGCTGACGGACCGAGAGACCTAAATGATGGCCAAGTGCAGCTTCTTGGAGGGTGAGATCCACCACCGAGGAGCAGCCCCTCTGACAACCCTCTCTTTCAGGCAGCCCGCAGAAAGCCAGTCCTCTTCTGGCCAAGAGTCAGCTCCTGTGTCCAGGCAGGTATCTGTGCAGCATGCCACGACGGAGACCCCCCTGACAGCTGCACTCCCCGTGGTGGAGCATGTGGAAGACTCCCTGATTCAGGGGGAGCAAGGAGAGGGCACTTCCACCAGAGACCAACCCACATCCACCCCCAGCTCCACCTCCACAGAAAGCAGGCAGAGAGCCAGACAGAAGGGGCAGAGCCATACTGTCCTGCTGGAGATCAGGGACACCATCAGAAGCAGCGTAGATCTCCTCTCTCAGCTGGTAGACACTGACATACCATCCTCAAATAGCAAGCCTTTCCTCACCTACGTCAACCAGACCCTCCTGGACATGTCTGAATCACAGTACCAGGTGACCAAGGACAGGATCACCGGTCTTCTTCACAACTCTTCAGACCCAGCTGAACCTGCTCCCACCTAGTCCAGGTCTGCTCCTCCACCCCAGGTGATGTCACTGCCCTTCCAAGGCTTTCCACAGGCCCTCACCTACCAAGGCTATGGCTACCAGGAGCTCCAACAGCCCTTCCCAGTTCAGGCACAGGTACATCAAACGCCACCGGTTCCACTGATGCCACTGATGCCACTGACGCCACCAATGCCACCGACACCACAGATGCCACCCACACCACAGATGCCACCCACGCCAGTCCTCACCTAGCTGCAGACCAGACAGACCCACTACACTCCTCCTTCCTCCACCCCACAGCCAAGCCCGGCCTCAGAACATCTGTCATCGGTCTTGGGACTGACACCCCATGTCATGGAGGAAGGGGCTCTCAAAATCACAGGACTGAGCCAGCAGTCTGAGAGCTTCCTCCACACATCGTCCCCTGTTGTCCTCTCGGGGCCAGGCACCCCAATGGGGCCTCAGACCAGCATTCCAGCAGCAGCCACCTCCACAGCACCTGGACCCTTCACCCCTGAGACTATGGGCACACCTCCGAGTGACTGAGAAAAGTGCCAGAGACTGGGTTGCTACTGATGACTTTATCTTTGCTTGGGACACTTGGGTCATTTTCTTTTACAGTTTGTTATTAATAAAGTTTATCTTTGTTTCACACACTTGCTTCAGGTCTTTTAGTCAATAAAGTCTTGGTGGAAACTTTCAGAAATGGTTTAAGCCTTTCCATGCTTGTGGGATGGGTAAGGATAGCAGTGGGATGGGCAGGGATACCTGTGGGATGGGCAGGGATACCTGTGGGATGGGTAATAGCTGTGGGATGGGTCAGGATAGCAGTGGGATGGGCAGGGATACCTTTGGAATGGGTAATAGCTGTGGGATTGGCAGGGATACCTATGGGATGAGTAATAGCTGTTGGATGGGCAGAGATACATTTGGGATGGGACATGGCTGTGGGATAGGCAGGGATACCTGTGGGATGGATAATAGCTGTGGGATGGGCATGGATACCTGTGGGATGGGTAATAGCTGTGGGATGGGTTAGGATACCTGTGGAATGGGTAATAGTTGTGGGATAGATAAACCTCCAGTGCAAGCATAGTGGGACTGAATGGTCCACCCTCCCAGGTGCTACACCTTTGGCCCTTTATTATCAATAACAATTTAATCATTCATCCACACATTTCAACATAAAAACAACTCATTATTAAATGCCCTGTTCATTGTAGGGCCACTCAACATACATGGCACAATCTCATCAGTGTGATGAGACAGGCTCAAGGAAGCATCCATTAAGCATCTATCATCCTGTCTTGCCACTCCACTGCTCCAGCTTGGGAGTTGCAGCAGTGTTTCAGGAGGTTGCGCTGCTTCTTCCCTTCACGTGAAGCTCTGTTGGGGCCTTGCGCATCCACAGTATCTATCAGGTTTCGCCCTTGCCTCCATTCACCAGGCTCCATGTCCCCATTGCCTTGTTGGAGGTCCACGAGCCTGTTCTGGAACACTGGGTAGCGGGTGCGCATGAGATTGTGCAGGATGCAGCAAGCTTCCACGATCCTCCTCACAGTCTCTGGGTGATGCTTCATGGTGGTGAGAAGTACCTGGAACCTGTTGGCCAGGATGCCAAAGGCGTTCTCCACCACCCACCTTGCCCTGGACAGCCTGTAGTTGAAGATCCTCTCTTCACGGGTGAGGCATCTGGAAGTGTAGGGCTTCATGAGGTAGGTTCTGAGGGAGAAGGCGTCATCCCCCACGATGAAGTATGACACATCTTGTCTGTCATTGGGCAGGGGGTCTGGATTTGGGAAGCCCGTGATGAGGTTGCGTTCCAGCCCCTCCTTGAAGTGACTGGCATTGCATACCTGGGCATCTGAAGATGAGCCGTTGCCTGAAGCATCAATGTACATGAACTTGTAGTCAGCATTGACCATGGAGAAGAGGATGATGCTGAAGAAGCCCTTGTAGTTGTGACAAGTGGACCCTGACTTAGCTGGAGCTTTGCAGGCCACGTGCTTGCCATCTATGGCTCCAACGGTGTGGGGGAAGTTGCACTTCTGATACCACTGCTCTGCAACTTTCTTCCAGCCTTCTTCAGTGGAGGGGCACTGGAGGAGCTCCTCCAAGTATTCTTCGATGATGGCCTGCACCACTTCTCTGACCACAATGCTGATGGTGTTGTGACGCACCCTCCAGCCATACTGCATGCTCCTGTACGTGGTTCCGGAGGCCAGGTGGTGCAGAGTCAGTGTCACCTTGAGTCCAGGGTCCAGGCTGGGCTGGAAGTTGGTGCTCTACTTGGTCAACCTGGGTCTCAGCCGCTCCACAACTTCGTCAAACATGGCTGGCAGCATCCTCATGAAGTTCTGGAAAGCACGAGTGTCTTCGTTCCTCAGCTCCATCATCAGCTTGTTATACAAGCTCCGTACTCTGCTCTTCTCGTGATCCATCTTCGGACCCAGACACTTCTTGGATGCCTCCTTTTCTTTGCGTAGAACAGGTGAAAGAGCCTGTGGATGGCTTTGCACTGTTGTAGAACGATGGTGGCTACCAAAAGGAGTATGTGACGATCCATGGTGGAGATGACTGGATGCTGTGGAAAAGCAAGAGCAAGAGCAAGGCTGAAGAGGTCTGCACCGCAGGGCTGCTGGACTGAAAGTGAGATCCAGGTGAGTTCCTCCCCCTTTTTATAGGAAATATAGGTTTTCCGCTCGGTGTCCTTTTGCATCCTCTAGGCATCCTGCAGACATCCTAAATATCTGAGATACGTCCCCTATGCGAACGTTTTTTCCATTTTAGTGCTTTGTATGTGAGCTGCATCCGCTTTCATCCTTTCTCCGTCCGTGCTACTAACACTGCGTGTCCGTTCCGCGTCCGTTTCGCTTTCTCCCTGTGTCCGTTTTCCGCTGGAGTGGATGCGTGTTACGCAGATGCGTAGCGGATGCCTAGCGGATATAGCGGATGCGTAATGGATGACAACGGATGTAGAATGGATGTTCCCTGTATGCGTTGTGGATGCAGAACGGACGCGTTGGATACATTTTCCGCTCAAAAAATTTTGTGTAGCTCAAAACTTTTTGAACAGATGAAATGTCAGTAGACGGATGCTGGATGGATAGAGAGGATGAAAAACGGATGCAGTGAGTACAGAATGGATGCATCGCATTAACCAACGGATTGCAAGTGTTTCTCTCCATTTTACATCCTCTTTCCATCCATTGGTGCTGTGTGACAGGGGCTTAAAAGGTAAAGGTTCCTCTTGCACATATGTGCTAGTTGTTTCTGGCTCTAGGGCACAGTGCTTATCTCCATTACAAAGCCAAAGAGCCAGTGCTGTCCAAAGATGTCTCCATGGTCATATGGCCAGCATGACTAAATGCCAAAGGTGCACAGAATGCTGTTACCCTCCCATCAAAATGATCCCTATTTTTCCACTTGCATTTTTACATGCTTTCGAACTGCTAGATTGGCAGAAGCTGGGACAAGTAACAGGAGCTCACTCCATTATGTGGTGCTAGGGATTTGAACCACCAACTGTCGACCTTTCTGATCAACAAGCTCAGCGTCTCAGCCACTGAGCCACCGTGTTCCTTATAACTATGTATATTTATAACTATATAATTATAAAACCCTAATAACTATGTAGTTGCAGGAAAAAATAGTATCCTTTTTCTCGTGCTATTTTCTTGAGCTAAACTTCTTGCCTTGAAAGCCTGTTCATCCTCTAGTAAAAGCATATGAGCACAGCATATTTTCTGAAAGGAGCAAATAATAGCTGGCAGATGTAACTGGAAATGATATGAAATTTAAAAAGTAAACTATCATTCCAGCAGCTCAGTCAATTCCAATTTGTACTCATGGCTACATTAAAAAAATATTAAAAGATGAGAAATTTGAATATTTCTTATTGGTTATCACTTAAACTTATAAAACAAAATTATTTTTAAAAATGGCAATTAAATTTTGTGCGCTGATATTGAATCTCCATCCCACTACTTTTGAAGACAGCATATTAACTCAGTGAACAAAGGGTGGGAGAGATAATATGCAGCTCTCTGCTCCAATACCTTGCAGTCTTTTTCTGATATCTGACACTAATGGTAATCACTCCAATTTGCTTTGAAAGCATGCCATTCCTGTAAAGTATTCTGAGTAGTGGTCAGGGAAAACATTCTCAACTCCTATTAACACTCATATTAAAACAATATTCTCATAAAAATGACTTACCTTTTCTTAACCATTACAGGTTAATTCAGGAAGAAAAAGAATCCACAGAACTACGTGCTGAAGAAATAGAAAACAGAGTTGCTAGTGTGAGCCTAGAAGGCTTAAATCTGGCCAGGGTTCATCCTGGAACATCTATTACTGGCTCAATAACTGCATCTTCATTTGCGAGCTCCTCTCCTCCCAGTGGCCACTCAACTCCTAAACTCACTCCACGCAGCCCAGCTAGGGAGATGGATCGGATGGGTATCATGACACTGGTAAGAAGTACAGCTTTCTCTTGATCACTACCTTTATTTAATATCTAAGGAATTGTCTTTGTAGGGTTATTTTTTTCATTTCTTGTTTATTTCTTCTTTTTTATTATTATTGGTTTCTTTGTGTGTGCATGTGTGCATGTGCGTGCACTTGTGATAATGTCTTATTGACTGTTAACACAAGTCATTACAAAAATTTTATTTGGACCAATTCCTAGTGTTAATGCAAGATAAAGTAAAAGTAAAAATAAAATTCTAAAAACAGAATATGGTAATAAACTGTTAACATAAAGACACTTTCTATCATTTGTGCATTTGTAAGACAATACCTGGTTTTTAAAATGTTAATGATATTTCTTAAAACTATACAACAGAACCTCTGTCACAAACGCTTCTGACCATGACCAAATCAAGTTCCGACCAAAAAATTCACATTTTTTTTCATGGCCAATTTCCCCTTCTGCACCATTTTTTTGTAAGTGCCAAATTTCCAAAATTAGGTTTGGGTCATGACCAAATCAGGTTGCAACCAAAGTTATGGAATGAATTATGGGCATGACCAGAGGTTCTACTATACATGTAAGTGAAAACCCAGTCTGGTCTATCTCCTTGAGTTCCAACCAAATTCTGTTTTGGATTCAGTGGCAGTAGGCCTGGTGTAATGGAAGGAAATTTCATCATAAGAGCCAATAGTTCTTATGGACTTAGAGAATCTCAGAATGAATCTTAATAAAAAGGAACACAAGAGTTATACAAATCTATATTTCTGATAATACTCTGTTTTTCTTTTCTTCGTTATCAACTCTAGCCAAGTGATCTCAGGAAACATCGAAGAAAGGTACATTTTAAAATATATATATATTTGTTTTTCTCAGACAAGGGTTAATTATTTCTAGCACTTTCAAATTCAGACCTTTAGAAACATTTTCCCCAAGATACAGTTTTCTGAGGATGTGGAAAGCCTTCAAGTCCCAACCCTTTTGCTTTGTTGTAGTTGAAGTAGCTAATTTGGATGATCCAAGAAAAGATCATTGCATTCCTGTGAAGCAGTCATCACCTTCTCAGGAAAACCATATTGGACCTTAGATTTGTAACAAAATGGAGCCCTATCAAAGTGTTTCAGTGTTACCTCTATTAGAAATTAATTATGTGACAGCATAAAAATATTTTTAATATTTTTATACTGTATTTATTAAATATATCTCACCTTTTCCATGGAAGTGTTTTTTTCCAATTAATATTTCGTGAGGTATGTTGGTCTGAGAAATAGTGGTCAGATCAAGTCTCTTTGTGTGCTTCCTCAGCCCCTTTATGTTGATGGACTTTTGTAAATGCTAATTAATGACTGATAATTTCCTTACTGTTGCCTCCCCTATTCTAGCAGTAAAATCATTTAATATGATATAAATGTTTGTGGTTTTATTACTTTTATTATGCTCTAACTTTGCTTTGAAATTTTTTTAGTGATGAAAAACACACAATAAATTTCATTCAAAAATAACAATATTAGCTAAAAGCCAACAAATTCAAGAATGTCATTCTCAAAATTGAATCAAAATAAATTAGACATGAGTTTAACAACCCTGCTCTACAGTATCACAAAAATACTACCTATTGCAGAATAGCATTGAATTTGTTACAAGGCAAAGAAAGAAAAAAGCTGATCAAGAGCAGAGGGTTAGATTATTAAATGAGGCCACCTTATTGTTAAGCAAGGCCACCTCACTAAATGGCAATCACCATTTGCAACCATAATAGGCAGGCTCCAGTACAGTTTTAACTAAAGGATAAGCTATATTGGATTCACAGAAAAGTCCAAGTATATGAGGGACCAATTTTATCTACCAACATGCCCATTTTACTTCAAACATTATTTATCTGAATGGTAAAGTTTTCTTTTTTACATACACTAAGAGCATATGCACCAAGACAAATATCCTTGTGTGTCGTCTAATCACACTTGGCCAATAAATCACACTTGGCCAATAAACCATTCACTCATTTATTAAAGGGCAAAAAAATACTTCAATAACTCATTTGAATCTTGTTATTTAGTCCTTTATTAAGATTTAAAGATGAGAAAAGGTTAATTAAACTTTATTTCCACTCATATCCTACTTTGCATATCCTATCCAACTCAGGAAAACTGTCTATAATTTTCTGAATTAAATAATAATAATAATAGCAACCATAGCAATAGTTAGATGTGTACCTGATGTCATGTTCAGTCCTGGAAATTGGAACTATATAACTATCATTGTATAATTTGTACTTAGCACTTTTATTCTATATCTTGTTCTAGGATGGAATGCCATTTGTGTGTTTGGTTGATTGATTTCCTTACTTGGAAAGGAGTTGGCTTTCCAACTTTTTTTCTTCCCAGCCCCTGCATTTTATAAAACTGTTTTTCACCTGCATTTTATAAAACTGTTTACTTGTAGATTGCAGTAGTTGAAGAAGATGGTCATGAAGATAAGGCCACAATAAAATGTGAAACGTCTCCTCCACCTACACCTAGAGCTATTAGAATGACTCACACTCTACCTTCATCATATCACAATGATGCCAGAAGGTAGGTATTCATTTGTTTGGCATAGCAATGTATTGTGTATCTTTTAAGTGGATTCATCCATTTAAGTTTCAAGTTGAGTTTCACATGACTTTTGCTATGTGCAATTGTCCTGACATTTATTTAGATCAGTTTTTCAGATATGCTTTCCAATTTCCATTTCCAATTGAATGACTGGTCTTTAATTTCATGCCCTTTCTGAATAATCAAGCGAGGCATGATCATTTTCTGATATTTTCTTGTCATGGATTATAAATGAACAAATCAGAGTGTAATTATAATTCAATGTGCTAGATATCCATGTCACTTGTTATGAAGATAGTTAAATGATAGGCTTTTAATATTTGGATACTGTATTATAGCCAGTTCAGTCAGTATTTTGCACATGGATTTTTGGTGGTGGGGAATTAGCAGTGGAAAGAATATATTTCTGAAGTAATCAGAGAAAAAAGTTTCTCATCTCAAGGGAAAAACAGTAATTCAATCCAAATAAGGAAAAAAAAGGCCTGGAGAAAGTGGGGAGATGCCTAGCAAATTCAGAAATTGGAAGGAATAATTTTAAAAAATAGAATTTGAAAAATAATAATAATAAAATTAATTTAAACTTTTTTGCTCTTTCATAATTTATAACAATAATCCATAGTAGAAGGGTTTTTGTATAAGAACTTAAGTTTGAGTGTAAAAAAAAAGTACTACAATTATTTTTACTTTTCATCCTAATTGAATCATGAAATATTGCATGTTGACAAGGCTAAGTTTGGAGATTTTGCTATCTTGTATCTGTATATCCTTGCCACAGAAAGGTAAATTTTTGCCACAGAAAAGTAAATTTTTGCTACAGAAAGGTAAATTTTTGGAGGGTAATATAATTATATCAGAAACTTATTTTACATGAAAACTACTGGAGAAAATAGTTGTTAGTTACTTCACCTATTAGTGTAGATAAGATCAAAGCAATAGTAATAGTGGTAGTCATAGCTTAGACACCATTTAATTCAACATTTGGTTCTTATCAAAAGCATTCTAAAATCTTTCTAGCCATACTTACATTAACAAAGTTTTAAAGAATTATATCTGTCTTTTTATTCAATTATTTCAATCAAGAGTAAAACATAAAAAATATGCAGTTCTAAATATAGTGATAATACCAGAAAGATTATGGTATTATCGCCTATATATCAGAAATTTATTTGATTATTGTTTCCAATTACCAAGACACTCTCATTAGATTTCATAAAACTTGTTTCCACAGCAGACAAGTTGTGGACTTCATGATGGGACTTAATCAGGACAATAATAGTTTCTCTGTTTTTGTGTGTGTCTTTTTTAGTAGTTTGACTGAATCCTTGGAACCAGAAAGTATTGGCTTTGGCAGTGTCGATAGCAGCCAGGATTCCTTGCACAAAACTCCCAAGAAGAAAGGAATAAAGTCTTCAATTGGACGCTTGTTTGGTAAAAAAGAGAAAGCACGACTTGGACAGCTAAGTAAGACATAGTTCTCCGGGTTCAGATCATAACTTTCCAGTCATTTTTTTAAAAAGTATTATTTTTTTAATATTTCATAGATGCTTTAGCTTCTCTTTCAGTTTCAGTTTGCTTTTCTGCCTTTTAAAATGGTTATGTTTTTTTCCATGCCATTCTGCTATCATCAATCATATTTACTGTCATAGAATTATATTTTGTTCAGTCATTAAAGGATATAGATAAAGCTTTCAATGGAAGAGAATATAGCTCAGGGTTGAGCTGTGAGTCCTTGGGGCTCTCTGAACTTGATTGTTTTATTACCCAGCTAGGCAGTGTACAAATAGACCTCAACTTCTAACCACAATTGAAGGAAAAATTTCTGTTGCTGAATGAGGCATTTGTTAAGTGAATCTTGCCACATTTTACAACCCTTGTTGCTATAATTGTTAAACAAATCACTGCAGTTGCTAAGTTGTTAAGTAAATCTGACTTCCCCAGATAATGAAATGGCTGCAAGCAAATAACCTAGCTCAGAGAACATCAAAAATTACAAAAATTAAGTTTCCTTTACTAGTGTTTGCTACATTTTGTGAAAAGATTCCATTCACAAGTAAATCTGCTCAGCTTTAAAAATCACACAGAGTAAAACTTGGATAGCAATTAGAAAAAATATGTGACAAGTGTGACATGAGCTAAGACTATCAAATGCACATAATCATAGCGATCCTTTTATGACTCTAGCTTATAAAGAATTTTGATAGAAAATAGATTTCACCCATCACTTATTTGGCAAGATTTGTCAAATTTTTCATTTTTCTTAAATTAAAAACAACTTGGAAAAAGAATCGGCTACTTTGTATCTTTCTTTAAGAATTTGCATAACTCTAACTTAAAGCTTTATCATATTTGTATAGTTTTCCATCTCACATTGATATATAGTTTTGCCAGTTATAATACAGTGTAGTATACAGTACAATACAATTTAATGCTCCCAGTATTGATTATTTACTCAGAACTTAAAAATAGCTGCAGTGGAAAATCAAAGAATAAATTAGTTAGAATGCATTCTCATTTATAAAATAATAAAATAGAATGTTCTATAGTGCCATTAAATAAACATTGACAGCAGAGATGAATGTACTTATCATTTAACCACAATAACTATACGGAGTGATGTAAAATTATGATTTATTTTCTAATATCTGTAGTCACTATTCATGTAACATTTCATATTCTTGTCTATTTTATATGATGTATCTCCCTGGACAGCATCTATGGAAAGGATTGGAGAATGTTGCTGTTGGAACTTCTGTTCTGACCCAAATCCTTTTTCAATAAAACAAACAATAACCAAAGGGAACAGAAACCTTTTAATGAGTCTTATGAATCCCCGGTTAAAAGGCCACTGCAAACTAATTAACTTTGATAAGCACAAACCTCGCCAAAACTGTGCGAGACTGCCAAGAATCACAGATAAGAAATATTTCACAACACAAGAGTCTTCAAATATTAACTAAGGTACTGCAATGTCCACGAGGCTGGAGTTTCAAAATGTTTTTGCTTCCTACAAAGAACATCTGATTCACAGCTGACTTTTATCTTCTTGAAGGAGGGGCCATTACCTTGCAGTCTTACTCCTGAGTTGCCCGTGCTGCTACAGCTGTTTTTTCCGATGAACAGTTCTGCATGCACTTGGCACAGGCTCCTCGGGAACCTCCTCATCACTGCTGCCAGCCCCCACAATCTCTGAAGGCAGCAGTCCACTCCCTAATGGTCCTGGCCCCTCATCTGAGTCCCCACTCTCCTCAGTCATCCGTACCTTCTGCCAGCTAACCACAACAACTTCACAGTTGGGTCATAGATAGCTCTTTGGGGTCTGTTGTATCTTCAAACCATCATTAAGTGACTGGTTTAGTTTAGTTTAGTTTATTGTCATTGCACCTTGTAGAATGCTAAACAATGCTATTTTAATATTCCTTCTGCCCAAAACAGTCATTTTGGCTTGAAAGGGCTTCTTGTCTTTTTTAGAAAGTCAAATTAGGAGATGAGAAAACCTGACTAAGGAGAAAATATGTGAACCTTGCTTACAGGAAAACAAAGAGGGGAAAATCATGAGCACTTTAGAAAGTTATTTGTGGAATCTACATTCTTAAGTTTTATTTTTCATAGATTTCAGGTTACTGTTTTTACCAATATATATGTGTCTCAGAAAACAACTCAAAAGCACATCTGGAAACATGATTTAAAAAATGAAGATAGAAAATCTCTTTGCTGTTTTAAACACAGGAGACTATATGGAAACTGAGGCTGCAGCACAAGAATCTCTGGGATTAAGCAAACTTGGAACCCAGGCAGAAAAAGACCGAAGACTAAAGAAAAAGTAGGTTGGCATGAACTTTGAATAAAACACCAAATACATTTGCTTGTTGAAGAAAAATCAATGTATTAGTACTTATTCTGATTGCATTTTTAAAAAGCCAAACACAATGAAAAGTAATTTCTACTTTTCTATATGGATTCTATTAAAGAAATATACCAGGAGGATTCTTTGGATTTGCCTATTGGTAACCTATTTAAAATGTAGATATTTTCTACTGAGAGTAGGAATTATTTTCAATTCAATCTGCCACTCTTACATGGCAACTTGGTCAGTGAGTTACTGAACAATGATATGCTGCTTTCCATTGCATTTCCTTGAAATCCTAATTCATTCGTTGTATACAAATGCATGATAAAATGCTATTATTTTTTTATACCTATCATGTTCCCTAAAGAAAATACATGTTTTACAAAATCACAAAGGATACCTTTGGAGAAAAAGTGTGGAAATACTTATCTTCAGAACTTAATTTCTGCTGATCTTTTTGAATTTTTGATGCTTGCTTTATCGGAAATCTTTCCAGAATTTACTTATTTGTATCTTGTGTGGGAAAATAAATTTTGGTAATACACTGTTCATAGCTTGAGTATTCTACATTATGATGTAGCACTCTTAGATAAAATATTACTTTGATTATCAGAATGCATAATTGATTTGTGACTATATAGAAAACATTGGTAATATCAAACAAGATTATTTCATGGTGTCAGAAAAGCCACTTAAATTAGCACTCCAAAAAGAGAAGATATGCATTTTCCCCTTAGTTATATTTATTTATTAATAATACAGTTAATAAATATATTTCAATCAGAATCATTTTCTTCTAAAAATAATATAGAAATATTATATAAACAATGTATTACATTTAATAATGTAACTTACCTGGTATGGATAAAATGTAAATGTGACTTCCAATTTTTCTTTTTTCTTTTTTGCTGCTATTGTTTCTTTATGAAGTACAACTTTTGTACTAAGTAGTTAGGTGCATTTTGATATTTGTTAATAATAATATTGTGATAATTTAAATAATATTTTTGAAAGACTTTGGTCTTGCTTTCTATACTTCACTTTCATCTCTCTGTCTGATAGTTTTCATTTATTTTCTGCTGGCAGAAACATACATACAATAATGAGAATTTAATTTTATTTCAAAATATGATAGCTATTGACATATTTTCCTTAATAGTCTAGTAGAAATTATATTTCATTATCCACGTTCTAATTACTTTTTCTGTTATCAGTTTTCAACAAACAATTCCATGGGGAAAAGGTGTATAAATGAGATTATGATCAGTTATAGTCATGTAATTCTGTGGATTCTGTGGATAACTTTGACAAGAAATCTTTGTAAAAAAGATGCTTGAAATCTCTGACATATCAGTGGCACCCTTCAAGCATATATTGACTTCAACCTATTTCTTTATGTAAATTACTCTCAGCTAAATCTGGGTTATGAATGAACAAGTTATGTTGGGAGGGCGGGGTTCTAAAGCAATTTACCAGTACATTGGCCCTGGCATCAAAGTTTAGTTAAGATGTTTTACTGTATTTTTTCATTAAATAAGCCCAACTTGGTTGGTATTAACATCATAAATTACAGGACAATTTCATAAACATAACTACATTCAAAATATGTGCATTAGGCAAATCCCATCTTCAGTTGCTTAAAATTATAATATTCACTTGTAAGTTGCTTTCCATGACTCCTTTTAATTATCTACCTAAATTAAAAATGTCCAAGTTTAACAAATTTGTGGAGGCAAAAGGAATGAAAGTTTCATCTTTATTAACAAAGCAAATCCAAAGGCATCCTTATTACAGTTTATCATCTCAGATGTACAGTAATTCTGAAGACAGTTGATTTCCCAATAGGGAAATTACATGATTTGTAAAATGTGTTTATCATGATAAAGTATTAGAAAATATTTCTGGGTTCTTTGCTGCTAATTGCATTGATTCATTAGATCTGAAAGAAAAAAACTTGAGTGTAAAACTTATAATTATCATATTAGTAATATGAGTACTAGAAGGCTCCAAGAAAGTTCTGCATACTGCTCATTGCTAGGCAGAATAATTATGATTAAATGAAGGGAACAAGGAAAGACTGGTCAGGTTAAATAAAAATCTGAAAGGCAGGAAATATCTTTTAAAAAAAACTTGTTTTTTTTTTTTACTGACAAAATGTTCACCTTCCTATGTTCCTAAATTATTGTTATTATGATTTGTTGCACAGTCAACCAGATGTTGATATTGAATTTGGCACTTTTATCCATCTATCAAGTCCCTCCCAATACAGATATTGTTGTTTGATGATGTTAAAAATGTTGTCGTAGCATGTTCCTAGTAAAGCTGCCTTTGCAATTGACTGATGGCTATTTTGTCAATGCCAGTGGTATTCCAGTGCTGCTTCAGAAGTTTTGGAATTGCACCCAAGACCCTTATTACTGTGAATATCTTTGCTTTCTTTTTTCACAGTCATTCTACTTCTATTTGCAGGTCTTTACATTTTGTGATTTTTTCCCCCTCAATTCTTTCTCTTCTATTCTGCTGTCTCACAGTATTGATGTCCACTATTCAGATTTTTTTGTCTTATCAATCATTGCTAAGTTTGGGGTGTTGTATGACAGCTGCTTCTTAATGTTGTAATGTTCATTGCATAATCAAACAGAAGTTTATTTTGGCATTTTATTATTATTAAAAATGTTAGTTTTATCATCTGAGACTGTATTTGCATATATATACAAATACTGTGTTTTTATATCCCTGTGCAATCATTTCTGTTAGGAGCATTTATTTATTTGTTTATGTATATCTCAACTTTATTATTTTTTACAAATAATTCAAGGCGGTGAACATATCCAAATGTTTTGTCCATCCTGTATCTTCATAGATACATGAACATGCATATAGCAGCTTCACACTATTTGCTTATTTTGAAACATTTATATCTTTTTACTTTATAAAATCAACCAAGCTGGTGAATAGAAATAACATCCCATAATTTATTTTTCTTAATTTTAGCTCCTAAATATATTCTGCTGCCAAAATATGGTCTGATACACAAGAAGTTTTGGGTGTCTGAATACTATGGATTTTATATTTAAGACTTACTCCAGAAATAATTTGCTGCTAGTTAATTGTTTCTTGCTCATATT
The DNA here is from genome assembly GCA_015471245.1 of Laticauda colubrina. Lineage (NCBI taxonomy): Eukaryota > Metazoa > Chordata > Lepidosauria > Squamata > Elapidae > Laticauda > Laticauda colubrina. The sequence goes on along the minus strand of BLBF01000022.1, from coordinate 30,945,918 downwards.
AGAATTCAGTTCAAATTAGTCTAACATTTCAATCAGATTAAATGCATATGGATTGAATACAACTCCTATATATTCTTGTTCTTAATCATGCTGGCTACTGGGGATGATGAAATACCATTATCTTTAGCCAAGCCATTGCATATCACTCTTCTGCACTCTTCTGAATAAAAGTGTAGAAGTATAAAACCTTATTGTCATCTAAATATGAAAAATGCATTATTGTGTTTCTGCTAATTGTCCATTTGATCTGGATGATTATGTTCTTTGAATGAATGCTGATTCAGTAATAAAATAGGTACATATCAAATAGAAATAGTAATTGTAGTTGTAACTTGAATCATTTAATCTACTGGATTTACGATTGTTGACGTATCCATAGCTCTAAATATTGCTTTGATTTTTTAAAAATGAAGACTATGCATATGTTTTATGTTCATGCCAAGTGAACTGCTGGCCTTATAATATTCATATTTTGGTAATTTCATGGATTTCAGGCTATAGGAAATATTAAATGAAAATAGAACTTCAATTTTCACATATTTTATCCAACTGCTTTTATATGATAAATGTGCAGTAGGTGAAGAGAAATAAGGATTGCCTGAATAGTGTGCTGCTCTAAAACACTGCAACAGCCATAAGTTCAAGGACTGTCCATAAACCGCCTCTTTCAGAACCATCGTAGCTTTGACCAGTCATTGAATTGAACAAATGGTCATAAATTGAGGACCACCTGTACAACAAATACCACAGAGACAATTTTTCACTGCAACAAAAACAAAAGCTCCTATTTTCTTTATCATTAATGTAAACACCAATCTCTGTTCATAACAGCTGCCTTCTGATATATCAGAATAAAATTACTAATCTACTTGTGCATTTTATCCAAATGTGGCACACCATGATATCACATGAATTTAAGCCCATGTCACACTGCCCAATGGATGCAAAAAGGACACAGCGGACGAGCAAAATGTTTCATCCGTTGTTATCCGCTCTCAAAAGTGGAAAAAATTTGCATAATCGGAGCGGATAACACGGAGGCGGGGAGGACGCAGGGCGGATGCAAAGCGGATGCGGAATGGAAGCCTAGCGGATGGAAGTGGATGGGAGCAGATGGGAGTGGGTGGCACATCCGCAGGGCTTCTGGGGGGCCTCAGCGAAGTGGACACGGAACGGAAAGAGTGGATGCACAGCGGATGCCGAATGGATGAAGCGGATGCAGAGCGGAAGCCTAGCGGATCCACAGCGGAAGCCTAATGGATGCCTGGCGTTCACTGTGCATGCAGGGAGGATGCATTGCGTCAGCCCCGCGGATATAACGGAAGCAGCTCGGAAGCAGGTCGCCATTCAGAGGAAAGACCTGCTGCCGGACACATCGAGTGCCTTGCCTGCCGTGCCTGCATGTCTGCCTGTCAGCCTAGCTGCCAGCCTTGCTACCAGCCTTACTGCCAGCCTCCCTGCCAGCCTCCCTGCTAGCCTCCCTGCCAGCCTTGCTGCCAGCCGGTCTGCCTGCCAGCCTTGCTGCCTGCCTTACTGCCAGCCTTGGTTCATGTCTGCCTGCCAGCCTTGGTGCCTTCCTGCCTGCCAGCCTTCCTGCCAGCCTTGGTGCCTGCCTCCCTGCCAGCCTTGGTGCCAGCCTTGGTGCCTGCCTCCCTGCCAGCCTTCCTGCCAGCCTTGGAGCCTGCCTGCCTGCCAGCCTTCCTGCCTGCCTTGGTGCCAGCCTCCCTGCCAGCCTTGTTTCCTGCCAGCCTCCCTGCCAGCCAGCAACCTCACAACCATGCGGAAGCACAGCAAGCCTCAGCCATCTGCTGCCAGCCCTGGCAAGAGGGACAGGGCTACCATCCCGCCCCCTGGCCCTCACTCTGGTTCTGCTGGGGCTTCTGCAGCACGGGCTCGCTCTTCTGGAGCTGGCGCTTCTGCTGCTTCTGCTTCTGGAGGAGCTGATGACAAGCACTCCAGCACCAGCCACCTCCACAGCACCTGCACCCTTCACCCCTGAGACTGAGCGACCAAGAGGAGTACCAGAGACTCATTTTTGTCTTATAGCTTGTTGTTAATAAAGTCTATTTATGATTCACACACTTGCTTCATTTCTTTTTTTTAATAAAGTCTTGCTGGAAACTTTTAGAAATGGTTTAAGTCTTTGCATGCTTGTGGGATGGGTAAGGATAGCTTTGGGATGGGTTAGGATACCTGTGAGATGGGTAATAGCTGTGGGATGGGTTAGGATAGCAGTGGGATAGATAAACCTCCAGTGCAAGCATAGTGGGACTGTATGGTCCACCCTCCCAGGTGCCACACTTACGGCCCTTTATTATCAATAATAATGTAATAATTATCCACATATGTCAACATAAACACAACTCTTTATTAAACGCCCTGTTCATTGTAGGCCAACCAAACATACATGGCCCAATCTCATTTGTGTGATGAGACAGGCTGAAGGAAGCATCCATTAAGTATCTACCATCCTGTCTTTCCACTCCACTGCTCCAGCTGGGGAGTTGCACCAGTGTCTCAGGAGGTTGCGCTGCTTCTTTGCCTCACATGAGGCTCTGTTGGGCCCTTGCACATCCTCAGTATCTATCAGGTTTCGCCCTTGCCTCCATTCCCCAGGCTCCATGTCCCCATTGCCTTGCTGGAGGTCCACAAGCCTGTTCTGCAAGACTGGGTAGCGGGTGCGCATGAGATTGTGCAGGATGCAGCAAGCTTCCATGATCCTCCTCATGGTCTCTGGGCAATGCTGCATGGTGGTGAGAAGTACCTGGAACCTGTTGGCCAGGATGCCAAAGGCGTTCTCCACCACCCGCCTTGCCCTGGACAACCTGTAGTTGAAGATCCTCTCTTCATGGGTGAGGAGTCTGGAAGTGTAGGGATTCATGAGGTAGGTTGTGAGGGAGAAGGCGTCATCCTCCATGATGAAGTAGGGCACATCTTGTGTGTCATTGGGCAGGGGTTCTGGATCTGGGAAGCCCACAATGAGGTTGCCTTCCAGCTCCTCCTTGAGGTGACTGGTGTTGTATACCTGGGCATCTGAAGATGAGCCATTGCCTGAAGCATCGATGTACATGAACTTGTAGTCAGCATCGACCATGGCGAAGAGGATGATGCTGAAGAAGCCCTTGGAGTTGAAAAAAGTGGACCCCGACTTGGCTGGAGATTTGCAGGCCACGTGCTTGCCATCTATGGCTCCAACGGTGTGTGGTAAATTCCACTTCTGATACCACTGCTCTGCAACTTTCTTCCATCCTTCTTCAGTGGAGGGGTACTGGAGGAGCTCCTCCTTGTATTCTTCGATGATGGCCTGCACCACTTCTCTGACCACAATGCTGATGGTGTTGGATGGCACCCTCCAGCCATACTGCATGCTCCTGTAGGCGGTCCCTGAGGCCAGGTGGCGCAGAGTGAGTGCCATCTTGAGCCCAGGTTCCAGGCTGGGCCGGAAGTTGGTGTTTGCCTTGGTCAACCTGGGTGTCAGCCGCTGCACAACTTCGTCAAACATGGCTGGAGGCATCCTCATAAAGTTCTGGAACGCCCGAGTGTCTTCGCTCCTGAGCTCCACCATCAGCTTGTTGTACAGTCCATCCTCTGCTCTTCTGGTGAACCATCTTCGGATCCAGACTCTTTTTGGGTGGCTCCTTTTCTTCTCGTAGTAGAGTTCACAGAGCCTGCAGATGGCTTCGCACTGTTGCAGAACGATGGTGGCTGCCGAAAGGACTTTGTTACAATCCACGGTGGACATGACTGGATGCTGTGGAAGAGGAAGAGGCAGATGAAGGCTGCAGAGGTCTGAACCGCTGGGCTGCTGTTCTGAAAGTGAGATGCAGGTGAGTTGCTCCCCCTTTTTATAGGCAGTATAGGTTTTCCGCTAGGCATCATCTAGGCATCCTCTAGGCATCCTCTAGACATCCTTAATATCCGAGATAGGTCCCCTCTGCGAATGTTTTTTCCGCTTTAAACGCTTTGTTTCTGTGCTGCATCCGTTCTGCATCCGTTCTGCATCTGTTCCGCTTCCTCCCTGCGTCCGGGTGGATGCGAGTTGCGCGGATGCGTAGCGGATACCTTGCAGATATAGCGGATGCATAGTTGATGCGTAACGGATGCCTAGCGGATGCGTAGCGGACGCGTAGCGGATGCAGAACGGACGAACTGGATACATTTTCTGCGCAAAAGTTTTGTGCAGACCAAAACTTTTGGAGCGGATGAAACATCCATAAACGGATGCTGGACGGATAGAGAGGAAGCCAAACGGAGGCAGTGAGTACATCGCGTTTTCGAATGGATGGCAAGGTTTTTTGTCCGTTTTACATCCTCTTTGCATCCGTTGGTTCCATGTGACATGGGCTTTAGTTTGTAATACAACAAAATAGAGCATAGTTTATACAATTGCTCTTTCTTGTGCCAGTCATTTCATTGATTCCAAATCTCTGCTTTATTATTATGGAATACTGACTGAAAAAAATTCATCAGAGGACATGATAATGACTGTTGATATTGTGCCTAGGCAATTACAGCCACAAAATCCAAAAGCCCATATTGTATGCATATTCTCCATGGCCTTTCCAATAGTTATTTCTGTGCATTGCTGTTCATCAGGTCAAAACAGGATTTGTTGAACACTGAATTGTGAATATCCTTTGAAAATGGAGTTCACTTGCTACGTTGCTCCTTCCAGCTAATCCTGTCAGGCTTTTTTGTTCTGTTTTTTTTTTGGTAACATCATCTTTTATAAAAAGTGCTATATCTGTTTCCAGAAATAGCTGAACTGACTTAAAATAGGCATGGGAGAGAAAGTGGAAAAGCTCCCTTTCAGAAATGTGGATCATATTTTTCTCTCTCCTGTTTTGCTTCTTAAAGGAAATAGTTTGGGGCATATTTACAGACAAATATATTATGTGACTTTAGCTTTAGGGACTATTTGTTCTATTTAGTTCACATGGAATATGCAAAGAAAGAAATTAATAGTTTATCAAAGCAATTTCTGTGGGGAAATTGTTGTTGAATCTTGAGAGAAATATTTAATACAGTAGAAATAATCATAGCCTTCTTTGCCCCTTAATTCCCATTATTCATATAAAAGGAGAAAGATAATTCCTCACAAGGAAACTAAAATCTTAACACTAATTTTATTGCTGATTAATTTTGGTGATAGAATATACTGGTTTAATTAGGAAAAAATTAAGCTATTTTTGGCAAAAATACAACATTAAATATGTTACTTGTATTTTCTAAGCGTGCATGACTATGCAAATCTATAAATAAATAAATCTATCTATTAAAGCTATATTCTTGAGGAATATAACTAATAATAATATCTTGGTGAGTGTAACCTTAGATTTAGATTTGTATATAAAGCCGTTCTTAATTGAAGTATCTGTATGTACAGTAAATTCAAAGAATAGGCTGTAAAAAGGGGGAAAGGAGACATGGCTAAAAAAGGAAAAAAATTAATTACCTGAAATACACATACTTTTATTTAATTTGAACAGCATATAGTAATGAAATTGAAGTAACATACAGTTGCTCTGTTTTGCCTATTTGATTAATAATTGATAGTTTTTAAAACTATTCAGCTTCATAACCTCAAACCATAATCTTATGAAGTGGTGCTCTTACCCTTTCCAAATCACTTTACATCAAAGTTATGCCAGGACTATATCTTTCCCAAAATGGGGTTGGGTTGAAGGACCCAGCAAACTATCCAAGTCAAGGAGTAAGGCTAAAGGCAGGAAGATTATAACCTAACATCTGCAGCATCTTTGTGCAGAAACAGAGAGCAGTTTGTATGCAAAGGCCTTTTCAATAGTTTCAGTAAATTGGATCATCTATTACTGTGTCAGAGTTCCTTTTAAATTTTTGTTAAGTTTTAATTACACAGGGTTGCCCTTTTCATCTTTAGCTAAAATAACAATTTTACTGTTGTCATAAATAAAATATGGCTTTTAATAAGCTTAGTAATTAAAAGCAAACTTAAGCAATTGCATTAAGCTATGTATAATAATGAGCATTCTAAATGTTCCCTCATTATTATTGCTGCAATAATACATTTGCAGTGCCAGTAGAATTTATTTTGTTCAGCCCAGAAGAATAATTACACTTTTACTATTTCTTTAATTATTCCTAACAATCAGTGTTTGTTAAAGTTGATTAGAATGTGAAATATTATTTGTGTCCTAATTGTATAATGATCATTAGAATTATTATGGTTAATACTGTTCTAATTCTGAACACACAACTCTCTTAATAGAGCATTGTATACACCTGTGCTGGGTGCATCTGCAGGTGGGAGAATCAGAAGGCCAGTGTGGTAGGCAAGATTGTACAGGAGAAGCCCCACTCTTGATACTGACTTTACAGGAGTGTAGAAGCAGGCAGGGCTTCAGTTATGATGGCATACCGTTATCTTGACTATTTTGAGCCCCACTGCCGTTTGAAACATTTGATATATTCATCTTGCCTAATCTCCCACTAATTAAGATGTGTTCAGGTCAGAGTCTTCTTTGAGTATGGTAATGCTTAAGGCTAGGTCCCACTGGCTGACGGATACAAAACGTATGCAAAAAGGACACAGCAGATGAGCAAAATTTCGGGGGTGGCTCCATCCGTTGTTATCCGCTCCAAAAAGTGCCGGAACAGACAACAGAAAAGAATGGAAAGGAACGGACGGATGCGAAGCGGATGACACGGATGCATCAAAGATGCCTATAGGATGCATAGCGGATGCAAAGCGTTCACTGCGCATGCGGGCAGGATGAATTGCGTCAGCTCCGTGGATATAAAAGGATGCAGCTCGCAAGCAGTCAGCATTCAGAGGAAAGACGTGCTGCCACAGACATCTTCAAATAACACCATGGTTCGTCAATCAGGGAAGAAGAGAAAGCCTGTGCCTACTCCTGCCAGCCCTGGCAAGGAGGACAGAACCACTATCCCACCCCCTGGTACTGATTCTGAAGCTGCTGGTGCTGCTGGTGGTGCTGCTGCTGGTGCTGGTGAGGCAAGGGAAGGAGAAGGGAGAGAGGAAACAGTACACCCTTTCCGAGGACCATGAGGAGGAGGTGCTGGAATGGCTGAGGGAGAATGAGTACCTGTGGAAAAAGGGCCACAGACTCTATCACAACACCAAGAGGAAGCAGGCAGCTTGGAGAGACAAGGCAGAGAGCCTGGGCTATACTTCAGACCTACTCCTGGGAAGGTGGAAGCACATGCACACCTGGTATGGCAAACTACACCTCAAGAAATCTGGCCAGGCCGCTGTCAAGCTCACTGAGCAGGAGATGTACTTCATGGCTAAGTGCAGCTTCCTGGAGGGTGAGGTCCGCCACCAAGGAGCAGCCCCTCTGACAACCCTCTCCCTCAGGCAGCCCACAGACAGCCACTCCTCTTCCAGCCAGGAGACAGCTGCCGTGTCCAGGCAGGTGTCTTCGGAGGGCCCCATGCCAGAGACCCTCCGACAGCTGCACTCCCCATGCCAGAGGATGTAGAGGATCCCCTGTCACAAATGGAGGAAGAAGCGGCAGCCACCAGAGACCAACCCACCCCCACCCCCAGCTCCACTTCCACAGAAAGCAGGCAGAGAGGCAGACTGGAGGGCCAGAGCCACACTGTCCTGTTGGAGATCAGGGACACAATCAAAACCAGCACAGATCTTCTCTCCCAGCTGGTCCACAGTGACATACCATCCTCGAACCAGAAGGCCTTCATGACCTACGTGAGCCAGACCCTCATGGACCTGCCCGAGGCCCAGTACCAGGTGATGAAGCAGAAGATCACAGCACTTCTGAACAACCCTCCAGGCTTAGCTGAACCTGCTCCGACCCAGTCCAGGTCTGCTCCTCCACCACAGGTGATGTCACAGCCCTTCCACAGTTTTCAACAGCCCCTTACCTACCAAGGCTACGACTACAAGGATTTCCCACAGCAGAGGCAGCCCTTCCCAGTCCAGGCCCAGGTTCCTCGCATGCCACAGACAACTCACCTCACCCAGCTGCAGTCCAGACAGCCCCACTACACTCCTCCTTCCTCCACCCCATAGCCAAGCCCCTCAACAGACAATCTGTCATCAGTCTTGGGCCTAATATCCCAGGTCCTTGATGAAGGGCCTCTCAACCTCACGGGACTGAGTCAGCTCTCTGAGAGCTTCCTGAACACACCATCCCCTGTTGTACTCTCGGGGCCAAGCACACCAATGGCACCTCAGACCAGCACTCCAGCCACAGCCACCTCCACAGTCCCTGCCCGCTTGACAGCTGAGACCATGGACATGCCTCAGAGTGACTGAGAATAGTGCCAGAGACTGAGTTGTTACCTGTTCACTTTATCTTTGCTTAAAGACACTTTACTTGGTTCATTTTGCTTTTTTAATAAAGTCATACAGTTTACTTAAGACAGTTATTAATAAAGGTTATCTTTGCTTCACACACTTGCTTCATTTTATTTACTTAATGAAGTGTTGGTGAAAACTTTAGAAAAATGGTTAACCCTTTGCATGCTTGTGGGATGGGTAAGGATAGTTGTGGGATGGGTAAGGATAACTGTGGGATAGGTAAGGATAGCTGTGGGATAGGTAAGGATAGCTATGGAATAGGTAAGGATAGTTGTGGGATAGGTAAGGATAGCTGTGGGATGGCTAAGGATAATTGTGGGATAGGAAAGGATAGCTGTGAGATAGATAAACCTCCAGTGCAAGCATCGTGGGACTGTCCACCCTCCCAGCTGCCACACATATGGCCCTTTTTTATCAATAACAATTTATTCATTGATCAACACATTTCAAAATAAACAAAGCTCTTTATTAATGCCCTATTCATTGTAGGACCACTCAACATACATGGCACAATCTCATCAGTTTTATGAGACAGGCTCAAGGAAGCATCCATTAACCATCTATCATCCTGTCTTGCCACTCCACTGCTGCAGCTGGGGAGTTGCACCAGTGTTTCAGGAGGTTGCACTGCTTCTTCCCTTCACGTGAAGCTCTATTGGGGCCTTGCACATCCACAGTGTCTATCAGGTTTCTTCCTTGCCTCCATTCAACAGGCTCCATGTCCCCATTCCCTTGTTGACGGTCCACAAGCCTGTTCTGCAACACTGGGTAGCGACTGCGCATGAGATTGTGCAGAATGCAGCAAGCTTCCACGATGCTCCTCACAGTCTGTGGGTGATGCTGCATGGTGGTGAGAAGTACCTGGAACCTGTTGGCCAGGATGCCAAAAGCATTCTCCACCACCCGTCTTGCCCTGGACAGCCTGTAGTTGAAGATCCTCTCTTCACGGGTGAGGTATCTTGAACTATAGGGCTTCATGAGGTAGGTTCTGAGGGAGAAGGTGTCATCACCCACGATGAAGTAGGGCACATCTTGTGTGTCATTGGGTAGGGGGTCTGGATCTGGAAAACCCATGATGAGGTTGCGTTCCAGCCCATCCTTGAGGTCACTGGCGTTGTATACCTGGCATTCTGAAGTTGACCCATTGCCTGAAGCATTGATGTACATGAACTTGTAGTCAGCATCAACCATGGCAAAGAGGATGATACTGAACAAGCCCTTGTAGTTTTAATAAGAGGACCCTGAGTTGGCTGGAGCTTTGCAGGCCACGTGCTTCCCATCTATGGCTCCAACAGTGTGGGAAAGTTCCACCTCTGATACCACTGTTCTGCAACTTTCCTCCAGCCTTCTTCAGTGGTGGGACACTGGAGGAGCTTCTCAATGTATTCTTTGATGATGGCCTGCACCACTTCTCTGACCACTTTGCTGATGCTGTTGTGTGGCACCCTCCATGCATACTGCATCTTTCTGTATGTGGTTCCAGAGGCCAGGTGGCGCAGAGTCAGTGCCACCTTCAGTCCAGGGTCCAGGTTGAGACAGAAGTTGGTGCTCGGCTTGGTCAACCTGGGTCTCAGACGCTGTACAATTTCATCAAACATGGCTGGTGGCATCCTCATGAAGTGCTGGAATGCACGAGGATCTTCATTCCTCAGCTCCACCATCAGCTTGTCATAGAGTCCAAACTCCACTCTTCTCCCAATCCATCGTTGGACCCACACAGCTCTTGGACATCTCCTTCTTCTCCTTGCATAGAAAAGGTGAAACAGTCTGAACAGGGCTTGGTTCTGGTGTTGAATGATTGCAGCTACCATAAGGACTGTGTTATGATCCATGGTGGAGAACTATGAATGATGTGGAAGAGCAAGACCAAGGGTGAAGAGGTCTGTACACCACAGCTGCTGGACTCATACTGAGATCCAGATGATTTCCTCCCCCTTTTTATAGGAAATATCGGTTTTCCGCCCGGTGTCCTTCCACATACTCTAGGCATACTCCAGACATCCTAAATATCCGAGATACATCCCATATACAAACGTTTTGTCCGTTTTAATGCTTTATATACGAGATGCATCCGCTTTCATCCTTTCTATTTCCGTGCTACTAACGCTGTGTGGACGCTCCATGTACCTTTCGCTTCCTCCTTCTTTCCATTTTCAGCTGCAGCGGATGTGAGTTGCGAGGATGTCCAGAGGATGCCGAGAGGATACAGCGGATGTTTAACGGATGACAACGGACATGGGACGTTTGTTGCCCGTATGTGTCGCAGATGTACATCGTACGCAGTGGAAAGTTCATCCGTTCAAAAAGTTTTGTGCAGCTCAAAACTTCTTGTGCGGATGAAATCTCAGTGGATGGATGCTCAATGGATAGAGCTTATGAAACATGTTTGCAATGAGTACACAACAGATGCATTGCGTTTTCCAATGGATGGTAAGCTTTTTTGTCCATTTTACATCCTCTTTGCATCCGTTGGTGCAGTGGGACATGGGCTATAGGAACTGCTAAAAAGTGTGAAAATAGCATTGGAGCAGTTCTTGTCTAATCACCTGTTTGGAAGTTTGTTTATCATTTGAAACATTGACATAGACCAAAAAAAATATTTCTGAACAATGACATTCCATAAAATCTGTGCTTATATGCAGGACCTTTTCTTGTTGTCTCCTACATGCATTTGGAAAAAGTCAATTCACTGAGAACCAAAGAGGATGAAACATTAATCATATGGCTTAGAATTACATAGCTGGTTTTTTAAAAAAGGAAATAAAAAAAGTATTCAAGCCAAAATGGTTGAGGGAACTTCAAGGGGTTCAAGAGAAATTAGGATCCGAACTGTAAAAAATGATTTTTTTATAGTGGTCTCAAGCCAAAGGGCACTTTTACATGACCTTTTTATTTTCCTGCTTCCCATTCCCTTCACAGCAGTTTGAAGTTGAGCTGTTGATCATCTTCATAGATACTTGTCTTGTAATACTGAAAACAATCTGTCAATCAATGCTATCACCCCAGTCAACCTCTAGGAACTTGTAAAGAAAAATATAGCTTTCCTTCAGTATAACAACACCCCCCCCCCATTTTTTTATTGATATGATTTTGACAGTAAGCAAGCAAGCAAATAAATGTGCATCCAACTGTTTACAAATAAAAATAAATAAAAAGCTTGTTTTCTCTTTTTATCAGCCACGAGTATTAATATTTCATGTCCTAAGTGCTTTAGTCTATTATGGATATAATTGATTGGTGCAGTATCCCTGTGAATCATAGCATGGATACATATATTCACAGAGATAACTGTCAACCATTGATCAAGAACCCTGACCCATTTGATAGGGGAAAGAAACATGAGACAGTAAGTTAAACTATTTTACTTTGACTATAACAAAAAAGAAAATATTGAAAAATAACCATTTGTAATTAAATTGTAGGAAGTGTAATTAGGACAAACCAAATTTGTCCTACTGAGGTTCTGCTCAATTTTACTGGCTATTAAAACAAATTGGTGACACTGCAAGTGAGTGTATCACTCTGATGAGCTAAAAGATAATAAGGTAAAAAGACAACGCAGCTTGAATATTGAGTTAATAAAAGTGTATATATTTGTGCTGCAATTTGTGATAAACTTGATGCTAAAGAAACATGTGGGTATTGTTCCAACAGCATCTTATTTGTAAAAGAAAAAAAAATCAGCAACTGCAATAATTCAAGAATTTGCCCTACTTTCTTCCTGTCTTGTACAACAGAATTAAATATCTCCCCCCCGCCCCCATACACACAAACACAGAGATACAGACCTACTGACACAAAAACATCTGAGCAGACTGGTCTGTTTTGCATTTCTCCTTTGTTTTTCTAGGAGTCACATGGTGTACAAAGACTACTTGCACAGGGCAAGGACTTCTTTTTCCAAAATCACCAGTCTGCAGCTGATTTTGGACTAGTGCAGTGCACAAGTGATCCTCAGCAGTGATTGCAAATCTCAGTTGGAGTTGAAAAACATGCCAATGATAGCTGGTTCATAAAAAGTCTGCTAGGAATTTTTTTAGATGTTTCAGAAAGCCCAGTATTTTGCCAAAATACTACTTCTTCCCTCTCTCTACAGTGAGATTTGCTTCTCACTATACAGCAATAAATATATAAGAAAAACAATAAATATTCTTATGTTTGGACCAAAGTGCAGTACAAGCAAAACATTTTTATCAATGACAAGTTGAACATGAATATTTAAAATATAGTTCAGGAACTGTTGCAAATCTTAACTGTTGGAAAGTCAAATGCTTAATTGTAACCTGAGGCTTTCTCTGTTCTAACTATTTTTCTCTTTTCTACATTCAGTGTCTTCAATTCAGAATTAATTGGGATGATTTGTATCTGTTTATAAAGGAGATATATTGTTTTTAAATAATTATTGCTTGCATTATGTTTCAGGAGAGAAAGATGAGTTTTAATTATTTCAATTCTATTTGTTATGCTGCTTTTTAATTTTCTTACGCTATCATATGATTTATTTTATAAATTGACATATATTCATTAATATTTATGTGCTTTTCTTTTCCATCCATCTCTCTCCATCTCATGAAAAGCACATCAGGGTAAGTTAAACTACAATGGTTGCTGATCATGTTCATTTTCAGCACCATGTTTAAATTTCCTCCTTTATTTTATTTATTTTTTATTTATTTGTCTTACTATTTTTAATTAATGATCTGAGAATTGAACTAAAGTTAAATACTACAATATTTTAAATTGGCAACATTTGATACCCTTTGAAAGTATGCATTTAGTTTATGGATACATCAGTTTGTTTTTAAATGAACTGAATGAAACTCTAAAAGTTTTTAAATTTTCAAAATGTTCTAAATATTTTAACTTAGATTGCACTCAGTCATTTGATTCATTTACTTGTTCTATATGAACGTTATAGAACAATACTATTTTGATTTCTTTCACTCTTGATTTTGTCTCTTAGCAATTCAGTTAATTTGCAAATATGTTTTATTACTCTTGAGATTTTGGCTAAAACAGGAGAATGTAAAACTAGTTTACTTACCTAGGTGAAAGACTCACTGAAATAAAAAGCCCTCATTCCAAGCCAGTATGTATAGGATTGCATTTTTTTTATCTTATAAACAATCAGAAAATCTAAAAGGAAAACAAAACTACTTGTAAGAATTAATATAATGTAAATAGGATCGGTTTTGGAGATTTACATGAAGTCTTCTTGCTGAAAGTCAGAATCTTATTCTAAAATTTTTCAAGTAAAGTATGTACACATAGAGAGACGCAGACAAATAGATATATATAAATATATTTGTTTTCTTAAGTTTTCACAGGTACTTACAAGTATGGTATTCAGCTTTGTTCAGGTATTTTCCCATGTCATTGTAGTTGTGCTTCTAAAGTTGGAGCAATGTTTCGGCAGAATCTCATCTGCCATCATCAGGCTTCTGTATTGGGTTCGTCTGTGAGTCAGACTTTCACAGCCGTTTCAGTTTTAAATTTGGGGCTACACTACTGCTGTGCCAGAATTTCTTCAGCCTGATTGGTTGGGAGTCTTAGTCTGTGTTTATTGGTCTTGGAGTTTGCTGTGTTCTGCTTGATTGGTGTTTCTAATATCTTCTGTCTGTTTTGTGGCTTTTTTTGTCTTGATTGGCTGGCAACATTGTGTTTCCTGTATTGGAGGCTTTTAGTGTGGCTTGGCTCCAAGTAAATAGATGGCTATCATTTATTAGGAACCTAGGTTTCATCTGGGTGCCTGGTTGGGATGTCCCAACCAAAGGATTCAATTATGCTACAGCACCCAAAAAAATCCCCACAGAATCCATCATATGTGCAGTAGAATCCAGCCTAGCTAAATTAAATACAGATGAAGCTGATAGAATAAGACACCAAGTTACTAACATTCTACACACAAGCAAACCACCCAAAAGCAACTTGCACAAAGAGGAACTAAAAGCCCTGCAAGCCCTAAAGAACGACAGCAGCATAATCATACTTCCAGCAGATAAAGGTAATGCCACAGTAGTAATGGATAGAAAAGACTATGAAACAAAATTGACTGACCTACTCCAAGACTCCACATTCAAACCCATAAACACGGGCCCAACCATATATCTGGAAAAAATAACCAAGAATAAAATTATAACCAACCACATGAGCAAAGAGATCCAATAGACAATCATCCCAAGTGAAAGATTTTCCAGATGCCCCAAACTATACACCCTCCCAAAAATACACAAAGAAGGCATACCACTCAGACCCATAGTCAGCTCCAAAGGAGCACCATTACAAAACCTAGCTAAATACTTAGCAAAACAACTACAACCCCATGCTGAAACCGCAGCTTCATATGTACAAAACTCATACCACTTCTTAGAAATGATCAAAGATCTACACGTGGAACAAGAAGATCTGCTTGAAAATTTCGACGTGGTTTCACTATTCACTCAAATCCCAATAAAAGAAACTCTTGAAATCATCAAAAATAAATACCAACCAGCTAAACACCTCATGGAACTAACAGAATACTGCTTAACCAACACATATTTCATATACAAAGGACAAAGATACAAGCAAATTGAAGGAGCCCCTATGGGATCACCACTGTCACCCATCATTGCAAACCTGTTCATGGAAGAATTCAAATCCAGAGCCCTGGCTAATGCCACCCACAAACCCAAACTATGGCTAAGATACATCGATGACACATTTGTGGTTTGGCCCCATGGAAAAGAAAACCTAAACAATTTCCTAACACACCTAAACAGCACACACCCCAAAATCAAGTTCACCATGGAAATGGAAATAAACAAACAACTACCATTCCTAGATGTACTAATCTACAAAAGAACAGATGGCACACTAGGACACACCATATACCAGAAGAAAACACACACCAACCGCTACCCCAACATCCAGACCCACCACCACCTAGCACAGATAAATTCCGTGGCCAAAACACTAATCACCAGAACCAAATACCTGGAAGACAAGACACACATAAAGACTGAACTATGCACCCTGACTAAAGTACTGACAGGTAACGGCTTCCACAAAAGCAGAATCACCGGCTCGATCCACAAAAACACATTAAGACATAATGGAGACCTAGAAGATGAAGAGACCTATGGAACAGCTGTCCTGCCCTACATAAGAGGTACTACAGACAAAATCAGTAAGATATACACAGGCATCACATCAAGACTGCCTTCAAAACAGACAGAAAAAAAATAGCAGCCATCCTAAGAAACCCGAAAGATAAAATTGACCTGGAAAACTAAGGCATATATGAAGTCCCCTGTGCATCATGCCCTGCCACATACATTGGATGGACCAATAGAAGAATAAGTACCCGCCTAGATGAACACAAAAATTCAGTTAAAAAGCTGGAACATACTTCCTCAATAATCCAACACATGAAAGCAACAGGTCATAGCACTGACTTCAATGGCACCAAAACCCAAGCCACTATAGAAAACCCCAGCCACAGAAGAGATTGAAAAAAAACCTGAAAGCATGAATAGAAGAGATGATTCCACCAGACTGTCAATTATTTGAAAGCCTGCACTCACAAACAAAAAAATCTCCACATCACAAGCCAGGCAAACACCTGGGCACAAACAGATCCTCCCCTGATACCTCCAGCTCAAACACACCCAATCCAAGCACCCAGATGGAACCTAGCTTCCTAATAAATGATAGCCGTCCAGTTACTCGGAGCCAAGCTGCACTAAAAACCTCCAATACAGGAACACAATGTTGCCAGCCAATCAAGACCCAAAAAAAAAAAAAGCCACAAAACAGACAGAAGATATTAGAAATACCAATCAAGCAGAACACAGCAAACTCCAAGATCAATAAATGCAGAGCAAGACTCCCAACCAATCAGGATGAAGAAAAAAACCATTCTGGCACAGCAGTAGTCTAGCCTCAAATTTAAAACTGAAACTGACTCACAGACGAACACAATACAGAAGCCTGATGATGGCAGATGAGATTCTGCCGAAACGTTGCTACAAAATGTTTAAAAGTTTAAAAGCACAACTATAATGATGTGGGAAAATACCCGAACAAAGCTGAATACCATACATATAGATATATTGTATATAGTAGTTCTTGCCCTACTACTTACTTAATGTGAAGGAAGCGTGTTTATATTTTATTCTTATAGTTATAATGTACACTGAAGATGTCATTTAATTTCGTTGTACAAGGTGCAGTGACAATAAACTAAACTAAACTAAACCAGTCACTTAATGATGGTTTGAAGTTACAACAGACCCACAAGAGCTACCTATGACCCAATAGTGCAGTTCCAACAGCTGCCTCACCAAAGTCACATGACCACATTTTGGGCACTTGACAATCCACATTTATGGCTATTTGCAGCATCTCACAGTCACAAGACTACAATTTATGATGTTTTTGCTGAAAACTTTTTTTTCAGTTTTTGGCAAAACCACCTCATAGTGAACAGTGGATTCACTTGTCAACCAAGTTTTCACTTTAGGACTGCTTATGTTCACTTAATGAACACTGTAAAAATGTTTGTAACATCAGATTAATCATGTTGATCATCCGAGTTATGACTGCTACAATTTACAATTGTAACACTCCGTTACAGTCAGAAGTCATGGTCTACCTAAATTATAGTTTTAATGTACCTTAAGTTTCCAGTGCCTATAATTGTTTTCATTATATTTACAATAAGATGAGCTTATACATTAAGTAGTTTGATCAATTCATCATAATGGTGGTATATTAGCAGCATTATTACTTACAGATGTTCAATATTGATTACTTTGCCTTCTAAACAGCATTTACATAATCTTGATGTTAAAGAAAGTGATAATGTTCATTGTGTATTAAAACAAGGTAACAACAGTATTATTTTAGCAAGCTGAGCTTTTATTCAAAATATATTATATTTTGTTACTGTAGACTACATTAATTTTTCTGTCATATTATTTAATCATTTAAAGTTTTTACTTTTTTGATCCTAAATTTGCGCTACCAAGTATGTTTTTTTTTAAAATGCAGACGTGATAGAGTTCGCTTGCTGCATTGCACCATGTGAATCAAAAAGTATTTTAAAAAATAAAATTACACAATAATGCCCACGATTGATCATTATTCTAATTTTTTTACCAACTGATTTCATTTCTATCTTTTATTAGTAAATAAATTTATGTGCAGATGACTTTTTTTCCTATGCTCTACATTGAAATTCAGTTTTCATCTAGATCAGCTTTCTCCAATCTGATATTCTCCAAGAATTTTAGACTAAGGTTGTTTGCCATGCTGATT
This sequence comes from Laticauda colubrina, assembly GCA_015471245.1. Classification (NCBI taxonomy): domain Eukaryota; kingdom Metazoa; phylum Chordata; class Lepidosauria; order Squamata; family Elapidae; genus Laticauda; species Laticauda colubrina. Next base: position 30,928,295 of record BLBF01000022.1, on the reverse strand, counting down.
GAGGAGGACGAAAGCTATATTTCAGTATATTAGACAAATGCCAAGTTAGGAAAGCTGATCTAGTTTAACAGAGTGTGGAATATTCTTGTAGGATTCTACCTTTCATCATTGGCATTCTAGATTAGAACCTTTTTTCTAAAATAAGTATGAATATTATTGTATAAATTAAACTCAATGAATTAAAGTTTTGTGCACTAAGTTAAGCTACATTCCTATAATATTTACAAGAAAAATCATGAACTCTGTATTTAGGTTATGTTTCATATCTAGGTCTGAAGTTAAAATAATGCCATCCACTCTCATCTGACATCACAAGAAAATATGCTTGTCATTCCATAGAAAACAAATTAATATTTACAATTTTTAAACATCTGGATTTGCAAATAAAATGGACTCTCATTATTAATCAGCCTTATAATTTTCAAATATTTTTGGGTATACTATACCACTTAATGGCTAAGATTAATTATGAAGTATTAGTTACACAGTGCAATAATATGTATCCTATTTTAATTCTAGGAAAAATTTCAAATACCATTGTATGTTGTCCAAAAGACCACTTTAAAGCAACATGCCCCGATGTAATCGAAAACTGTAGAAGATGAAGAGAATCAGGTTGAGAAATTCTGGCATAAGGCACAAATACATTTTTTCCCTTTCATTTAATCCTGTCTGATTATCAGCGACTACTCTCAATAACTCCCTACAGTTTGTTTGCTAAAAAAATGTTCATAATTGATTTGCTGTTGTCTCCTTCCTACGGCTAAGGGAAAGTGACTGGCCCAAAAGTTTCCCAGTTGATTTTCTGCCTAAGTCAGTTTCTGGATTTTTAGACTGATGCCTTAATCATACATATATATGCCCAATAACTTACATTATTGCACAACAGAAAATATCTCACAATATATACTTTTATTTATTTGTTTGTTTGTCAATTGCTTACAAGATAATAGGTATAAGTAAAAACATAGTTATAAATACATGAAATGGATACATATGAGAAAAATTAAAAGAAACAATAGGACAGGGATGGTAGGCACGTTGGTGCACTTATGCATGCCCTCTACAGACCTTTTAGGAAAGGGTGAAGTCAACAGTAGACAGTCTAAGGTTAAAGGTTTGAGGAAGAAACCACAGAGTCAGGTAGAGTATGCCAGACATTGACCACTCTGTTGCTGAAGTCCTATTTCCTGCAATCAAGTTTGGTGCAATTAACCTTGAGTTTGTATCTATTGTTTGTTTACTAAGCAAAGCTAACCATAATTGAGACATTTGAAGCTTGTAGCAAAATCCTAGTGAGACAAAATTCTTCCATATATCGTCTCAAGCCTAGTTATTTTTGTTCATTATCCCTCTCTCCAACACGCTTTTCTGATTCAATTGTGTGTGTTAGCCTTATTCACCTACTGCATTAGTACACAAATAATTCTCAGCCTTGGTTGGGATGCTGCTGATAGTTATAAACATATATATATCATATATATATATATGTTTTTTTAAGTTTTCACAGCTACTTACATGTGTGCTGTTCAGCTTCCTTTGGGTATTATCCCACGTCATTGTAGTGCTTTTAAAGTTGTAGAATGTTTCAGCAGAATCTCATCTGCCATCATCAGCCTTCTGTATTGAGTTTGTATGTGGTCAGGCTATCACAGCCATTGGTTTTAAATTTGAGGCTAGCCTATTGCTGTGCCAGGATGTTTTTTTCTACATCCTGATTGGTTGGGAGTCTTGGTCTATGTTTATTGGACTTGGAGTTTGTTTGATTGGTGTTTCTGGTTTCTTCTGTCTGTTTTGTGGCTTTGATTGGCTGGCAACACTGTGTTCCAATACAGCCTCCTATACAGGAACACAGTGTTGCCAGCCAAGCAAAGCCACAAAACAGACAGAAGAAACCAGAAACACCAATCAAACAAACATTCACAACATCAACTTCAGTGGCGCTAAAACCCTAGCCACTATAGAAAACCCCAACCACAGAATCATCAGAGAAGCCATAGAGATTGAAAAAAGACCTGAAAGCATGGATAGAAGAGATGATTCCAGCAGACTGTCAATCATTTGGAAGCCTGCACTCTCAAATAGAAAGATCTCCACACCACAAAACAGACAACACCTGAGCACAAACAGACTCCCTCTGATGCCTCCAACTCAAACACCCCCCCACCAGGCACCCAGGTGAAACCTAGCTTCCTAATGGATAGCAGCCGTCCTTTCACACAAAGCCAAGCTGCACTGAAAGCCTCCAACACAGGAACAGAGTGTTGCTAGCCAATCAAAGCCACAAAACAGACAGAAGAAACCAGAAACACCAATCAATCAAACTCCAAGTCCAGTGAACACAGACCTAGACTAGCCAATCAGAATAGACCAGCCATGAGTGGCAGAGGCCATGTAAAATTGGAGGCTCAGGATGCTATAAATGCAATTTCTCAACTAAAGTTATACCTATTGAGTGTCCCCAGTGACATCTGCTCTGCCTGGCAAGGAAGCTACAGACTGTGCATTTAGATTTTTATCTTCTTTGGGGCAGTTATAATAGCACTCCTATGTTATTATAATTTGGAATATTACTGTATTTTTTTAAAAAATGTGACTGATACATAAGGGGCATGCATAAGTGCACAATAGTACCTACTGTCGCTGTCCTGTTGTTTCATTTATTCGTACCTATTTCCTGTACTCATACTCATGTTTATTCTTATACCTATTATCTTGTAAGTGATTGACAAATCAAATAAATAAATATAAATAAATAAAATACAATAGAGGGAACAATCAAGAAAGTATATTGTAGAAGGTCCAGATACTTTAATATTATTGAAAATGCATAGTACTTGGTTTTAATTTTTTGGAATTTTTATATCACTCGGAAATACTGAAGTAATACCTAAATAATAACCATAAGTGATGAATTAACTTTTCAGCATTTATCTCCTAAGGGAATGGTGGAAGATTTTTCCAAGCTTTTCCTGCCTTCAAATATAATCATACATTTCAATTTGCAAATATGATTAGATACTTTTGAGAATCATTATTAGAAGACTGAGTTAATTCTGTGCTGTGCTACTTAGTGTTTAACAGTGTCAAATAAAAGCCAGAGATGCATACATTTTTCTCCTTTCTGAAACTACCTTAATCTCCCAGAAAACTGCTGTGAAAGGTCTGAACAGGAAGACTGTTATATTAGACTGAATATCAGAATGTGTCTTACAGTTGCAATAAGTGGGAATAATCTCACTATGTTTTTTGAAAATGGAAGGTTTCCGGCTAGTCTGAGAAATATATGAAAAGTTCTATATAATCCCTGGCACTGCATAGTTAAAAACAATTCCCCTAACATTACCTACATCACTGAACAGGTCACACAGTTTGAGACCTGTATCCCCCTCCCCCAGAAAAGAAACCTCTTATTGCTCTTGAATCAAAACATTATTTACCTCTGGATGTAAGTTATTTATAATTGCAAAGAAAGCTAGCAGACAATTGTAACAGAATATCTTTTTTAATGGTAATTTTATTAAAGAATTACAATCACAATGATAAAAATGAATACAAACTAAAAGAATAAGAAAAATTGATGATTTAGAAAATATAATAGAAAGGAAAATAAATACAGGTAATTGTAAACTTACAACCATTCATTTAATGACCATTAGAAAATATAATAGAAAGGAAAATAAATACAGGTAATTGTAAACTTACAACCATTCATTTAATGACCAATTGAAGTTGTAGTGGCACTGAAAAAAGTGACTTATGACCATTTTTCACACTTATGACCGTTGCAACATTCCCATTGTCATGTGATCACAGTTTGGACACTTGGCTACTGGCATGCGTTTATGACACTTGCAAGGTCTCTGGTTCATGTGATCACTTTTTGTGATCTTCTGATAAGCAAAGTTAATGGAGAAGCCAGAGTCACTTAACAACCTTGTTACTAACTTAACAATTGCAGTAATTCACTTCACAACATTGGCAAGAAAGATTGTAAAATAGGGCAAAACTCACTTAGTAACTATTGTGCTTAGCAACAGAAATGTTGGGCTCAGTTATGGTCATAAGTCAAGGATTACCTGAATATTAAACAAAAAGAAAAGAAATGTATAAAGAAATGACCCCCGTGATCACAAGTAATAACAGTTTTAACAACTTAATCACCTTCTATTAAAATACAAAAATATAATTTTGTCATTTCAATTCTAATCAGCAAAAGTCCATATCCAGAGAGACCAGCATATTTTAACCTTGATCAACTAAGCTATCTTTATATTCCTTCCTTGTACTTTTAACAATCTTGATTTTAGTCCCTTTACATGTCCCAGAACTTGATTTCTTTTCATTATTTGTCCCATCTCATAAAATTCTTGAAAGCTTCAACAATCCTCTCTTATAAATTTAATATAGGAAAATTATCGATATTTGTTACCCTAGTTTGTTACTCATATATCCCTTTTAAATATTAAAAAATACAAAACATCTTTTGTATCTCCAGTGTACCACCTTTTTCTATATCACTTTTATTGCCTGTCATTTTTAAATCTTAAACTTTCAGATCAGTCTCAGTCTCAAATTACAAACTCCAGTAAAAGTTGTTTTCTTCCATAACAACTTTTAGAGACAGTCTATCTGTAGAGACAAACACTCTTAAAATTAACACTCTTAAAATTCACTTCTGAGTCCATTGTTTAAAAATATCCTTCAGTATATCAAAATTAAAATATGTTCCTCCATTCTGTATTAATAAGTCAAATATAAGTAAGTTTTCTTCTTCTTTAATTGTAATATTTAGCTCCTTCTAGTATCCAATCTTCAAAGTCTCATCCTATCATCCTTTTAAGAATTTGTAACAAAAGCAATTTTCATTATAATGATTCTTGTAAATAATTTCAAAATCTTATTCAAACGCATCTAGGCTATTAGCCCATTTGTATCTTGTCAGAACAAAAATTTTAATCACCCTTTCGCTCTTTATTAAGAAAAAGGTCCTTAAAACTTGTATTGAAAACTTATTTCAGTAAGAAATAAGACTTAGTAAAGATTCTCAGTAACTGAAAAGCAACTAACAAGAATTTCTGAAAGTGATAATATGCGAACCCAGTATCCTTTTATAGGTTCCATTCATGGTTTGAGCAAGATAGCTAGTCCCACATCTGCCATACCTCTAAACCCGTCAGAGACCATTGCCTTGCAGTCTCCTCATGAGGAGCAACCATCTGAAGCACTTGTGGATTATCTTAAATCCTCTCCTTAACTGGAGAGAAATTACAAAAAACTGGTCTACTCACTGGCTCATCATAATGCTATGGTGTTCAGTTTACCATTTCTTCTCCAAAAGTCATAATTTAATATTTGTCACCGAGGTGATATGATCACTTTTCATCTCTGCAGAAACCATTTCAGAAGTAGGAAGATTTATAGCAGGGATGATCAACTAAAGGCCCTGAGATGTTGCCCATCTACAAGACCTAGTTCTTTCATCACAGGGCAAACTGACTGGAGTTAAAGTCCACCAATATTTGGAGGGCCACAGGTACACATCTCCAGTGTGTAGAACATACACTTGTGCTTTTATAGCCTTGTCAAATTAAAAACTATTAGACAAATCATACTTTTGTTAAGCTATAGGAAAATTTTGCTTTAAAAATATATCTGCAGTCTTTTAAAATAAAAATCAATTGCAGACAGATGATGTGGAAAACTACAGCTAACACACATTGAACAAGCTGTGAAAATCTTGCTTTAAACAACTGGGCATTTTTTTTTTTGCATTAAGTTCTGATTGTTTTCTACTTTATGATTAGAGCATAAATATGTTGGGGTGCTCAGGTATGGCTTCTAACAAAATAGAATAATGACTTTCATAAACCTGTTTGTAAAAGTTGGAAGATGAAGTTTGGAAAATTGGATAATTATTTTTAATGGGCCAAGACTAAATGCATCTGTGAAAACAAGAAAATGTTTTCTCCAAGGAAGGTACATACTCTTGCAAAGTGGGGTACAAAAAAGTGGGGTCCTTTCTCATGTTCAAAGAAAATAGCAAACAGGTGAAAAACTTTAATATGTAATATCAGTGATATAATGCATTACAATTTTATTTCATCCATACTGAATTCCATTTGTGATGTTGTTAGGTTGTTAGGCTCCTGCTTTAACTATCTCTAATGCACTTTTAGGCATGAACTTCTGGAGGAAGCTCGGAGGAAGGGCTTACCCTTTGCACAGTGGGATGGGCCAACAGTAGTTGCCTGGCTAGAGGTAAGTTTTAGGAAAACCTTCTAAAAATATTAGTATACCTGATTTTACCTTCTTCATCAGTGGTTTATAATTTAGGTTGAAAACAGAAATAAAGACCCTGTTACAACCATTAATTCACATTTCCCTCTTGAAATAATGTCTATAAGCAGTTCATTCTTACATAGAATGACAAAATGCTTTCCCTTTTTTTTAAAAAAAAAGATATTTCATAAGACATATCATACTAGAAATTTAACTGAAAAATTACCCAGTTTAAAAAAAGATGAGCATATTTTAACCAAAATCCATAGGAATGATAAAGCAAAAGTCCACTCATACTTTGGAAGTTGAAATGTAAGTTATAATTTTATAAACTGAGAGAGAAGAAAAAAAATTTTTTTGAGGAAGTGAGAACTTTAAAATAATTTAAATAAGATATAATGTCCATCATGTGATGAATGTGAAATAAAGAGCATTTGTAAATGCTATAGCATTTGTTTAAAAAAAAAACACCTTACATAGAATCCAGAAGCAGGTTCTTCATTTTTTAAAATTATACCACTATAAAATAAATTTAAAATCTCCAATTTAGAAGTAAATTAATACAAGAAAGCATTTGTGGTCCTGAGTGTTATGTGTTGTTATGTTTGAAAGTTACTTTTAATATTAACTCTAGTCATAAACCTGGTTTTGAATTTTGCTTCAGTGATAAATTACTAGATTCCCAGATAATTATAGTTTTGTCATTTAATCAGAATAATTATGAACTAAAACACACTAAATTTCAACTTGAAAGGCATATTTTTAAAAATTGTATCTTCTTTTTATTAGTTCATATCCATTCATCATTCCTGTCAGGATTATTTTGCTTTTAGACCATTGTATTTAGATTATTGTTTGTTTTAGGAAAAATAGTTTTTCTAATAAAGGAGATGTTACAATGGAATCAAAGCTGATTATGGGATGACACTATTATATTCCTATATTTGGAGGGAAATTGGTGATTTAATGTTTTTTTTAAAGAAAAGCTTTATAAGAAATGTAATGTCATATCTAAATCTAAACTTGCTTACCCAATCATTAATATGTGTATTCAATGCAAACTCCCAATTTAATTCAGTTCTGGTAACAAAAATAACCCTATTGTTAATTCTTATTCTTAACTGCTGATTCTCCATCCCTAACAGCTATGGCTAGGAATGCCTGCATGGTATGTTGCAGCTTGCCGTGCAAATGTGAAAAGTGGTGCCATCATGTCTGCACTGTCAGATACTGAAATCCAGAGAGAAATTGGAATCAGCAATCCTCTGCATCGTCTGAAGCTCCGTCTGGCAATCCAGGAGATGGTGTCCCTCACAAGCCCATCAGCCCCTCCAACTTCTAGAACAGTGAGTCATCAAGCATAAAAAAGGAGTTTGCTGGATCTGTCAAAAAGTCAGTACATATCCTAGCAGGTACTTCTGAGCAACCAAGTAATGAAGAGCATAATAACTTATTCCTATTTGTGTTCTCCAGTGACAGGTAAATTCAGTGACTTTTGAAGAAAAAAGCCGTTTTGTCATTCTAGATGATAGGCATTGATAAATATATTCTTTCTCTGTATGTCCTGATTTCTCTTGTAGAAAGGTAAACTGTTCTAGTCCAGAAGTTAGATTCAGATGATTAACTGGATAACATTAGCGTGGGGAAAATGGACTAAAATTCGGCCTATATGAAAAAAAGTCATCTTGATGTTATCCATTTTTCTTTGGTGTTAGCAGAAGGCAGTCTTTTCCTCCCATGCCAAGAATGCACCTCTGAAGCAGGGAGCTATCTGCATTTTGCTCAGGGACTAAGATGACTGCTGTGTGCTTTTCTGATACATGGAAACCTATCGCAGCTCAATTTCCTAGAGCTCTTCGATTCCTTCATTGGAAAGTTCCCAGACCTATTGATCACTATATACTTTTCTGGATTACAACTGTCAAACTGAAAATCGTATGGGACATTTGGGAATTAGTAAGGAGTCATTTTAAAATGCAGAAACCAAATAGGCCAGCTTGATAGATCAGGTTAGGAGTTCAGGTCAGTTGTTCCTTATTTATTTATTATTTTTAAATCTTTAAATAAGATTTCTTTGTACTTTGTCGAGGATACAGAATTACTGATTGAACTATAATCCTTCAGATGGTTCACCAAGGTTTTTATATTCCTAAATTATGGCTAATATCACTTCAAATACATTTATTCATTAAAAAATATGACACCCAATTGGGATTAATGTGTTATTTTCTTGAAGCATTTCTTCCATTATTCTTCTGCTCATGTGTAGCAACAATTGAAAATACAGTATCTCTTGGATCAACTTCCCAGATGATTTTCCCATATTCAGGACTATACATATAAAAAACAGTATTCTCCAATCTGATGTGATTCAGATTTGTTCAAATTGCAAAAGCTATCATTTTGTTATGCTGGCTATGCTAAATCGAAATTACAGATATTACAGTTCTGATATATCTGGAGAAAATCAGATAAAGAAAGCTGCTTTAAATTAATGACACTTATGAAAACAATAGTAGAAGTCTGTAGGGTATCGCTGGAATCCTGACATAGGGATTTTTTGTTCACATTTAATAGAATGTAGATGCTCCCTTCCATATCCGAATAATTCCACAAAGTGGTTTTTTGCTGGGGGAAAGCAGCTATTTAACATTGCTTTCTAGCTGCACCTCACCTGAGACAAGGATGTGGCTGTGCTCATTTTGATGATGTATGCTGTTAACTTACAGTGTTGCTGCCTTTCTTCTTTAACACTGCTTACCTAATATGGATTTTGCCTGACCCTGTGGGTATGGACAATAGCCCTCAGGCAACGTTTGGGTAACCCATGAAGAAATGGAAAATCTTGCAGCTCCAACCAAAACGGTTAGTTCTAATATTGCCTATCATTATTGTGGTGTCATCATAGGAAATTTTTAGGAGTACAAAATGTAATAATTTTACAAAACAATCTTCTTTGTTTTATACAATAAGCTTATGTGTAGGTTATTTTATGGAAATGTCTGAAAAGTGTTGTAAACAATTATAAACTAATTAAATAATTTATATCAAAATAAATATAAATACATTAAAATTAAGAAATATACTCAATCCTCAGTTGTTTAGTGCATATTTTTTAATGTGTGAATCCCACCTTGTTTAGAAAGCTCCAGGGTTAGGAAGCTATCATAACAAGTTGTTCTGACATTGTACTTCCCAAATCCATTCCTGTGTCAACTTGGGAAGAGGTCTGGCCAGGATATCTTGGGGACAGCAGTCAGTAGATTGCTGGCCCAGCTGACAGATAGTTGGATGATTGCCATGGGATTGTCCACAGTGCATATATATTGAGGTTATCTTTCCTGTTCAAGCTTTACAAAAGCTTGCACACAATTCAAAAGCCATGGTATCACTGCTCTCCATTCTTGGCGAGTCAAAGCTCTTGACCAATATCTCCCAGAGAAAGATGCATGGTGCAGAAACTTTAATCAGTTGGTGCCCAATCAGCTGACTCACCAACTAGTAATTCTTCTGCCTGGGGCTTACTGAAAATCTGGGCTGGAAAGAGGCTTATTTACTGTCTCTTTTCCTCTCCTCCTGACCAAATTTTATGACAACTTGGAAAAGAATATGGGATTATAAAGATATATTGAATTGCTCTATTTATATCTTATTTATTGGTTTCTAAATATTCTATGTTTTTTGTTCTTAACTGACATTGCTAATGGCTCTGTTCCACTTGCAGAAGGACAGTGAGGAAGGCAGCTGGGCTCAGGTAAGATTCCTTTCTATTGATTGGCACAGCTCTACTGCAAAATTCATTTCCTTTGTTTTCTGAATGGCTGTCTATTAATAGGAAGTGTAATTCTGTATGTCTATAATTTGGAAGTTGGAAAGCTTACATATTACCCCAGCTAGAGCAGTGGTCCCCAACCTTTTTTGTACCAGGCACCAGTTTCACACAGAAACACTTTTTCAAGGACCGGCAAAATCAATTCTTCCCCAATAGTAAAGGGCTTCTTTACTATTTCTTTACTAAAAACATATTTTTATGTATATTTTAATCACGATTATTCATTCTTGTGGCCCAGTACAAAATGATCCACGGACCGGTACCAGTCCGGGGCCCTGCGGTTGGGGACCCCTGAGCTAGAGGGTCAGTCAGTATTCTGTTGCAGCTTGATAAAATTAATATGGAAATATTTCAGTACCTACAAAGATAGATGGATTGAACTGAGGTACAAGTCACTGAATTGTGTTCTATGATCCCCAAACTAGCACAAAATGTTTCCCCTGGTGAAAACACATTTTTACCTGAAAATCAATGGTTTTTCATTATGCAGTTCGTTGCATAAGTGCTTTAACAATACCTTGCAACATAATTACACTAAGTAATGACTGTGATAATTATGCTAGTTATTTCACAAATAATTTCATAACTGAAATAAACCAACCACCACAAAAATGCACTTTTTTTAAGTTTGCTTTTAGCATTATACTCTAAATGAATACAACTAATAAATCTTACCTTCACACTGTTTGCATGACCAGCTTCATTTTGGCAAAAATACATGTCCCTAGATAGATGATGTGAATTATCTTTTTCTTTCCATATCCAGAATCACTTTTTGTGGATGTTTCCTGTTTGTTTCCCTCATTCCCTTTATTGCATGGCATTAAATTTTGTGGTATTGTAGAAGTAGGTTACCTTTGCTTGTTCCAAAATGCTTATTATTTTGCAACTCCTAGCCAGCTCCTCATCCAAGTATTTACTAGGACCAACCCTACTTCCTTTCTCAGTTTGGCCAAAATTGTTTAGATGTTGCTATCTGGTGACATATTGGAGGAGTGTCATGTAATCAGAGTTGGTTCACCTATAATTCACTTCTTTAACCTGATGTCTAGGCTGAGAATTTTAAAATTTGTTCTCTTGAACTTTGTGGTAGATTAGCTATGAAGTCAGGTAAGGTATGGTAGATACTTCCTTTGCTATTCTTGTTTTTAAATTGTAAGTTGCTTGGAGTCTTTCAGGAATTGATTAAGAATCTTCACAGACATTTCAAATTTAGGGTTTTTTTTCTTTGAAAACATTTCTCATCCAAGAACTGAAGCACCTGTGCGTGTGTGTGTATGTGTACATGTAGTGTTTGGTGTGATGACCCAGGGTGTGGCATGTAAACAACTTACCCAGAGAACAAGTCTAACTCCCTTTTATTGCTCCAACTGTGCCCTCAAATGTTCCCACATTTGTTACAAGTCCTGGAGCAAAGCTCTCATACACATCTTCAGAAGCCTCTGGCTGTGAGTAATCCAGTAGCAAGGTTAGTAGCCAAACTAACCAGAGCCAGAAATTCAGTGAAACAGGCAAACTGGCAAGCCCCACAAGACAGAGCACAGCAATCTCCAGGCTTTGGCAAGTGCACACAAGGCTCTACAGATTCAACACTTGTTCTCGACAAATGCCCCTCCCACCAGCACTTCCTTACATCCCACTCCCCAGGTGCACCTTGTCAAAGGGGGCAGGGCATACTCCTAGTTGGCTCAGTCTGCAGTTGATCTCGCTGTCTCTCTTCCCACCTTGCTCTCAGATCAGGAGGGGGTAGTCCTTGCTCTTCTCCTGAGCTCTCCCTGTCTGCAGGCCTTACTAATTCAGAAAAGCCTTGCCTAAACGGACTCTGCCCTTCCTCGGTTTCCTCAAAGGCCAATGGAGCTGGCCTCTCAATCTCTGTCAGCTCTTGTTCCAGCTCATCTTCCCCTGCATATTCAGACTCCTATGGGGGCATGACAGTTTGGTGTAGTAAAAAGATAACCAATAAGTATTCCTATTTTTTCCCCATAGACCCTAGCTTATGGTGATATGAACCATGAATGGATTGGTAATGAATGGCTTCCCAGTCTAGGATTACCACAATACCGAAGTTACTTCATGGAATGTTTGGTGGATGCAAGGATGTTAGATCATCTGACAAAAAAAGATCTCCGTGTACATTTAAAAATGGTGGATAGTTTTCATCGGTAAGTTATAACATTTTTAATAATGGACATGCATAATCTTCCTCATAGAGGTCTGAACAACTCTAAACGAATTATACATGTTTTTATATAATAGAATAGAAACATAATTGAGCACCCTAATAGTCTACATATTAATGTTATGATTTCTGCATTCTTCTTTCATTCTAAATTATTTGCTCCAAATAGTTCCAGTATTTATGAAGCTGAATAAGAATTTTCAATAATGGTAAGACTTTCCAATTGCCTTATGTTATTTACTTTTTTTTCATACAGAACAAGTCTGCAATATGGAATTATGTGTTTAAAGAAACTGAATTATGATAGAAAAGAATTAGAAAGGAGAAGGGAAGCAAGTCAGCATGAAATAAAAGGTATGCTTTACTAAAATAAAATAGGTTTTTTCAATGCTCATCCTATAAAATATTCTAAACAGTCTCATAAAAATACATTGAAGAGCAGATAACCATCTCAAAATGGTAACTAAAGCAATAAGTAGTAATAGGTTTATGTTTGCAAGTAGTATCCATCTATTAGATTAATAGATATCAATCTGTAATGGAAAACTACTAATAGATAGCATTACATTAAACAGCTAATATTGTTAATCTAGAGATACATTAACATTGGATAGGCTTTTGGTGTCTATGTGCTTTATTAATGTAAGCTCATCCTTGTGACCCTTCATATATGTGACAACATGAAAGGGAAAACTTAAAAAATGGCATCTAACTTCATAATTAAATTTGCACTAAAGTATTTTTCAATTACATTATTAGAGGATATAAACATAAATGTTTCTTGCTACATCATATGAATTTATCTCTAGAAAAATTGCTTTACGTTTTGGAACAGGTCTAACAGTTTTATGAGACTACAATATAATTTTAAATAGCTAAGTTAGGTTTGGCTCAGTTCTTTTATTCTTACTTTTTAAAATTTTGGTTATTAGCAAAATTCACCTTTGTCTTTTTTACAGATGTGTTGGTGTGGAGCAATGACAGAGTTATACGCTGGATACAAGCAATTGGATTACGAGATTATGCAAACAATGTGCTAGAAAGTGGTGTGCATGGGTCACTCATAGCTTTAGATGATAACTTTGATTATAGCAGTTTAGCCTTATTGTTGCAGATTCCAACCCAGAATACCCAGGTACCTAAATTAACTATTTAAAAAACATTCAATTTCCATAGGATTTGAAGTATTTTTTACATTATTTTGCTGGGTGATTTATTTAACCATAGGCACGGCAGATTCTCGAGAGGGAATACAACAATTTATTGGCCCTAGGAACAGATAGACACCTTGATGAAGTAAGTAGTTTTATTTCTATATAATGACTTATGAACAACAGAGAATAATAGATTTTTGTTGTGTCTATAAAATATATGAAAAGGAAATAAATACCTTAAATAGATTGTTGAACATTTTTACCATTGCAAATTTAATTATACATTGATGAGAAAATAGAGAAAGGAAGAAATTAGATATTATGGCTGTGCTAGCTCTATTAGGAAAAAAGGATCTAGTCACATTAAATTAATTCAGAATAAGTTGGGTATCCAACGAGAAAACAGGTCAATAGCTCATCTGTGCAAAATTCGTGTAGTGTAGTCCTTTCAGGATAAAGCCTTAGGATACTTAATACATGATATTTTTGCAGAAGTAGCCCAAATTGCCAATATGCATGTTAAGATATACACCAGCAATTATTGATAAAATATGCCACCAGTTTCTTTTAGCTACATAATTTTCACTAGTTATAGTTTTTGTAGTTTTTGTAGTTTTTCTACTTATCAGTATATGATAGCTTTGTCATTACCGATGTAATGAATTAACAAGTGCATGTATTGTTCACCTGTTTTTAAAAACTATGCAAAGGCCAACATGAGAAATCCTGAGAACCAGATAAAGATTTCCATAGTATACATTTTTGCAAAAACCTCTTTAAATAAGCAACAATCTAACTTTCCTGATTACAACATTTCAAAAACTAGCAATGACAGCTAGGCCAAGGAAAAGATATCAGCTTTACTAAAATTCAATATTGTATGTTGCAGAGCGATGACAAGAATTTTAGGCGTGGCTCTTCCTGGCGAAGACAATTTCCTCCACGTGAAGTTCATGGAATCAGCATGATGCCTGGCTCTTCAGAAACACTGCCAGCTGGGTTTAGGTTAACTACAACATCAGGACAGTCACGAAAAATGGCAACTGACAGTAAGCCAACTAACACCTACTTTCAAAATGAATATTCCAACTTTACATGACTGTTAGTTACATTGAATATAAAATATTCAAATCAATTACATCTATTTCATAGCTAATAGAGAGTAAAAGAAATGCATTTTTGAGAGGCAGGGAAAAGGAAATGAGAAAATGGAGTTAAGTTTTCAAATAATGTTTTAAATTATTAAAATGTTGTAATGCTTGTAAAATGTTTATTATTAATTATTATTAGCTTATTAGCAATATCTGTTGTGAAGAAAGCATGCAAGATATGTGCGAATACAAGAAAACAATATAATCTCCCAGTCAAGAAACTTCACCAAAAATTAAGGATTTCAGTTGCTGATTAAATATTATTAATGCTTTAATTCCTAAATTAAAGTACATTATCCAATGCTGAATTGTTTCATTATTGGATTAATGCATTATTGGAAATCCCAAGTGAGCTTTCTCACCCGACACAGGTGGACTGTTTTTCCTGTCTCCAGTTCCACTGGATGTCTATAGGTCACACAAGGTATTAAATAAAAATTCTGATTATATATTCAGGTTTGGAGTTCATTTAGAAATGTGCTATGCAATTTGGACATATGAACATAAACATAAACTCTACTTCAACATTCAGCTTACAGATAAAAAATAGAACAAATATACCCTCCCTGCCTTCCATTCAAAGAGTGATATGAAATATATTGTCTGATTTATTTATGTATCATGGAGGCAAATACTTATGCTTGTTAATATTTATGATGAAATAACATCATTTTAGGTAAAAGACAAAAAGAGGAAACTAAGTAATTGGAACTAAATAAGCTTAAAGATAAAATAAAATAACTCACAGCAACTTATTGTATTAGAAAAACCTCTTTTAATGATGTTTTCACCTTCTTTCCAGTTTCTTAATATTCTTAATATTATTGGATCTCTATTTGCAGTTGCTTCATCTCGGTTGCAGAGGTTAGACAATTCTACAGTTCGCACATATTCATGTTGACATAGCTAGCATGAAAAAGAGCTCTGAAGTAAAGTGAGTATTCAGACAAAAATACATGAAAGGTTGCATTCTTTATGGAAAAGAAATAACAAGAATACTTTAGGCTACTGCTGGAGGCTTATGCATTTCAGCAATGCTGGCAAACCTGTGACCTGGATTGTAACTAGTGGTGGGATTCATCCAATTCACATCAGTTCAGGCAAACTGGTTGTTAAATTACCGACCACCCCGCTATCAAAGTGGATCTTGGGCACTGCACTGCACTGCACTGCAATGGATAAATGGGCAATGGAGCAGCCTGTGTGAGGGAAGGAGAAGATTGCTTTCTTTCTTTCTTCTCCCTGC
Organism: Laticauda colubrina; assembly: GCA_015471245.1. Classification (NCBI taxonomy): domain Eukaryota; kingdom Metazoa; phylum Chordata; class Lepidosauria; order Squamata; family Elapidae; genus Laticauda; species Laticauda colubrina. The sequence goes on along the minus strand of BLBF01000022.1, from coordinate 30,912,451 downwards.
TCCTTCTCTTTCCCTTGTCCTGGCCACTCCGTTGCCTGTTTCTCCACTGCAATGCAGTACCCAGGATCCACTTTGATAGCAAGGGGGTTTAATTAACAACCCTATCATGGGACGCTTGTCCCATGTGTGGCAGAGCTGGAGGATGGGAATGGGCCACACCTCCCACAACAACCAGCCTGACCCTGTGTGAACTGGTTGTTAAATTATTTGAATCCCACCACTGGCTGTAACATTTCAGGTTAGGCTACTCTATTCCTGCCTGATATTGACCCCTGCAGCTAGATGCTGTTCACAGTAAATAGTATGGCATGGGGTTGGGGAATAAAAAACTTGATTTGCTATAAATTTTTTTATAAAAAATAATTATAGTAAGTATAGGCAAAAATGAAAGTATAGGCAAAAATGAACATTTATCCATGTAATTTACAATTACTACTGTTCAAATTGTGAAGTCACTCACAATCCAATGCAGTAGCATTTGTGTTCATTACAACAATGATGATACTTTTCAAGCAATGACTAGACAAATCCTATGATCATGAAAACACCATCTTCCAAAATACATATATGTTCTAAAATACATCTTAAACTTTATAATCTTCCCATTAGAGAACAGCAACCTTAGTATTTTTATTAAAACATGCTAATCATTAAAATAAATTTACACTCTCGCAAAAGAAAACAATTTTCCTTATTTTTTTTTCAAAATAAGGTAGTGGTGTTTAAAAGAAAAAATAATACACAGAAATATAATCCTATATAACTGTTTTAATAAATAAACTCCATTGGTTTTACTGAATTTTTTTACAGATAATCTAACTGTATCTGCATCCTTAATATACAGTATGAACGTCTCTACTTCATGTTATTCTAAGATGAGGTTTGAAAGACACATTCAAATAGAAAATTACAAGATTTCAAGCTATTTTAGCTATTCTCAGAGAGGAGTTTAAATGCAACCGGTGAATCTTCTATCATGTATTTTTACTGATTCCATCTTCACCCTGCCTTACCTCTTTTCCACTCTCAACTAAGGTTTATTTTATAATTTTTACCGAGAGATTATTACTGTAAAAGAATCTATATCAGTGTAAATGTTATGATTAAATGAACTATTTTCCTTACTTCTAGATGCCACCTCTTTCTTCTATTTTACCTGAAGTGCACTACCACCATCTTAAGAAGCTTTTTATTCCAAGAACAGGGTAATAGGGAAGAAAATATAAATGTTTATCAAACTAAAATGTGTCGTGATCTTTTTACATATTTAGTTGTAATGTGCAACCTGTCAAATACTACTGTCACACAATTTTTTAATCTTTTCTGTGGAGTTGAGACAGAAGTTGATCACAAGCTCCACTGAAATGACTGAATAGTATGTGGCAACAATATTGTCCAGATTGCACATCTTATGTAGTTTAATTAATAATTACTAATTTTTAAAAATATACATCATGACGAATTTGGACAGTGTGAAGAAATAATGCTTTTATCAAAAGGGGGACCTTCATTTTGAAATGTGTTCCATCTGTTTTATTGTAATATACTAGAATTATATGGATTTAGGGTGAATTTCTTTTAATATGTGTCTCATGTAAATGGATATAAATATGATTTTTTAAAAAAAATATGTGGTACATGGGGTCTTAGTGCAAACACTTGACAAATACATTGTCAAGTATACTGTTTGTATCTTTTCCTTCCATATTTTTTACAATTTTGAATTGTAGCAAAGTCAATTGAATATTGGATAGCAAAAGTTATTAGATGCTTCATCTTGTTCCTACTTTTTGAATAAATATATATATATATGCTGTTCAGCTTCCCTCGGATATTATCCCACGTCATTGTAGTGCTGTTAAAGTTGTAGCAACGTTTCAGCAGAATCTCATCTGCCATCATCAGGCTTCTGTATGGATGTGGGTCTCACAGCTTCTGGTTTCAAATTCGAGGCTGGTCTATTCTGATTGGCTAGGAGTCTAGGTCTGTGTTCACTGGACCATCTAGGAATGGTAGTTGTACATCTAGGAATGGTAGGAACTACCTTCCTAGATGTACTAATCTACAAAAGAAGAACAGATGACACAGTGGGACACACCATATACCAGAAGAAAACACACACCAATCACTACCTCAAGGCCCAATCCCACCACCACCCAGCACAGATAAATTCCGTGGCGAAAACACTAATTACCAGAACCAAAAACCTGGCAGATAAGACACATATAAAGACTGAACTATGCACCCTGACTGAAGTATTGACAGCCAATGGCTTCCAAAACAAAATCACCAACTTGATCCACAAAAACACACCAAGACATAACAGAGACCTAGAAGACCAACAGACCTATGGAACAGCTGTCTTGCCCTACATAAGAGGTACTACAAATAAAATCAGTAAGATACTACACAAGCATCACATCAAGACTGCTTTCAAAACAGACAAAAAAATAGCAGCCATCCTTAGAAACCCCAAAGACAAAATTGACCTGGAAAACCAAGGCATGTACGAAGTTCCCTGTACATCATGCACGGCCACATACATTGGACAGACCAATAGAAGAATAAGTACCCGCCTAGATGAACACAAAAATGCAGTAAAAAAGCTGGAACACACCTCCTCACTAGTCCAACACATAAAAACCACAGGTCACAACATCAACTTCAATGGCACTAAAACCCTAGCCGCTATAGAAAACCCCAACCACAGAATCATCAGAGAAGCCATAGAGATTGAAAAAAGACCTGAAAGCATGAATAGAAGAGATGATTCCAGCAGACTGTCAATCATTTGAAAACCTGCACTCTCAAATAGAAAGATCTACACACCACAAAACAGACAAACACCTGAGCACAAACAGACTCCCTCTGATGCCTCCAACTTGAACACCCCCCCACCAGGCACCCAGGTGAAACCTGGCTTCCTAATGGATAGCAGCCGTCCTTTCACACGAAGCCAAGCTGCACTGAAAGCCTCCAACACAGGAACAGAGTGTTGCCAGCTAATCAAGGCCACAAAACAGACAGAAGAAACCAGAAACACCAATCAATCAAACTCCAAGTCCAGTGAACACAGACCTAGACTCCTAGCCAATCAGAATAGACCAGCCTCGAATTTGAAACCAGAAGCTGTGAGACCCACATCCATACAGAAGCCTGATGATGGCAGATGAGATTCTGCTGAAACATTGCTACAACTTTAACAGCACTACAATGACGTGGGGTAATACCCGAGGGAAGCTAAACAGCATATATATATATATATATATATATATATATATATATATATATATATA
>BLBF01000022.1:30891794-30909145 GCA_015471245.1 Laticauda colubrina | reverse complement strand
ATATATATATATATATATATATATATATATATATATATATATATATATATATATAAAACCACTATTTAAAGTGAATGCTTGCCTCTAATGATCAAGAGGCAAAAGATTTAAACATGAAACTTGAGCCAAAAATGAACCTATAAAGGCAAAACACAACGCTCATACACATATACAAATATACACAGAAATGCATACAAAATTGTAAAAAAGCACTGTGACTGCTCTTTTTTTCTAAAACCAACACGAAGAAAAATTGCAAAAATCAAAACCAATTTTGGAAAACAAGAGACGTTTCCTCAATGGCTACGAAGAAGCAATTACCAAGAAGCAGCTAGCTTTGCTAGCATTTTTTTTTTTGCAAAATTCTTCACATGCTAGCTAAAATTGGCCTTAAACGAAATGATGAAAAGAAAACAAATCTGATTTTCAATGTTTCAGTTGTATAACAATACCCTCCATGTTTTCATTATAATAGGGTATTGGAACAGCTGCTTGTCTAATGTTAGGCTTTCATTCAAAAGTGGCCTTGCTGAGACTTCACTGAAGTCAACTTTATCAGAGGAAATAACTGAAAGACAAAACAGTTATTATATACTGTATAGACGTTTAGAGGAGAAAATATTACCTGCTGTGGTTTTATTTGATGGTGTTATTGATGTTTGCCCTTTGTTATATTGAAAGTTTCAAAGTAAGAACTATTTAATAATGTAATTTACCTACTCTATTTGCTAATAATCTTGCTGCCTGATTGATCTTATTGTAGCTTAAGTCCTGTCCTTCAGCAGGCTTATCTGCAAAACATCTGCACGTGCATTTGTTTTACTGCATTTTTAAAATTTTAGATAGATTTCAGTTATGGTGACCGAATTTTTTCTCTCCCCCTTGTCAATAAAATAAAATCAGTGCTCTTTTATGCATTCTGTCTGTGGTAGAGTTGCATACATCATGGTTTCAACCTTAAGTTTTAAAGACATTGTTTAAGCGACAAATATAATCAAGACATTCTTATTTATCAAGTTATTAAAGTACAGAATTTTTCCCATTCCAATGATTTGGAAATTTGACAGACCCATTTTGAGTATGAAACAGTTGTTGGGAGTTCAAAATGATTATTACATATCACAGTATACCGTCTCAATTATTGTATCGGAGATCAATAATCATCTAAAATGTTCAAAAGATTCGTTTCATATTTGAAATACAATGTTTTAAAATTGAGTAATTTGATTTACTCAAAAATATTTGAATTTAAAGTGATTTGCACACAGTAATATTAAATACACCAATTTCAACTCAATTTAGTTATATTGCAAAATGTTTCTTTTCAGTACACTACTGTGTCTTTTCCAGCTGAACATCTTCTGGATGGAAAATACATATACCGAGCTACAGATCATTCTACACTTCTGTTCCAAGTGTTTTGTGAATTGCATTTTTTCCTGTGGCTTGCTCTTTTTGCCCCTGTCAGTAAATACAATTCAGTACTCTGTGTTATCAGGCTGCTGAGCGAAGAGCAGACGAAAAAGCATTATTTCCTAAGAAAAAATATTGGTGGAGTCTGTATAGGAAGCCAGAGACCAGGTAGCCTCTGGATTAAAACTCATCCCACTACTCCTTCCCAACCCCCCAAAAATGATTAATGTACTTGCCCACAACTGCCTTGCCCAAACCCATCTTTGCTTAACACATTTGTTAAAAGGAAATTTGGCCTTTCCTTTTAATCAAAGGGGGATTCCTTAGATTGCAGTCTAAATTGTATTATATTGATCAGTGACTGCCATTGAAAGCAACTGGATTCATTCCACAGAGAATTAAAATTTGACTGCAAGAGTTCTCAGCACATGCTAGATTAAAGGAGGGGAGAGACAGGATAATAGACAAAAGATTTAAATTTATTTTCAATTAAACATTTTTACTGACTACCATACAAGCAGGTTGAACAACCCTCAATTAGTATCACAGCTCTTCCCTTCAAAAATTCTTTGTAAGCAAACAGACAATTCATGAATGCCTTCTGTTTTCCAGCACCTTTCTAAGTAAGACAAGGGTAAAGTAAAAGAGGATGTCAGAATGAAAGAGAAAAACTATTTTCATCCCCTCCCAAATACCCTCATTACATGAAAGGCTCCAACAAATTTCTCATAGAGGGATATGGCTCCTTCCCAAACAAACACTTTTGTGGTATTTCTCTGCCTTTCACATTTCAGGCTACAGGTAGGGATGCAGGTAAGTCCAAGAAAATGCTTTCAGGTATTATAGTAACATAATGCTTCAACTACATTAAATATTCTCCCTGGCCACCTGCTCTCATCAGAAAGGAGCCTTACCCAAATTCATTATCACATTATGGGTAACAACCCTGTGATTGTAGGGTGATCAAACATGAAATATGATTATTCCCATGACTGCCAAATGGTTATAGCCCCAAATATTTGTTTATAAAAAGTATAATTTTAAAATAATTTGGGTATTTTAGAAAATGTAGCACAATTTTAGAGACTACATCTCTCAATGTTTAACACCAGGGGGCAATATTTCTGAACTATATAATCCTTTTTGGCTTGGTTCCTAACTGAGAATTGTTATATGGCTACAAATTGTTATTTACCTTGAATATCTGGCCATTCTGATTATGATTTTTTTTTCTTCCTTAAACTTATATTCATCGCTTGTGGCATACTATACAGCCACAATCACCATAATGGGCTATGAGAATAACTTTGAGAGAGAGGAGGAGGAACAGTCTAGACAATGGTCTGACAAGAGAAATCTGAGTCCAAAGCAGGAATGGAAGGCGGAGAAAGCATCTCAAAATTGACTCTCCCTAATTCTCTGAAATATAAAAGTAGGCCAAGGGGGGAGAACATTTTCAGGCTTGCAAGATTCTGTTACTGTAAGCCTACAATATAGATAACGTATTAGTATTCTTGTTTTGGTTTTCTTGTCTGAAATAACTTCACAGGCTGAAACGAAAGGATTTCTTAAAGCAGGGCTGCCAAATTCCCAGCCCACGAACCAAATGTATCACATGCTGGCCATGCCCATGCCTGTTTTAGTAAAGTGGGGGAAAGTCCTGATACGTCACATAATGCACCATGACGACATAAGTTAAACACCACTGTCCTAAAGGGTTCTACCAAGTAATGTCATAAGTCAGATTACACAATCTTTTTTTAAAATCAATTGGGCTGGTTCAGCACTCACAAAGTACATTCACAAAGAACAGCCCAATTCTTCCTGGCACTTTATGTTCCCCAACCTCTCTGCCAAGTTACCCAGTTGCATAAATTAGAACTGAATGAGAAAGTTACAATGGAAAAGGCAGTGGGAGATAGGAATATAGGTAACCCTTGACTTAACAACAGTTCATTTAGTGACCAATCAAATTTACAATGGTACTGAAAAAAGTGACATCATTTTTCACAGTTAGGACCATTGCAACATCCTCATGGTCACATGATCAAAATTCAGATGCTTATTAGCTGGTTCATATTTGTGACATTTACAGTTTCCAGGGGCATGTGATCAGCTTTTACAACCTGACAAAGTCAACAGGGAAGCCAGATACATATAACAACCGTGTTACAAACTTAACAACTGCAATAGTTCATTTAACTGTGACAAGAAAGGTCACAAAATGGGGCAAAACTCACTTAACAAAAGTTTCACTTAGCAACATAAATTTTGGGCTCAATTGTGGTCATAAGCTGAGTTCTACCTATACAATTTGTCAGTAAGGATTATGGGGTTTGCCAGTATTTGTGAAAAATAAAGTAGCTTATCTATACCCAAGTAGCTTCAACTGAGTTTTTACCATAACACAGAAACATTTGCATTCATTGTATCCCGCCCTTAGCTGAAAATGAAGACTTCAGATGACTTAGGGACAGTCTCAGTTAATTCAGTAGCCACTGATAGGCCTGAATTACAGGATTTTGCTTATACCTCAATCATTAAGTCTTGTTAGCAATCATTTTCTATGTTGAAATTACAACAAATTGTAGCTATCAATGTTGAGCTACTTTAAAAACTTCAAGATAATAAGTATGGGTGTTTCAGACAAGCAAACTTTTAAGAACTAAGATTAAATTTCATCCTGGCATTGAAAGAAACCAACACATTTTTAACAAGATTTAAATTATGTCATCTACTGCACTGTGTTTAAGAACATGTGCATCATAAATATTTGCTCATGAAATTCTAATGACAATAAAAATTAAAATCATCTAAGTAGCTCATTGTAAAATTTACATTGCCAACTGAATATTACTTGTTACTGTGATCTAAGATTTAGTAACACATTTACAGAAATAAAATAAACATTTTTACTTATATTTCTAGCATAATAAAATGCAATAAGTAATGCAGGTCTTCCTTACATTTTAGTGACTGTTAAATCTTATTTTAATCCTTCTAACACTTCTTCTACATGTTTAAACACAGCAGGATCCTCAATAGTTGGAGTTATCTAGGGGGAAAATAAAGAACTAAATAAACTAAAAGTTATTTCGTTTAGTTATTTAGAACTAAACTAAATAAAGAAAATAAAGAACTAAAAAAGAAAACATTAATTTTAATTTGCCATATTAAGAGTCTCTTAATATGGCAAATTAAAATTGTTTTCTTTTTTATGAAAATCATATATAAGTCAGTATTTGCCCATGAAAATACAATGCATTGTAGGGCAACAGAGGTACTTCAGATGAGCCAAGTTATAGAATGTGTCCAAAATAAGGACCCATGACTTCTAAGGGAATGAAATTTGAGGAAATTGTACTGCTTCTGTTATACTTTGCTACTGTTGCGATACCAGACTGCTGTTACAGACATATGATCCTCATCTACAATGTTCTGTGGCAGTTTCCCAGGCAGTCTTGCAATATGTTCCTTCCCCCATCCTTCCCCCATCCAACAGGAGCCACTTACCTGGCTGTTGCTGAGAGAAAGGAGAAAGGAACAAGGAGGAAGGAATCCTCGTGCACCCTTCCCAATCCATGCATCCCCTCTTGCATAGACTTTTCCAAACTTTCCCGTGCACCTTCCTTGACAACATGCAGTGCCTTCTGTGCACAGCCATGCTTCCTTCCCAATAGACACTGCCCCCTCACACACCTTTCCTGTGTGGCAGCTCTTGTGTACCTCCAAGCACCCTTCCCAACCGCACAATGCTGTGTCCCGCTGGCACAGTATTTCTCACACATCCCTGCAACTCCCATGCATTCTTCTTGCCCCAAGCTGCCCTACCATGTGGCCAACCCAACCTACACAGCACCTCTCACATGCACCTCCAGGCACCTTTTCCAACTTATACCACTGACCTGCAATGCCTTCCCTGATCCACATGGCATTTTTTGTACATATCCGTACAGCCTTTGCAACCTATAAGGCATATCTCATGCATCCCATGTATCATTTCTGACCTGCCTCCCTCCCTCTTTCTTATACATTGATAGGGAGTAAGAGGTCCAACTCTAGGGTGTCACAGGGTTTGGTGTTTTCTCCGCTTATTTTTGAAATCTACATGAACTTGCTGGGCAGGATCATCTGTCATCATGGGATGAAGTATCACCAGTATGCTGATGATTCCCAGTTATACAGCTCCATTCCAGGTAAAGTGGTGATGCTGTGCATGTCTTTTCACAGTGCCTGGAGGCAGAAGGAGCCTAGATAGTGGGACAACAATCTTCAACTGAACCCTGGTAAAATACAGTGACTCTGGGAAGGGAGCCCCTCTGTATCCAGGATTTTTTCATGTTTAGACTTGTATGGTGTTGCACTACCCTAGACAGACCTGGTGTGTAGTCTGGAGGTCTTCCAAGACTCATGACTCCTATGCAAAGAACAGGTGGCAATTGTGGCTAAGAGACCCTTTGTGCAAATTTGTGTTGTGTGCTAGTTATGTCTTTTCCTGGATATGGAACTCTGCTCAATCACTCATGCCTGGTCATCTTCCATCTGGACTACTGCAATGTGCTCTGCTTAGGAATACCCTTGAAAAGTGTCCAGAACCTCCATGAAACCAATTCTGGACACCCAAAGAATGGTGCAGTAACATTTCTGCTGAACAAGTTGCATTGGGTGCCTATCTGCTTCCAGGCCCAATTCAAAGTGTTGATTTTAAACTTTAAAGCCCTACATGGTGAGGGGTAAGGTAAACTATGGAACTTTACCCCATTACATCAGTCTGTCCCACAGGAAAGGTATATTGCAGATTCATCAGTTGAAGAATTCCAACTGGTGAGGTCCAGGAAGAGGGTCTTCTCTATCATTGCCCCCACCGTATGTAAGTCTCTCCATCTGGAGATGAAGTGGGCACCTGCTTTCTTGGCTTTCTGTAAAGTGATAAAAACATGTCTTGGGGTGCACAGTTGAATATGCAGCTGTGGGACTGGTTGGTATTCTGAAAGCCCTCCTCTTTTTAAATCAATTTTTTACATTCCTTGCCACTTAAATTTTTATATACTGTTTTTTTATGCTTTTAATGTCTAATTGTACACTGCCCAGAATCTCTGTAGGACATGACAAATAAATGTTGCTCTCTCTTTCACTGAATTTTTGTCCACCATGGTCATTCTGTTTGTCTATTTGGGTATCTCTGAAACAATGACATGTTGGGTCACAGGCTATCTAGTAACTATATATTCTATTACTGGCAGTCACCTTGTATGGCTTCCCATTCACAAGAGAAGCAAGAGCTGATCGTGGTATCTTGCCAGAACGGGTTTTTGGTATTTGTTTCACAAATACTGCTTTCCGAAAAGCTGCCACTGGACCAATATCTTCTTTAACTCGTGCAACAATTTCTTCTAAAAGTTGTTCCTCTTCAATATCAATTCCTAGTAGCATATAAGAACATAAGGGTCACAAGTAGCTTAATTACTTTGTATGGGTTCAATTTTATTTCTCACCAGCTATCCCAGGCAAATCAAGACAACAATCTCAAACCAATCATTCACCTCAGAATTCCAAAATCCCAACTTTGTAAACAAACAGTTCTCACCATTTCTCAGGACACACAATGCGAGAGGAACATGGCCCTTTAGTCGATCCTCTTGGCCAACAACTGCACAGTCTGCCACAGCCATATGGGAGAGAATAGCCTGAAGAGGGGACAGAATAAAAATACTACATTAGACAAATATAAGACACTGCATGTCCATTACTTATCTGAGAAGGTACGTCCAGCAATAGCAGTCTACGGACAATAAGATGGAGCTCTCCATTAATTGGGGGCTTGTGACCAGCAAGTATTCTCCATGGCCAGATGCAACTGACCATCTTTGTTATCTCATTTGCATACAAACCCATAAAAATGTTCTGCACAGTTTTGAGATCTCTTAGAAACATGGGGAAAGTAGCCTAGGATGAGGCATAAGAATTAGGCTACAAATGAATGTTCTTTTTAACAGTGGGAGTATTCTGAGCAGAAATTTGCTCAGGAATTCATTTAAAACAACAAAAATTCAAGGTCCAACTCAGAGAATGTGAACATCTAGATGTCATAGTCCATTCATTAATCTGTAGCAATAGAAACTAATTTGCATATTATATGGTGGCTCTTTCAAACATTAATGGGAACTTTTTAATATATAGCCTGAAAAACTCTATGCTTCCCAGCCATGCTTGACTGAGATTAGGAGTTAATATGTGTTAAACCATATGTGATTATAAATGAATTTATGGTGAGGTAATTTATGTGGTGTTGGTGCTGATCAGTGATGGAATTCAAATTTCTTGACTACCGGTTCTGTGGGCATGGCAGGGGAAGGATACTATAAAATCTCCAGTCAGAGGTGGCATTTGCCAGTTCTCTGAACTACTCAAAATTTCTGCTACCGGTTCTCCAGAACTGGTCAGAACCTGCTGAATATCACCTCTGGCTCTGATATGTAGAAAAAGGAGTGTGCAGGAGTCACAACATACAGTATGAGTAGATGGCTCATTTCCACTTGTACCTCAACACTAAAATAGATTATTTAAACTCCTAAATTTGAAATTAGCATGGAAAAACCATAAAATATAACTTTTCATTAAACAGCAAGGAATAAATTTCCAAGCATTTGTGTGGGGTCGAATTTCAGTGAAATAGGCGCACGTTTTTGAGTTAGATCACGCTCCAAACTTCACAAGGATATTTCAGTTTGAAGCTTTGATCAAATCTAACAAATCAGATTAACAAATTAAAACTGAGACTTGCTTTAATCCATTCAATCAAAATGCATAGATGAAAGCACTGTGCAGCCTTGTACATGGAGTCTTCAACTTATGACCACAATTGAGCCCAAAATTTCAGTTACTAAGCAAGGTAGCTGTTAAAGTGAATTTTGCCTCATTTTGGGGAAAAAAATTGCACAGTTGTTAAATGAATCATGGTCATTAAAAGAATTTTTTCTCCACTGACTGCTTGGTAATGTTACAACAGTTGTAACCGTAAAACTGATCATAAATCACTTTTTTCTGTTTAAGTTCAAATGCTACACTAAATGAATAGTTGTTAGTCGAGGACTATCTGTAAAAGATTTCATAACTTCTACATATGATCTACTGCCTCTGGACTTGCTACAGGAAATATATGATGCAATATCAGTTCTACACAAAGAGAATGCAAGGACTGGGTTATATAACCAATCAATTTTCTCATTTGGTTAAATTCCCTGATCGAGCTCCTTTGGATGGAAACCTAAGTCTGAGTTGCTCTCATTTGCCGAATTCTCAGCTTTTTTATTGTGCTAAGCAAAGCCACAAACTTAGATTTAGTTATTTTTGTGTTAATGGAATGATGAGACTTCTGTATTGCTGTACTGTACCACTTGCAATGAAAACTGCAACCTGCTCAGGAGTTGCAAATCTTGCTAATGTGCCCTGTCCAACTTACCCACAATGCTGAGGAGATATTTTCCAGGACAAGCAAATTTGCTAACTAGTTTTGGCATTCTTTCTGGCACCTTAGAAAGCCAAGTGATCAGAAGCAACAAAACTACCTGGTCCAAAAGGCGAAATCACTGAGGTTTTCTGGATATCACATCTGGCATGAGTTCATTTTAAAATCTTAACGTTTTAAAAATATTTTTAATTTGGATTCGAGCAATTTCTAAATTAATTCACTGAATCTCTATAGGCTCTGCTCAGTGATGGCCGTTGTACTGGCCTTTCCTCATGTTTACTGGTTCATCTTTAAAAAGATGTGGAGAAATATTTCAAACAAATATTTACAGTGAGGTCCAATAAACCTTGGCAGATTAATATTCCTCACAGAGGTTAGATTTGCTATTCTCATCCATTACTGCCTGCTTCTAAGTGGAGTGCTGAAGGAATTTTAATGCTTCCTCATTCCATGCATGATTTTTTTTTTCTGTATCAAATTGTGAAGCAGCTTGTATCAAATCATGCTTTCTTTCCTTGATTCATCTTAAATTCAAATCAAACCATGCCTTCTTAGAATACTGAATGACAGTTTAGTTATATGCTTCACTAAACTTTCACCAGGCTAAATATTGCATCCTCTCTACCTATCTTTAAAATAATTGTTTCTTTTTCCTGCATTACAATCAATGCTGTCAGGGAGCCAATGTTTATTTTTTCTTCAGTGTCTCGAATAAAGCAGTAGTCTATCTTAGAATATTGTCAGAAGTTAATAAAGCATTATGGCTTTTAGTGACTATGTAGAGGAGCAGCCTAGTAATGATAGGAGCACTGCTCCTGTTGCTCCACTCATTCATTAAGTCCTCATGGAGAAAACTTTGCTAAAGAGACTCACCAGGAAAATCTTTGCCCCTTAATTTTGAGACAGATCCCCCTCCACTTTTTATCTGCATTTGAAACTAAGGTACCATTTTTCCTGATTGTTTACCTCTTCAATTGCACCTGCCGAAATTCTATGGCCTGCAACATTTATCACATCATCCACACGAGACATGACATATAAATAGCCTTCTTCATCCATATAACCTGCATCCATAGTATCATAATATCCCTAGGAAGAAAAGTAGATAAATGAAAAATGATTCAGAATATTAAACACAATATTATGTTTTTGCTCCTAAAACAATGCATTGCCAAAGAAATATCTTGTTTGATCCCTGGTAGCTCCAATCTAGAGTTCGTGGTTCTATTCGTGGAAGATGACAGATTGAAACATCATTAAAGTGGTTTCCACATAAACTCAATATGGAACATACAGAAGTGTTTACCATGGGTGCTGTTCATCTTCTTTGTGATCCCATTACATGAAGTCTTGGAAGAGGAAGAAAAATACACAGATTTGGCATAACTGATCCTTTTGCTGTCCTAAATATGCCACATATGTATGTATCTGTGTGTACGCATGTGAGTTCAGATGATTTTTTTAGCATGTAAAATATTGTAATATAAGGTGATTATATATTTTAACTAAAATTAAACCAGTCAGCAAGTTTAAAGATTGAAAATTAAACATTTTCATAAAGCTAAGAAAAAAATTTAGGATTCAAAGGCCAAATGAGAAATATTTTTACAAGTATAAGGGATGTGATCAATTTTGAGCCACTGATCAAAATTAAAGGAAAAATACAGAGCAATTCATATTATTTTAAATAATGTATACCATTATATATTTAATCACTTCTTACCGGAAATTTTTGGAAATATAATTCTTTATAAAGCTCTTCATTTTTCCAAAGACCTAAAAAGGCTCCTGGTGGCAAAGGCAACCTGTTGTATATTTTATTTAAAGAAAAAAAAAGGGTGGGGGGTTGTATAACTGCAAAATATGTTAATACAGAAAACTCAAAAATAATGAAATATGTTTATCTAAACTCATACTTCTAAATACAGGGCTAGAATAGTTACTTTTTCCTCAACTTTGAGCACAGGAACTTCCAGTTATCAGCTCTGGTCCTCCAACCACAACATGCTTAAGACAGAGTATTTGTCTTTGTTCATTTCACACAAACAATTATCTCTTATAGAATGGCTAAGAGAAGAGAAGCAATCCAAACATGGTTAATAGCAGTGATTTTCATTCTCATGCATTGTTATCATTTAGAATACATAAATTTAATTTATAGCTACAATACCCTAGAATATATTACCAGGAGAAACTCATGAGATTGTCTAAAAAATTCAATATTCCTCAAGAGTTTTCCACAACATTAATAGTGTGATGATTTCATAATTTATTGTTAAATAATCCTCTCAAAAAAAACCTTTCAAGAAACAATAAAATTATATTTTCAGTGGCATTGCAAGTATAGAAAGTTGGATGGAAAAAAGTAAACATAAAAAAATCAGGTATTTATTTCCACCTATGTGCCCCCCAAAAGAATGATATTTGAGTTCATAGTACAATCTATATTAAAATTTAAATCACTATTCAGAGAGACCTTCACATTATAACACAAAATAGCAACAGAAAGTGATTCATAATGTAAACATCTGAGAGTAATGCTACACACTGTGAAGTGTTATGCAAGTAAATCAACCTAATTTTATAACTCTTGGGCCATGGATTCTTATTCTAGGTATTATTTTCTTCTTTGCTTCTATCTCTATGCTTGTCTAGACAATATATAGAGAACAACATAACAAGTGTTAGAATTCTATCTGGTGACTAGCAACAGATGTGCTTCGGTAATAATAAATGGAAAATGTAAGAATTTGTGATGGTGTTTTACTATATCTGGAATTGGTATACAATATCTGCTAAAAATCATATAAAGATCCACAGGTTTCTCAGTGAAGCTTCCATCATAATGATGGCTCTTATTCTATATTGAGATTATTTACCAAATACCGGTATTTATAGCTTTTCATTGTCATTTAATAAGCTGGTTTGATTATTGAGCTAATTATATATAATGCACATAGAAAGCAGCATGTCCTATAGATTGTACTTAATGCATTGTTCATAAATAAACAGGAAGGTATTCTGGCCTATAATATTTAGAAGTCATTTTGAATACATTCTTGTTCCCAAAACAAAAAACAATTACTACCAACCTTTCTTCTGTATACTGCATGAGTGAAAAAGAGGGCTGTGAAAATATTTACAGACCCCTCACATCCCGGACATAAACTGTTCCAACTCCTTCCCTCAAAACAACACTATAGAGCACTGCACACCAGAACAACTAGACACAAGAGTTTTTTCCCAAAAGCCATCACTCTGCTAAACAAATAATTCCTACAACACTGTTCAACTATTACAAAGTCTGCACTACTATTACTGTTAATCTCATCACTCCTTATCACCCATCACCTCCCACTTGTGACTGTAACTTTGTTGCTTGTATCCTTATGATTTATAGTGACTGTTTCCTAGTATGATTTGATTGCTTATTGTAACCTATGACTATCATTAAGTTTTGTACCTTATGATTCTTGACGAATGTATCTTTTGTTTTAAGTATACTGAGAGTATTTGCACCAAGACAAATTCCTTGTGTGTCCAACCACACTTGGCCAATAAAGAATTCTATTCTATTCTATTTCCTCCATCTCAATTTATTTTGCTTAGTTGTAAATGTTTGGGAAATCATGAATTGCTTACTTTACTACTATGTTTCCTAGAGTCTTCACTTTTACAGGTTGTTTGTTGTCATCCAGAATCACAACTAAAACAAAAAGGCATCACAAGTCAGAAAAACAAAGACAGTAGTTTCAATTTTAATTAAAATAGAAATATTTCAACATTAATCAACTTCAGAAAGTTAAATGGAATAAAAATTGTTGCTTTCAAAATTTACAGTCTTTAGAATAATGAAAAATGACGAAATAGAAATTGACAAGCCAATATCTATTCCTAGATTTGCTTCATCATTACCATGCATCTTATCAAAATAAGAAATATATATGTATAAAATTTTTAAAGCATACCTTTTCAACCATTCTTTATATAAAAAATAATCAACTATTTTTTAATTAATTAAAATAGCTTGCACAACATTTCATAATTTCATTTTACAATTTTAACTTTAATTATATTTTAAGAGAAAATCTCTTTCTTTTCAAAGTTAAAATCACAACATTATGAAAACTGTTACTCCTTTAATTTTGATTGCATATGTTCTATTCTTTCTTCACTTGTCATTCAAATTAGAAATTGCTATTGCCTTTTTATGCGTGCTTCATAAAAGTCTTCCTGATAAAGTAGTTGAACTCTAGATAATTTCAATGGAGATTTTCTGAATCATGAAATGTATTTATGCAGGGCAGTTGCTATGATTCCAGTATAATCTACAAAACACATTCTCCCAGATAGATCTTCAAAAGTATCTGCAGCTCTAGCCTGACTTGCTATGACAGAGCTAGATATGTTTCCCAGCCCACAAACGATTTAATCTCTATGAAGCAGTTTGCATATAAGTTAATTTTTTTACTTTTGTTCATTCTGCCCCATACACTTTAATATATAAGCTATTCTCCTGGGAACTTGTACTATAGAACAGAAAGTCCTATGTGAAAACCTATGTGGGTTGGGATACTCTAAAGCAATGGCCTCCAATCTTGGCTACTTTAAGACTTGTGGACTTCAACATGGCTGGTGAGAAAACTCTGAGAGTTGAAGTCCAAAGTCTTAAAAGTTGCCAGGATTAGACACCGTGCTCCAAAGAATCCAAGCAAAAGATGAAGCAATAACAGGTCACATTACACTGTGTTGTGCCTTGATGTTAGAATTAAAACAGTTACTGAAGCTTTAGAAAACAATTGTTCCATGGTACAATTTCATAAATATATTGCATAAAGATATGTTTTGCAGGGTTTCTTTCATTGTGGAGATAACAGGAATTTTGAAGTAGTTAAAAAAAAGTAGTTAAAAAGATCAAAGTTGCTTTGGTTCTAAATTGCCAAAAGAGCAACTCTTAAGATTTAAAGATTGTACCTGTTCCTTTTTGTCATGAATGGAATTGCTAAAAATTCTCTTCCCCTCTCCTCCCCCCCCCCTCTTTCTCTCTCTCTCACACACACTTACACACACACAGAGAGACACAGGATTTTAACAGCCTCTATTTTGCAAGTTTACCATTGTATCCTGGTACCAACTTTCCTGTCTGTCCTGGAGGAGGAGTTAGTGAGTTTCCTAAGCCAATGCAGGAAGCTGTTATTGGCGAGCCTGTTTCTGTAATTAAAAAAAAATGTTTTTAAAGATTTTTAAAATGTTGTAATTAGAAGTTATTTTCATGTGTAAATTAATTGGCTTTGAGGTTCACATTAAAAACAACTTTCTTTTTTTAGAATTTAAATAGCCTGAGACTGTGCTTCCTAAATATTTATCCTCATTTACCCAAAACTACTTTTAAGTCCTTTTTACTGCTTATCTGAAAATTATTCTTTAAATGTCCCTATTGTGATTGGGTAATGGATTCATCTGTCATTTATCCAAATAAAAACCACTTTTCCCAATCTTGGGTAATTTTCTCAGGTTTGGGTCGCACTGACCTAAGGACACTAATAAGCACTCTTGAACTGGCACTAAAGAAACTCTGGTAGAAGTTAAGCTCATGAGGTGATGTGGAGCCAGTTATTATCACTCAACCTAACATGCTTAACTGAGTGTATCTGAGAATAAAATGAACTGAGGAACATTCAGTCCAGTCCCTGATATGATACTTCTGCTAATAATAAGAATAAGTACTTCAGTACATCAGTACAGAAAGCATATAAATCCTTTTATCAAATTAACCTGACTTTTAAGGGTGACTTCATCACATACAATGGATTGATTATATGGCATACAGGTAGCCCTTGTGTTATGACCACTCATTCAGTGACTGCTCAAAGTTATGATGTCACAGTCCCCAAAGTCATGCAATCATGATTTGGATGTTTGGCAACCAGCTCTCAATTATGATAGTGTCAGGATCCTGTAGTCATGTAATTGCCATTTGCAACCTATCCCTCCCACAAGCAAAGTCAATAGGAAAGCCAGCAGCATGCCACAAATGGCTGCTGTTAAGTTGCTCTTGCTCCTGCCACTTTTCTTCACAAGAAGCCCCTGGGCATCATGGATATTTCATACTCCATACAGCCCACCTACCTGCACTCTGCAACACCTGTGCATCTTCCATAATGCCCATTCATGGTGCCCCCACCCATTCAACTGCCTGTATTACCAGTACCTGCTTATCTGCCTAATACTCTAACCTACTAGCCTGCTTGTCTGGAATGCAGTTTTAGTACCTCTTCCCACATTGTGGTCATGTGGGCTCCTTGCTTAATGACCTCTGCAATCATTATTGGCATTGGAAACTGACAGGACTGCCAATGCAGTCATGTGACTTCACATTTTATAACCATATCACTTAGCAACAGCAATTCCAGCCCCAAACACTTTCTCGACTATCTGTAATACTGTATTTATAATATTATAACTTATGTTAAGCAACATTTCTATTCATGCCTAACCAGAAGTGAACCCTCTAAAACATATAGGACACTTCCACATAAATGTACATGCATTTGCAACCTGAGTCTTATTGAAATCTTCTGCAGTAAGGGGTATGCTAAAAGCATCACAATAAGGAGACAATATAGAAGAAAAGAAAGTACAATGAAAAAATATCTTCAATCTCCACAATTGCAAAAGACATGCACTAATTGGCAATAGAATGAGTTAGATAAATAAAAGATCGTCTTGAAAAAGGCACCTCATGATCAAAAGGGGAAAAATGAATACATGGCAGAAATCTATCTTTTATAATATCAAATCAGTCTAGTATTTTGGACACTGATGGCAGCCACTGCTTAGATTTCAGACCAAATTGTGAACTTGGATCTTTCTTTATGGTGCACATGCATATATTATCAATGTGCCTCTCAGTTTTTGTCATTACCCTGTTTCCTTTTTGGTCACTTATCTCTGCCATTTCTCTCTGATTTTAACAGATCAGGTGTTTAGATACTTTCCCCTTTTTTTTGCCAACTCTGCATTAATTGTTCCTTCTATGAAAGCTCCATCCTATGAGAAGCTAAACTTCCTTCTCATCCCAACATAGCAGTATTAACAGTATTTTGCTCATCAATTTTCTTGTCTGTTGGAATAGTGATAGATTTAAGCCAGTCTTTATAGGAAATGACAAGGAATTATTAATATTAATAACCAGGGGACTAACATGAAAGCCCACCAGTCAGAATTTTTATCTGGAGCTTTATCTTTTTTCAATTGAGAAATTAAGTTTTTTTTGTGATTGTGACTGGGACTTAATTGGAAAAGGACTGAACAACCAGAGGGCGGGATGGGGAGAGGTGAGTCACAGAGTCAATTAAAAACAAACATATCTGGTCCAGTATGCTAAGGAAATTAAGTTACTGGCACTGAACTAGGTTTAATAGAAAGATGAAAGAGCAGATACCAGGACAGATAATCAACTGCATAGGTCTGGGTTTCTGGTTTTATTTTTGCAATGAACCCAAATTTGTAGGATGGCAGTACAGGTTTAATAGTCATATATCTGAAGACCCAATTAGAATAAATTTGAAAGGATGCCAAATAATTTCTCGGTCTAATTAACACCTGGAATTGTAGAAAATTAAACTTAGGAAAATCATACAAATATCTCTTGAACTGGCAAGCCACTCCATGGCTATTAAATGTACTTGAGAAATTTAAATACATAGCCACAGACTCAATGAAAGAGTGGCTTTTTAATAGACATATTACTAGAACTCCAATTTGTATTTATTCCATTTTATTGAGGTGGAAAGGTGATTCCAAGGGATTCCTCCATCAGTTGCAATTCCTTTTGGGAAAAATTTTAGAAGCATTTTTCCTCAATGGATTCAAATATATCAGGAAACCAGTATAAGTCTTCCAAAAATATTGATTTTCCAGCATGTCTGTTTGAGAAGGACATGTTAAAAAGAGATTAAATCAGTAATCTCCATCAGTGCGCTCCATCAATGGAGGTTTTTAAGAAGAGACTGAATAGTCAGTTATCTGAGATAGTATAGGCACTCCTGCTTGAGCAGGGGGCTGGACTAGATGACCTCTCAGGTGATTTCCAGCTCTATTCTGTTCTGTTCTATTCTATTCTATTCTTTATTATTGATTTGATTTCTCCAGTTGAGGGAGAGCAGGAGACATATTCTGGTTGTTTGGAGTTACTAGCTCTGTTCAGACTTTACTCCTGATGGACACTGAGACTCAAAGTAAAACTTCTGTATTTTTGGTGTAGATCTGAGTCAGGACATTTACTCCATTAGACAGATAAATATTATATATATCTATAATTGTTTTCTGAGGTTTTTGCGGGTATTTGTATGTGGATCTTTGGTTATTTGGGTTTTCTCCCACGTAAAATTGGAAGTATCCTGGCCACGTTTCTCCAGACTGTCAATCATTTGGAAGCCTGCACTCTCAAATAGAAAGATCTCCA
>BLBF01000022.1:30787997-30886794 GCA_015471245.1 Laticauda colubrina | reverse complement strand
ATATATATATATATTAAAAAGGAAGGAAGGTATTGAATTAATCTAAGCAAAGGGTCATCTAAGTGGATAAAAATAAGTTAAAACCAGATAAAAATAATAAAAAATAGAACTTTAATGAAAAGGAGATAGGTAAAGCAGAAATAAAGAGTATGGCCATCATATGCAAAAATCAATTTAAGTAGACAGTACTTCAGTTTCAGAAGCACTTTGTTACTGAATTTATTTCCTTGTGAAAATGCTTTTCTAATGAGAGATAGCATGATTTCAACGCCATCTAAAGATCTGCTATTTTAAACATAAAATCAATGATGGGAAATTCTCATTGTTTAAATGAAACTTCTATTAAAATAAAGCTGTTTACAAAATCAGAAAAATCACAGGGAGGGAGGAGAAAAAAGAGGGTGGAAATTTGCTATGATTCATGTGCACTATGGCTTTATCTGCCACTATATAGTGAACAAACATGATCTTCAAACAGAAAATGTGTCTCATCCTTTATCTAAATGCTTTGAATGATGGATTCAAAAACAAAAATGAGCATGAAAATATAGCTGGGTGTCTTTGGGCCAGTCTCTCTCTCTCTCTCTTAATGCAACTCACTTAACTGAGTTGTGGGGAAAATAGGACAAGGAAAGAGGATCAAGTATATTCACCCCTTGAGTTATCTATAAGAATAATAAAGGCAGGATAAAAAAATCACATAAACTCAATTCATATGTGCTGCCAGTTACATCCCGGCAGAAATAATGCAGTGAAAGCAGTTTTTAAGATACTGCTTGAAATAAGGCTAATTCTACTTCAGTAAAAATAAAACTTTTTCCTTCAGAAGACAAGGGTGGTGTGGTGGCTCAGGGATTAAGACTTTGGGCTTGTCACCTGGAAAGCAGGCAGACCAGATTCTACACCTGAGCACAATGCGACCAGGTGAGCTCCCATCCTTGCTCCAGCTCCTGGATACCTAGCATGCAAATACAAATAGATAAACAGGTACCACTTGGTGGGAAGATAACAGTACTCCATGATGTCATGCTGGCCACGACTGCAGAAATGTCTTCAGACACCGCTGGCTCAACAGAATGAGCACTGCCCCTATAGTTGGCAACAACTGAGTAAAATCCACAGGAACTCCTTGACCTTTTTTTTAACCTCCAGAAGACAGGAACAGAGGCACACTAACACAATTTCATAACTTTTACTATTCTTAAAAGATATGTCAACATGCCCATGCATATTGCCAAAGCCATCTGGCAAGTTTTTCTAATCTGGTAGAGAAGTCATTATAGCATTCGCAACAGACTACAGCCAAAGTCTTCACTTCGGTTTGTGTTTCCAGCGGGGACACGGACTGCTCCAATTGGCTGATGCCGTTTGACAACTGGCTATAAAAGGGAGCTGTCAATTGGCACCAGCTGTTATCCACCAGCTGGCTGCCTTGTTAGCATGGTAGCCACGGCAATCCATTATTGTTGCAATAAAGTAAAAAGCTAAAGTTCGCTCCGAGTTTTGCCTCAGGTTATTCCACCGCTCTACAACACTGGCGACGAGGGTGGGATACATACAAGAGGCAACAGGGCAAAGAATTGCTGAGCGAAGTCACTACAAAAAGAGCCGAAGTCACTACCGAGCTGAATGTCACTTTAAGAGCTACTGTCACTATTCGCGAGCACGAACTTCAACCTTCCTCGAGAAACCCGGCACCGCTGAGTTGAGATGACTTCAAACCATGCATTCCCACCTTTCAGACCGACAGCAGAAACATGGGAGTCCTACAGAAACCGATTAGACTGTTTCCTAGATGCCACAGACCTTGCTGACATTTCCGACCATCAGAAAAAGTCCTACTTTTAAAGTTTTTGTGGAGCCACAGTATTTGACACTGCTACGGCATTATTGGCTCCATGTTCAATTAAGACTGTTCTATGGGAAGAATTGCAGGAAAAATTTTCCAACCACTATTCCCCTAAGCCATCCCGAATTGCCAGGCATCATGCTTTTAGGAGACTAATTCAGGCTGAGGGAGAGACTATAAGTGGATACATGGCTGCCCTACAAACAGATGCCTTGCATTGTGGGTTTAGAGACTATCTGGAAGACATGTTATTAGACCAACTAGTTTGTGGAGTCAGGGATTTCAGGCTACAAAGGCGTTTATTGGCTAAAGGGGATTTAACCCTTAAGTTAGCAATTGAGGAGTCTCAAGCTGCTGAACTATCAGCC
Organism: Laticauda colubrina; assembly: GCA_015471245.1. NCBI lineage: Eukaryota > Metazoa > Chordata > Lepidosauria > Squamata > Elapidae > Laticauda > Laticauda colubrina. The sequence continues at coordinate 30,884,577 of BLBF01000022.1, read as the reverse complement.
CTTTCAGCAGCAGAAATTCAGGGAAATCCAATTAGCCAGAGCAGCTCAGCCATCCATTACGATGAAACCTCCTCATTAGAAGGCTATGAAGAGGCTAATGATGTAAATTGCCTCAGGCAGCAAAGAACCAGCCAAGGGGAGAACAGGCCAAACCCCAATCCACCTCCACGGTCTCAGCCCATTTGTCAAAGCTGTGGAGGAAACCACCTAAGGGCATCCTGCAAGTTCAGGAATGCCATCTGTCTAAAATGCCAGAGGAAGGGTAATTTAGCCAGGATCTGTCAAGCAGGAAAGACTTTTGTCCAAAAGCTTCAGACAACCCAACATTTCCCAAAACAAGTTGAAGACTGTTTTACCTGCTATCAAGCAAGTTGACTAACAAAGGCTCTTACAAAATCAGTGTTTTTGTTTCTATAGAAGGAAAACTTTGCAGGATGGAGGTTGACACAGGCTCAGCACTGTCCATCATCTCATGGAGCCCCTTGAAGCAACTACTTCCCAAAATGACTTAGAAGAAGCTTCATGGCTGCCAGTTAACCCTACGTGACTACTAAGGCAGAACCATCCCAGTCATTGGAAAAGGCAAGTTTTTTGTACAATTTCAAAATTGCCTTTAGTAGTAGTGGATGGTGCCCTCCCTAGCCTGTTGGGGTTAGACTGATTCCCTGCCCTTGGCCTCCATATAAGTGGAATCCACTCTATTACAAATGCTGAAGTGGACACCTTGTTTAATGACTATGCTGATGTGTTCAGCGAGAGGCTGGGTTGTTATTCAGGAACCCCAATATCATTGCCTCAGGCAATACCAATCCATTTAAAGCCTCGAAGGGTACCATTTGCAATCTGCCCCAAATTAGACATTGAACTGGACAAATTAATTAAACAAGGTGTATTGGAGCCTGTGGACTTCGTAGAATGGGAAACCCCAATAGTAACACCCCTGAAGAAAGACGGGAGCGTGAGAATCTGCGCTGATTGCAAGATGTAATTGAACAGATATTTACAAATCAGTGCCTATCCAGTCCCTGTTATCCAGCATCTTCTACATTCTTTTGAGCCAGGAACCATTTTCGCAAAATTAGACATGTCACAGGCTTACCAACAGTTCTCTGTTGATGACACAGCCGCTGAACTACAAACTATTGTTACTCACAGTAGCACTTTTAAATGTAGGCATCTCCAATTTGGCGTAAGTGTAGCCCCAGGGATTTTCCAATCCTTAATGGAAAGGCTTCTCCAATTACTGGGCGTAGTTCTGTACTTTGATGACATTTTGATATCTGCCCTTGACAAGCCTCAGCTACTCCTCCTCAGTCAGAGGAGTCCTCGATTGTTTCAGACAGCATGGCCTTAAGCTAAAGAAAGACAAGTGCACTACTGCCACCCCACAGGTAGAATTTTTGGGATACAAAATTGACGCCTCTGGTATTCACCCAATTGAATCCAAAGTAAGGGGCTATTCATGAGGCACCCATGCCAACTAACAAGACTGAGCTCCAAGCTTTTTTAGGACTTCTTAACTTTTACGCTTCATTCTTGTCTCATAAAGCTTCCATTGCAGAGCCTCTGCACAGACTCTTGGACAAGCAATCCCCCTGGCACTGGGGACCTAGGGAAGCCCATGTTTCCACACTGTCAAATCATTACTTACATCCAATGCTGTCCCGATACAATTTAATGACAAGTTGCCTTTAGTTTTAGCAGCAGACGCTTCTCCTTTTGGCATAGGTGTTTTAAGTCATAGGCTGCCTAACGGTTCTGAAGCACCCATTGCCTTTTTTCACCAGAACTTTCTCCCCAGCCAAGCACAACTACAACCAAATTGACAAGGAGGCTTTGGCTGCAGTTGCTTCTGTCAAAAAATTCCATGAGTTTCTTTATGGACACTATTTCGAGCTGATCACTGATCACAAGCCTCTGTTAGGCCTTCTGTCTGGCAAAAAACAAACCCCTCAGATTTTGTCTCCAAGAATGACCAGGTGGACCTTATTTCTGGCTGCCTGTTCCTATACACTTGTTCATCGCCCTGGCAAGAGTCAATGCCATGCTGATGCTCTCAGTCGTTGTCCACTGCCTGTTCCTGTGGAGGATCCTGCACCAACAAACACTGTTTTCCAGATCAACGACCTCAAACTCCCCATAATTGCCCTTGATATTGCTGCCCACTCTTCTAGGAACAAGGTAATCGCCCAGGTTCTTGACTGGGTGGGAAGGGGGTGGCCAGCAATTCCTTATGCCCCTGAATTCCTGCCTTTCCAAAGTTGACAGCAGGAACTGTCTTCTTTGCAAGGCTGTTTACTCTGGGGAACTAGGGTAGTTGTCCCTTCTAAATTGCAGAACTCAGTTTTAAAGGTCCTGCATGAGGGCCATCTTGGCATTGTCAGGATGAAGGCCCTGGCTCGCAGTTACGTATGGTTGCCAGGCATGGATGCTCAGATTACTAGTTGGGTGAATGCTTGTCAGCCATGCCAGGCTACCAGACCTGCTCTACCCACATCCACTCCAGGCAGGTGGGAAGATCCTGGGACCCCTTGGTCCCGTGTACACATTGATTTGGCTGGCCCTGTTCATGGGCGCACATTCTTGGTAATGGTTGATTCTTTTTCTAAATGGGTGGAACTGACCTTGATGACCACGACAACTTCAGAAGCTGTCACTAAGGCTCTCTCAAGGATTTTTGCTACCCATGGCCTCCCTGACACCATTGTGTCTGATAACGGCCCCCAGTTTACCTCCTGTGAGTTTGAGGTTTTCCTAGCCAACCTAGAAATAAGGCACACACTTACAGCTCCATTTCATCCTGCCAGTAATGGCCTGGCTGAAAGGGCAGTCAGGTCAGTTAAGGAAGCCCTGGCAAGGTTTGGGCCTATAGATTGGCATTCTAGGCTCGCTAAGTACCTCCTAACCCAGCACACAACCCCCTGTGCCACCACTAATAAGTCTCCAGCTGAACTTCTCATGGGTGGACACCTCAGGACCACCCTAGATAGACTTCATCCGCATTATGCCCCAGTCACACCCCTAGGGTCAAACAGCCAGACAAGGGAGTTCACTGAGAATGACCAGGTCTATGCCCGGAACTATGCAGGGCACCCTCTATGGATGCCAGGGCAAATTATGGCAGTAACTGGTCCTAAGTCTTACAGGGTCCTACTGCAAATGGGCATATCTGGCGCCACCACATCAACCAGCTTAGAAGACGTTGGAGTATGGAGTCTTGAGCAGATGGCCCTCAAGACATCCCTGCCATAGAAAAATGACTGGCGCACATAGAAACTTCCATCGGGCCCAATAAGAATGCAAGCCTACCTCATCTGCCAGCGGTCCCTCATCCTGAGACGCCTGAAGCCGAGACACCAGCTTTGTTGGTGCCAGAAGTTGCCCAGAAAGCAGAGAAGTTCCTTCCAGCAGCAACTTCATCTGGACTCAGAAGATCTGGCCGCCTGCATAAGTGCCCGAGCTATCTTAAAGACTATGCATGCTCCGTGCTGGGGGAAAGGAGTGTAGCGTTCGCAATAGACTAAAGCTGAAGTCTTCACTCCGGTCCGTGTTTCCAGTGGGAACATGGACCGTTCCAATTGGCTGATGCCGTTTGACAACTGGCTATAAAAGGAGCTGTCAAACGGCATCAGCTGTTGCTTGCTAGCTGGCTGCCTTGTTAATGCAGCAGCCTCAACAACCCTTTATTGTTGCAATAAAGTAAAAAGCTGAAGATTGCTCCGAGTTTTGCCTCAGGTTATTCCACTCTACAGCAGTCATGTTTTTCACCTTCTCCTAAAACAAACCTTACTATTTCCATGATGTGTGAGGTCAGTGTATGGAGTGCTCTATTAGTTGCTTTTGATTGCAGCAGGCAAACCTGTTATCACCATAGCTAACTTTTCTACATGGCCTTTCTGCTTTCCCCTACCAGACTGCATCCTATTGCATTCATATAATGAGTGGCATCATTGAATTAATTAGTTTTTAAAATTCAGACAGTTAAATGGTCATTTTGCTTATTTAATTTCCCACTTTGAAAGATACACTTTTCTTTCATAGTACATCCTACAGAAGAGACAAGAAAGCAATAAGGATCTCAACTGAAACTGGATTTTGGAAAGGGGGAGATAAAAGACATAACTTGTTAAGGCAAAGTGGCAGAAACAACTTCAGGATTATTGCCAGTACTTTTTACTCTCTTGTGTACCAGCACATCAGAGCAGTTTAATGAAAGTCTTTCTTTTTTCCAATTTTGAATAGAATCAAAACATCTTACTCATTTCCATCTTTAAGATACTTAACAATTGATGTTCAATGGACAAGACACAGATATTAACACAAAAGAATCTCATATATCAGTGTTAAACATTTAACTGCTTCCAAAAAAGCATTATGTCTCCTTTAATGTCAGTAGCCCATCATAGACAAAAGAGAACATATCAGACAGCTGCTATTTTTAAATATATGAAAAACCATCTACAGCAGGGATTAGTGTTTCATAACCTCTTTTGTAATCTTTCTCCATGAAAAGATCCATCAGGGCTGTCTTAAATGTACCAAAGGATTATTCTTTCTCTAAGAGAAATTCATGGAGTCTCAGTTCCCTATTCACAAACCATCAGTAAAAATATCTATGTTACCTAATGAAGCCCCTAGTCACAGAACAAGGGAAAAAGCTGTTGCTAGGCAACAGAAATGACATCAGCAACCTATAACGTTTTCAGAGAAACATATAAAACTAATGACAGTCAGAGCTTCTCTCATTTATGCAAATGAGATTGGAGAAACTTCCCCACCATCTCTCTTTCTTTTAGCACACCTTAAAATTACCTTGAAATTAGATCCATGTCTGAACTTAGTCTTTCTTTTATTGCAATCAGAAAGGGGCTGTGCAAGGCAAGAAAAGAGCCTGAAAAGAAACACTGGATTCATGCTTAACACACAATTTCAAAAGAAATTGTACATATGCAGTTCCAAAATTAGAAGAAATGAGAGAAAATACACGTGGGGATACTTTCAGAGGGATAAACCCGGACTACCAACAGAGGTATTGAAATTGGGGTGGGGTTGGAACATGTATATTTCTGATTTTGACAGAATTTTGAAAAACTGGCTCAAGTAAATGGTGATTCACAGATAAGATTTGTATCACCGCTATTAAAAATTTCAGAAGACAGAAAGAAAATGAAGATATTAGTTGTACAAACATTTTGAAAAAATGTTTTCAAAACATTTTATCTTCTCTCACTGAATAAATGCCATCTTCTTATTTGGGCACTTGAGAAACAAAAACTACTCAAACCCTACAATATCCATAATGTTTCCTTTAACTCTATGTTAGCAAAATCTTTTCATCACTTTTATTTTTAAAGTGGGATTCAAGTTGGTATACTAACATGAATACTATTATCAGATATGTTAACTAAACATCTTTATTTCTTCTGGATGACACATGATAGTAAACCATGATATAAATTATGTATCCTTTGTCTTTATTTTATTAATTCAGTTTTATTTAATTTGTACAATGACTGACTCCCAACCTGAACATCACTTTGACTTGGCTATTCTCCACTATCTGCGACATTTTAAGAATTTATACTAATTAATCTCTACTTAATTAGTTCAAATTCTTAAACATCTTTACTTAATTATGTAGAATCTTATTTAATCCTCCACTTAGTGAGACTACACTATAAATCTGCCTCTCATGCCCTAGGCTCTATGAAAAAAAATCCCCAGTTCTGCCATTTGTTATACATTCTTGTTCATATCTCAATGTCAGCTGCAGTTTCTTCAGATACTTGGGCTTTAATAAATAGCATTTGAACGGTCCTCTGTCTGCTAATAGTACATTGAGGAATGCTATAAAATTAGTTACAGGGACCAATAATAATGGGCATAGCAGTAAGAAAGTTTTGACTTAACTGAAGGGAAGGAAGAATTTTAAAATATTGAGGAACAAATATGAGTATAAAGGACTTGAAAAAGAGCGACAGAAAACACCACAGAAAAAGGACATTAAGCTAAAAATGGATATAATTAAACATAAAATAGGTTTAATAGAAAAAGAAGAACTAGCAGAGAAAATTAGAGGTGCTAAACAGAACTACTTTGAAGATGCAAATAAACCAGGTAGATGGTTAGCATATAAACTGAGAAAGGAGAAAGAATCAAGGAAAACATTGCAATTAACAGTTGACCAAGGTCAAGTTTGCTATGGTAGTAAAGAGAAGAAGGAAATCATTTGAGACTACTATGTGAAATTATATACACAAGAGAATATTGTGAGGAAAGAGTTAAACAGTATTTACAGAATGCTAGGTACCCCAGATTTGGGTACCCCAGATACCCAAAGATATCGAAACAATGTTAGAAAGCAATATAAAGATGATGGAGTTAACTGAAGCACTTAAGAAGCAAAATAATGGAAAGGCACCAGGCCCAGATGGACTTCCGGCAGAATTTTACAAAACATTACAAGAATCATTGAATTTTCCATTGCTAGAAGTTATAAATGAAGTTATGTTAAAGAAGAGGATACATAAATCATGGTCAGAAGCTTTTATTACACTTGTTCCAAAAGAGGAGACCGATCCATTACAAATCAAGAACTACAGACCTATTTCATTACTAAACGCAGACTACAAAATTTTTGATTCAATATTGGCAGAAAGATTTAAAAAATACTTAAACAATATTATTCATCCTGATCAAAATGGATTTCTGCCAAAGAGACAAATTAAAGACAATATGAGAGTAATCTTGGACACTTTGGAATACTATGAGGCACATCCTGAAAAACAAATGGCTTTGATATTTCTAGATGCACAGAAGGCATTTGATAATGTGAATTGGTGATTCATGTTATTACTGTTGTAACAGATGTGCTTTACTAAAAAAATTATTCAAGCAATAGAAGCCATATATCATGAGCAAACAGCAAAGGTAATGACAGAGGGAGACCTGACAGGTTCTATTGACATAAGAAAAGGAACAAGGCAAGGGTGACCACTGTCACCTTTGTTGTTTGTGTTAACTTTGGAAGTGCTAAATAGAAATATTAGAGATGAAAAGAACATAAAAGATAATTTTCATACGAGATGAAAATTAAAAAGGAAGAATTTAAGTTGCAAGCATTTGCAGATGACCTGGTTTTTATCTTAGAAGATCCACTAGAAACAGCACTAAAATTGATAGAAAAGATAGAGACATATGGTAAGGTGGCTGGTTTGAAAATTAACAAAGATAAGACAAAGATCTTGACAAAGAACATGCTATCTAGACAAAAGGAAGAATTGGCAGACTTATTGAAAATTCAGGTCACGAACAAGACCAAATATTTGGATATACTAGACAACAAGATGCAGTACATTAAAAGAGAATAATTATATCAAACTCAAACAGCAGATAGCACTAGATTTGGCGAAATGGGAAAATTTACAACTGTCATTTAAGTCCCTGTCCCACTGGCCGACAGATGCATAATGTATGCATAAAGGACACAGCAGATGAGCAAAATTTCAGGGGGGGCTCCATCCGTTGTCATCCGCTCCAAAAAGTGGCAAAAATTTGCATAAACAGAACGGAAAAGAACGGAAAAGAACTGGCGGGGTAGCATGTAGCAGGGATGTTAAATGGATGTTCGTAGGAAGCCTAGCAGATGACAGCGATGGAAGCGGATGACACATCTGAAGGGCTTCCGGGGGAGAATAGCGAAGCAGACGCATAGCAGAAGGACCGGATGCATAGCAGATGACGCAGATGCATCACGGACGCTTATAGGAAGCAAAGCAGATGCATAGCGGATGTATATCAGATGCAAAGCGGTCACTGTGCATGTGGGGAGTATGAATTGCATCAGCTCCACGGATATAAAAGGATGCAGCTCACATGCAGTCAGCATTCAGAGGAAAGACGTGCTCCCACATACATCTTCGAATAACACCATGGTTCATCAGTCAGGGAAGAAGAGAAAGCCTGTGCCTACTCGTGTCAGCCCTGGCAAGAAGGACAGAACCACCATCCCCCCCCCCCGGCACTGACTCTGAAGCTGCTGGTGCTTCTCCTGCTGCTGGTGCTGCTGCTGGTGCTGGTGGTGCTGCTGGTGGTGCTGCTTGTGGTGCTGGTGGTGCTGCTACTGCTGCTGCTGTGGTGGACCAGCCCCAAGGCCCTCAAAGCCCTGCTGCGGAAGGCCCTACTGCTCAAGCCCCTGAAGGCCCTACTGAAGCCCCTGCCAGAGGGAGGAAGAGGTAAGGGAAGGAGAAAGGAGAGAGGAAACAGTACACCGTTTCCAAGGAGCATGAGGAGGAGGTGCTGGAATGGCTGAGGGAGAATGAGTACCTGTGGAAAAAGGGCCACAGACTCTATCGCGACACCAAGAAGAAACAGGCAGCTTGGAGACACAAGGCATGAGATTGTGCAGGATGCAGCAAGCTTTCACGATGCTCCTCACAGTCTGTGGGAGATGCTGCATGGTGGTGGGAAGTACCTGGAACCTGTTGGCCAGCATGCCAAAGGCATTCTTCACCACCCGTCTTGCTCTGGACAGCCTGTAGTTGAAGATCCTCTCTTCACGGGTGAGGTATCTTGAACTGTAGGGCTTCATGAGGTAGGTTCTGAGGGAGAAGGCGTCATCACCAATGATGAAGTAGGGCACATCTTGTATGTCATTGGGTAGGGGGTCTGGATCTGGAAAACCCATGATCAGGTTATGTTCCAGCCCATCCTTGAGGGCACTGGCGTTGTATACCTGGCTATCTGAAGTTGACCCGTTGCCTGAAGCATCGATGTACATGAACTTGTAGTCAGCATCAACCATGGTAAAGAGGATGATACTGAAGAAGCCCTTGTAGTTGAAATAAGTGGACCCTGAGTTGGCTGGAGCTTTGCAGGCCACGTGCTTCTCATCTATGGCTCCAACGGTGTGGGGAAAGTTCCACCTCTGATACCACTCTTCTGCAACTTTCCTCCAGCTTTGTTCAGTGGTGGGGCACTGGAGGAGCTCCTCCACGTATTCTTCTATGATGGCCTGCATCACTTCTCTGACCACTTTGCTGATGCTGTTGTGTGGCACCCTCCATGCATACTGCATGTTTTTGTATGTGGTTCCAGACGCCAGGTGGCGTAGAGTCAGTGGCACTTTCAGTCCAGGGTCCAGGCTGGGACTGAAGTTGGTGCTCGGCTTGGTCAACCTGGGTCTCAGATGCTGAACAAGTTCATCAAACATGGCTGGTGGCATCCTCATGAAGTGATGGAATGCATGAGGGTCTTCATTCCTCAGCTCCACCATCAACTGGTCATAGAGTCCAAACTCCATTCTTCTCCCGATCCATCCTTGGATCCACACAGCTCTTGGACGTCTCCTTCTTCTCCTTGTGTATAAAAGGTGAAACAGTCTGAACAGGGTTTGGTTCTGGTGATGAATGATCGCAGCTACCATACGGATTGTGTCATGATCCATGGTGGAGAACAATGGATGATGTGGAAGAGCAAGACCAAGGGTGAAGAGGTCTGTACACCATGGCTGCTGGACTCATACTAAGATCCAGATGATTTCCTCCCCCTTTTTATAGGAAATATCGGTTTTCCGCTAGGTGTCCTTCAACATACTCTAGACATACTGCAGACATCCTAAATATCCCAGATACATCCCAGATACAAACGTTTTGTCCGTTTTAATCCTTTATATATGAGATGCATATGCTTACATCCTTTCTATTTCCATGCTACTAACGCTGTGTGGACGTTCTGTGTACCTTTTGTTTCCTTCCTCTTTCCATTTTCAGCTGCAGCGGATGTGAGTTGCGAGGATGTCCAGAGGAAGCCGAGAGGATACAGCGGACGTTTAATGGATGATAATGGACATAGAACATTTGTTGCCTGTATATGTCGCGGATGTACGTCGTATGCGGCGGAAAGTTCATTCATTCACAAAGTTTTGTGCAGCTCAAAACTTCTTGGGCAGATGAAATCTCAATGGACGGATGCTGGAGGGATAGAGCGTATGTTTGCAGTGAGTACACAACGGATTCATCGCGTTTTCCAATGGATGGCAAGCTTTTTTTAACATTTTACATCCTCTTTGCATCCGTTGGTGCAGTGGGACAGGGGCTTAATAGGAAGAATATCAACAATCAAGATGAATATATCACCCAGAATTTTATATCTGTTTCAGACAATTCCAATTAGGCTTGGAAAAGGTTACTTTGAAGATCTAAATAAAATTGTGTTGAAATATATATGGCAAGGTAAGAAAGTGAGAAAAAAGTTAAAACTTTTGCAAGATGCTAGAATAAGAGTTGGATTTGGTTTGCCTAATTGGGAATTGTATTACCAAGCTACAAATTTGATGTGGGTTAAGGAATAGATAACATTAAGAAATACTAGATTGTAGGCATTAGAAGGACATGATCTGTTGTTGGGATGGCATGCTTTTTTATGGTACAAAGGAACTAAAATACAGGGGTATTTTAGAAGACATTATATACAGGAGTCTCTGTGGTTAAACTGGGAGAAGATTAAAAGACAATGTTATTTGAAAATTCCAGTCTGGTTATCGACTATTGAATCGTTTTCCTATCCTATAATATATAAAAAGGAACAAACAGTTAGATATGGTGAAATATTGAATGAAAAGGGTGAACTTAAATCTAGACAAAAATTAGAGGAACAAGGTATAAAGATGAATTGGTTTTCATATGCGCAAATACATTCAAGGCATGATAAAGATTCCAAAACAGAAGGTTTTTATGATAAATTGACTGATTTAGATAAGGTTTTGACAGGCACTGATGAAAAGGTGATTAAAAAATTGTATGGATATTTATTAGAAATTAAACTAGAAGAAGAACAAGTTAAAGAAACTATGATTGCTTGGGGGAAGAATTTTGGATATGGGATTGATCTAGAGAAATGGCAAAAATGGTGGTCTCAAAATTATAAAATGACAATGTCAACAGCATATAAAGAAAATTTGTATAAGATGTTTTACAGGTGGTATTTTCCCCTGACCAGAATAGCAAGAATGTTCAATAATAAATCCGAAAAATGTTGGAAATGTCATCAGACACCTGGCTCATATTACCATATGTGGTGGACTTGTGCAGATGCTTAAAAAATACTAGACTAAAATCCACATGTGGTTGGAAAAAATGACAAAAAAACATATAGATTTGAAACCAGAGATATTTTTCTTGGGAATTTTACCTAAGATATATTGTAAAGATTTGAAATACCTGATTGTAAATGTATTAACAGTGGCTAGGATTGTATTTGTTAAAAACTGGAAAAATTAGAAAATACCATCACAGGAGGAAATCATTAAGAAAATATTGGAATGCGCTGAAATTAGTAGATTGACATTTGAAATTAGAGAGCAAGAAGATAAACAATTCTATAAAATTTGGGAAGTTTTCTGTCAATGGTTAGATAATAAAATATAGTAACAAAATATGTAGACTTTTAGAAAATACTAAATATATAAAGATGCATTTTTTTTCTTATTATGTCTACAAAATGATTTTAGGATAGATTTGGGATGATAATATGAATTGTCACAAAATAAATTGAGTATAATATGATTATTTCTTCAAGCATGAATGAATAATAAGTGTAGTCAAATGACTGATTAATAATGATATTAATGCATTTAATATTGGATTGAAAATATGAGATCATATATAATGTAACTGTAATTGAAGATTACTAAATGGAAGCACAAAAAAATTTGTAAACCAACCGACACACTGTATGTATATATATGGAAGATGGCCTGATGTTTTTATGTTTTGTTTGTTTATGTTTGTTTTAAAAACTAATAAAAATTTATAAAAAAAACATTGAGGAACCAAAGAGAATATAATACCTATTTATTGGAATTATTTGGTATTTTAGATGGCTCTAGAGACAGTTGTTATAGCTCATCTATTTAAAAGGTTGTGGATTTATTCTCTGTAGTGCCTGAGAACCAGAACAAGAACCAAGGGATGAAAGTTTTAGAGAAATTCAAACTTAAAACCAGGATGAATTTCTTGATCATGACAGCTATTAAACAGTGGCACAGCCTGTTTCCTGGAATCATAGGTGGTCCATCATTGGAAGTTTTCAAAGATTGGATAGCCATGAGTCTGGGATAGTCTGGGTATCTCTCCCCTGAACAGCAGTTTTGAACCACTTCCAACCTTATTTTATAAGCCAAAAATAACCAGATGGAGCAAAGGGACTCCACCCAGCCCTTTCTATCCATAACTGGCACTTCAGCTGCTACTCAGTTTCATCCAGCTTGTTTGTTTGTTGTTACAGCAACATCTCCATGAAGCCAATCTCACAAGAGACTCTCTGTAGTCACTTCTCAGTGGTGAGTTAGAACATATTCCAGCATTGCCCAGTCATCAACGTGACAAAATAAAGCTTCTGTTCATTACTGTTAAATAAACATCCTAGCCACTGAAGATAGATAAATCATTAATAAACACATGGATGGAGTTTGGTTGATGGGTTTTTCGACTTGAGCTGGTCTTTCCAGGATGAAGCAAAAAAAACAGCTGCAGCAATTGCTGCCTAACCTCCATGTCTTTCAGGATAGACTATGAAAATCACTAGATAGGATAAACTATGAATAGGATAGACTATGAAAATACGACAACAAAGCTATTCAAGAAGTACTCATGATTCAATGCATAAAGGAAACTGCATCACCTCTATGTTCTCCATGTGTTCAACCTCATGGTAACATTGGGACCAAAGGCAAAGGATAATGAATTTGCTCTCTGCAACCCCTCAAATAATCCAAATAGCTATTGATGGGTGGGGCTAGGTAAAGGAGATGTAATCTGCATCAGAAGACTCATTTTTCAGGCACCTTTTCTCCAAGGTCAGTGCTCTCCCCATTTAAAACTCTGTCTTTGTTTTCAAACATCTATCAGAGTGTAAATGGTGGATATTTTCTCCCAATGTTTGCTATCAGTTTTGAGGGTGTGGTTCATGTGCAACTCTTGCTTACTTACAACTGATCTGAGAGTTAAAAAAATGTTTTTACTGTATGTAATTTTTACATATCTGGAGTTTTGACACTGGTGTATTTTAACTCTATTCCTTCCCATTTTACATACAGATAAGAAAAATATTTTTTCTAAAAATAAGTGCATATCTACATATAAGTGCATGTCTTTTGTTTTCCCAAGACAATAGCATTCAGTTAATTAATGATTCTTACAAAAATACAATAACTCAAAACAACAATATATAGCAAACAGATATAGTAAAAGAAATCAAAATAAAGTGGGAAGTCAATACAGTAGCTATAAAAATAAATCCAAATTAATGAAAAAATACAAACTTATTTAATTTGCCCCACATGTGAACTTATCTAAAATACAAACTTAAATCAGAAAAGGGGTAAAACTGTTTGTGAATTTGTTTTCAGACAAGTATAATCAACTCACCAGTTTGCCACCAATGATCCAAAACTGGTACCTTGAAAATTTTTTTGCACCATTCTAATGTATCCACATCACAGCGTTCACCAGCTACAAATAACGTTCGAAACCTACATTAAATAGGATTATTTTCAACATTACTTTCCCACTAAGAAATATAAACATGTAACAAAAGATGCAGCTATGTATAGTATTGTTTCCAATTAAAGAAGACTTATGAAGCAGGGATACTCACTTTTTTTACATTTTATATTTGAATGCTATTCCAGCAGTGAGGGCAGGATAAAAACTCAAGATGACTTCATAATATTCACATTTTCAGGTAATGAAAATAATTACAATGAATTTATTTACTATCAATTACTATCAATGATCCTCTTATCACTTTAAGAAATACGATTTGTAACAAGTTTGGGAGGTTTCCAAGTTCATAAATATGATTTTTAAGGATCACTTATAAGCCTGGGGCCTCAGATTCTTTATCTTACAAGGATTTTCAAATAGGTAATCATGTTAGTTTACTGCAGCAAAAGATCCTGTGATATCTGAGACAAACACATTTACTTTAGCAAAATGTCTGTAAATTGAATTGATTGTTCATTGTTTGTTCAAGGATTGTTACATTTTCCTTTTGCACAGTAAATGTACATAATTTTCAAGTACCTTATGGCATGTGCTGCTGAAGCAAGAAACAAGCACATTGTTAGATGAAGGAAATTTCTTATGTACTGTAGCTGTAGAGGGCAGGAAGAATGGCCCTGAAGAAGATGAAGAAGAGCTGCTATCAAGGCAGTGGTCAGATAAGATGGGTGCAAATCTCAGTCAATATAGTAAAATGAGTAAATGGCTCACACAGGTGCCTCCCTAGATAGCACAAAGATAAAGGAAGGATTCAGACTTGCAGGATTCAGTTGTTATAGCTGTTACAATTACAGTGATACTAATTTACAATGGAGCTGAATAATAAGTAAAGTTATGCAGATGTGTAGAGATTTGCAAGGAAGAGTAAGGAAATTAATTTGAATGCTAGGGATCTGATTCAACAAGTCTGTAGTGGATGGAAGTTGGAATCAAAGGCAGTAGAACCATCAGATACTAATGTATTGTATGCAGAAGTGATAAAACACTTCTTGCTTGTCAGCATGACATCCAGAAGAAAACAGAACAGGTGACCTTCCAGAATGGAGAGGTTAAAAGAAATAGAGAATGAAGAAACAAAGATTAGATTTGTGCATTAAGAAAAGAAGAAATGCTGTTGTGCATGCAAACACAGACACACAGACCTATAAAGACAAAAGAGAGGAGCAGAAGGAATTTATCTTGAAGAATAGCTAGTAAAAAGAAATTATTGTAAGAGGCAGCTTGGGGAGATAAAAGAACAAGGAACAATGTTTCTCTTCTTGCAGTACTGTGCCCTGCTGGGATCCATTCCTTTAGAGATGTGCTGAGATAATTTTGAAGAAAGTATGCAGTAACAGTTAATCAAAAATAAGAGACAATCCTGGGAAATTAAGTAAAGCATAAGAAACAAACTCAAAATAATTCCACCTTGATTCTGTCTGATATACTGGGCAGCAAAAGGAAACTCCATAGGCTTTCTAGTTTTTATTATTATACCTTCCAACAATCATGTGGTATGCCTGTAATCTTTGTACTGCTTCTTGACCAATCACAAAGAACTCACAACTCCCTGCAGCCACGTAATGCTGTGGTTAAGTGCATAAGATTCAGATTAGTTAGCACAGAGTTCAGAGGTAGACAGGGTTTAAATTAGACAAAGAAGAAGATCTGGGGGGGATCAAGCAACCAAGAGAATGACACAACTCCACAAAACTTTTGCAAAAATATTTGTATTTTTATAATGGGAATACTTTAAGCAAGCATTGTGCTTTTGAAATGTACTGTGCAGAAGAGTGCTCAGACTATTGAGAGGAAACTTAATAACTGTTACCTCAAGTGATTCTTATCCCTGTGTAATATTGCCTGTGTATCTGTATGGCTATTGTTTGGTTAATGTAAGTAGTACCCTTTTTCTTATTTTCCTAACTAAAGGTTTCTTTTTTTTTTCCCCCTTATTGGGTGTCCCGGGAGGGAAGGAGAAAATCATCCTTTAGAGCCCTCCTGCTGACTAGAAGACTAGACAACAGATGTCTTTAAAGTGAATTAGATACAGTAGAAAAGTGATCCTGCTGAGATTCCATGTGGAATCAGCTTCTTAAACCCAGAACCAGCCACTGTGCCAAAACAATACAACAGTAAAGCGGATTATTGCAGAAGATAATTACCCTGTTCAATTAAAAATACAAGTTCACTCCAGTTCATTATGCAGTTCTATCTAGTGTAAAGGTAGAAGTAGAGAAAATAACACTTTTTCACCAACAAATTCTAATATGATAGAGTTCATGAATTAATTAATATGAAAAGGCCTCACAATAATGAGAAGTGGCAATAGTTTTAGAAGATGTTTTCTGAAAGACAAAGAGAATTAAGGTATTAGGTGACTGAAGTACAAGATATCTGACAATACCTTTCAAACAGATTCCTGAATAAAAGAAATGAGATTAGAAGTGTGTTCAAAAAGTGGGCTCTGCACTTGCAGAAATATGCTAGGGAGGAGGAGGAGGAGGAGGAGGGGGGGGGAGGAGGAGGAGGAGGAGGAGGAGGAGGAGGAGGAGGAGGAGATGATTAGAAGTGCATCTGCTACCAATAAATTATCTGGAATAAACACAGATCAAGTTTAATGAGATCAAAGCCACATTCAGAGAGTGTTCTTCTTTCTGTCCTAGTTTGCGGAGCTTATTAAAGGTGTTTGTCCAATAATCAATATTAACCATTTTAATATTATTTCTGTTTTCTAGGGCTTTGCTATCATACCCAATTTTGCATCATCTGCAAATATGATTAGCAAAGAGACCAAAATTCACCTTGTCAAATTGTACTGTTTCCCCAGGACAGCCTCAGGGTCCTGTTGACGGATTGCTCTAATTGCAGTTGGTGCAGTAAAAAGAGCCACAACTCCATATTCTGACAGCACACGGAAAAAAACACCTGCATCTGGAGTTCCTACAGGTTTTCCCTATAAAGAGATTAGTTTTTAAAATGTAATTAGTTTAAAAAGTATTCCATGATTTTTTCATAGTTTAAGGGCTCATTGCAATATAGAATCAACGTGTCAGCAGAATGCTGAAACAATTATTAAAATGCATTTGTACAAACATGAGGAAGTTATTCATATGCACCCACATTAGCATGTCAAGGCTGTCTGGTGATGCACTGAATAAATTATCAAGGTATAAAAAAAAACGTGTCTTGCAAGTACTGCACTGAATTGTTACCAGGTAATTATTAACACATTGCATAGACATCTCAGCAGATACAAAGCCAGGGTGACCCTGTTTGGGTTTCAAGCAGACTAAACCCTAGGTACCACTATTTGGGAATCCCAGATAGGTGATCCCTATAGGCTAAACTAAACTCTTTCCAAATTGTTATCAAGAAAACTCCATGCAAGTAGCCATGAAAATTATCAAAACTGAGCTCAACTCAGTTCTCACTTACTCATTTTCTTTTATGTTTTGGTTTATTTATGTTCATAATCATATTCAATTTTTAAGACCAGGTATGAGCACACTTTTAGTCAATGGAGACTAGACCTTTCTTGTGCAAGTGAGGACCATGGTGGATGGGGTGATGATGAACACCTGACTTGCGGGGGAAGGAACTTCTCCTCTTTCCATGAGTGACTTTTTTTTTTTTTTGGTTCCTCTTACCTATCTCAGAGGCTCAGAGGCTAACTTTGGGTATACTTTCTGTTTCAACATTAACTTTTTAAGTTTCTCAATAACTTGGTGCTATTAATCTGCCTGGGCCTTGAAGGCATCTTTGGTAAGATTTCTCCCTGTTCCCACAGAGGAGTGAAGCAATTGCCCTAAGTCACAGAGCTTTTAAGGTTGTGAAGACCACTGATGAAATATCCTACTGGGGAATGCTGGCCTGGCACCCACAACATCCCATTTCTCCCACATACGTCAACTGTTTCTCTATAATCTTAGTTCAACCTTCTAACAAAGCCTATAAGATGCAGAAAAACAGCCTGAGCATCCAAGCCCCTAATTTTGTCAAAATTTTGTCAAAACTGATGATAAGTTTACAAATTGGTTATTTGATAATATTGAACAGCTGGTTGAGCAGTCTTATCTCAAGATGTGAGAGAAAGGGGGGGGAGAGAAAGAGAGAGAGAGAATATATATATTAAATTGATTTATTCTCATGACTGAGATGTTTATTTATTATTTTAAAATAATAACAGAAAAAGAAAAAAACAAACAAAAGACAAAGATAATCATGATAAAAATACATACATGATCAATGCAGAAATGCACAACGTGTACTTTTTAAAAAGGTGTTTTTAAAACTCATTACTTAGAAGGTGAATAAAATATTGTTCTCCAGATGGCATATAATGGGGGAAAAGTACTTTAAAATCCGAGGAAAAAGCTTTCAATCTTCACCTCTAGTAGAGATGTGAAACATGCAAACTTCTGGCTTGTTGTAGCTTGCTTACATAGCAGGAAACTACACTGCTCAAAAAAATAAAGGGAACACTTAAACAACACAATGTAACACCAAGTCAATCACACTTTTGCAAAATCAAACTGTCTACTTAGGTAGCAACACTGATTGATAATCAATTTCACATGTTGTGCAAATGGAATAGACAACAGGTGGAAAGCATAGGCAGTTAGCAAGACATCCCCAATAAAGGATGGTTCTGCAGGTGGTGACCATAGACCACTTCTCAGTTCCTATACTTATTGGCTGATGGTTTGGTCACTTTTGAATGCTGGTAGTGCTGTCACTCTAGTCGTAGCATGAGACAGAGTCTACAACCCACACAAGTGGCTCAGGTAGTACAGCTCATTCAGGATGTCACATCAATGTGAGCTGTGGCAAGAAAGTTTGCTGTGTCTGTCAGCATAGTGTCCAGAGCATGTAAGTGCTACCAGGAGACAGGCCAGTACAGCAGGAGATGTGGAGGAGGCCAATGGAGGGCAACAACCAGCATCAGGACCGCTACCTCCACCTTTGTGCAAGGAGGGACAGGAGGAGCATTGCCAGAGTCCTGCAAAATGACCTCCAGCGGACCACAAATGTGCATGTGGCTGCTCAAATGGTCAGAAAACAGACTCCATGAGGATGGTATGAGGGCCACAGGTGGGGGTTGTGTTTACAGCCCAACACCATGCAGGATTTTGGCATTTGCCATAGAACACCAAGATTGGCAAATTTGACACTGGCGCCCTGTGCTCTTCACAGATGAAAGCATGTTCACACTGAGTACATGGGACAGACATGACAGGGTCTGGAGATGCCATGGAGAATGTTCTGCTGCCTGCAACATCCTCTAGCATGACCGGTTTGGCAGTGGGTCAGTAATGGTGTAATGTAGCATTTCTTTAGGGGGCCGCACAGCCCTCCATGTGCTCACCAGAGGTAGCCTGACTGCCATTAGATACCAAGATGAGATCCTCAGACCCCTTGTGAGACCATATGCTGGTGCAATTGGCCCTGGGTTGCTCCTAAAGCAAGACAATGCTAGACCTCATGTGGTTGGCATGTGTCAGCAGTTCGTGCAAGATGAGGGCACTGATGCTATGGACTGGCCCACCCGTTCCCCAGACCTGAATCCAATTGTGCACACCTGGGACATCAGTGTCTTGTTCCATCCACCAACGTCACATTGCACCACAGACTGTCCAGGAGTTGGGGAATGCTTTAGTCCAGGTGTGGGAGAAGATCCCTCAGGAGACCATCTGCCACCTCATCAGGAGCATGCCCAGGCATTGTAGGGAGGTCATACAGGCATGTGGAGGCCACAAACACTACTGAGCCTCATTCTGACTTGTTTTTAGGACATTACATCAAAGTTGGATTAGCCTGAAGTGTTTTTTTTTTTCACTTTAATTTTGAGTGTAACTCCAAATCCAGACCTCCATGGGTTGCTAAAGTTGATTTCTATTGATAATTTTTGTGTGATTTTGTTGTCAGCACATTCAACTATGCAATGAATGAAGTATTTAATAAGAATATTTCATTCATTCAGATCTAGGATGTCTTATTTTTGTGTTCCCTTTATTTTTTTGAGCAGTATATTATTTTATTAGACAAACAAACATAAGCTGCTAAGCAGGTTAGAGGGCTCTACAAATTATGTTCCTCATGACCAGACATTCTATGAGACTGATGAAAAGCACTATTATTAAAAGTAGTAACAGTGATCATACATTAATTAAAGGCTAGATCCCACTGGCCGACAGATGCAAAACGTCTGCAAAAAGGACACAGTGGAGGAGCAAAATTTCGGGGGTGGCTCCATTCGTTGTTATCCGCTCCAAAAAGTGGCCCAAATTTGCATAAACAGAATGGAAAAGAACGGAAAGGAATGGACGGGGGTAGTATGGAGTGGGGATGTTAAGAGGATGTTCACAGGAAGCCTAGCGGATGGAAGCGGATGACAAATCTGAAGGGCTTCCGGGGGAGAATTGCGAAGCGGACGCATAGTGGAAGGGGCGGATGCGTAGCGGATGACGCGAATGCATCACGGACGCCTATAGGAAGCAAAGCGGATGCATAGCGGATGTATATCGGATGCAAAGCATTCACTGCGCATGCGGGGAGTATGAATTTCATCAGCTCTGCGGATATAAAAGGATGCAGCTCGCACGTAGTCAGCATTCAGAGGAAAGACGTGCTGCCACAGACATCTTCAAACAACACTATGGTTCATCAGTCAGGAAAGAAGAGAAAGCCTATGCCTACTCCTGCCAGCCCTGGCAAGAAGGACAGAACCATCATCCCACCCCCTGGCACTGACTCTGAAGCTGCTGCTGGTGGTGGTGGTGGTGGTGCTGCTGCTGGTGCTTCTCCTGCTGGTGCTGGTGCTGGTGCTACTACTGCTGCTGTGGTGGACCAGCCCCAAGGCCCTCAAAGCCCTGCTGCTGAAGGTCCTGCTGCTCAAACCCCTGAAGGCCCTGCTGACCAAGCCCCTGAAGGCCCTGCTGATCAAGCCCCTGAAGGCCCTGCTGCTGAAGGCCCTGCCAGAGGGAGGAAGAGGCAAGGGAAGGAGAAGGGAGAGAGGAAACAGTACACTGTTTCCGAGGAGCATGAGGAGGTGGTGCTGGAATGGCTGAGGGAGAACGAGTACCTGTGGAAAAAGGGCCACAGACTGTATCGCGACACCAAGAAGAAGCAGGCAGCTTGGAGACACAAGGCAGAGAGCCTGGGCTACATTGCAGATGTCCTCCTGGGATGGTGGAAGCACATGCACACCTGGTATGGCAAGCTACACCTGAAGAAATCTGTGCAGGCCGCTGTCAAGCTCACTGACCGGGAGATGCATGTTATGGCCAAGTGCAGCTTCCTGGAGGGTGAGATCCGCCACTGAGGAGCAGCTCCTCTGACACCCCTCTCCCTTAGACAGCCCACAGACAGCCAGTCCTCTTCCAGCCAGGAGACAGCTGCCCTGTCCAGGCAGGTGTCTTCGGAGGGCCCCACGGCAGAGGCACCCCCCCCCGACAGCTGCACTCCCCATGCCAGAGGACTTGGAGGATCCCCTGTCACAAATGGAGCAAGAAGCGGCAGCCACCAGAGAGCAACCCACACCCACACCCACACCCAGCTCCAGAGGATGCAGGCAGAGAGGCAGATTGGAGGGCCAGAGCCACACTGTCCTGTTGGAGATCAGGGACACAATCAAGACCAGCACAGAACTTCTCTCTCAGCTGGTCCACAGTGACATACCATCCTCGGACGGGAAGCCCTTCATCACCTATGTGAGCCAGACCCTCAGGGACCTGCCAGAGACCCAATACCAGATGATGAAGCAAAAGATAACAGCACTTCTACACAACCCTCAAGGCTTAGCTGAACCTGCTCCAACCCAGTCCAGATTTGTTCCTCCATCCCAGGTGATGTCACAGCCTTTCCACGGCTTTCAACAGCCCCTCACCTACCAAGGCTACGACTACCAGGACTTCCCACAGCAGAAACAGCCCTTCCCAGTCCAGGCCCAGGTTCATCATACACCACAGATGCCACACCTTGCCCAGCTGCACACCAGACAGCCCCACTACACTCCTCCTTCTTGAACCCCACAGCCAAGCCCGTCAACGGACAATCTGTCATCAGTCTTGTACCTGACATCCCAGGTACTTGATGAAGGGCCTCTCAACCTCACGGGACTGAGTCAGCTCTCTGACAGCTTCCTGAACACACCATTCCCTGTTGTATTCTCGGGACCAAGCACCCCAATGGCGCCTCAGACCAGCACTCTAGCCACAGCCACCTCTACAGTCCCTGCCCACTTAACATCTGAGACCATGGACATGCCTCAGAGTGACTGAGAATCGTGCCAGAGACTGAGTTGTTGCCTGTTCACTTTATCTTTTCTTAAGACACTTTACTTGGTTCATTTTGCTTTTTTAATAAAGTCATACGATTTACTTAAAACAGTTTTTAATAAAGGTTATCTTTGCTTAACACACTTGGTTCATTTTTTTTACTTAATAAAGTGTTGGTGAAAACTTTGAAAAAATGGTTAATCCTTTGCATGCTTGTGGGATGGATAAGGATAGCTGTGGGATAGATAAACCTCCAGTGTAGGCATAGTGGGACTGTATGGTCCACCCTTCCAGCTGCCAAACATTTGGCCCTTTTTTATCAATAACAATTTATTCATTGATCAACACATTTCAAAATAAACAAAGCTCTTTATTAATGCCCTATTCATTGTAGGGCCACTCAACATTCATGGCACAATCTCATCAGTGTTATGAGACAGGCTCAAGGAAGCATCCATTAACCATCTATCATCCTGTCTTACCACTCCACTGCTCCAGCTGGGGAGTTGCACCAATGTCTCAGTAGGTTGCGCTGCTTATTCCCTCCACGTGAAGCTCTGTTGGGGCCTTGTACATCCACAGTGTCTATCAGGTTTCGTCCTTGCCTCCATTCACCAAGCTCCATGTCCCCAATCCCTTGTTGACAGTCCACAAGTCTGTTATGCAACACTGGGTAGCGGGTGCGCATGAGATTGTGCAGGATGCAGCAAGCTTCCACGATGCTCCTCACAGTCTCTGGGTGATGCTGCATGGTGGTGAGAAGTACCTGGAACCTGTTGGCCAGGTTACCAAAGGCGTTCTCCACCAACCTGTAGTTGAAGATCCTCTCTTCACAGGTGAGGTATCTTGAACTGTAGGGCTTCATGAGGTAGGTTCTGAGGGAGAAGGCGTCATCACCAATGATGAAGTAGGGCACATCTTGTGTGTCATTGGGTAGGGGGTCTGGATCTGGAAAACCCATGATCAGGTTATGTTCCAGCCCATCCTTGAGGTCACTGGCATTGTATACCTGGCTATCTGAAGCTGACCCGTTGCCTGAAGCATCGATGTACATGAACTTGTAGTCAGTATCAACCATGGCAAAGAGGATGATACTGAAGAAGCCCTTGTAGTTGAAATAAGTGGACCCTGAGTTGGCTGGAGCTTTGCAGGCCACGTGCTTCCCATCTATGGCTCCAACGGTGTGGGGAAAATTCCACCTCTGATACCACTGTTCTGCAAGTTTTCTCCAGTCTTGTTCAGTGGTGGGACAATGGAGGAGCTCCTCCACATATTCTTCTATGATGGCCTGCACCACTTCTCTGACCACTTTGCTGATGCTGTTGTGTGGCATCCTCCATGCATACTGCATGTTTCTGTATGTGGTTCCAGAGGCCAGGTGCCACAGAGTCAGTGCCACCTTCAGTCCAGGGTCCAGGTTGGGATGGAAGTTGGTGCTCGGCTTGGTCAACCTGGGTCTCCGACGCTCTACAATTTTGTCAAACATGGCTGGTGGCATCCTTATGAAGTGCTGGAATGCACGAGTGTCTTCATTCCTCAGCTCCACCATTAGCTTCTCATATAGTCCAAACTCCATTCTTCTCCCAATACATCCTCGGACCCACACAGCTCTTGAACATCTCCTTCTTCTCCTTGTGTAGAAAAGGTGAAACAGTCTGAACAGGGCTTGGTTGTGGCTTTGAAGGATTGCAGCTACCAGAAGGACTGTGTTATGATCCATGGTGGAGAACAATGGATGATGTGGAAGAGTAATACCAATGGTGAAGAGGTCTGTACACCATGGCTGCTTGACTCATACTGAGATCCAGGTGATTTCCTCCCCTTTTTATAGGAAATATCGGTTGTCCGCTAGGTGTCCTTCCACATACTCTAGGCATCCTCCAGACATCCTAAATATCTGAGATACATCCCATATACAAACGTTTTGTCCGTTTTAATGCTTTATATACGAGATGCATACGCTTACATCCTTTCTATTTCCGTGCTACTAACGCTGTGTGGACTTTCCATGTACCTTTCATTTCCTCCCTCTTTCCATTTTCAGCTGGAGCGGATGTGAGTTGCGAGGATGGCCAGAGGATGCCGAGAGGATACAGTAGACTTTTAACGGAAGATAATGGACATAGAATGTTTGTTGCCCGTATATGTCACAGATGTACATCGTACGTGGCGGAAAGTTCATCCGTTCAAAAAGTTTTGTGCAGCTCAAAACTTCTTGTGCGGATGAAATCTCAGTGGACGGATGCTCAATGGATAGAGCATATGGAACACGTATGCAATGAGTACACAATGGATGCATCACGTTTTCCAATGGATGGCAAGCTTTTTTGTCCATTTTACATCCTCTTTGCATCTGTTGGTGCAGTGGGACAGCGGCTTAACAGAATTGTATGTATATATTTACTGTTTGCTGAAGAGAAATTCAAATGAGTTAAATAACTAAAAATTTAAAAATGATTACCTCATATAAAACTGTTGTATTCCCATGCAGAAGAGGTCCATAGCAAATGTAAGAATGACCAACCACCCAGCCTAAATCAGATGCAGCCCACCAGACCTAAAAATGAGATATAAAATATAATTAAAATATAGGCACCGATTTTCTTAATTGAAATGTATTATATAAACTGAAATTACCTCTTTAGACTTTAGTCCATATATAGCTGACATGCTCCAGTTAAGCATAACTGCATAGCCACCTGTTGGTCTGACA
Organism: Laticauda colubrina; assembly: GCA_015471245.1. Taxonomy (NCBI): domain Eukaryota; kingdom Metazoa; phylum Chordata; class Lepidosauria; order Squamata; family Elapidae; genus Laticauda; species Laticauda colubrina. The sequence continues at coordinate 30,860,044 of BLBF01000022.1, read as the reverse complement.
ACACCCTGAATGAAAAAAAATGATTTAAATAATTAATTAGAATTAAATGAACTCTTGTAGGAAATTAATATCCCCCTCCTTAATTCTAGGAGCTTTCAGAATTCCAAGCACAGATTACAAGATGCATACATTTGTTCTTTATTCAGAATCTAGTTCTTACATACGATATGGTGAATGTGTAATTCTATCACAGCAGGAGAAAAATTAAGATTCTGTTGTTCATCTAATCCAAATGCATTTTTAAAATATGGTGAATATTCTGCAGTCTTCCAGATACTTCTGAACTTTAACAAGGTTAGATGGATATGTAGTTCAATAATATGCAGAAAGTCACAAATTCCCATCCCTTTTTAGGACCACAAATAGATGTTGGAAGAACTTCAGGTATTTGAAAGAAAACCAGCTGTTCTCTATTGAACCACTACAAAATACAGTTCGTATTTCTGAGGTGTATTGCTTCCATTTTCGTGTGGAAATGATACAGGCTGGTAAATCCACCAATTTGAACTGGCATATTCACCATTTCCGGTGTTTTATTGATGAAAACATCTTTTGGAGGGACATTTTATGGTTCAAATCATTATTCAATTTAGTGTGTCCATGTGAGGCAGAAAAGGAATGCAATTCAGTGCAATGAGACTGCTGTTACTTCTAACCCACATGTATCCTTCTAATTTCAAAGAGTCCACCCATAACTTAGCACTGCTGGTTTTCCAGCTTCTTCCACGGCCAGAGAAACTGCTATAATGGTTTATTAGACCTAACACAGAACAACACTGGAGAAGACCAGATCAGATTTAACTGGCTTTAAAAACCTTCCCTGCACTTTCCAAAATGCATGCTGGAGCAGCACATCCCACCAGTTACTTTCTTTTCTCCTCCAGGTATTTAGAACAGCATGGACAATCTTGCCTGGCATTAGCCAGCCATCCTTATAAATCTTCAGAGTCAGCTCAGTGACTAACTGGCCCTGCTCAATCACAGGATGTGTGTGCAGCTGGCTAGTTTGACCATATACTGTTTCTTGAGGGATGTGTGTCTATAACTGCTGGGAGCCCCATCTTGCTCCTTGATAAAAAGGGGTGGGCTAGTTGAGGGGCAAGTACAGAGAAGCCCTCCCTCCCCCCCAAAAAAGCAGCAATATTCACAAGAGGGGGTGATTCTAGAACAGGTTTGAACAGCAACATTGTCTATTTCAATAAGCTGAAATAATTGAGCCAGGAAAAGGAAAGAGAAAAGGGAATGTATTCTTCCTTCCCTATTTCCAAATGTTGAAAAAGCCCTTGCCTGGTAAGTTTGAAAAACAGAGCCTATTCCTACTTGCCTTCTATCTTTCCTCAAACAACCCATTTTCACCAAGACTGAATATATCATAAAATAACAAATGGATTTTAGAGGTTCCCCGATATCTGGCGATATCTTTTTAGGCAACTAGGAAATATCTTTGTAAAAATGCCCATGCTTTTTATGATGAATAAGCATTTTCTATCTCTTAGATTTACAGCTAAATGTACCTTTCCTTTCTTCATTCTCATCTCTGTTACAGAAGGAGGCTATGTTGCTACAATCTCTCCTCTTGTTCTTAGGGGGATTTTTTTATTTTTTGTTGCTACTTCCTTACCCACACAGTAATATTCCACTTATATTGACCATATGCCACCAATATACACAAGCTGAGCTCTGTAATCTTATCCCTCACTCCATACAAAAGCAAAGTTGTGCCAAATCAGTTAGGAGGATGAACAGAATTTGAATATCAACCCTCGCCTTTGAAAACCTAGGAGAAAACTTAAAGAGGGGGGAAAAACAGTTTTAATGAAATTAATTTAATTAAATATTGCCTGCTCTGGAACAGAACTTAACTTGATGACAAGTATTTCCATTGAAATACAGACCTACCTTGGGTGTACCAGTAGTTCCAGATGTATAAAGAATATAAAGTGGATGTTCTGAATGTACAGGAATAGCATCACATGGCTTTGCTTTGGCCACTTCTTCATTCCAGTCCAAATCACGTCCTGGTTTAAGAGGAACAGCTCCCTGTATACAAGGTGCTAACATTATGTCTTGTAAAACCACATTTAGATACATGCACAGAGAAAAGAATAAAATAATAATAAAGTCTTCTATATGCAAGAATGTTAGTAGATATAATAGATATAATAGCACATATAAATGTATTTTAAGGCTGTAAAGAGCAGGAAATTCAGACTTAAAATGATGAAATGCCAGAATCCAATGAAATTAGAGACTGCAATTAAGCTATTTAGGGAAATATGATTTAAAAGACTACAGCAATAAGGAACATAAATTTGGTTGCTATAATTACCATATTAGGGCGGCTATAAATCAGAACTCTTTCTGGTTGATGATTGATCATCTCCAATGCTTTCTCTAGAAGTAGTACATATTCCACTTTTCTTCCAGGTTCTACTCCAAATGTGGATGTTACAACCAGTTTTGGCTAAAAAAAGACAGTACATACATACATACATATATACCTACATACATACATAATGAATATACATATGCATACATATGTATACATATATATGCAGGTCATACTAAGCACCAAGATCATACTTCCTTCTCCAGAAGCAAAGAATCCACTCAGCATTGAAGAATCCCAGGATCTTTCCCCCACAATTACATGCATAAATGCTTGTTTAAGTTGAAAAATGTTGTGCATGAATTTGCAGCAAGCAAAAGAATGACTTATTTTCATGTTTAGAATTACAAGTTGTTTCGAGTCTTGGATTCATCACCCTGTGGCATAAATATGTTTTTAAATTTAAATTTAAAACTATTATTTTTCCTCAATATTTAGTGCACCCCACAAACTAAAAAAACTAAGTGATTCTTAGCCTGATGCAAAGTCTGAACTCAGTGTATCTTTTGCCTAACCAAGGAGTTTTGCTCATTACATCAAATACAAATTTAGATTGTTCAATCAGTAATGCCATATTAATTACAATTTGAAACTTTCTTCTTAGGCATATCCTCTAATGCAGAATTTCACTCACCATTTCATTTTTCTTTAGTTTAGTCCAAAAGGTCTGAAAGATTAAAGACTAACAACCTGTACAAACGGCAAGGTCTTAATATTATAGTGAAAATGTTGCATGTATACATGTTGCCTATATATGTAAAGTCTGGGTAATTGCATATTGGTTGTATCTCTGTATTTCCCTTCAAACTACAACATTTTCTTTGCAAGAGAAATATAGCAGGGGCTACATATATTGTACTTCGAGTCATGTAATAAGGAAGGAAGGCTAAGAATGGAACAGTTGGCAACATTCCAAAACTCTACCCGGCTGCCCTTCCTATGGAGATCCATTAACAAGATGGGATGATATTAATTTCTTCAACAACTCCTGGCCAAATCTGGTCCATCAATTTTCTGGCTTCTCCCCCACATAACATTCCATCTTGTAATGATTTGGGGAAGTTATCCTGTTGATGGATAAACAGAAAAAGCCCTGAGCCTTTTTATATCCTTTCTTTCCAACATTTCACTGGATTAGAAAAAACCAAAACCAAAGGCAGTATGAAAAAACCAAGTCTAATTTTGTTCTGCAGCTAACACCCAAACAAATCACCCTCTCTGGAATCTGAAAGAAATTTCATTCACTTTTATTCCTACCTTTAAACTATACTTTCTGAATACTGTTAGTCTAGAGAGAAACAAGAATTAGCCACAACATAATAATCTGCAAAGCAGGCAAGCACCAGCACAGAAGCAATTGGAATTCTTTCTTTTCAACACTGTAATTGATGAATATTACTTGTAAAAAAGATAAGAAACAAATGTTCATTGCAGTGAACGCATGGAAGAACTATCTTTAATAAACATTGCTAGAAGTTCAAAGGAAATCATAACTGATAATAACATTACTGATAAAAGCCAACATTCATTGATATTATAACTTTAGGTTATAGGCTTCTTGCCAGGTAACTTCTTCAAAGTTTTGAGTGAAGAAGATATATAAGCTGGAGGTGGTAGGGAACGATAAGAGTATCCTTTCAATACCTATATGTTTTATGCATTGTTGCAGCATGCACTCTCTAGTCCAAACGTGTCCAATGCTTAAAAAAATGGACTCTTGATTGAAAGGTTATATTGATCAGTTGAGCTTCTACTAAAGGAGTGTCCAAGTTTAAATTCTGTCTAAATTCATGCTTTGTGCTAAGTTCTCATGAATTCAAAAAAATCAAGACATAGCCTGAACTGAGAATGCATTCTCTGCTTCAAGTCTAGGTCAACTTACTTATAAAAAAATTGCTCTTTTAGGGGTAACTTTTAGGTATGGAATTACTCCAAAGCAAGTATAAGCATTTTTTTCACAGCTGAGTAATAAAATGCCTATCAATGTTGGCTATTTGTGGTATACAAACAATGTAAATGGCATCAGTTCTGATCTCACACAATTAAGCTGGGAGAGTTCGTTTTTAAAGTATTTATCATAAGACTGTCACTTCCTCTCAGAATACGAGACATATTTATTACCTTGGCATGATCAATGCGACTAGAAAGCTCTTTGGAAGCAAATCCACCAAAAATAAGACTATGTATAGCTCCTATTCTTGCACAAGCCAACATAGTGTACATTGTCTGTGGTATCATCGGCATGTAGATGACAACACAATCTCCTTTCTTTACACCATGACTCAGCATAACACCAGCTAGCTTGGAAACCTGTAAAAGTAGCAATTTACAATTATTGATATGAACTTAAAGTATGTGATATTAACTATTGTTTAGACTATTAAAATAACTCATGTGATAAAGAAGTAATTCCACAGGTTGTGTTTACAGTATATATTAGTACAGAGTAAGTTTCATTTTGATTTAAAATCATACAGCCACCTAAACTTTTCAGAAGCTTACCAGAATATACAGTCTATGTCATTTGCTGCCATTTCACATCTATTTTTATAAAAGATGGAGAGAACATAGAGGAACATACTCTATCAAAATTTGATGCAACATATGTACTGTATTTTTAAAAAATTAAACAGGAGAGTTCAGGTTGTTTAATACTTAGAGGTTCTTTTTAATTTCCTTCTGTATTTAGTATTCATTCTGTAACTGGAGAAAGAATTGTAATAAGCTTGTATCTTTTCACATTAAATCTCATATTCTTATTTTGTGTGTATGTGAAGTTGAAGTAATAATTTAAGGTATTATTAGAGGTATGTTTTATTAATATTATCATATGATATTTTGATTATATTGTTTTCAAATGCTATTAACAGCTTATAATTTATGAGTAATCCCATAAATTTTTATGCTGGTTGAAGATCAAAATAAAAATGAATCCAGCTGCAATAATGTATATGCTTATTTCATGATGCAGACCAATTTACCTCTTAAAATACTATATATTTCTGGTATCTCTACTTCTACAACACTAAAGGCCCGGTCCCACTGGCTGATGGACACAAAACGTATGCATAAAGGACACAGCGGACGAGCAAAATTTTGGGTGTGGCTCCATCCATTTTCATCCGCTCCAAAAATTGGTGAAAATTTGCATAAACAGAACGGAAAAGAACAGACGTGGGTAGTATGTAGAGGGGATGTTAAACAGATGTTCATAGGAAGCCTAACAGATGAAAGCGGATGGAAGAGGATGACACCTCCGAAGGGGTTCTGGGGGAGAATTTCAAAGTGGACGCAAAGCGGAAGGGGCAGATGCATAGCGGATGAAGCGGATGCATCACGTACGCCTATAAGAAACAAAGGGGGTGCCACGTGGATGTATATCGAATGCAAAGCGTTCACTGCGCATGTGGGGGGTATGAATTGCATCTGCTCTGTTAGGGATAACATTGTTCACCCTAACTGGTTTAGGTGAAATCATAACTATGAATCATAGTTAGTGTATGCAGCTTTAACTGTAAAATAGCAACTGTGGGTGTGGTTATGAAAACCATATAAAAGTAGCAAGGCTACAGCTTGCTCGCTCTCTCTCTCTGGCTTTGATGATCCCTGATTACTGCTTGGAAGCAAGACTGCATTGCTCGAACGGGAGAGACAACAACGGACTGATTTATGTGAACTGACAATAGGATATTCTACATGGACTTTGCTAACTGAATATCCCTGAATGGACTGACTACATGGTAACTGAATATTGGACTGTTTTTTGACTATGCTATAAACTTATACTGGAATAAAATATATTCTTGATAGCACAAGCGTATCTGTTATTTTTACTGTATGTTAATAAACATACAAGCTTAGCTCACTCATTTATCTGTGTGCCTATCTGACTAACGCTGCACATTCTGTTTAGCTTGTCTACCTAACCCTGGTTGGGGAACCCAGGCTTAACATGCTCCGTAGATATAAAAGGATGCAGCACGCACGCAGAATAGTCTATTCTTACTCAGAATAGTCTCAGAGATTGAGTTGTTTACTTGTTTAATAAAGTTTATTTTTGCTTAAGACACTTAATAAAGTTTACTTGGTTCATTTTATTTACTTAATAAAGTGTTGGTAAAAACTTTGAAAAAATGGTTAAGACTTTGCATGCTTGTGGGATAGATAAGGATAGTTGTGGGATAGATAAACCTCCAGTGCAACCATAGTGGGACTGTATGGTCCACCATCCCAGCTGCCACACATATGGACCGTTATTATCAACAACAATTTATTCATTGATCAACACATTTTAAAATAAACAAAGCTCTTTATTAATGCCTTATTCATTGTAGGACCACTCAACCTACATGGCACAATCTCATCAGTGTTATGCAACAGTCTCAAGGAAGCATCCATTAATCATCTATCATCCTGTCTTGCCACTCCACTGCTCCAGCTGGGGAGTTGCACCAGTGTCTCAGTAGGTTGCGCTGCTTATTCCCTCCATGTGAAGCTCTGTTGGGGCCTTGTACATCCACAGTGTCTATCAGGTTTCGTCCTTGCCTCCATTCACCAGGTTCCATGTCCCCATTCCCTTGTTGACAGTCCACAAGTCTGTTATGCAACACTGTGTAGCGGGTGCGCATGAGATTGTGCAGGATGCAGCAAGCTTCCATGATGTTCCTCACAGTCTTTGGGTGATGCTGCATGGTGGTGAGAAGTACCTGGAACCTATTGGCCAGGATGCCAAAGGCGTTCTCCACCACCCGTCTTGCCCTGGACAGCCTGTAGTTGAAGATCCTCTCTTCATGGGTGAGGTATCTGGAACTGTAGGGCTTCATGAGGTAGGTTCTGAGGGAGAACGTGTCATCACCAATGATGAAGTAGGGCACATCTTGTGTGTCATTGGGTAGGGGGTCTGGATCTGGAAAACCCATGATGAGGTTGCGTTCCAGACCATCCTTGAGGTCACTAGCGTTGTAAACCTGGCTATCTGAAGCTGACCCGTTGCCTGAAGCATTGATGTAGATGAATTTGTAGTCAGCATCAAACATGGCAAAGAGGATGATATTGAACAAGCCCTTGTAGTTGAAATAAGTGGACCCTGAGTTGGCTGGAGCTTTGCAGGCCACGTGCTTCCCATGTATGGCTCCAATGGTGTGGGGAAAGTTCCACCTCTGATACCACTGTTCTGCAAGTTTTCTCCAGTCTTGTTCAGTGGTGGGGCACTTGAGGAGCTCCTCCACGTATTCTTCGATGATGGCCTGCACCACTTCTCTGACCACTTTGCTGATGCTGTTGTGTGGCACCCTCCACCATACTGCATGTTTCTGTGTGTGGTTCCAGAGGCCAGGTGCTGCAGAGTCAGTGCCACCTTCAGTCTGGGGTCCAGGTTGAGGTGGAAGTTGGTGCCAGGCTTGGTCAACCTGGGTCTCAGACGCTGTACAAGTTCGTCAAACATGGCTGGTGGCATCCTCATGAAGTGATTGAATGCACGAGTGTCTTCATTCCTCAGCTCCACCATCAACTGGTCATACAGTCCAAACTCCATTCTTCTAACGATCCATCTTCAGACCCACACAGCTCCTGGATGTCTCCTTCTTCTCCTTGCGTAGAAAAGGTGAAACAGTCTGAACAGGTTTTGGTTCTGGTGATGAATGAGCGCAGCTATCATACGGACTGTGTCATGATCCATGGTGGAGAACAATTGATGATGTGGAAGACCAAGACCAAGGGTGAAGAGGTGTGTACACCATGGCTGCTGGACTCATACTGAGATCCAGGTGATTTTCTCCCCCTTTTTATAGAAAATATCAGTTGTCCGCTAGGTGTCCTTCTACATATTCTAGACATACTCCAAACATCCTAAATATACGAGATACATCCCAGATACAAACATTTTTTTCTGTTTTTAATACTTTATATACGAGATGCATATGCTTACATCCTTTCTATTTCCATGCTATTAACGCTGTGTAGACATTCTGTGTACCTTTTTTTTCCTCCCTCTTTCCGTTTTCAGCTGCAGCGGATGTGAGTTGAGGGGATGGCCAGAGGATGCAGAGAGGATACAGCAGACGTTTAATGGATGAAAATGGACATAGAACGTTTGTTGCCCATATATGTTGTGGATGTACATCGTATGCGGTGGAAAGTTCATCCGTTCACAAAGTTTTGTGCAGCTCAAAACTTTTTGCGTGGATGAAATTGCAGTGGACGAATGCTAGACGGATAGAGCGTATGAAACACAGATGCAGTGAGTACACAACGGATGCATAGCATTTTCCAATGGATGGCAAGCTTTTTTTTACATTTTACATCCTCTTTGCATCCATAAGTGTAGTGGGACCGGGCCTTAAGTTTGTTATTTATATTACAAAATATTATTTTTTGAAAAGAACTCACATAAACATGAAACTTCACATTATAAATACACAGAAAAGACTGTATTTGACTATATTTTCAATATAAGATAACAACAACCAAAATGGGTACCTAAAGCTTTGCAGACACTTAATACATAATACATTGATTTCACCCTGTATAATTTCTGAAACCTCTTCCAGAATGGGTTCTGGCCCAGGCCCTAATCTGTCTATATCTGGAGTACAAACATCACCATTTCAAACAAAACTCTCAAGCTATCTTTCCTTTTAGGTACAAAACATTTTATTTATTTATTTTTGCTCTTTAAAAAAAAAAAACGATAGAAATTTTTACCTTTGGATTCAATCATTATAACTAATAATAATAGAATAACATTCTATTTTTTATTCAGTCTGATTCTTTCATGGGAAGTTTAGCACATTTTCTTCTTGTAGCTTTCAGGTAGGCAATGCCCGTGAAGTTACTTTAGTTTCTCTTCCTATGAATTCCAGCTAAAATAATTTCTTTCACAGAGTTGGCCTATAGCCAGTGAAGTTTTGAAGATGGATTGAAGGAGAATGGAGTTTATTTCCCAGCTCCTAATTTGGATTGCTTGTTCTTAACTAAGAGGTTCCATTCTTCTTCAAGTAGTATAGGGAGGTAGCATTACTCCTCCTCCATGAAATCAAGCCAGTGGCTCAGCATGATATAAGCAGTAGAGAGGCTTATTTTTATCTACTTCTGAAAGTACATTCTAGATCAGGATGTCAAACTCATCACAGCGGCACACGTCACGTGACATATTGGGCCTTTTTTCCCCTTCACTAAACTGGATGTGGGCGTGGCCAGCACATGACACATTCGGCTTGCAGGCCAGGAGTTTGACAGCTCTGTTCTAAATGTATATTATATAAGCAAGGGAAGAAAGGAAGAAGAAAAGCAAGTTCTTTGAGAAGTGAAGCCAAACAGAATGCTCACTGAATTACTTGTCTAGAGGATATGGCTATTTCTTCTATTGAGAAAAAACAGCAAAAAATTATCCTAACTATTGACTTGAGGAAAAGGCATAAACCCAATTCATAGGCATGTCGTGGTGCCTCCTAGGTGCCCTGAGAGATAAATTTGAATAAATAGTTTATCTATGATAGAATATTAAAGTGGAAAAGGCAATTTAGGGGATAAAGAGTGAAAATCAAACTGAAGGAATCACCAAAATAACCAAATTCCACTGCATTTATAGAATAGAGAGGAATTAAAGGAACTATTGGTCTACTTACGCTACATTAAAAGCAGAAGGATGTCATTTTATTTATTGTGGAGCTTGCCTATAAAACTGATTTCAATCTTGATCTGTTCATTTCATAAATATATCCAGATTATTTTCTGAGAAATAATATAGAAGTGTTCTATCATTGTCATCTTCTAGAATATATTCCCCAGTGTAATGCACTGGAATTTTTGGTCTCACATCCATATATATATACTCACATCCATATATATATCCATATACTAAACAGGTTTGTCCCTGCTTACCTTTCAAAATTAGATTAAATTGCCCATGTATTTAGTCTGAAAAATATCATTCAAAAAAGTATTTTATAACATATAACATTAGTCAATAATTCAGTACAACCAGACAAAATAATAATACATTGTCTCATGTTAATAGGTTTTAAATCTTTGTATCTGTATATCAGTAACCTAATGGCATCTAAACTAGCATAACAAAGTAAACACTTAAAATATTGATAATTATAAATTAAGGAAAAATCAGACATCAAACTATTCATGTCATGTACCTTCCCCTTGGTGTCATATGGGCAAAATGTTGGCTTGGAAGAGCTTAGAGATTCTATCTTGCATATAGTGGTGTGAGTATACTTGAGGTGAACTGGGCTCATACCAATATGCTGCACATGATTGTGCATTTAATTCAAAAATGGAAAAATTGAAATTATGCAACCCAGCAGATCAAAAAAGCTTTTAAAATGAAGTTCTTACAACTCTCTTTTAGGAATGAAAGAACAATACTCATTTAAGAATGACAAAATCACAACTTATTGAGAAGATACTTTTGTTAATATTCTTAGCCAAGTTCTCTTCTCACACATTCATAAGAGCCTGAAGAGCAAACATTAGTTATATTTGGTAGCTATCTTTTTCTTAGAAATTTTCCCACATTTTTGTACTACATAAATGCACTTTCTCAATCTTCTTTAAATAAATCTCTGTAATATGGGCCAGATCAGTACTCAGTCAGAATCAGATTATGGATGGTTGTTGCTTTCTTATTTACTAACATGGCATTTGCTATACCATGAATGATTTCAAAATTGAGCTACCTCATTTGGAAGACATCAACAATCTTCTGGATTTAGATGTAAACCTGATTGTTATGCAGAACTATTCCTATAGTTTTCCAGATCTCACTTACAGTATACAGAGCATTCAGAAAGTATTCAAGCTCCATTCACTTTTGTTGATTTTGTTGTGCTGCAGCTTGATTCTACAGTTGTTAAAATTCATTTTTTTCCTCATTAATCTACATTCAATACTTCATAATGACAATGTGAAAACATAATTTTAGAAATGTCTGTAAATTTATTGAAAAGAAACAAACTGTCCCATGTCCACACAGGATCTCTGGAGCTTAATCAGAGTAATCATCAGGTTCTTGATCACTTTTCTTACGAAGGTCCTTTTCTCTGATTGCTCAGTTTGGCTGGGTAGGCAGTTCTTGGAAGAGTTCTGGTGGTGCCAAACATCTTCCATTTGACAATTATGGAGGTTCCTGTGCTCTTAGGAACCTTCAGTGCAGCAGAATTTTTGTTGTAGCCTTCCCCAGATCTCTGCCTTGCAATAATCCTGTCTCTGAACTCTGCAGGTTTCTGACCTCATGGTTTTTGCTCTGCTACAGTAAGCATTGGCAGCTGTGACCCATTCTATAGAGAGGTATGTGCCCTTCCAAATTGTGTCCAATTTAATTAAAAAGGTGTAGAAACATGTCAACATCGATAAAGAGAAATGGGAGGCATTACAGTTAAATTTCACATGTTGTTGCAAAGGGTCTGAATAATTATGCCAATGCAATATTTCAGTTTTTTTCTTTTTCATAAATTTACAGACATTTATAAAATTCTGTTCTCACTTTGTCATTATGAAGTACCAAATGTAGATTAATGAGAAAAAAAATGAATTTCAACAACTGTAGAATCAGGCTGCAGCATAAGAAAATGGCAAAAGTGAAAGGGGGGGCTGAATACTTTTTGAATGCACTGTATCTATAGTCAATCTTCACTGAAACAATAACCTTTTTAAATAGGAGTAAGACAGGTGCAATCTGAAAGCATATTTAAATCTGTTCATAGAAGACAGAAGCTTTCATCTATATAAATACAGAACGATACAAAGAAACCAATATACCACTTTGTGGTTTCATCATCTCCACTCATTCAGCTCTTCGGTTATATAAACATTACATTGACATTCAGCTCAATGTTCAGTACAAATTAATTATACAACCTCTTATTCTATGATAAAAATCTATAATTAGAGACAATCTTCTAATGACTTTCAATTGTTAACCTACTGCACTGTCATGTTACATGTAATTAAACTGAAAAGATTAAAAATAGTAAATAGCCACAGCAGGGGGCATTATATCTCTGACCTCATCTAATCGCAAAAAGCTAAGTAAAGTCAGGCATGAAGGACAGTTGTATAGAAGGGGTGCAAATTAAATTGGGAAACCATATTTATCATGGTCAAGAAAGCAACATGGATGTATCTGTACAGTCATCAGGAGTCAAACTCAACTCAAGAGAAACTTTATGAGAAAACAAACAAGAGAAGGGGGTCTGTGGTAGAACAAACTCAATAACAACACAGAGCAACTGTATGTTTCAAATGAACTCTAACAGAATTCATGTATTTACAATTACCTATTTTTTCTATTTGAAATGTTATCAAGATGATACTATATGTTTTATCATTATTGTCATTCAGTTTGAATGTTTGCATGAAACATACCTGTTCAAGAACTTCATTGTAAGTTATAAATTCTTTCATATTTGTTACAGGACTGTCATAGATAATAGCAATTTGATCCCCTTGTCCATTCTCAATATGGCGATCCAGAGCATTATAGCAAATATTCAGCTCTCCTCCAACAAACCTAAAAGAGGAAAATGGATTGAAAAATTAGATTAAATTCCAATATGGTGGGCACCTGATTAAATAAATTGATTTTTCTTTCCTGGTTTTTTTCCTGATTTGTATATTATCACTTACAAGTATATAGTACTAACAAATCTAATTACAATTCCAATATAATATCCAAAGAATGTACAGATATTAAAACTAACCCCATTTTATATTAGAATGAGGTTACTGTACAGAAATATATATATATATATATATATATATATATATATATATATATATATATATATATATATATATATATTATGCTAAAGCACAAGCAGAAAATGTTGGTGTAGATTTAAGTAATTATTTGATTTTGAGATTCGCAGCTGATTTTGGAGATGTTGACCTGGAATCCTGATGAGATATACTGAGACACAGTAACAGGTGACAGAGAAATTTATGCTTTGTGGCATAAATATAACCTAGAATATAACCTGATTAGCCAGTAGGAGCTCTATTTATAAGTGGTGGCACTAAATTTGACACAATCAGCGCTTCTCTTGGAGAAAAAGATTTCAAGATCCATAATTAAATCTAGGGTTTACCGTCTTCATTTTTATTGGCTGAAGAGGGATTTGGTTTTCTTTTTCAACAATATTTTAGCCTAAATAACTTAAATTGCAAACAAAGTAAAGGAAGGAAAAAAGAATAGCAGATCCCTGAAATATCTTTACTTTTAACATCCAAGTACAATTTGTATTCATGTTACAAAAAAAAGTCATGGGAGAGAAGAAGACTGCAGTGTCCTTTACAAGACGTACTAATGATAAAACATACTTTTACCCAACTGAAACATTCCTTTGTTTGGATCTACAAATTAAAAGTGAAAACCTCTAACTGTATTTTTGTGGTCAAATTATGTGATTCATGGACCAAAAGCTGAATCAAAATATTTATATAAGAAAATCTGCAATGCAAAGCAGTGCCTTGTTAGCTTGAATCAATGGTAAGTTAAACAGAATAACAACTTCACAAACTGTTTCATAGGTCTTTGGAGAGGGAAGGTCACCTAAATATTTCCTTAAAATATTTATATCTTTATCTTCCTTCAAATGTGGTGAATGCTGCAAGACAAGAATTAACATAAACATCAATTTTTAAGTTAAAACTGAAATGGCACCAAATTACCACAAAATGAAAGAATTAAAAAAAAAAAATTCAACTAAAATTGAATAAAATTACCATTTATACATCAAATAATTTCCTATACAGGAGGAGGTTAACTAATTTACCTTAGATTATATAAAATAGGATGAGATGGGCCAAATCTCAGGAAATCCCAATGCTTCCCGCTGCTTTAGCAGCTCTTTGATACACTGAAAGTCTATGATAAGGGCAACAAGAGGCACAAATAATGTCACTTTCATTATGAGATCATAATGCAACTGACATCAGTTATGTAATTTACATCAGTGCAATCGCCTTGACTACATAAACTACATGTTATCTGTGCAATGATGTTATGACATAGATGGTGGGACAGCTGTACTATGTGTTTGAAGTCTTGCTTCCACCTATAGCAAAGCTTGTCTTCACTACAGTTACCCTCTAGAAAACCATAGCACCTGGCTTTGCATACCCACGACCTTGTTGGCCTTTAAAAAAGCCATTGACAATTTGCAATCTTCCCAAGCATGGGATAGGAAGTTAGTTGAATTGATTACTGATTTCCTTATTTGTCATAGTATACCCTGTACTTCCCACTGCTTTTGGGAATTTTTTTTTGTAAAAGTTAGCTGACAAAACTCATGTTTGAAGATGGCTAGCCTTTTAAATTGGTAAAAGAAATCAATAACAAATTATTATTATTTACCATGCACCATTCTGAGCTTTTGTTATTTCTGTCTCTAGGTTCCTCTCATCCTTGGATTTTCAATTTCACTATGAGAAACTAATTATCCCTTCCCTCAGAGGACTGTATAGACATGCTTACGGGTACACAGGGACTGTGTATCCATTCTTTCTTAAGCAATTTTAATACCTCAAAACATACATACATTTCATAAGCTTCCTTGAGAATTATCTAAATTACTTATATCAAGGCACAAAGACAACCCAAGATTAACATCCCATTCTTACAAATGAAAAACAGTCCCATCCCAACAGGCCCATCCCACCTCTTTATTTCTGCACATGCACACAGTACATAATGGAATATTGGTCAGGAAGGGTTTTCCTTACAGAAAAGGTTTATATGAGAAGACACACTGAAGTTAGGAGTACAATTTTTGTACTTGTAAGAAAGTATTTTTAAAACTGCATTTGCATGAAAGAAAATAAAGGTAAGCTTTAAAAAACAATATCATGAAAAAACGAATCCCTCAAACTCTCTCTACATTATCCTCTTTGTAGAGTTGTAATTGCAGGAATGTTCCAATTGCGGATGGCAAACCTCAGATAAAGAATGTTTCCAAGCAAATACAACTCAGACAAACAAAGTCACTAATCTAAAGGAGGATTACAGAGGGGAAGTAAACATATGTTAGACTTTAACTAGAGATAATTAATTGTATGGATTACTGTACTAAACAGTAACGAAAGTTAAGCAGTAACCAAAGTTAACCAATGATGAAGGATAACTAAAAATGTGTATAAATACAAGATTATACTCCAATAAAGTTCATCATGATTCAGTTGTTCATGATCAAATAACTCGACTGCCTCGTCATTACAACAAGTGGCGCATGAACAGGGACCCTTTTACTTCGTCTGGCAAGGATTTGGTGCACCTTCAACCCTTTGTGGTTTCTTCAACCTTTTGGTTTCTCTAAGTATGGGGTCTTCGCTTTCTGAGGAACAAAGGAAGCATGTAGATGAATTAGGCTATTTGTTGAAGAAAAATAATACCGAGGTACCACAGAGAAATCTCTTAAGGCTGGTCCAGGAGATTGAAGCTCAGTGCCTATGGTACCCAGAAAGGGGGTCTTTAAAATTAACTGATTGAGAATGTATTGGGAAAACATTGCATACTGAACCTCGAGCAAAAATAGAAGTTTTGCATGTGTGGCATTTATGTAGGCATGCAATTGAAAAATTTGGTCACAATGAACTTTCTCTTTTAACACCTTGACGTTATACTAATGCTGTCATTTGTCCCCCTTCTTCACCTAAACACATGTCTTCAATTCCCTCAACTTCTGCAGATACAGGGCAAAAGCCTCCTGACTCTATTGTTCAGTCTTCTTTTCAGAAAATGGTAGAGACTTGTAAAAAAGATGCCTCTGTGTCAGGAACAGAGCTTGCAGAATTATTGTCTGTTTGTCCAGTACAATATCATCCTGGTCAGGGGCCACAGCTTGGACTGCAAATAGCAGAATGGGAGGCTCTGCCTTATCAGATCTTAAGAGAGTTTAAAAAGGCAGTTATAGACAATGGGTGTGGCACCCACCCAGAATCCAAAGCGTGCCTTTCCCATCACTCTGACTCCTCCAGCAGTCTCTCTCACTCCTCCTGAGCCACAGTCGGTAGCGCTGGGATCAATTTAATCACTCAAGAGAAAATTGAATTTAAATTTCCCATGGAAGTTAAAATAGTTCCATCTCAATTTAAAGGTCCTCTTCCTTCAGGATTAGTTGGCTTAATTTTGCCTCATTCTTCTGCACACAAAAAGGGCTGTTTTGTTGTGCCTGGGGTAATAGATTCAGATTACACTGGTATCCTCATGATTCAGATTTAGGTGAATCTTCCTCAAGTTCTTTCTTGTAATTCTTCTGTTGCTCAATTGCTTCTTCTTCCATATGAAATTCCAACTCCTGGTATAGGTAATCGTGGGGATGCAGGATTTGGATCAACTTCTTTATCTGTAGGCTTACTTCATCAGCTGAATTCCTCTCGTCCTTTGTTAATGCTCTTTCTTAATAAATAACCATTTCAAGAGTTGTTGGATACTGCAGCCAATGTTACTGTCATCTCCTCTTTACAGTGGCCAGTACAGTGGCCAAAAATGACAGTTTCTTCATTGTGGGGAATAGGAGGTTCTACAGCTGCTTGGCAGAGTGTTCAAGAAATTAAGGTTACAACATCTGCTGGTAAGTCCTTTTCCCTACAACCATACATTCTAGATATTCATACTAATATTTGGGACGGTGATATCCTTTCTCTTCTTAATGCCCATTTGATTCTTGATGATGGCTCTTCCTCTTAAATGGCTCTGTTCTATGCCAGTTTGGGTGGAACAATGGCCATAATCAAGGGAAAAACTCACTGCTTTACAACAATTGGTTCAAGAACAATTGGCTGCTGGTCATATAGAACTTTCTACTAGTTCTTGGAATACTCCTGTTTTTGTTATAAAAAAGAAAAATGGGAAATGGCATTTACAATGTGGTCTACCAAATCCTAACTTAATTCCTAATTTTTATAAATTATTGGTAGTTGATCTTAAAGACTGCTTTTTTACTATACCTTTGCAGCCTCAAGACAAAGAAAAATTTGCATTTACTGTCCTAGTTTTTAATAATAGCATGCCCACAAAACAATATCATTGGCGAGTGTTGCCTCAGGGAATGCTTAATTCCCCTACACTTTTCAATATATCATGGATTTCAACGCTTCAACCCTTCAGCCCTTTCAACCCTTTCGGAATAAATTTTCTTCCTATTTCGTCTATCATTATATGGATGATATATTGATAGCAGCCCCGGATTTTGATGAATCTAAGTTGTTAAAAGAGTTAACGGATATTGTGGCACAACAGGGATTGTATATAGCCTCAGACAAAATTCAAAAGGTAGGAGTCTGTCTTCCAAGGTTGACGCACCCACAACCCATCTCTTGGGACCAGGTTAAATCTATTACATATCAAGCTCAACAACTGCAGCAGGCCTCATTACCTCAAACTCCTGAAAATCTTGTTGCTGCTGTTTTTGCTATTATTACTGCTAACTCTGTTACCATTTTACTTTGTATTTTCTTGTTTATGGTTAATGGTGTTTTATGCTCAAAATGACACTTCTGTGGTTCGTCTTAACCCTAATTTGTGGGTTTGTCATGCCCAATACATGTTTATTACCCATGGCACAAATATTACTTTATAATATGAGCCCCCAATGGCATTTGGTCAAATTTCTTTTACCCCTAACTTGATCATGTCTTCTACATTTATTGTCTCACAACTACAATCTATTTCACACTCCTGGCTATTTTCTACACCCCCTCTCTTAACCCTGTACAATTGCAATACATTTATAAATCTTTGCATCTTCCATTTAAAATAAAAAACGAGGATATGTAGAGTTATAATTGCAGGAATGTTCCAATCGCGGATGGCAAACTTCAAATAAAGAATGTTTCCAAGCAAATACAACTCAGGCAAACAAAGTCACTAATTTAAAGGAGGATTACAGAGAGGAAGTAAACATATGTTAGACTTTAACTGGAGATAATTATTTGTATGGATTACTGTACTAAACAGTAACGAAAGTTAAGCAGTAACCAAAGTTAACCAATGATGAAGGATAACTAAAAATGTGTATAAATACAAGACTATACTCCAATAAAGTTGATTATGATTCAGTTGTTCATGATCAAACAACTCGACTGTGTCGTCATTACAACACCTCTTTATCAATAGATTTATAGGTTCAAAAAGCCAATGTATGTCAAGTTAATTTTCAACAAGTGATTCATGCAGGGTGACTATAAAGTGTGCTCCTATGGAGTGGTTTATGGCTAAGCGTGCAGTAAATAGTTAGCCAATTGCTATTTATATGTTTATTTATAATGTAGTACATTAGCATACCCTTTCCAATTTTACAAGTCTCATTGCAGTTTACAAAAAAAAAAAAAGCTATTAAAACAATAGGTGAAAGCAATCAATGAAACATGCATTAAATCATTATATAAAACACACACAAATGATTAAAAAAAATCTAGCACAGTAATTCTCTAAGTGTGGTCTGCAGGCTATTAGAGATGCATTGGGCTCCTGAGGTAATCTGCTACAACTTCACTCATTCAACAGCCTCAGCAAATTGTCTCAGCACCAACTCCAAATGAGTATTTCTGGAAATGGCAAAGCAGGGCTGAAAGCCAAGTGGGTCTCTGCCAATGAACTGCTAATTGTCTGTTCAGAAAAGGCTGACTTGAACCAATTTGGTGTCTCATCCCCCACCTGAAATATTGAATTGCATTTTTGATTTTGAGGTTAGTTTAAAAGGACCTTTAAAACTGATGTGATGGGAAGGGATACAAATGGAACTCAGCCTATTTACTTTATGGGTCAAAAAGGTGAATTCCTTTGCATAGATCCATGGTGGTGCACTGGTTAGAGTGCAGTATGGAGGTTACTTCTGCTGACAGCCGGCTGCCTGCAATTTGGCAGATCGAATCCCACCAGGCTCCAAGTTGACTCAGCCTTCCATCCTTCCAAGGTGGGTAAAATGAGGATCCAGATTGTTGGGAGCAATATGCTGACTCTGTAAACTGCTTAGAGAAGACTGTAAAAGCACTGTGAAGTGATATAAGTCTAAGTGCTATTGTGATTGCAATGGGGGGAGGGGGAATGGGGATAGGTATATGGAGAGTTTGTTTAACTGGGCTGTCCTTGCAGTTTCCAAACTTGCATTTTGTGGTCCCAAATTGCAGAAATATTGGGAAGTGCTGACTTACAAAATCATAGCACCAATAAGAACTTGAAAATATAAGAACAGCATTGTACATTATTTATAGGTCTCCAAAAATAAAAATGCTTTTCCTGGCCTAGAAAAGATGATGTGAGATGTACCTCCCTGGCGACAGCATTCCAAAGTCAAGATGCCAACACTGAAAAGCCTCCTCCTGAGTCCTCATTCAGTTAATTGATTAACTGAATAATCACTCATGGCATACTCCACAGTAGGATACTCAGAAAATGCTCTATATAGATAACTTTAAGGTATACATAGTATCACATGAAAATAGCAGCCCTTCAAAAATTCTACTCCCTCACAGTGCAAGGTCTTTACAATTAATACCAGAACTCTGAATTGGGACTAGAAATAAACTGGGTGTCAGTAAAAATAGTCAGGAAGTGGTATTATATGTTCATATTGCATTCTTGCAATTTTTGTACTGATTAATTTCTGAACTATCATTAATCAGCAATCCGAAAAAGAAATTGCCAGGGCAGGATTTATTCAAATAAAGTCATAGCTAATGTAGCAGCTTATGTTAGTAAAGGTGCTTCTTGCCAAAGAGACCAGCTACCTAGCTTATTACTCAAACCAGACTCTAGTTCAGCAATGTTATTGCCTCATCTAAATCCAAGGTTTTTAAAAAGATCTAAATCTTGAAATCATCTCACTCAGCGATTTCACGTAGCTGTTGGACAGAATGAATGATAAAACAGAACTCTGCATAACTCCACAACATAAATGCCATGTAGTTGAACAGAAATACCAACTGGTTCTCAACCAAACTCATTGGAAAATGCTCCAGAGCTTCTGGAATCCATGAAATCAATCATCCTCCAAAGGCAGAATATTTTAATACACACACACACACTTAATTACAGAAAAAACAGTTGCAGCAAATTGTTTAAATCTCAACCACGATTGACCAAACAACAGATACAACAGATGACATTTTCAGACATTCCCAGTAATGGAAAAAAACAGTCCAGAGCATGACCTACTACAGATGGTAGTAGTTGAGACAGACCCACGACTGACATATCAGCTTGCTAAGACAGCAAGAACACCCTTGCTAAGACAGTTCTAAACTGAATGCTAAAGTTACCAAGAATTAATCCTTGAGATGACCCCCACCAGTTCATAAAGGGAGACTGTTGGTGTTAGAATGGGTGGATAGAATCACCAGTCTGGTCCATATGCCCCACCCAAAGACTGAGAACTCTGAATGTCATTGAAAGAGTAGAGTGAGTTTCCACAGTCTACAGCAACTCTTCCTGCCCAATCGCTGACTGAGCGACTGGCCCAGGGCAACTTAGCTGGCTTTGTGCCTGAGACTCATAGTCTACATGATTTTAGTCTGATATCTTACCACCATACCAAAGCCAGTCACTATCTCTTCAGGAAGAAGTAATGGCAAACCACTTTGGAAATCTTTCTAAGAAAACTGTGGGGAATCCTGGCAATCACCAGAAGTCAACACTGACTCAAAAGCACTTTTTAAAAAAAGCCTTCAAGCACTATTCATCCTATAAACCAAAAGTCTATATCTACATAACAGGAGTTAAAGAGATTCAGAAAAAAAGAACATGTAATTTCCTAGGACGAGTGCAACCACAACTTTTGCACATATCCATCACTTCACTTTCAAATAGCAAAACAAAGTATATGATAAGGCTTTCAACAAGTCTCAGGTCAGCAGTACATTTTTTTTTTCTTTTAATCTCTGTCAACACAGAAGTTGTTGACACAATTAGGTTGTTACACTTCTCAACAGTAAAGTATATATCCAAGAAACAGCAAACTAATAGCAATAATACTCCACGAATCATCTCATATTAGAAATAATTTCCAAATACTCATTAATTCAACATAAAAATGCCAGCAAGCTTTGCCCATTTTACTCAGTATCAATATTGGAGAACTATTTGTTCAGGTTACTGAAACTTTGTTTTTGTCCGTAATCAGAAAGGTCAAAACTTTAGGGCAACTTTCCCTAGCCTAAGGTTTTTCAGGATGATCATTGCAGTGTTATTGAAAACAGGACAAAGCAGATTTTAGAACTCAGCTATCCAAAGAAACAAGAGGCAATTAAATACTGATATCATCCAGAGTGTAACTACTTTTAATTTCCAAGTTTCCTACAATTACAAACGTTTATTATGCTAATATTATAAAGATAATCTACCCCATGGAAGGAACATCAGACCAACCTTTTCTTGGGTGACCTTCTGGCTGGTAGATAATATTATAAACATACCCAGAGAGCATTACATTGGAAACCACTGGTTTAGATCATCTTAATAATCTATTCAAGTGCATAAGAATTTGGTGTACTTAACTCATATACTGTCCTCAGTGTTATTGCCTCGCAATAAGCACTTTACCCACCTCGGAAGGATGGAAGGCTGAGTCAATCTTGAGCCTGGTGGGGATTCGATCTGCCAAATTGCAGCAGGAGTAGCTTGCAGTATTGCACTCTAAGCACTGTACCACCAAGGCTCATTTATAATGTAATGGGAAGGATATGTACTGGAAATGCAATTATTACAGCTGTTTCAATAGGACATGTATTCATGTCCTATTTCATGTCCTAATTTGTGAACCCAGCAATATTTAAAATGGAACTCAACTCTGACAAATCTTATGGGTGACACATATTCTGCCTTTTTTTTTTTTTTTTTTAATGGTGCCATCTTCTCCTGACACGACTGTCGCGCTTTAACAACTGTGTGGTCGATAGAAACTCCACGGGGACTAAAAGACGCGCATCAAACTTTCCCGGTTGTTACAAAAGTTCCGATAGGCCCAGCGAGCTGAAGAAACCCGGGTTTAAACTTTTTTGACGCTCCCTTTTATGACTTCGGCAGAGCAACAGCCAGGCGAGCCTCGCCAGCCACTCACCAAGAAGTGCTAAAGGGCTCTTTCCTTTCCATGGTTTTAGTCCACGGCTTGTGCCACGTGATGCCTTGAGCTGCTTCGGCCCAAAGTTGATCCGGCTCGTCCACCGACTTCTTGAAAACCCTGCCATAGTCACCTGCGGCAGGCGCGGCTGCCCGAGAGACATAAGCGCTGGCTATGCGGAGCGGGCGACTTTGAGGAACCAGAGGAAACGCTTTGCTTGGCTGTGTGACACACTGGAACCCGCCGGGCGATCCCCGATAGACGCGACGGCTACAGTGCACAATTTTCTGCAGCAAAGTCCTTTTGGCCGGAACTATCATGTTGCCTGGAGACGCCCCGTCCCGTGTTCTAGCAGGCGGGTGTGTATGTGTGCAACTAAAGGAAGGCCCTCTCTTTAGTCAAGTAAAAGTATACAAGTTTTTCTCCAAGTCAACACAAAAAGTTGAGCTGGATTTCTGAACATGGAAAAGTGCTCGTTGATCTTCGTTTTGCCATGGCACAAATTTCGTGATTTGCAAAACTCCAGTCCGGGCTTTGTTCTTACTTCCCAAATCCTCTCCCTTGTTTGTTGGGAAAAAAAGGCATTGCATTGCATAATCCCGCAGCCTGTCCCAAGTGTGGCTCTCCTAACCTTTCATCCCTGAAGACTTTTCTTGTTGCAGATACTACTAGTTTTTATTTGTCCTTCAGGTTTTGTCTAGGACTTCTTTTAGTTTAGAAAATCCCACTGTTTAAATCCTGGTTTGGATAAGAATCTCAGATTACAGGTAGTCCTTGATTTACAACAGTTTACTTAGTGACCTTTAAAGTTACGACATTGAAAAAAGTGACTTATGACCATTTTTCAGACTGATAATCGTCACATGATTTACATTCAGATGCTGGACAAGTGACTCACATTTATCACGGTTGCAGTGTCCTGGGGTCATATGATCATCTTTTGAGATCTTCTGACAAGCAAAGTCAATGGGGAAGCCAGATTCACTTAACAACTGGGTAACTAATTTAACAGCTGCCATGATTCACTTAACAAATGTGTCATGAAAAGTCATAAAATGGGGCAAAACTCATTTTCTCACTGACAAATTTCTCACTTAGCAGCGTAAATGTTGGGCTCATTGTGGTCATAAATTGAGGACTGTAAGTTCATTCTGTTTTTCAGTGACTAAGAACTACTGTATTCTTTTTAAAATACATTAGCATTTGTAGTACATTAACATTTCTGGAATATGCCTACAGATTACATTTTAAAGAAGTTGTATACTTCCTGATTTGAAAAGCAGGGGCAAAGTATTATGTTATATGAAATGATAATTAGGATGCAATTTACATTAGATCAAAACAACCTTTGCTCAGAATAAACAAGTTCTTAAGATTGAGTTTGCCTATTGGTAAGCAGCTGAGAAGCGAAATATGTACTGGTCTTTCAGGGCCAAATTACCAACACTGAATACTTTGAAATTGCTTATTGTATTCTGTTGAGAACAATTGCATGGCTTTGCCCACAGAAAAAAAAGGACTTTATTATTTAGGTGGCTGTTGGTGCTGGGCAGGGAGTCCTCAAAAAAGTGCTTACAATTGCTTAAGTCTAAACAAGAATAAGAAAAGCACTGTGACTGGCAATTCCAAAAAAACCATACCTGTCCATTCCTCCTATCCTCATCACATAGAAACTCTCCTCCCACTTGCTATAATATTGAGTGTGGTTTTCCATTTGGAAATCTTCAAATGGAAGGTATTATTTATATAGCATATGGCATACAAAATGAGGGAGTCTATAATATTCACACAAGGCAGAAGTTCTGGCAGCCAACAATCTCTGGTCCCGTCATTGCACTGGCGTTCTACCAGGGGTAGCTCTGTGCCAGCTGGCCAGCAACACTCTTGAGGGAGTGAGATCATCTGGGGCTTTCCTCTACCAGTCTTCCATCAATCGCATCTCGGCAGATCCAGTGCTGACTCCTGCTCTCTGCACAGAAGGCAGCTGGGGTTTCCTGCAACCAAAATGGTGGCACCTGTACTTGCAGGTGGTATGTTTTCAAACTGCTAGGTGGGCAGGAGCTAGGAACAAGTGACAGGAGCTCACTCCATCCCATGATTCTGGGTTCAAACTGTCCGAGTGCAGACCATTTCTGGCCAACAAATCCAGTGTCATTATGCCATTGTGCCACCACATCCCCTAATAGAAGAGATCACTAAAGAATATAAAAATAAACCAGCACAACTATTGTCATTGTATGTACAAAAATGGCAAAAATCCATCCTCTTCAAATATATTTTATAAATTCAATATGTACCACATCAAAGGATGTTTTATGATTTAAATTAAAAAACCAATTGTAACTTATCAGTCACTTAAACAAATACCAGATACTTGACTATATTTCATAAATGAATTAGGAAATATATGGATGGTATTTCACCCTGCAATCCCCTGGTGAATGTTACAATATATATTTTGTGCCATGCTCATTATGAAACAACATATACATCTGCTAGGTCTTTCTCTTGATATTATTTTAATGTAAATGGCATAGAACAGAGGAATGTAGTAAAGTAAAATGATTCATTATAATCCTGCAATAATATAGATGCCAATAGGTCTATAAAAGGTCTATAACAGTAGTCCCCAACCTTTTTTGTACCAGGGACCAGTTTCACGCAGAAACACTTTTTCGCGGACCAGCAAAATCAATTCTTCCCCAATAGTAAAGGGCTTCTTAGCTTTAGCAATGCGGTCTGCGAAGTTAGGCGCAGAAGTTAGGGCGGAAGTTAGCGTGGAAGTTAGGCGAGGGCGGAAGTGGTTGTCTTTCAAAATAAGACACCCGGAAGCAAAAACATATTTTTATATATATTTTAATCACGATTATTCATTCTTTGTGGCCCGGTACAAAATGATCCATGGACCGGCACCGGTCCAGGGCCCGGTGGTTGGGGAGCCCTGATCTATAGTATTGTATTTAACTGGAAAATCGTTGGGGACTTTTTTTCTATGAGTATATGTTAAAATTGGATCTTTTAATTTAAATTATATAAAATCATTTGATAAGATCCAGGTTGAATTTATAAAGTGTGTTTGAAGAGGATGGGTTTCTGCAATTTTTGTACATGGCATTACAATTTAGTGTTTTAATTGTAGGTAGAAATATTACCTAAAAAATTCTGAATCTATCAGGTGATATTGTGATACCTATCCAAGATTCTTGTCTTCTTTAATTTTGGACTTTGTTCTTAAATCATGAGGCAGTCTCAAGATAGTAAAGTTGTTGCAAGAGTGGATAACAAATATACAGTCTCTACATTATGATATTATAGCTACATTTTGGATAACTATTTAACATGACCAAAGCTTACTGCAGCTGTGCAGCAATATGATTTATATTCTGGTTATCCACTTCCCATTGGGGGGAATTAATTCAACAGAATAGATCTCTAATTTTACTAGCTTCTCTGTATGAAGTTGCTGCTGTTCCCTTAGCAAACATACTTCTTGTGAAGGAGGACAGGATATAAAATCATAAATGAAAATATAACAGATTGTGTATTCAGGAAACATTTATTGACTGCACAGACTGTAAGTTCAATTTTCAATATTCAAGCATTTAACATCAATGAATAAAAAAGGACCTATGACTTTCATTTGCTCAAATACATAGATAAATTTGCAGAATTTGGGAAAATGGTAAATATCCATAAGAATGCAGTGCAAAGCTGAACAAATATTCTAATTTCAGTCTTCATAAAAGGAATATTTGAGTACAGAGAGCCCCTGCTATCACACATTGTAAGCATATCCCTACTGTATGAATAATCATATGATATATTTTCAAACTAGAGTGATAGGATATCTAAGAATAATCTTATAATTCAAATTTATATTACAGAATTACAGATTATTAGAATATTATATACAGAGGGAGAGAGGGGTGGAGAGGGAGAGAGAGGGAGAGGGAGAGAGAGAGAGAGAAGAAAAAATATTGCTAAAGTATTTTATTTTTTAATCAGCTCCATTTCCAACATAAATTGATTGATCTGTTGCAGGTGTGTCAAACTGGATTTCTTTGTGGGCCGTGTTAAGCCTGGGTTCCCCAACCAGGGTTAGGTAGGCAAGCTAAACAGAATGTGCAGCGTTAGTCAGATAGGCACACAGATAAATGAGTGAGCTAAGCTTGTATGTTTATTAACATACAGTAAAAATAACAGATACGCTTGTGCTATCAAGAATATAGTTTATTCCATTATAAGTTCATGGCATAGTCAAATAACAGTCCAATAATCATGTATCAAGTAGTCAGTCCATTCAGGGATATTCAGTTAGCAAAGTCCATGTAGAATATCCTATGTCAGTTCACTTACAAATCAGTCCTTTGTTGTCTCTCCCGTTCGAGCAATGCAGTCTTGATTCCAAGCAGTAATCAGGGATCATCAAAGCCAGAGAGTGAAAGCTGTAGACTTGCTACTTTTATAGTGTTTTCATAGCCACTCCCTTAATTACTATTCCACAGTTAAAGCTGCAGACACTTTAACATACACAACTATGATTCATAGTTATTATTTCACCTAAACCAGTTAGGGTAAACAATGTTATCCCTAACAGGCCGGATCAGCCGGATCAGAGGGAGGTGGGGTCAGCAGGAGAGGTTGGGGGGGGCAAGACAGATCCCTCCTAGAGCATTCTGCTGGCCAAAATGGGGCATGGGGGTCCACATATGGCTCCCCTGCACCTTGTTTTTGCCCTCCATGGCCTCCTCCAGCACTCTGCCGGCCAAAAATGGGCTGCATGACCTTTTTTCAGCCATTTTCAGCCTGGTTTTGGCTCATTTTCAGCTCATTTTTCAACCCATTTTTGGCCCATTTTTGGCCAGCAGAGTGCTTTAGGAGGCCATGGAGAGTGAAAAAGAAGCACGGGGTGGGGGGATGCACATGGCCGTTTTTAGCCAACAGAGGCACTGTGGACTGGTCCCTTGATATTTCCATGCCAGCCCCGCTGGTCAGATTTAAGCACCCTGTGGGCCAGATACAGCTCCCAGGCCTTCAGTTTGATACCCCTGATCTATTGATTACTGAATTATCTTCAAATATGCTAACATAATTCATGCTATGCTATTTAAAATGAAACCATTTTGGAATATTTTTCAAATCTTTCCACTTTGTCTATTTCACAATGGGGGGTGGGGGAACTTTTTTTTTTTTTTCATTTATCCTCAAAAAAAAAAAAAAACAGGCTGTTCCTTTCGAGGACAATGTGCCAATTGATCATAACTGCAAGCATTCAGTGGTGACATCATTTCTGACACGGTGTAGTTTACATAAACATAGAAATAGCTACACAGTGTAAGATTACAGAAGTGGCCTTGGAAGCTAGGTTAAGGCTAGGTCCCATTGGCCAACGGATGCAAAACGTATGCAAAAAGGACACAGCGGATGAGCAAAATTTCGGGGGTGCTCCATCCGTTGTCATCTGCTCCCAAAAGTGGCAAAAATTTACATAAACAGAACAGAAAAGAAAGGAAAAGAACGGACGTGGGTAGTATGTAGTGGGGATGTTAAACGGATGTTCATAGGAAGCCTAGAGGATGTATATAGGATGCAAACCGTTCACTGCTCATCCTTTCTATTTCCGTGCTACTAACACTATGTAAACGTTCCGTGTACCTTTTGTTTCCTCTCTCTTTCTGTTTTCAGCTACAGCGGATGTGAGTTGCGAGGATGCCCAGAGGATGCAGAGAGGATACAGCGGATGTTTAACGGATGATAAACGGACATAGAACGTTTGTTGCTCGTATGTCACGGATTTACATCGTACACAGTGGAAAGTTCATCCACTCAAAATGTTTTGTGCAGCTCAAAACTTCTTGAGCGGATGAAATCTCAGTGGACGGATGCTCAAAGGATAGAGCATATGAAACACGTATGCAATGAGTACACAACAAATGCATAGCGTTTTCCAACGTTTTTTAACGTTTTACATCCTCTTTGCATCCGTTGGTGCAGTGGGACAGAGGCTTTAATTAAGTCCTTTTTAGCAAGAAAGAAATAGTGAGAAGATCAGATGAATACAAACACTGTTGATAACATGTAGCAATGGAACCATTTATTGGTCTTTAGACTCTACACAAAGTAGCAGTAATCATTAAAAACCCAATACACATCTCTACTACAATGTTATTCAACATAGACACAAAAGAGAAAACAAAACCAAAGGAAACCGTTATCTGTGCGGTCCACTGAAAAATAACATTCATTTAAAGAAGGGCTAATCTTGCAGTGGCCAAAGGTGACTTACCAAATGAATCTACTGAACCTGCTTTCAGGCCTTAAAAGATTCTAGTTAATGATCTGTATTTTGATACAGTTACATTTTTATTAAATTCACCTCATAATTTAAAGATATGACATGATACATGTCTCTTCTTCAGAGGTCAAGAGTCCTCCATTGATATCTGTAGACCTTATGGCCATTTTTGTACTGCTGTGGCTGATCTTCAGTTCACTGGGGGATCAGTTCACTGATGATTTAAATTGAAAACTAAACCACACAGTCTTTCAAACATATTAGTATCCTCTTTAACATTTAGAGTGGCTTTTAAATTTCCCCCAATTATTAACATTTATTTCATGGAATATTCATTGATTTTAAGGTAGAAAACTGCATTCCTAGCTAAAATTTAATGTTCTTCCTGTATACAATTATGCACAAATAATCTGTGAGATACTTAGGTAAGTAATATTAACATATTTATTAAATGTTATAAGGCTAATTAACCAAGGGACATAGATTCATTTCCTGGCAAAATAGTTAACTCATACTAAAATCTAGACCTGCTATTGATGCTTTTTTCCCTGCCCTGCAGTGCAGATGCTTGAGTTTCTTACTTACAACCACCAAATCAGAAATTATCTGAAAGATTTTTGCATCATAGTTGCATTACATATTATATCATATAAAAACTGTTTTTCAAAGATATTCACCCAGTGAGTAGTTTTAGATATCATGCTAAACACTAATTTATCTCACATTGGCCATCTGTTTCATGAGAATGTATTTGACTTCTATCTTACAATCCTCCAACAAATTTATTGTTCCATTGCAAGGACAAATTAGATCAATTAACTTACTTTACAATAGTCAAGTTTTATAATACAGAAAAATTGGAGAGGAAGGCATTACAACAAAGTAAACAGGCACACCATGTGGAATACATCAGGGTATTTGGGTAGCATGTTCAAAGCTGCTGGCACCAGCATATTACTTTCAATAATTCAATGTATATCTCCTATTCTGTGCCTGTTTGCTGTCTTGCAATCCCTTTCTCTCTATGAATGTAAATACAGATGTTAATTCTGTTCATGATATTTATCCCAGCTTGGATGAATGTTCCAAAGGGCAGAGCACTGGTTAGGAGGCAAACAAAAAGAAAGTTGTGAAACTGATTGGCTTTGTCAATTTCAAGCTAGCTTTCCCAACACCACCAGGATGAACTTTCCAAAGAGTCGAAAACAAGGAAAAGAAAAGCATAGTCATAGTCGCATGACTTCTCACTTAATGACCATTTTGTTTAATGAGAGACCTGCTGGTCCCAATTATGGTCACTGAACAAGGACTACTTTTGAAGTACTATCTCCAGTATTGAAAGATGCCAGGATTTGCAAACCTTATATAATTCAATTGAACATCTGCAGATACCCTGTATTATTCTGAATTGGTTTTTTTTAAGCATTCAACAAGGCAACTATACCTAATGATTATACCACATTAGTTGTTCACATAGTGGGTCAAGGAACAGGTGGAATCCTAGACATTTGCCTTACTTCCTATTTGGCATTTTTCTTCATATTTATCTGCAAAACAGAGTTGTGTGAATAGGTTAAGAGTGATTGGCTCAAAGCCATCCAGTGAGTTTTCATAGCTAAAAGAATACTCAAACCTGGGTCTCCTGGTCTTGGGACAGCACCATAGCCATTATACCACACTGGTTCTTGAAGAACACCTATTCCCATTGCAGTAGATATCAACAGACAAGTCTCCAAGCAGAAATAGAACAATTTTCCCAAAGTAAGATGATAGGATCTGTTCTTTAAGAAGAAGAAATCAGTTTCTAATATTTCAGCAGCTCAAGAGCTTTAGCAAATCCACACAGAAATAAAGTAAATTACATATCAAAATGGAAAATAATAAAAACACTAATTACAAGTATTGAAAATGAAAATATTTTACAAAGAGTAGTGTCTGTTTCTTGTATAAATAACATTTGCATCAATTCCAAATGTCAAATTCTTTCTCAAACCAAATATTGTTTAAGTAAGAAAGCATGAATTTAAATTCCACTGAGGGCTAAGTTATTACAAAGAATGATCTTAGCTACTTTAAAAATAACTAAAATATAATCCACTACAGTGGAGTAAACTTTTCTTAAAGTTATTTTTCAAATCTATACAAAAAGAATTCTAAACTGAAATCTCTCTATATAAAGCGAAATACCACTCACGTATCATCACAAAATCTCCAGAACCATAAAGACTACAAATTTGAAATTTGCAACATATGTTCCTCTTGGCTTCTAGATGCTTCTTAGGGATAACATTGTTTACCCTAACTGGTTTAGGTGAAATAATAACTATGAATCATAGTTAGTGTATGTTAGAGTGTATGCAGCTTTAACTGTGAAATAGCAATTGTGGGAGTGGTTATGAAAACCATTTAAAAGTAGCAAGTATACAGCTTGCTCTCTCTCTCTCTGGCTTTGATGATCCCTGATTACTGCTTGGAATCAAGACTGCATTGCTCGAACGGGAGAGACAAAAAAGGACTGATTTGTAAAGTGAACTGACATAGGATATTCTACATGGACTTTGCTAACTGAATACCCCTGAATGGACTGACTACATGGTAAATGAATATTGGACTGTTATTTGACTATGCCATAAACTTATACTGGAATAAACTATATTCTTGATAGCACAAGCGTATCTGTTATTTTTACTGTATGTTAATAAACATACAAGCTTAGCTCACTCATTTATCTGTGTGCCTATTTGACTAACGCTGCACATTCTGTTTAGCTTATCTACCTAACCCTGGTTGGGGAACCCAGGCTTAACACTGGTTATGGGCCCAGAGGCTGCAAAGTCAGTTTAACTAGGTTAAACAGATTTATGTAAAAAGTGAGAGTTTGTGTTGTTATACATTACAGTAAACAGACAGCTGTGTTTTATTAAATTATATTTTTATATCCATATAAGAAAACATGGCACAAGTCAATCTACAACGTTTGTCCCTTATATCCAAGCTGGATGGAACAAACTATGTATCATGGTCTACAAAATGTAGTCTACTTCTACGAGGAGAAGGTCTGTGGAACATAATTGAAAATCCACCAAACGTAGAAGAATGGGATCCAGAGAATGAGGAAGACAGACTAAAGATAGAAGAATTTAAGCATAAAAATCAACAAGCCATTTGCATAATTGGGTTAACCTTAACTGATCAACAGCTTATTTATATCCACGGAGAGAAAACGGCTTTTGGGTGTTGGCAGAAGCTGAAGAGGATTTATGTTCGAGATAATGTTGGTGCTCACATAAATCTAACACGGAAGCTTTTCAGGACACATCTCCAAACAAATGGTGATATGCTGAGTCATTTAAAAACTATGCAAAGCATTTTTCAAGAACTGCACGAGAAAGAACTTATTTTCTCTGAACTACACCAAGTTTACATAATTCTATCTTCCCTTGATGAAAGTTATGATAACTACGTAACTTCACTTGAAATTTTGCCAAAGCAAAGTTTAACTTTAACAGATATAACTGGCAGATTGATCGAAGAGGCCAGAAGAAGGCATGAAAGAGATGAATTAAGGAGGGAACAACCTCAAAAAGAAGATAATAAATCTCCTACTGCATACGCAATTAAAAGGTGTTTTAATTGTGGAGGAAGAGGACATTTGGCAAGATTTTGTAAAAAGGCAAAGCGCCAGAACGCTGGCCAGAATACTAAAAATCATCAAAAGATAAATAAACATTTAGAGTTAGCCATGTATACTAACGGAGCTGTAAAAAATAATTTATGGGTGGTTGACAGTGGGGCATCCCATTGTATAACAAATGATAACAAAAATTTTATTAAAATGTCCCAGAGTACACAGCAGATATCGTTAGCCAATGGATGGAAACTGAAAGCTAAAGGTGAAGGTATAGCATATTGTTCTTTTATAAAAGAGAATGTAAAAATGTTATATGTACCACAACTTAAGTTTAATTTAATTTCAGTTAGAATTTTGGTAAAACTAGGATATGTAGTTACATTTAAGGGAGATAACTGCATACTTGAAAAAGAAGATAAGAGAATTACTGCATCTTTAAGAGGTGAATTATATGTGTTAAATGATGATGGTTTAAAGGTGGCTAACACAATTTATGAAAATAAGAAACCTCATGACGAATGTATTCACTTGTTACATCGAAGGCTAGGGCATTTAAATTTTAAAATGCTTAAGAAAACTGTTGAATTGTCTAAGGGAATAAGTTTGAAATCTTGTAATAAGTATTTGCAATGTAATGCATGTAATCAAAATAAGAGCAGGGTCATACCGGCTAATAGAGTTGATGGATTTACTACTAAAGAGCCTTTAGAAGTAGTATTTGCTGATTTAATAGGTCCGAAAAAACCAAGTGTAGGAGGAGCTCGCCACATGCTAAGTATAATGGACCACTATTCTAGATATGGGTTTTGCTATTTAATGAAGAGCAAAACTGAAACATATCAAAATCTATTTAATTGGCTAAAATTTGCTGAAAGAAAAACCAAAAAGAAATTAGTAACTCTCATCACAGATAATGGTACAGAATTTACAAATAATAAATTTAAAAACAGACTTAGACAGTTAGGTATTCAACATAAAATGTCTGCACCATATAGGCCACAACATAATGCCTTTATAGAGAGAAGAGGCCAAACATTACAATCAATGGCACAAACTATGATGTCTGATTCAGGATTACCTGACAATTTATGGGGAGAAGCAATAATGTGTGGTAATCATATATTAAATAATGTTGTTAATTCAACAACAGGTGAATTACCATTCACACTGTGGCATGGTACAAAACCTGATTTAAGTTACATGCACACATTTGGAGCACCAGCATGGGTGCATATCCCTACACAACTTAGATACAAAGGACAGCATAGAGCTAAAAAATTGATTTTTGTAGGTTATACATCTAATCATAGATCTTATAGATTCTGGGAACCAGGTACATCTAGAGTTTACACCAGTGCTAGTGCAAAATTCCTAGAACATGTAGGATGGAATAGATTAGAGCAAGATTTAAATAATGAAGTATTTATTGAACCCTACAAAAGGCAGAAAGATGAGATTAGCTATAAGAAGAGTCCAATTAAAGAAGAAGTCCACGAAGAGCAAATAGGACCAGAACAAGAGGAAATAGTTGATCAGGAAGAGTTACATGATCAAGAACAATTAATAGAGGAAAGTCCACCTGTAAGTCCTATAATACCTAGACGTACTACACGTGTAACTAGACCACCTTATAGGTATCAAGCAAGTATAGTTTGCCAAGTAACTAAAGTTCCAACTAGTGTAGATGAACTTAGGATGTATCCTGCTAAGGATCAGGAGAATTGGCAAAAGGCAATAGAAAAAGAACTAAATTCATTAAAGGTAATGAAAGTGTATGAAGATGCCAAATTACCTCCAGGAGAAAAATCCATTGGGTGCAAATGGATATTTAAAGTAAAAACTGGAAATGATGGGACTGTTACCCATAAAGCTAGATTAGTAGCTCAAGGATTTAATCAAACTGCATCTGATTACGATGAAGTTTTTGCACCAAGCCTTAAAGCTACATCTTTAAGAGCAGCATTAGTGTGGGCAGCTAAGAAAAACGATGTCATAAGCCATTTAGATGTAGAAACTGCTTATCTGCATGCACCATTGCAGCACACTATATATCTAAGAAAACGAATTGGTATAAATGACAATAATGTAAACAGTAATGATTGTTGGAAACTCAAAAAGAGTCTTTACGGGTTGAAACAATCTGGGTTTGAGTGGAACCAATATATTGTAAAAGAGTTAAACAATATAGGTTTTAAATCTGGTTTAGCAGATCCGTGTGTTTAAAAGAGAAAATAATGGAACGGTGTCATTATTGTTATTATTTACTGATGATATTGCTTTAATAACTAAGACTAATAATGAAGCTCATGAGATTATATCATTATTAGCCAAAAAGATAAAAATAAAGCATTTAGGTGAAATTAAAAGGTATCTAGGATTGACAATAAATAAAACAAATAATGGTTTTAAGTTATCTCAAGAAGATAAAATTTGCCAATTAATTAAAACTTATAAGATGGAACTTTGTAAACCGGCAAAGACTCCAATGAGTCAGGAAGTTTGTCAAACTAATGATCAAAGTCCCAAATTTGATAAGTCCATATATCAATCTTTGACTGGTAGCTTATCATATATAAGCAATTGGTCAAGGCCAGATATTGCTTATAGTGTAAATCAGCTGGCACGTTTTAATTCAGATCCAAAAGAATGTCATTGCAAATCCTTAAAAAGAATATTGAGATATCTTAAGGGAACAATAAACCATGCATTATATATAGAACCAAAGGGTGATTTGAGTCTTAGTGCTTATGCAGATGCAAGTTTTGCAACTGATATAAACACTAGAAAATCAACATCTGGGATGGCTATATTATTTGGTAAGACACTAATAGGATGGAGGTCAATCAGACAACAGCATATTAGCTTATCTACGATGGAAGCTGAATTTTCATGTCTGTCATTATTATGCACTGACTTGATTTTCTACAAACAGTTATTGTTGGACATGGGTATAACTGTAAAAGATTCCATTATGGTGTATGAGGATAACCAAGCAGCTGTAAAGTTAGCTACTAGTATTGCTGTAAAAACTAGATCAAAACATACTGACTTAAGATATTTGAATGTAAGAGAATCAGTGAAAAATGGACTAGTAAAATTGGAATACTGCATGTCAGAAGAAAACATTGCAGACCAATTTACAAAAGCTCAAGGAGCAATTAAGTTTAAAGAAAGTTGCAAAAAATATTTTCTAAAGATGTAAATGATTCATAGTTATTATGTAACCTAAAAGGGGAGAATGTTAGGGATAACATTGTTTACCCTAACTGGTTTAGGTGAAATAATAACTATGAATCATAGTTAGTGTATGGTAGAGCGTATACAGCTTTAACTGTGAAATAGCAATTAAAGGAGTGGTTAAGAAAACAATATAAAAGTAGCAAGACTACGGCTTGCTCTCTCTCTCTGGCTTTGATGATCCCTGATTACTGCTTGGAATCAAGACTGCATTGCTCGAACAGGAGAGACAACAAAGGACTGATTTTGTAAGTGAACTGACATAGGATATTCTACATGGACTTTGCTAAATGAATACCCCTGAATGGACTGACTACATGGTAAATGAATATTGGACTGTTATTTGACTATGCCATAAACTTATACTGGAATAAACTATATTCTTGATAGCACAAGCGTATCTGTTATTTTTACTGTATGTTAATAAACATACAAGCTTAGCTCACTCATTTATCTGTGTGCCTATCTGACTAACATTGCACATTCTGTTTAGCTTGTCTACCTAACCCTGATTGGGGAACCCAGGCTTAACAATGCTCACTAAGAAAGGATTTTTCAAAATGACCATCAGAGTATAAATATTTCCGATATTATTATTAACATGCTCTGATGCCAAGGAGTTCTATTCCCCCCACCACCTGAAAAGAAATCTGTTCCAAATGCAAAATACAAGCAGAGGAGTTTCAGTTTTGGTTTCACAGCACCAAGCACCTTAAGTTCAGAACAGTTGAGCTAAGCCACACACAGGCTCCCTGCTGTCTCCTTGCCCACACCAGCAAATATTGTTTCAGTTTCCAAACAGTCCTCAACTCTCTCACACACTGACAGGACGCTAGCCGGATGAATACCAATGGATGCTGGTAGGCAAAGGCACAATTTTTTTTCTTTTATTTTCCTCCCCAAAAACTAAACCTGACCACATAGTTTCATACTGAATCACGGATATCGAGCTAGTATACGATATTTAAGGCCTGATCCCACTGCACTTACGGATGCAAAGAGGATGTAAAACGTTAAAAAAAGCTTGCCATCCATTGGAAAACACCATGCATCCATTGTGCACTCATTGCATACATGTTTCATATGCTCTATCCCTCGAGCATCTGTCCACTGAGATTTCATCCGCGCAAGAAGTTTTCAGCTGCACAAAACTTCATGAACGGATGAACTTTCCGCCACGTACGATGTATATCCGCAACATATATGGGCAACAAACGTTCTATGTCCGTTATCATCCATTAAACGTCCACTGTATCTTCTCTGCATCCTCTGGCCATCCCCTCAACTCACATCCGCTGCAGCTGAAAATGGAAAGAGGGAGGAAACAAAAGGTACATGGAACGTCTACACAGCATTAGTAGCACGGAAATAGAAAGGATGTAAGCGTATGCATCTCGTATATAAAGGATTGAAAATGGACAAAACGTTTGTATCTGGGATGCATCTAAACAATTTGGATGTCTGCAGTATGTCTAGAGTATGTAGAAGGCCCCATAGCGGACAACCGATATTTTCTGTAAAAAGGGGGAGAAAATCATCTGAATCACTGGGATGGTGGACCATACAGTCTCACTATGGTTGCACTGGAGGTTTATATATCCCACAACTATCCTTATCTATCCCACAAGCATGCAAAGGCTTAACCATTTTTTCAAAGTTTTCACCAACATTTTATTAAGTAAAAAAAATGAACCAAGTGTCTTAAGCAAAGATAATCTTTATTAACTATCTTAGGTAAACTTTATGACTTTATTAACCAAGCAAAATGAACCAAGTAAAAATGCCTTAAGTGTCTTAAGCAAAGATAACCTTGATTAACTTTCTTAACTTTATCTTCTTCTCTCGTGTCGCTACACTTTTCCCAGGTTGGTGTAGCGTGGTAGAAGGATTCGCAGGTAAACAGATACCTGACAGGGGCCGCGACGTGAACGCTCTTTCTATGGCCCCCTCTTAATTTTATGACTTTATTAAATAAGCAAAATGAACCAAGTAAACTGTATTAAGTGTGTTAAGCAAAGATAAAGCCCCTGTCACACTGCACCAATGGATGGAAAGAGGATGTAAAACAGAGAAAAACAATTGTCATCCGTTGATTAACGCGATGCATCCGTTCTGTACTCATTGCGTCCGTTTTTCATCCTCTCTATCTGTCCAGCATCCGTCTATTGACGTTTCATCCGCTCAGAAAGTTTTGAATTGTATTTTGAAAATGTATCCAATGCGTCCATTCTGCATCCGCTAGGCATCCGTTCTGCATCCGTTACGAATCCGCTATATCCGCTAGGCATCCGCTGCGCATCCGCACAACTCCATCCGCTCCAGCGGTAAACAGACACAGGGAGGAAGCGGAACGGACGCAGAAAGGATGTCGAATGGATGCCTAGCAGATGCAGCACGGAAACAAAGCATTTAAAACGGAAAAAACGTTCACAGAGGGGACCTATCTCAGATATTAAGGATGTCTAGAGGATGCCTAGAGGATGCAAAGGGACACCTAGGGGAAAACCTATACTGCCTATAAAAAGGGAGAGCAACTCACCTGGATCTCACTTTCAGACCAGCAGCCCTGCGGTGCAGAACTCTGCAGCCTTCATCTGACTCTTGCTCTTCCACAGCATCCAGTCATGTCCACTGTGGATTGTAACAAAGTCCTTTTGGCAGCCACCATCCTTCTACAACAGTGCGAAGCCATCTACAGGCTCTGTGAACTCTACTACAGGAAGAAAAGGAGGCGGCCAAGAAGCATCTGGGTCCGAAGATGGATCGCCAGAAGAGCAGAGTACGGACTGTACAACAAGCTGATGGTGGAGCTCAGGAATGAAGACACTCGTGCATTCCAGAACTTCATGAGGATGCCTCCAGCCATGTTTGACGAAGTTGTGCAGCGGCTGACACCCAGGTTGACCAAGGCAAACACCAACTTCCGGCCCAGCCTGGAACCTGGGCTCAAGGTGGCACTCACTCTGCGCCACCTGGCCTCAGGGACCACCTACAGGAGCATGCAGTACAGCTGGAGGGTGCCACACAACACCATCAGCATTGTGGTCAGAGAAGTGGTGCAGGCCATCATCGAAGAATACATGGAGGAGCTCCTCCAGTGCTCCTCCACTGAAGAAGGCTGGAAGAAAGTTGCAGAGCAGTGGTATCAGAGGTGGAACTTCCCCCACACCGTTGGAGCCATAGATGGGAAGCACGTGGCCTGCAAAGTGCCAGCCAAGTCAGGGTCCACTTATTTCAACTACAAGGACTTCTTCAGCATCATCCTCTTCGCCATGGTCGATACTGACTACAAGTTCATGTAACTTCTGCGCTTCAGGCAACGGCTCATCTTCAGATGCCCAGGTATACAACGCCAGTGACCTCAAGGAGGGGCTGGAACGCAACCTCATTGTGGGCTTCCCAGATCCAGAACCCCTGCCCAATGACACGCAAGATGTGCCCTACTTCATCATGGAGGATGACGCCTTCTCCCGCAGAACCTACCTCATGAAGCCCTACACCTCCAAATGCCTCACCCATGAAGAGAGGATCTTCAACTACAGGCTGTCCAGGGCAAGGCGGGTGGTGGAGAATGCCTTTGGCATCCTGGCCAACAGGTTCCAGGTACTTCTCACCACCATGCAGCATCGCCCACAGACCGTGAGGAGGATCATGGAAGCTTGCTGCATCCTGCACAATCTCATGTGCACCCGCTACCCAGTCTTGCAGAACAGGCTCGTGGACCTCCAACAAGGCAATGGGGACATGGAGCCTGGGGAATGCAGGCATGGCAAAACCTGATAGACACTGAGGATGTGCAAGGCCCCAACAGAGCCTCACGTGAAGGGAAGAAGCAGCGCAACCTCCTGAAACACTGGTGCAATTCCCCAGCTGGAGCAGTGGAGTGGCAAGACAGGATGATAGATTAATGGATGCTTCCTTCAGCCTGTCTCATCACACGGATGAGATTGGGCCATGTATGTTGGGTGGGCCTACAATGAACAGGACATTTAATAAAGAGTTGTGTTAATGTTGACATGTGTGGATGAATGATTGCATTATTATTGATAAAAAAGGGCCATATGTGTGGCACCTGGGAGGGTGGACCATACAGTCCCACTATGCTTGCACTGGAGGTTTATCTATCCCACAGCTATCTTAACCCATCCCAAAGGTATCCCTGCCCATCCCACTGCTATCCTTACCAATCCCACAGTTATTACACATCCCACAGGTATCCCTGCCCATCCCACTGCTATCTTAACCCATCCCTCAAGCATGCAAAGGCTTAAACCATTTCTAAAAGTTTCCACCAAGAATTTATTAAAAAAAAAAAAATGAAGCAAGTGTGTGAATCAAAGATAGACTTTATTAACAACAAGCTATAAAACAAAAATGAGTCTCTGGCACTCCTCTTGGTCATTCAGTCTCAGGGGTGAAGGGTCCAGGTGCTGTGGAGGTGGCTGGTGCTGAAGTGCTTGTCTGATCCCCCGCATCATCAGCTCCTCCAGAAGCAGAAGCAGCAGAAGCTCCAGCCCCAGAAGAGCGAGCCCGTGCTACATAAGCCCCAGCAGAACCAGAGTGAGGGCCAGGGGGTGGGATGGTGGCCCTGTCCCTCCTGTCAGGGCTGGCAGCAGATGGCTGAGGCTTTCTGTTCTTCCCTATGGTTGTGGGGTTGCTGGCTGGCAGGGAGGCTGGCAGGAACCAAGGCTGGCAGGAAGCCGTCAGGCAGGCAGGCACCAAGGCTGGCAGGCAGGCTGGCACCAAGGCTGGCAGGAAGGCTGGCAGGAAGGCAGGCACCAAGGCTGGCAGGCAGGCATGAACTAAGGCTGCAGGAAGGCAGGAACCAAGGCTTGCAGGCAGGCAGGCACCAAGGCTTGCAGGCAGACTGGCTGGCAGCAAGGCTTGCAGGCAAGCAGACAGCAAGGCTGGCAGGGAGGCTGGCAGCAAGGTTGGCAGGCAGGCACACAGCAAGCCTCGCAGCAAGGCTTGCAGCAAGGCTTGCAGGCAGGTATGCAGGCAGGGCAGGCAAGGCTGTCAATCCGTCCGGCAGCAGGTCTTTCCTCTGAATGGTGACCTGCTCCGAGCTGCTTCCCTTATATCCGTGGGGCTTACGCAATGCATCCTCCCCACATGCGCAATTAAGGCTAGGCATCCGTTAGGCTTCCGCTGTGCATCCGCTAGGCTTCTGCTCTGCATCCGCTTCATCCGCTGTGCATCCGCTGTGCATCCGCTGTATCCGTTCCGCGCCCACTTTGCTGAGGCCCCCCAGAAGCCCTGCGGATGTGCCATCTGCTCTCATCCGCTTCCATCCACTAGGCTTCCATTCTGCATCCATTTTCCATCCGCCCTGCGTCCTCCCCCCATCCGTTCCTTTCTGTGTTATCCACTCTGGTTATGCAAATTTTTGCCCCTTTTGAGAGCGGATAACAATGTATGGAACATTTTTCTTGCCCGCTGTGTCCTTTTTACAAACGTTTTGCATCCATTGGGCAGTGTGACAGGGCCTTAACCTTTATTAACTTTCTTAGGTAAACTTTATGACTTTATTAAAAAAGCAAAATGAACCAAGTGTCTTAAGCAAAGAAGTACAACTCAGTCTATGACACTATTCTCAGTCACTCTGAGTCATGTCCCTGGTCTCATCTGTTAAGCGGGCAGGGACTGTGGAGGTTGCTGTGGCTTGAGTGCTGGTCTGAGGTGCCATTGGGGTGCTTGGCCCCGAGAGTACAACAGGGGATGGTGTGTTCAGGAAGCTGTCTGAGAGCTGACTCAGTCCCATGAGGTTGAGAGGCCCTTCATCAAGGACTTGAGATGTTCATCAAGGACTTGATGATGACAGATTGTCCATTGATGGGCTTGGCTGTGGGGTGAAGGAAGGAGGAGTGTAGTGGGGCTGTCTGGTCTGCAGCTGGGTGAGGAGTGGCGTCTGTGGCATGCAATGAACCTGGGCCTGGACTGGGAAGTTCTGCTTCTGCTGTGGAAAGTCCTGGTAGTCATAGCCTTGGTAGGTGAGGGGCTGTTGAAAGCTGTGGAAGGGCTGTGACATCGCCTGGGGTGGAGGAGCAGACCTGGACTGGGTAGGAGCAGCTTCAGCTGGGCCTTGAGGGTTGTGCAGAGGTGCTGTGATCTTCTGCTTCATCACCTGGTACTGGGCCTCGGGCAGGTCCCTGAGGGTCTGGCTCACGTAGGTGATGAAGGGCTTCCCGTCCAAGGATGGTATGTCACTGTAGACCAGCTGAGAGAGAAGTTCTGTGCTGATCTTCATTGTGTCCCTGATCTCCAACAGCACACTGTGGTCCTGGCCCTCCAGTCTGCCTCTCTGCCTGCATCCTCTGGAGCTGGGGGTGGGGGTGGGGGTGGGTTGGCCTCTGGTGGCTGCTGCTTCTTCCTCTATTTGTGACAGCAGGGTGTCATCCTCCATGGGATCCTCCAAGTCTGCCAGCATGGGGCGTGCAGCTGTCGGGGGGGGTCTCTGCCCTGGGGCCCTCTGAAGACACCTGCCTGGACAGGGCAGCTGTCTCCTGGCTGGAAGAGGACTGGCTGTCTGTGGGCTGTCTGAGGGAGAGGGGTGTCAAAGGGGCTGCTCCTCGGTGGCGGATCTCACCCTCCAGGAAACTGCACTTGGCCATCACGTCCATCTCCCGGTCAATGAGCTTGACAGTGGCCTGCCCGGATTTCTTGAGCTGTAGCTTGCCATACCAGGTATGCATGTGCTTCCACCATCCAAGGAGTACTTCTGCAGTGTACCCCAGGCTCTCTGCCTTATCTCTCCAAGCTGCCTGCTTCTTCTTGGTGTCACGATACAGTCTGTGGCCCTTTCTCCACAGGTACTCGTTCTCCCTCAGCCATTCCAGCACCTCATCCTCATGCTCCTTGGAAATGGTGTACTGTTTCCTCTCTCTCTTCTGCTTCTCTTGCCTCTTCCTCCCTCTGGCAGGGGCTTCAGCAGGGCCTTCAGGGGCTTGAGCAGCAGGGCCTTCAGGGGCTTGAGCAGCGGGGCCTTCAGCAGCAGGCCTTTGAGGGCCTTGGGGCTGGTCCACCACAGCAGCAGTAGCAGCAGCAGCAGCAGCCGCTGCAGGAGCTTCAGAGTCAGTGCCAGGGGGTGGGAAGGATGCTGGTTCTGGCCTTCTTGCCAGGGCTGGAACGAGTAGACATGGGCTTCCTCTTCTTGCCTGACTGATGAACCATGGTGTTCCTGCTAGATGTATGTGGCAGCATGTCTTTCCCCTGTATGCTGACTGCATGCGTGCTGCATCCTTTTATATCCGTGGAGCTGACACAATTCATACTCCCCGCATGTGCAGTGAATGCTTTGCATCTGATATACATCCGTGCGGCATCCCCTTTGTTTCCAAAAGGCATCCGTGATGCATCCACCCCTTCCGCTATGCATCCGCCCCTTCCGCTATGCATCCACTTCGAAATTCTCCCCCGGAACCCCTGCGGATGTGTCATCCGCTTCCATCCACTGTCATTCACTAGGCTTCCTATGAACATCCGTTTAACATCCCCGCTACATACTACCCACGTCCGTTCTTTTCCATTCTTTTCCATTCT
This sequence comes from Laticauda colubrina, assembly GCA_015471245.1. Taxonomy (NCBI): domain Eukaryota; kingdom Metazoa; phylum Chordata; class Lepidosauria; order Squamata; family Elapidae; genus Laticauda; species Laticauda colubrina. Next base: position 30,816,887 of record BLBF01000022.1, on the reverse strand, counting down.
GTTCATGCAAATTTTCACCACTTTTTGGAGCGGATGACAATGGATGGAGCCACCCCCGAAATTTTGCTCATCCGCTGTGTCCTTTATGCATATGTTTTACGTCTGTCGGCCAGTGGGACCGGGCCTTTAGAAGCAAATGACTATTTAAAGTTTTGCATTGGCTTAACAACAAGACATCCCATTTTTCCCATTGGGTAAATTAAGAAATAAAATAAATATCTGCATGGTTTAAGGCCCCTTCTTCACCCAAAGGGAAAAAAGGTTCAAATTTTTCTCCCTACCCCAGTGATCCATCCAGAGAAGAAAAGTAGGACATCGGGTCCAAATAGGTTGCCTAGTTTGAACTATATAATGGCTAAAAATCTATTTAGCCATTAGCCTGCCCTAATCACAGTTTCTTCTTTTTAAAAAAATCTAATTAATGCTCAACAATATGGGCAAATCACTTTATATAATAGTGCCAGAAGTTAAAAGAGCATTTGTTGTCTTTATTTCCTTTTTAATTAGCTCTGAATATAATGTTTCTCTTTAGTATTACTGGCATATTTATACTAGCATTCCTGCTTACAGTTTAGATTATTCATGCCTGAGAAAATAGTTTGAAACACAAAGAGAAAGTTTAATGAGTTTCAAGAGGACAGGGTATGAAAAATGCAATCTTTAAAAAAATCTGACAATGCAATCCTATTGTCCATTTATTGAGAAACAAGTCTCGAAGATTGGCTCAAAAATGTGTATGGGTTTGAGCTTGAGAAATGTCCTGTTGAGCATGCTTTGTTTAACAAAAGACTTTATTTCCAGCTATAATGAACTATAAGAGTATGTGTACTTTCTATAATTGCTTGAGAGGCAGGATGATTTATTTTTTTTCCAATACATTTTATTAAGAAGTACATTAAACAGATAAAACATACAGGAAGCTAGTACAAAATGCATTTTGAAAAAGGAAAGAGAAATATTAAAAAGTATAAAAACAAAGTCATACCCTCTGCTGAAAAGGAAATAGTAATAAAAAGAAATTTCCCCCTTCATCCCAGAAAGTATATTCAACATTAATAACTTACCACTGTCTCTTCAACAATAACCAAATTACATATCTTTACTTCATTACATATCTCACTGAGAGGCAGGTTGATTTATAAAGGATGTACTATTTCCCATAGATTCGTGGTGAGAGAAGTAGCAGCTTTATTTTTATTTTACATTCCCTAAAATAAGTGAGTACTAATGCCAAGGACACAATTACTATACCTCAGTAATAGTATTCTCTTCTTCAATGTGCAATGTGCATAATCTGAAATTCAAATGAAGAGCACAGGTTACCTAAATACAAAACAGCCACTGTGTTGCTATTTTTGCTAACTAACAATAGCAACAAATAACATTGCAGATTGGTAAAATGACTTCCAAGTGATACTATGTATAACAGTGTTGTTTTTCTAGCTGTGATGAACTGCTTTCCAGAGTAGAACTGGAACTCAGCTTGGCAACAGATGCCATGTCTTTGAATTGTGTGCTTCTGTTCAGTGGGACAAAATGTCCACAAGTAATCAAACATTTGTAAGGTTTTTTTATTGATGCCATAAATACATTTGTTGTTGCCATTTGTTTTACATGTACATCTTATTATATGTACATTTATTGTTGCCATGGCCTTTTTCTGAGCTATAATCAAAGAAATAAATTATTTTCTAAAAGGAAAGTTAGAAGATAAACCTGCCATGCCAGCAAAAAGGGCCCAACAAAGTACCCTTGTTGACTTTGACTATTTAATTAAGTTCTATTTATTTCATGCAACCATTGATTATTCGACAGTTGATTTGCATTTTAAAACAATCAGTTTCAGAGATACTATACTGTATTTGTAGTTCAAGATTCATGGTATGCTTCCTGTTGGACATATCTTGGCTGCAGGCATTACAGTTTAAATACTTGCTACAGGGTTTCAATTTTACTCCCTTTGACAATTCAACAGTTTGTTTGAGCATTTTGAAATTAATGTGCCCCAGACATCTTTGCAGTAAATGTATACATTCATCATGTGGCTTAACATTGTTATAAACTGAGTTAGCCATCTGCAACTGGTCATCATGTATCACATATAAATCATTCTCTAAAGTAGCAGTAACACTTTTACCCTCTTTCTCTATTATACAGTTATCTCCCCTAAAGGTTACAACATAACCAGTATTAACTAAAGCCGTTACTGATAACAAATTAAATTTCAGTTTAGGTACATATAATATATTTAAATGCTCGTTTACACAAGAACAATATGCAGTACCTTCACCAGAAGCTTTCATCTTCCATCCATTTGCCAATGATACATGTTGTTTACTTGTACACATCTTTACAAACCTCTCTCTATCTTTAGTAATGCACTGCAATGCTCCACTATCAACAACCCACAAATCATGGTTTACAGTTGAATTGTTAGACATAGCTAAACTAACATTCTTCTTGGCCTTCTGGTGATTACCAGTATTCTGTTGTTTTCCTTTCTTACAAAATCTTGCTATATGTCCTCTAGCCCCACAAGAAAAACATTTCCTAACAGTATAGGCAGTTGAACACAAATCCTCTTCTTATGGTTGTTCCTTCCTCAGTTGCTCCCAGTCCAGCCATCTTCTTGCCTCTTCTAACAACCTTCCGGTTATGTCAGTCAATGTTAGTTCATCTTTGGTCAGGACTTCCAGTGAAGATACAAAATCATCATAATTTTCATCTAATGAGGAAAAAATGATGTAAACTTGATGCAGTTCTGAAAATATCAGTTCTTTTTCATGTAGCTCTTGAAAAGTTCTTTTCATGAAGTTCAAATGAGCAAACATATCTCCACCTTTCAGAAGATGTGCTCTAAATAGTTTATGTGTAAGATGTATGTGTGCACCTACACTGTCAACAACATAAATCCTTTTCAAATTCTCTCAATACCTAGCAGCAGACTCTTCTCCATGAATATGGACTAGCTGCTGGTCACTCAGTGTTAGTCCAATTATACAAAGAACTCATTCATTGTTCTGTTTAAAGTCAGCAAGCTTCTTGGCATCGTCCTCATTTTCTGGATCCGAAGCATTTTCATCCGGTGGATTCTGAACTGCATTCCATAACCCTTCTCTCTGCAGAAGTAGACTGCACTTCATAGATCAGGAAACATAGTTTGTTCCATCCAACTGGGTTATCAGTGATAGACTTGTTGAAGGGTCTTGTGCCATCTTTACCAGGATAGTAACTCACAATTAAACAGTAAACAGCTGTCTGTGTAAACAACTGTGTATTCACACTAACTCTCAGTTATCTGAGCCTGATATTGCCTGGGCCCATAACCAGTGTTGAGGTAATTCCCCGTTAGGAGAATGAGCGCATACAGAGACACGTAGTGAAAGTAGTGAAGAATAACACACACACAGCACACAGATAGATTTTCTAGGTCTAGAGTTTCGAGTCTGGTGGCATAAGGTATTCTGCAATGAGTAGAGGAGTGGAGAACTCTTCTTGGGAAATATTTCTGGACTTTCTCAACTGTGCTAATATCAGATACGTAATGTGGGTTCCAGACTGATGAGCTGTATTCGAATATTGGTCTAGCAAATGTTTTGTATGCTCTTGTTAGTAGTTTAATATTACCAGAGAAAAAGCTGCATAAGATTAGGTTAACAACTCTTAATGCCTTTTTGGCTATGTTGTTACAGTGGGCTTTAGCACTCAGATCATTAGAGATGAATACTCCAAGGTCCTTGACAGAGTTTGGATCATCAACAAGGTCTTGACTATTTAGCTTGTATTTTATTTGTTGATATTTTTTTTTTGCCAATATATAAGACAGAGCATTTATTTGTTGAGATTTGAAGTTGCCATTTGTTTGACCACTCTGATACATAGTCAAGGTCTTTTTGAAGGGTAGCAGTACTGTCTGTCATGTTGAATAGCTTTACATCATCAGCAAAGAGAGCACAGTTGCTCTTAATATGATCACAGAGGTCATTTATGTAGAGTATGAAAAGAGTTGGTCCTAGAGCACTGGCTTGGTGGACACCACTGTTGACAGGTACAGAATTTGATAGGACACTCCGAATTTTGACCATTTTGTTGTCTGTTTGACAGGAATGCTTCTATCCAGTTATGCAGGTGTCCAGAGATACTGTAAGATTTTAGTTTAAGGAGTAGTTTGTCGTGTATCACTGAATCAAAGGCTTTACAGAAGCTTATGTAGATTCCGTCTATTGCTTTGCCCTGATTGTGTAGTCCATATGTTTCTGCAGTGCAAGAGTTGCAGATTACAGGACAATTTTTTTCTGAAACCAAATTGTTTATTAGTGAGTAGGTTGTTTTTCTCTAAGTGGAGGATAATGGATTGGTTAATAATTGATTCCATGACTTTTCAGGTGATGCAGCATAAAGAAATTGATCTGTAATTTTCAACTATGCTTGGATCTCCCTTTTTAAAGATGGAGATGATTGTGACTTGTGACCATAGGTTAGGCAAAGAGCTGGTTCTGAAAGATTTTTCAAAGATTATGCTTAGAGGTTTGGCTATGGCAGTATGTAGCTTTTTAAAGAAGTAGGCACATATTCCATCTGGTCCAATTGATAGAGATGGTTTTAGATTGCATAGTGCTTTTTCAACATTGTCTTCTGTAAAATCGATATGTATTAGATCATTATAGTTGTCTGTGGTTCGACTAGGAAATACTGGGCATGATCCATTGCTGTTTACAAATACTGAGCCAAAGAATGTATTAAAGAGGTTGGCTTTAATGGTGTCGTCATTGCAGTCTTTACCATTAGGCCTTTTCAGTGGTGGGATGGACCTTGAGTCTTTTTGTTTGTTGTTTACAAAATTATAGAAAGTGCGGGTGCAATTGGTGCATCGAAGGTTTTCCTCTTGTTTAATGTGATAATTGGTGCATTCAATCTTTATCTGGTGGCATAAATTTTTGTATCAGCTTTTGAAGTTGGCAATGTGACCAGATTTGTTTTTCCGTCAAAGTGATTTCTTTTGGGATTGAAGCTTCCTTAATGTTATAGGTAATTTGTTTTGTTTTGTTTTGTTTTTTGTTTTGGGAGTTGTTACTGGTACATATAGTTTGATGACTCTTTTGACTTCAGGTAAAAATATGTTGTAATGGTCTTCTACAGTATTGCATCCAGTGAATAGAAATTGCCAATCAAGAGATGAGAGATCATTGTTTATAAGATCATAGTTGCCTTTTTTAAAGTTATAATTGGGGATTCCATTGTTGATGATTTTTGTGTGGACGTATGTTGAGACAAAAGTCAATCATGTTACAGTTGTTGGAAAAGGGTTCTTTAATTTGTATTCCGTAAATTGAATTCAAACTATTGCAGAAGATGAGATCAAGTCTAGTGTTGTTGGTTACTAATTGTTTTAACCCCAAATTTGTTACTGCATTGTAGAAGGTTGCATGTGTGGGTTCAGTTTTACATTAGTTCAGGGTCCAGGCTAAAAATAAAGCTTGCTTTATCTCTCTATCTATTGATTGATTGATTCATCCAACTCTCTGAACCATTCCATTCTCAAAGAAATCCTTATAAAATTGTTAGGGCTATGCAGCACTTTGGATCAATTCCAAACAGATCCTTTGGAGAATGGGAGGATATGAATATGGCATCTACTTATAATTCATTAAAACACTTTTATATGTCCCAAAGTCATGTGTGAACCAAGAAAATGACACTGATGCTTTAAAGAGATGTCATAGGTGCTATGTTTTTAGCTAAACATGCTATAAAACACATAGCATGGGAAATGAATCCAAAATATTTTACAACCCTAAAGATTACTGTTAAATACAATTATAAAATCAAATTCACTATGAAATCAAAAAAAAGAAATAGGAAATAAATGATAGATATTGTCATGCCCCTGGTGAAGACTGACTCTGAGGGAGAGGAGAAACAGCCAACAGGGAATGGAAGTGTGGCTCCAGAGGTTGTGGAAGAGGGTGGGAAAGGCAGAGGCTGGCTGAGCAGTCAGAGGAAGACCCAGGCCCATCACCTATCCATCCTAGGGCACACAGAGAGGAGAGGATAAGGGAGAGACACGGTCTCCTTGGGAGGAGAGGGACTTGATCCTCTTTATGGGTTGCAGATGTGAGAACTGAATAAGAGTTTGGACCTGCGTACTGGCAAACCCTGGAAACAAAATGTGTTTTATTTTGGTCTGAAGTTATCTTGGCTGGCGTCCTTCCAAGAGACTGTGCCTTGTTATCTCCTTGAATTTGGTAAATACTTCTCCTGTTCCGTTGTGGAAATTTTATCATTGTAGTTTGTTTGGTTTTTTATTTCACTTCCATCTGCTCATTAAGTTTGGACTGTGTTGCTTTCTTTTGAAGACTATTTTTGAGTACGTTGTTTTATCTCCAACTGAGAATTATTGAACAGTGGGGCCAAATTGGAGGCATTAAAAGACATTTATTTATGTTTTAGATTTTGTTACATTTGTGTTACACTCTGGGTCATCACAGAGATAGACAGACAGACAGACAGATAGTCCTCAACTTACAACAGTTCATTTAGTGACCATTCAAAGTTACAACAGCACTGAAAAGAGTGATTTGTGACCATTTTTCACAGTTACAACTTTTGCAGCATCCCCATGATCATCAAAATTCAGGTGCTTGGCAACTGGTTCATATTTATGACTGTTGCTGTGTCTGAGGGTTATGTGATCACCTTTTGTGACCTTCAGATAAGCAAAGTCAATGGGGAATCCAGATTCACTTGACAACCAGGTTACTAACTTATCTACTGCAGTGATTCATTTAACAACTGTGACAAGAAAGGTTGTAAAATGGGGCAAAATTCACTTTACAAATGTCTCACTTAACAATAGAAATGTTGGGCTCAATTGTGGTCATAAATCAAGGACTACTCATAGATCAATATTCTGTAAAGAAAGTGTTTTCATGGAGCTTTGCTCTGCTTGGGTGCTACAACTGTTTAATAAAATAGATTTTTTAATATTTTGATATTCATTTAAATCAGGGATGAATAAGCTACAGCCACTGAGTGACATATATTCCCCAGCAATTCCTTAGAAGTCTCTCAGACTGTATCATCAGACTTTAGCAATATGGTTTTTAATGAGTTTTATTTTTAAAAATAAAAGTCAATATAGTTTTAGGCATCCAATATCATTCATAAAAACACATTTAAAAACCAAATTAACTTTCCAAGTTTTAAAGAAATCTAACTTCTAAATGTATTTTTAAAATCCCGTTCAAAACCATTGACATATTGACATCCTTGTTTTTATTGATTTATTAGCTTTTTAAGATTTTGAGAAGCACACAGTTAAAAACTATAATATTATCAAATATTATTGGATTTGAATGTTGTGATAGAATATTGTCTTTTTAATGTATAATTTTAATGTTCATTTTAGTATATAGAAGTGTACAAAAATGCATGAAAATGTATATCTAAATTAAGTACAAAGTCTTCGAGTTATGACCATAATCAAGCTTGTTGGTTATGATTACAAATTCTAATGATCATTAAGCAAGACATCCATGTAATCACCTGCCTAATAGGGCATGTCAAATTTTTCAACTTTCAATTTCCAAACATTGGGGGTGCTCAAAAGTTGTGACATCCCTTGAGGATTGTAAAGATCCTTTGGTTACTTTAATATAAAGTAATTCAGATGTGCTTGGTAAATAACTACATAAATACCATAACTTTTCAGACCAGCAATTTCCCAGTACCATGCAGTGAGCTGGGTGGAAGATATCTTTATCATTTCACTCCAGAGAAAGGCTCAAAAACAAGAAAACCTGCTCAAGTGATTGAAAATAATCTGGTGTATTTCATGAAGAAGAAGGGCATTGACAAAAGCTTGAAGGCCATTAGAGGAGATTCTACAAATGTTAATACTAGCTCTGAAGGTGTCCACTCTTCTGATCGACTGGTTTGAAGGTGTATATGAGCCACCTTTGATGTGCAAACAACTACAGTGGAAATAAAGAAGTTTATTGACAAATCAGTGCAAGTACCAAAATGGTCCTGTCGTGCCCAGTCAATAGAGAGATGCGTGAAACAGGCCACTGAGGCAATAAGCAGAGTGTATATCCATGAGGCCAAGAAGCAAATTGGTGGCTAATGTCAAAGAATTAAACAAAACAAAAATTAAATGAAACTCGCTTAAATATTTTTGTAACTCAGATAATTGCTTTCTGGTGTTAGTTTTTGATGGCATGGATTATTTTTTGCTTAGCTAGATGAGATTCATACAGAAAAAAACTTAAATTTTTGTAGCACAAGGTGTAATTTTGAGAAGATAAGTTTAACAGCATTTGTAGGGTATCTGATCAGATGTGGATTTACCATAGCAAGCTAAACTTTGTGCAATTGCAAAAATAACAGCAGATTTGAATTCTTGGTGTAAAAACACATTTTTAAAAACCCCTCACTAAAAAAGTTGCAAAAATTAATTTTCACCCCATTAAATGACACACCCTGCCTAATGCTTTCCCTCATGGGTTCCTTAAGCGACCTCATGGGCCATTAAGGGAAGCACAGGGTAGTAAAGCCTTGGAAATTCTAGTACAGAGCCTTGCCTGCGAATCCATTTGCCTTCCCCACACCCAGACATTCCACTGTTCAATCCTGAGCTAAACATATTTTCTTCTATGAGAAGGGTTGGGGGAAAGGTTAGAAATTGAAATGTAGTATTCGTCTAAGAAGTGCAATTGATTAATTTTAAATAATATGCAGAGAAATGGCCATAGCCATGGACGGCCATGACTCTTTCAAAATCCAAGCTCACAAATCAGGTGTGGAAGAGTGTTTCAAGTGATCTGCTTTGAATCTTCAAAGAGAATGAGGTGAAGTTAATTAGTTTAAGTAATTATCTGAAACACTTGCCTAATAATCTTATTCATTAACAAATGCTGTTGATTGGATTGTTGTCCTGCATGCAGAATCAGAATAAACATCCCCGGTAAAAAGAGGGGAAAAAAGAGTCCACTTGCTAGATGCTGGCTGAGGAATTCTGGGAGTTGACGTCCACAAGTTGTAAAGTTGCCAAGGTTGGAGATCTCTGTGCTAGAAGTCTTTTCCAACAATGTTCATACTTTATTGCAAAGTACATTTTACTACGGTTATAAAGTTCAGTATGCATGGCCAGAAACGAAGCTGCCATACACCTGATGTACTATAAATCTTTTGCCTCAGGTAACAAACTGCGTAGGGCAGTTGAGCAGGGCCAGCCCTTAGTGAGACATCAAGGCAAGCTGGTTGTTCTAATTGCATCACCACCGCTAATATTTTACTCTGAGGATCCTTCAACATAAATTCCTGAAAAGAACAGTTGTTCTAGAGAGCCATGCTGGTCTGATTGCTCACTTACAAAGTCATCAAATTGAGATAATGGTGTCTTCCAAAATGTGAATTAAATCAGAATGCCAGAGCCTAGAGGATATTCAAAAAAAGGTGTTACACATGAGGCCTATATTCTCAGTGAGTTATTTGGTGGAAATGGCAGGAGGAGAGATGGTTTCCACTGAGATGAAATGAACCTTTGTTTGAAAAGATGCCAAGGATTTCATGGTAGATTAAATACCACATAATTTCTACAGGCAGACAGTTTGAAAACCATTGCTCTGTGTTGTGCCCCAATGTACATTTGTTTTTTAAAGCCAAATATTAAATCTTATTTACACATTTCTAAAAAAAGGGGTCAATATATCTTATACTTTTCAGCTTTGATAATTTATAAACTTTTAATGGCACATATATTTATACATGAAAAGAAAAGCTTCTTTGCAGTCTAGCAGATCATACAATAAGCTAAATAACACTATTAAAAAGAGTTTTAAAATTGTATCTCATGATTCCAACATATTTTCCATGTATAATGCAAAATGACAGTGCATTCTAATAAATCTTATTTCTTGCCAGTTTCTGCTTTACATGTTTTAAAATATGAGTGACATTTGAAGAGTTATCTCTTTCAGAATATTAACAATGCAATTTAATCTTGCAGCAAGAGATTAAGCAGATAGCAGTAGCACTTAGATTTATATACCACTTTACAGTGCTTTACAGCCCTCTCTAAGCAATTTACAAAGTTAGCATATTGCCCCCAACAATCTGGGTTCTCATTTTACCGACCTGGGAAGGATGGAATGCTGAGTCAACCTTGAGCCGATGAGACCCGAATTGCCAAACTGCTGGCAGCCAGTGATCAGCAGAAGTAGCCTACAGTACTGCATTCTAACCACTGCACCACCACAGCTCCTATAGCGTGCAAAAGATAAGATGCGTACATTGGAAAGGAGCGGAGATTCTTATTCATGTGCCTAAATAGAAATATGAAAGTTAGTGATGCCTATAGAAGAGAGTTTCAAACTGGGAGTAAAATGAAAAATATAAAAAGTTTAAATTAATACTTAAATGTTTTAGAGGATGGAAAAGCAAAATTATGAAAATAGTCAATTAAAACTAATGAGCCTAAACTCCTCTCAAAGTTAATTTCAGAAAGTCAGACATAGTTTTATAATCACTGCCTCCAGTGAAAAGTAAACACTTCATTTGATGTAAATTATTATTAATTGGTTATAACCAGAAAGTTATAAATTATAACCTAGAAACCATGGTGATGTCAGATAGGGTGGACAAAAAAGATCTCTGGGTAGTTTTGAGTAGGATTTTTGACTTATAGCAATACCAGCAACAAAATACAGACATTTTATGAAAGCAAAAAAATAAATGGTTGCATGAAAGGATTGTAAATTCAGTAGAGTCCTCAGAACAAAGGAGCAAAATCTAACACAATACCAGACAGAAATAGAGAAGCTTTCTCACAATCCCAGAATTAGAATCACACCTCTGATGACAGTGGCAGCAATGGAAAAATATTGCCTACCATGAGTAGGTTTGCATGGAGTCATCTAAGAACGCACATACATTCTATCTCAGGGCAGCAAAAGTGCAGCCATCAGCATCTGTTTTGTGATTCTTATTTATTTTATTTTAAGTTTGCAGAAGGGATAAAGCTCAAGGCAACTATTTGACCTCTGAAAAGCTTCCAAAGCCCCTTTGGAGCATGCTTTCAGTCTTAAAGCTTGATGTTGGTTTCAAAGCTGATGGAAATTGCACACTTGCTCTAGCCCATCATTCTGATTTGCCATTACTGGAAATATTTATCTCAGCTCTTCAGTTTATTTCAAGGTTGATTTACAAGATCTTTTAATTGAATCTCACCGGTACACAATAATACACTTTGCTGCTTGGTTTACAGCCGATCATCTCTCTTCTACCTTTTCTATGCATTACAATATTATGAAGCTCCCATGGTGAATTGAGATATAGTGAATGAATGAATGAATTCTTTATTGGCCAACTGTGATTAGACACACAAGGAATTTGTCTTAGTGCATATGCTCTTGGTGTACATAAAAAGAAAGGATACATTCGTCAAGAATATTAAAACAGGAGTTCACTTCAACAGGAGTGAAATGGATTTTTAATGGAAAGTCCTTATATAATATAGCATAATCACTTTTCTATTTAATGTAATCACGAAAACACACATTCACTCTTCACCTTAACTTTTCCTGTAGTATCACATACCCTTTTAGTCATTCAGTCCCACTGTACTCAACTTACTTTTGTGTTTTTTCTCATTGACAAAATCATCACAAATATAACAAAGTGGATAGAAGCATGCTCTTTTAGTTAGTGATTTTCACTGCTTTCATTCATCAAAACAGTAAACATCTTTCTGCAAGCATTTGTACAACTGAAAAAGTCGCTATTTTCCCAGCTTTATTAAACATTTTAGCAAAGTACATAAATTAATATACCTGCTTCAGGCTTTACACAGAGAGGGGTGGAGGGACAGGGGGAGAGAGAGAGAGAGAGAGAGAGGGAGGGAGGGAGGGAAGGAGGGAGGGAGAGAGAGAGAGGTATTCTAATTCCATTTTCTCTGGCAAGAACAACTAAATACCCTGATCTTCAATATTTTTTATTCATTTTTACATCACACATTCTATTTAATATTTGATGCAAATAATTGTGTTCTTGGCCAACACAAATTCATCTGCATATAACATTATATCTATATCCCTGTCCTCAACCAAGATATACATACTATCACCATAAGCACCTATTTTATATATATTTGTAAATTAAATAATTAAGTTACCCTAAGGTTAGCTTTATCTTACTGCTTGCTCAGTCTGGAACCATTCACTAAGGCAGTAAAATTCCAATCCTCTTTTTTCATTAGATCAGGAAATTATCCTTCTAATATTTTTTCATACAGAATACTGCTTCCTCTCCTTGCAGTTTTACTTTCACTCTTATTTCCTTCATTTATTTTTTTATCTGTGTCTATTTTTTACTCAAGATCAGTCTTGAGATGCTATCAATAAATGGCCTATCCCACATTCAGAAACTCTCATCAGTCTTGTATTTTTAATCATTACCTCAATCTTTCATAACAAACAATAAAATTAATCATGCTTTTAGATCATTACTCATTCCATTGTTAGCTAAACGTATCAAGTGATTGGTGCTTAAACAAACAGATATTTTTTCTAAGCAAGCACTGACCAGTCTCCAATCTCTTTGTGCTTGTTCCCTGAACAACTTTTCCTGTATTCTTCATCTTATCTCCAAAGACAATTATGTAAAATATCATACAAGCTAAATTTTAATCCTTTGTCTGATTTCGCATATGTAACCTATCAGTTTTCCCTGTGCCCACACCCAGTTGTGCACAATTACTATGCTACCGTCTTCAATGAGGAATTACTCTAGCTGTTATATTAACACATCAACTAGGATATAAATTCAGAAAAAGATCTCAATCAATTCAGTGGGACTTATATTAAAACTTAGTTTGATAAACACTGCTTTATACTAATTCTTTAGCTACAGTACATAGACCTTGCCATTTTCATCTTAGTTGAAAGCCTAAGCTACATTGATGGTCTCCCTTAAGCACATGAGATTGGCCTGATCTTGTCTCCAGCTCATGATTTAAATGGTCTTTTATCAGCCTTTGTGTACCATGAAACATATTTTTCTTTACTTAAGCAACAACAGAACCATGATACATAAACTGTATTGAACTGTCCTCCACTGTTTCTGGGAAGTCTGTTCATGTAATCAGCTCAGCCTTAAAAATTTATGGCATTGGTTGTTCATCAACCAAGTATCATAGTAAAATATTCTTTCTATTACCACTCATGAGGCCAATACATTTAGCCAATGAGGACAGCAATGAGAATAAGAATAGAATGTAATTACCCCACAAGAAATCATACTGGTACAACAAAAGCTAAATTATTCAGAACATTCTTGATGAGAAAAAATAATGATGGAGTAAAGATAACCCCAACACTTCCTTTGTATTAATAGGTTATTCTCTATTGCTTACCTGTCTACCTACCTACAGTACTTCTCTAGAATATAACTGGGAGAATTGTAGAAATGAAACTAAAGTTTTTTTTAAAATAGTTGGTGTTTTTTTTAAATGTTCCTGGATATGTTAAGATCACTAATTAATTATTTAATTTCCAGAAAAGGAAATTAGAAATTACACTGTCATTATTTATTGAGTGATTAGATACTGCATTTTGGGGGCTTAGTGTTGTGTGGCTCTCAGGACCACAAATAATAGAGCTGGAGGTTGTATGCAATCAGTTGGCTACATCTTGCCATCCTTGTTTTATAAAAATGTGTTCAATTCTTACAGATTCAGATAGTATAATGACAAGAATAATATTGCTGTCCTAAATCTACTTTGAGTCAGTAGAATAAAAAACCCTGTTTGCTACAAATAAAGTCTCAAGCCATCTGCTCTTTGAAGTTATATACTTGTAATCTGCACTTGGTCCAAATCCCATTTGTATATTAAAATAAAACTAGCCTTTGTATTGATGAGAACCATTTATATTCATATTCTCAGATCAATTGAACATTTCATAGGAACTCCAGATGTTCCTGTAATAGTGTTTCAAATGTTGTTGTTTTTACAGTTTATTTTTAGATGGCTTTGAAACAGTGAATGGAAAACTTTCTTGTGCCTTTGAAACTTCACAGTATTTTTTGAATAAATACAGGTTGTGTAACGTGAGGTGAGCATAGAGGTTGTGTAATGTAAGGTGAGCATAGAAAGGATGCTGAAGTACAATTGAGAAAACTATAGTTAATCCACAGTTATGGGACCTTATGAAGATTATGACTGAATTTTACTTAGTTTTTATCTCAAGATTATAAGAGGAAATATTCTGAGTATTGTTTATGTATGCTCGCAGAAGAAACCTGGACTATAAATCTAATAAACAATGAAAAACACCAAGTCAAACCATTAATCCATGTAATAATGCTGGTTCTGATTAGTCAGAGAGAGAGAACAGAATATTATATATGCCTTCTTAAAGAAATAAATGTGGGCTATAAATTTAACAAATAAAGCCACAAGTGAAAGTTATGAAATAAGGAAGCTGTCCATTTCTCCGTAAAATTCAGCTATAATAGATCCTTATAAACCCTGGCAAGACCAAGTGGCTCAGGGTTTGGGGTTCATTGGCTAAGGGAGAATTGCCATCTTTGGTCCTGGATGGGGTGGCACTACCCCAAATACACCCTGTGAGTAATCTGGGGGTTCTCCTGGATTCACGACTCCTGCTCAAAGAGCAGGTGACGGCTGCAGTCAGGAGAGGCTTCATGCAACTGCAGGTTGTGCACCAGTTATGCCTGTTCCTGGACCAACAATCCCTACTTACAGTCACTTCCCATCTTGGCTATTGTAACACGCTCCACATGGGGCTACTCTTGAGGAGCATCCAGAGGCTTCAGTTGGTGCAAAGTGCAGCAGCCCGCATGCTTTTGTGCAGACCCCAGTGTTCACATGTATCACCTCTCCTGTGGGAACAGCATTGGCTGCCAATTTGCTTCCGGGTGCAATTCAAGGTGCTGGTTGTCACTTTTAAAGCCCTTCATGGCTTGGGACCAGACTATCTCAGGTACCATCTCTTGCTGGTCACATCTACCTGATCCATCAGAATGGGAAGGCAGGGAATGTTGCAGGTCCCATCTTTGAGGAAGATACACTTGGTGGGACCCAGAAGAAAAGCCTTCTCGGTGGTGGCTCCTTTCCTCTGGAACATCATTCCCACAGAGATTAGGCTGGCCCCCACTCTGATTCTCTTCCCGAAGGCATTGAAGACCTGGTTCTGCCAGCTGGTCTGGGAAACCCACAGTGGGATAGAGCCCATTAAATGGCTCGTGTAATCTGCTGTCACTGGGGGGGAGAGGTGGGGGGTGATTTTACTATATTAATTTATTTGATTTTATGAGTTTTATTGTTTTTAAATTGTGGTTTTATATGTTGTAAGCCGCCTTAAATTGCCATGGTGAATAGGCGGCAATACAAATCAAATCAAATAAATAAATAAATAAATTGCAAAAAGAAGGTCCATAATTAGAATGTATAGAACTGATGATGGGCTAAAAAAATTTAACTAAATAGACAGATCACAGAGAATATAAGTAAAGACAGCAGAGCTATAGATACTGAAAAATGCATGCTCTTAGATAAGATTGCAGTATAATATCATAATTTCTTCTTTTATTAGCTATTGTCTTAAATGTTCTTTCTGCTTTTTTGTTTCAGTAAGAGAGTCAGTTTGATCTTGTGGACATGGAATGAGGAAATCTAAGTTCTAATCCTGCATTGGGCAGAAAGTCAACTGGGTGACTTGGAGTCAACCATTCTCTCTTATCCCTAAGAAGAACACAGTAACAAGCCACTTCCAAAAATTTTGCCAAGAAAACTGCAAGGACTTGTCCTTGTTGTCACCATGAGGCAACATTGACTGAAAGGTGCAAAATCCAAAAGACAATACATGTAATAGATATGTCAAATAAACAATCATTCCCTGTGTGTATGTGTGTGTGTGTGTGTGTATGCTTTGAAGTCAGTGTTTTATTCCTGGTGACTGCCTGGACAAGTGCTGCAGTTTCTAGGCAAGTTTTCAGAAGTGGTTTGTGATTGTTTCCTTCCTAGGGATAAGAGTGACTGACCAAAGGTCACATACCTGGCACCTAAGATGGAAGTAGAATTCGCATTCTCTTGCTTGATGCTGTCAGTGTTCCAAGTAATGCATCCAAAAAAATCTGAACTCTAAGGCAGGAATGTTCCTCAGAGAACATGTTTATTGGACACATCATATTAGCACAGCTAATGAAAACTAACTCTAAAAGTTTCTCTTGGTTACCATGTAATTAAGAGCAAAAATTTTCCCTCTCCAGGTGTCACGGGTCAAATGGTCAAAACAAAGCAGGTGGTGGGCTCCTCCAATCACTTCTGCTCTTCCACCAACTGCCACCTGTTGGGATGACTTTGGTTCCCATGGGAGAGCTCTTTATTTTGTCTACGAGGCGATCTAGGTATTTTCTCCTCGTTCTCTCCCCATAGTGCATGACAACTGTGAAGTAGCACAAGATGGCTTCGTTCAGGTTTGATTCATAGTTGACAATGCCTTTAACCACTACACCAAACTGGTTCTCCCTTCCCCTTTATCATTGGCGAAACATCCAGTGCAGAATACAATTTCCTGTAACTGCTTTGGATTTTTAAAAATGGGGAAAATACACAGTTGAATTTTAGAGGTGGTTTCAGTACACAAAATCTTTTCCTTTCTATCACAAACTGCATTGTATGTGAATTCAGTATTTGATGTGTTAATATATATGAATGCATCTTAATAGACAGCTTGTAGTTCAATCATTTTAAAAAATGGCATGTACAATGCTGCTTTTCCATCTTTGTTTTTTTCAGTGGGTTTCTGTAATAGGAAAAGAATGGAGAAAACAACAGAAAACACAGAGTAGATTACAAATATCTGCAAAGTTGTCAGACTCTATAAATGCAGGGGGGAGGGAATGATGTAGTGGACATGCATGGTGTAAGTCTCCTATTATCTCACATTAATAAGGCATAGACTTGTTTATTAGCCATTGAACTATATATGAATTGCTCCAAACAAAATATGACCTTGATTAGATCTCTATGTATCACAACACAATGCAAACCTGCAAAGATCTGTATTTTGTTCCCTCATGGACCAATATTTTAATTCTTTAAAAGCAGCAATAAAATAGGTTTAATATCTAAACTCGATATTGCAGGTTAAAATTGTCATGCTGAATGTCAAGTCATTTTCCTCAGTGAAATCAGTCTCGCTATTTGCCATAAAGAGCAGCCTTTGAACTCATCTGTCGACATTCTATCAAGAGAAACTTTTGATTATAAATCAGAAGTGGCAATCATTAGAATTTTTATTTTCCAACATGGAACAGAATGTGGCCCTACTTAAAAGCAAAAATGACAGCCTCTACTGTGAACTTTAAGCTAATCAAAACGGTGGCATTTAAAGAGTCTTCAGCAGATGGTTTTAGTTGTGTTACATGTGGCAATAGATACTGTTCTTCAGTTTTCAGTGAAACTTGGAACAATCTGTTGGAATTCTATTGTCTTTTTAGCAAATTGCAGGAGAACAACCTATAGCCCACAGATTATACATAATCTCTGCTGTGCTCTTTTGCAACCTTTGGACCCCTTTAAAATGTGCCACAAAAATGTGATGTAAATCTGCAAGGGCACAAAGACATCTGATTTTGTATAACAGTTGTATTTACTGACTACAAAGATATTTTTCTTTAATAAACAAAGATGTGTCCTGAGCCAGTTCAGAAGGATTGATGGTCTTATTCACCATAACTTGGATTGCTATAAACCAATGTGGTCGATGCTTTCATGTAAAATATTGTTTTGTTGGCAAGGGATACGGATTTGACAGACTGACTCACTTGGCAAGCATATCATTCTACTTCAGTTTCTGTAGTACTGCATATTATAAAGTTGCAGCTTTCAAAGTAGAAGTGTAGGACTGATATATAAAAAGACCAAAAATACTTTAGAAAATGTTTATTTGGTACATACGTTTATACACAGAAGGCACAGAGTAATGAGGATTAAGAAAGCTTCTGTCCCAATGAGATCCACTGGTTTTAAAGTAACTTAATACAAGATACTTAACATTGTCGCTATGGTTTCTATGACTGTTGTGTAGAGAAATACATCCAGGCGAAATGGCATCAGCTGTGGGGTTTTGTTTTTGTTTTACTTTTATAATATTCAAATAACAGCAAATATAGAAGGTTTGAAAAAATATCTTCTCAAAAAACTCTACCTCTTGTTCTAAGCTCTTTATTATTTTTAAATGGGAAAAAGAAATGCAAAACAGATGCACAATAACCTGAGGAACAGTACTTTCAGTCTGCATTCTATGTCTGGGTGGAAAGAAGAGGGGATTCTGTGATAATGTACTTTTCCTAGCCAGGATTATAGCTTAAAGAAAACAGCATTTGTATTTTATCTTCCCGTGACCTGCGAAACATTTTTTGCCATGCATAAAATGGACTTTAGCCCTTTTGGAATAAATAAGAAATCCCTCCTCATAATTCTTTCTCCTTAAAAGTGTTGATAGACGATCAATTATATAAAACAATTGAAATTGTATAATATTGTGAATTGACAAATTTTGATTAATTAGGTGCCTCATTTAAAATTTTAGGGGACACAAAAGTCCTTTGTAAATACAGCAATGATTCAAATATGGCAAGGCTCTATCACAAATATGGGTGGAGCCAGAATTTTCTATTTTTTTCCTAGTTTTTGGATAAAATGTTGATGTTCTATTCTTTTTTAAAAAATTAAACTTATGTTGTCTACTTTAGGATTTGTATTATACTTTTCATGTGTTTCATGCCTCAGAATAGTAAGAAACCAGGCCACTGATTTTTTGTAAGTTCAAGAAGCCTAACTTTGCAATTACCTTAGCCTAATTCTGGGCATAAGTATAGGATTTTTGTATTAGGTAGCACTAGGGGAATCATCTGCTAAAAAGGACAGCTTGCTCTATTTCAGATCTCTTTATGCTAATTTAATAAAAACAAGCAAACAAATAGATCTAAGTTTGGATGGAATCTCTGAGAGCTTGCTGCCTTCATTAAAGCTAAGTCCTTTCACTCAGGGAATCCTAATTATAGGTATCAGTCAAGCTTTCTTAACAGGTTTTATTTTCTATTGAGGGGGGAAACAGAAGGAGAGCAAGTGGGGAAGTTAAATACTGGAAATGGTGAACAAAGCTGGACAACTGCATAATACATTCAGTTGGAAGCATTTTCACCAACCTCTACGCTTTTCCATCAGTTGCTGGATTCACACACTATGAGAAACTATATGGTTTCTTTGTTTTTAATGTAACATAATCTTTGAACCCAATCAAATTTATTTATAAACTACAGCTTATGAGTTATGTTATGTCTCCATCCATTGCCACCTGTGGATTAAATTGCATGATCAAAGCACACTATGATTAAATACAAAGCTGCACAAATGTAGCCTTAGGGCTGTATGTGACTCATCACTTTTGTCTAGATATCTAAGAGTACTTGTACACAAACATTTGACTCAGTATCATTTTATGTTAATACCAAGTTGCAGCTCATTATTTGCAGCTCTTCTGGTACACATGCCAAGTGTTAATGTTTTTCAGATATGTCTGGTTCTATATTTTATTGGCCCATTCTTCCAATCAATTCTGATCCTTTTTCTTTCGGATAAATTCCATTCTAGCATGCATTTATATGTCAATATCAAATCCAAATAGATAATTTTTAAAAACCCTGCAACATTTAAAGATGGGGAGAGTTATCCCACCTCCTACAATCCCAAATAAAGAACGATAGATCGGTAGGAAAATAGGGGGGGAATTTTCCTGCAGACTTTTTGGGGAAATTTCCCAGGGTCTCTGGTCTGCGGGATTTAAAATTATGAGTTTGGTGGTTCCTGATATCCAAAAGGTTGGCAGTCCCTGCCCTAATGTATATAACTTGTTTCCAGGGTTTCTAGTTGGCACGCTGGGTAGTAAACACTTCAGGAAGAGGTGGGCAAGTAGCTTCTTTTTTTGCTTCCCCAGTGTCTCTTTACTTGATACCTTCAAGGCATGGTAGATGACTCCCACCATCTCCTTCCCTGGCTAATATTGGGGGAAATATCTGCAAGACACAGAGAGGATCTGTGTGTGTCTCCACATAGCTCACATAGCTTCTCCATCAGCTCAGAGAGCATCAAGATCTCCACACAGAGGGTCTCCACACAGGTTGCAATCCACTGAGCTGCCCTGCTACTTTATCAGGCTTGCTGGCCCAGCTCCTTGGTTCATCTCAGGTTACCTTCTTCTGGTCTACCTTGTAAGCACCTGCTAAGGATGCCTCAGTCTCCGGAGACCCCGCAGAACCCTTCCAAGCCTCTCGGTTTCCCGAAGTTCCCTTGAGCCTCTGCACTCTCGGCCGTTGCCCAGGGATGCGAAGGACCTCGCGATGACCCTGCCTCGCCCCCGCCGCTCTTTCCCAACAGGCCGTTTCCTCATCGCCCGGACCGCTGCCTTGTGGTGTTTGGGGCGGCGCGCACAGCCGCGATCGAGCCCTTTTTCCACCTCCACGCTTCCCCCACCCCCCCAGCCCCCATATCTCTCTTTCACACTCACACGCACACCGTTCACGCATCTCTCGGTCGCGCCAGCACCCTTCCCCCACCCCCACCCCCCGCACTCTGGTCCTCCTCCCTCTCCCTCCCCGTAGCCCCTCCTTGCCCCCCCGCCCCCCCGCCGCTCCCAATCACACTCCCGCCTGATGCTGGAGCCCGGCGTCATTTCAGTTTCAGCCGAGCAGCAGACATGGCGACGACGCTGACAGAGGTCCAGCCGCTCACTCTGGACCGAGGTAAGCGCTGCTATGTTCGGCGCCGCGATCTGACGACCGCCTTCCCTATCGCTTCCCCCCCCCCCTCCCACCACCACCTTTTTCGGTGGCAGAGAGTCAGAGGTTGGTTTTGGGGCTGGATGTGGTTTTAGTTTCCCCAGATCCAACCTCAAGAGCCTCCGCTGAGGTTGGGCTCCCCGGAGGCGATTTCCCAGAGGAGCGATATGTTGCCCACCCGGGCGGCAACGCGTTGGGCATTTCACCGCCCGGCCTCTTGCCCGCGGTCTCTTCCTCGCCCCTTGCCCCGCGGGAAGCGCAGTGGCGAAGCCATCAGCCGATCGGGACCCGCTCCTGAGCCTCCATATATCAGCCCGGGAGGGCTTGAAGCAAATGGAACGGGACCACCTTCAGGGTCGCGGTGGTGAACGAGACGGGAAGGACGGGGAAACTTTATTCCGAGGCTCGGGGGCTCGGGTGCCAGTTTGGAGGAGCAGGTTTAGCATCGCGGGGCATCAGCAGCAAGATTTCCTGGAGACCTTGGAGTTGCTGATGCCAACATGGCAGGTTTCAAAGGCAGAGAACTGTCATTCCAAATAAATACAGCCACCCTCCCAACTGTCAATTAGTAATGTGCGAGAGAAGAGGCTTGTTCCAGGCATAAAGAAAAGGGAACATTGGGAAAGGACAGCATTTGGACTTTTATCACTGTTTTGCTCAGTAGAGCAAAAAGATCTTTATGAATCTCATTTCCATAACTTTGACACTTGGGGGCTAACATCCCCATGTATACTGCTATTTATCAGTGCTTTCTATTGATATGTTATCCCCTGTGGCGGAAATGCTATGGATTATGTTTTGTCGATGACTGGAAGGGCATCATCAGTCAACCCCCTTTCCCTTTTTCATTTAACATGTTAATCTGAGACGAGAAAATTTTCATAGATTTTGCAAAACTAAAAATTGAGGTGCAGTCCTTATTGCATGCCACTGAGAATCAGTTCAATGCAGAATGCAGATGCCTTGATGTAGATATAGACATTCTCAAGCTATCAGAATGTTTGCTGTTCACATTTCTGAATGAAAGCAGAAGCTAGCAATTTTGGCTGTAATTAAATCCTCACATACTTTTTTTAGAAGAAAATGTTGATTGACAATTCCAAAAGAAAATGAAATTGTGGGACAGATAGACTAAACACCAAATTAACAAGTGGAGTGGAATGAAAAGAAGAGCAGGTGGAAGAGAGAGAGGTGTGAAAAAGAAATTTCAGTGCAAGTATAGAACTGCATTTGAAGGGAAATTTTTTTTTCCTAATTCAAACCAATCCTGTTTGCTGAAAGGAAACATCACATTCTCTTAATGTAAAATATAGGTAAGAAAAACAGTTTATCTTATTTGCTTTTTGATACCACTTGTTGCCTATGTGACCCAGGAAGTAAGTTCCATTGGTTTTACTGAAACTCCTTTGTAATATGAGTAAGATTGCCAATTTAATAAATCAATATTCAAGAGCCTCAAAATATTATTTTAAAATCTAAATACAATATAATTGAAGCTTCTTAGGACTTCTTAAAACTGTCCTTAATTTTAAATAATGAAAGTTAGTAATTAAAGAATTACAATAAATCCCCAAATTCCTGCTTGACCCTCAGTGTAAAATTTAGAGTCTTAATATAAATTTGAATAGCTTCTTGGAGTGTAATGAAGAACTCTGGAATTTATACGTTGCCAAAGCTTACTTAAAATTCACTTCTGAAATGGGCAATTCATGATAAAGAGAAGAGAGTATAAAATATTAGCAGTAGCAATTTGTTGACAGAAAAGGATATCTGTTTCTACCAAACAGTTAGAAACGCAGTGTGTAATCTGCAGTTTCATCCCAGTGAACTACTTTAAAGCAAGACAAATTTCTTAGCAAAAGGTTGAACAGATGGCAATCTATCAGGAAGCATGGATCTTTTTTCCAAAGGAAAGTATAGCTACCACATACTGTAGTCATTCGACTCTGCACTTATAATTTTTATTATTTACAAACTAAATAGAATTGAAATTACTTTTAATTTTTTATTTTATATGTTTAAGTCACAACTACAACTTCAATGAAATGTACTAAAGGTGGTAAATAATCAGCTGCGCAAAAGTAGAGTACAAATATTAATAAATAAAATATGAGGAAAAAAAGCTATCCTTAAATTACATAAACTTATGTTACTTAGGTCAGAATTTAATATTGATGTTATATTAAGCAATATTAATTACTTAATTAGATGCTACTTAACATTTCACATGCAACTGAAGATAATTGTTCATTAATAATTGCATTTGCATAATGAAATAATTATCACACAAGTGAAATGAAATAAAACCATTCATATACGAAAACAACTATGAGCAGCTAGACAGGCATGCAAACCTTGCAAAATATGTAGTTTAATAATTTAAAGAGATTATTCTTCTTACTGTGTTTCTCATATAATAAGGCCAGGTCTTATTTTTTTTTAACCCCCCAAAAATGGCTTGGCTGTCTTTTCGGGGGTGACATAATTCCCCCCCTTTGCATCTTCAGGCAGGTGGATGGCGATGGCTTGGATGTTGACCTGAGCATTGGTGGGACACTTCGCATTGGGGTCAACGCAGGCAGCACCATAACTGGGTGTGCAACAAAAGTACTTCCTAATGGCGAGCCCCCCCACCATTCCCCCCCATTTAGCATGTTTTAATATAGGCCTTAATTTGGGGGGACGGGTTTAATTTCATTTCATGCCTATAAAACATGCTGGGACTTCCTATTGGGGGAGGCCATATTGTTGGAGAAACAGGGTACTAGCACACACTAAAAGGCCCCTCTTCACAGTGCTAATAGGTAGAGGTCAGAAGTTTTCTGAAGAATGTCCAGAGTAGAAATTCCCCATATGAATTCAATTGGATCTTTTTTTGTAAATGTGTTTAGAAATATTACTAATGTTAATGCTGTCAGAATCCTTGGTACCCAGTAAAATTATGTACAGTAAAAACCATTCCTCCAATGCAGTTACAATGATGCTTGTGTTTAGAAAACAAGGGAACAGGGAACTATCTAACATAAAAGAAATAGAAAATGCTGCTCCTTGGAGTAAATAATATCAAGAAGAGTGGAAGAAACAGAGGAAAAGACTTTGAAGAATTTATTTAGAGGTAGCATTTTGTTTGCACAGTTAAAGAGGATAATTTCTAAGATATCTGGCTGTACATTGTTTGTCCTCACTCTTTCTCTCTTCCTGTCCCTTCTACTCATAGATACATGTGGAAGAATCCCACTCAAGCAATTTGTCTATCTTAACTACATTTCAGTAATGGTAGCACCTGACAAATTTTGTCTTGCCTCAGATGCTAAACAAAATAGCATCTTGTTTGTTCTTGGATCAGAGACAAACAAGGAATGCCAGGGTGTATGCTAGACCTTTAAGTCAAACAAGCACCCCAGAAGAAGGCATTGGAAAACCATTTCACATACTACAGCCAGAAAAAAAAAAAAACCTAATGTACATATATCCATGAGGTTACCAATCCTAACTAGATAGTTACATGAAAATGTGGTGTAAGTAGAATAACATAAGCCCAGTTGGAAAGAGTCCATGGGTTTCACTATATTCAACCACCTCTTATGAAAAAAACAAACAAACAAACAGGGAAGGTCGCACTGACAACCTACAGTAATGAACCAGGCTAATCACAATTACTGATATTGAGACAACTGATAGAGATATGGTTGCAATGATTTTATTTCCTTTTTAACTTAGTCCACTTTCCTTGATTAATTATTAATAACTTCTGACAGTTTTCCCTATAGACATATCAATATTTCCACTCTTTTATCATCTGTTTATATAGATCATTTGCAAGATTTTTCATACAAACATTAATCAAAGGAAGGTAGAAATTACTGGAAACCATATACAATAACTTTTAGGTTGCAGTTAGCTTACAATGCACATGATTTAGTCTAAGAGCTAAGAGATTTTAGATTTTGATTAAAAGTTAACAAAAAGCTATCTTCTCAGAAGCTGTTACTATGTACTATGTATATTATACATTATATTATATATTATATATATAGTGTGTGTGTGTGTGTGTGTGTGTGTGTCTGTGTGTGTATTCAATCAATTGTTATTTAGATCTCATCTATAGAAATAGAAATATTGTTCTTGTCTTGTATCATTTCTTCCATTTTTTAAAGATCATTTGCTATCATAGTTTTATTGGAAGGAAATGCAATACTTAAATGTAGAGAAGATCTATATTTAAAAAATCTGGACGAAAGAACCCAGTTACCATGGCTGTGAGAAAAACCTACATCACCTCCAAAAATTATCTATGTCACATCCTATATCATAATGAATCCCACCAAAATAGTAACACTGATTTAAGATTGTGATGATGTAACAGTCACTTTGTCACTGAAATCTTCTCTGGTGTAAGGAAGTAGTAAGTCCCTTGTCCTTATTTACAGCTGCAGCTTCATAAGATTGCATTGTAAAGCTTTTGAATTCTATTTTTCCTCATCTGTGATAACTGCCTTTTTTCCATTAATAGAGACCTTTACATATGTTATCCAAAATTTGCATTAAATTATTTCAAACTAGAGACATTTTCACTGGTAGGTTAAATTGAATCTCAAGCACATGAACTTTTTTCTGTAATTCTTGTCAGCACATAGCTGCTTAAAACAGCACAAAGAGACTTATTTCTTTATTATGTAGACTATATTTTCAAAATAACAGAAGATTTAATCACTTTACAGTTTAATCTCAGAAGCTTTATCATTTAGCCTGTACAGATCTATCCTGGCAGAGCTGGGAACATGCAACATACAATTAACTAGAAGATTGAATTGTGGATGTTCTGGGGTTTAAGGGATTTGGAATACGTAAGATCATCTGACATATAGTGGGTAAAACTAAATGATAGAATAAAAAAAGCTGAGAATAGATAGGAGCTTTGTGTGTGGAGAATGGCAAACATGTAAGTAGCCACAATCCAGCTAGCAAAGTCATTGAGTAAGTATCAATATATCAAGTCCAAATCACTTATGTTAGTTGAGAGTCAGTGAAATAAGTGACAATTTAGCCATGACTATCAGCCCCATTGATTTAAATAGGCTTGTTCTAAGCATGACTAATTCTGGAACCATTCCAAATGTGGTGTAATTTAATGTTCTAAAATATATGTACAGGAACCATTAATCTGACAACACCACTGAATTATTGGAAGATTCTAGACATATTATAAACCATACCATGAAGAAAGCCTGATAAAAAATAACTACTTTTCATTGATAATTAAGTGCAGCCATATACAGAATGAGGTTATGGCCTCAAATTACCTGTTAAGACGTAGTGTGAACAATGTTCTGTCCAGCCAGTTTAGAGTTAATGGGATTTGGGATAGTTAGTTAGGGATTGTGAGCTGTCCCCTTAAGGGAATGCATCATGGTAAATGTAGTTAAGGCATCCTGGGAAATGTAGTCCATGTTATCTGGTCACATCTGTAATACGGATTGGTCACTAAATTGATGCTTGTTGGGTTGGCGGAGGCTCCCTCACTCTTGCCTGAATCCACCATACTGCGCAGTCATTTCAATCATCATGGGGATGAGACTTTATTATCTTTCTACACCACAATTGAGATATGCAAAAGATTGGACATTAAGAGAAACCTTGTCATAAGTGTGAGTTGATACAGATGCCTGATGAACCAATTAAAAAGACTTTGTGTGGATGCTTTGTGGAGTTACCCTGTCTGCTTTATACCATCCAATAATAAGCAGAACAAATGGGAAAGGAGAAGAGGAAAAGAACGTGGCTAACTGGAAATTAGACAAAGCAGATAAATTAATATAATGATACTTACTTTGAATGAATACATTTGTTCATTAAAATATGTCTATCAATTTTAAGTTACATCAATGAAAACAGTGAAAATTTCATGCATCCACATTGCTGCTTAGAAAAGCAATGCCAGCAAATTACAGATATTAGTTGTATCTTCTTTTAAACTTATTTCCCTTTTTTTGTACAAAGAGCACAGTTCCATATAGCTTCTGCTATATTTATCATAATGTTGTCTATTAATTTTTAATTAAATGTATAACTTGTACAAAAGACAAATGATAAACTGAAGTGAATTTAATTATAAACCATACAGGCATTTATATATGGGAGTAGAACAGTGGAATTTGTAAAAAATCTTTTTTTCTCCTATGGTTTCTCAGACAAAATCCAAACAGGGAGCACGGAGAGCTTGAGACTGCAATGGTTATTTTCCTCCATTGCTTTAATGAAGCAGATGAACATTTTGAATGATATTGCACAACATCATTACTGATTAGATTTATCCAATATCTTTCAGAAATAAACAGACAGCTGAGAGCTTACAACCAGAATGAATGAACAGGGGATCAAACAAGGACAGGGTTTTGTTTTTTCTTTGCAAAAAGAATCTGCTGAATGACGAAGTTGATCTGTTAAGTTATAGGGAGTGTTACGGCATTTGGTTTATTGTTCAATTTTGTGCTCACTCAAACTATGCATCTGGTATTAAGCACAAGGGCAGCTGCTGCAGATGGGTGGAAATGCATTTCCTGCCTAGCAACTCAGATTCAGCCAACACTCTTTGGAAACAGGACAGGTAGCTGAGACTGCTCAAACACTTTTGTAAGGAATTTAGCCTGGAAGGAATAGGTGGTTCTCAGATTCTACTGAAAAAATGAATATGGAAATAATTTCAAGGCTCATAAAGGCTCATGATTCATTTCTGCTCAGTATATAAGGTTACATACAATCCAATACTTCATCAGACAAAAAACAAGTATGAAGTCCTAAACAAAAGGATAAAGATTTTAGAAAGCACACAGAGTTTCATTCATCTTTCTTTTGATGGTCAAAAAAATGAGAAGCAAAAGTAGAATCCCAAAAAAGAAATATTGACTTAAGAAGATAGTATTGTCAAGAAAGATTTGGACTTCTAAACATGGACAACATCACAAATGACTCAGAGGCACAAATGGGATGTACCTGACAGAAGTAGTGAACATGCAAGAGTAGGGAAGGACCTTGTAAACAGACCTTAACAGGAGGGTTTTCAATTAAATAGGATGAATGAAAGACACACTGATTCAGGTACATAAAGATTGCACATAATAGTAAAGGTACAAGGCAGAAAATGTTACTTAGAAATCCCCAATATAGAACACTAGGGAGACCAGTAGAGGATAACATTCCACATCTTCATTATCTATATAGCAATGAACCTAGTGGTAAATAGGAAGAACTAAAATCCTACATAATAATACAAATAGAACTTGATAGGTATTGTGGAAATTTAGAGGGATTAGAGTTGTGACGAGTGCTCGTGGAAAACAAATTTTATCCAAATATCTAAAAATATAAACCAGGATTATCCAAAAGTACATGTCAATTAGTTCTGGACAAGCTTCTAGAGCAGATTTTTAAGCAGTATATCTTCAAAACAGAAAAGGGTAAAAAGAATACCATCACAAAGACCTAACATGGGATTATCGATAAGAAGTCATGACTGTTTACCCTTATTTATTTTTGTACAATGACAGGATTAGTAGGTCACAGGAATACTGTACTATAGATTTAGTGTATTTTGATCTCAGTAAAATGTTTGACAAATTCTAAATATAGACTACAATTACGATAGACAGGTGTATGTGAGCTAGCTACAAGTAATGACATCCAAGTAATGTTCATTAGGGAAGGAAATGTCAAGTAATCAATGTTCCCACTTCATTGCAATGCTCTTTAGCTTCTTTGAATCATCCAAAGGATGAAATAGAAGGGAAGCTCTTTAAAATTTGTAGGTGATTAGCAAATATTTTTTCAAAAAATATTTTAAAAATCACAGTTCAGAATAATCTTGACATATTTAAAATATTTCACATTGCATGAAATATATCCTATCATTCAAATATTTCAATTCTCTTTTCATACTGAATAAATTTCCTGGTTTTCTTTCCTATGAGCAGGTAAAGATTATATTATATATATATATATGCGTGTCTGTGTGTGTGTGTGTGTGTG
>BLBF01000022.1:30734522-30782997 GCA_015471245.1 Laticauda colubrina | reverse complement strand
ATATATATATATACACACACACACACACACACACACACACACAACATATATATTGTATAATTACAATAATATTGTAATTATAAAATATTATTGTAGATTTTTCTTGTTCTTTATTCTTTCTTTTTCTTCACTGTTGCTCTTATAGAAGGTATTTCATTTAAGTCTCATACTCAGTACTGAAAAATCATTGTTAAAGTCATTGTTTTAAATCATTATCAATAATAAAGAATTGTTGGTGTGCCATATTCCTCTTTGAGCATATCTTACCAATATATATCACAAAGTCTCCAAATTAGCCTTTAAGAAACTAACTAAGTAGTTTATGATCTTTGAAATTATGTCATTTTATATAGATATTATATAATGTTTTATTAGTTTATTAAAGTGCCTATGATTAATCACTTTAATTTTCCTGAGGTTCATATTTTTAATAATTATGCACTTCCTCACTTTAATGCATCCTTGCCTGTATTCCTCAAAGCAAGTTGTTCTATTACCTGCACTCTTTATTATAACAACTTATAGAAAAAACACAGTAAGTCCAACTCAGAAATATCTATTTTTTTCATACTCTGGACAGTAATGATTCTGAAGTAAAAAAAAACAAAAACAACTTGGTGCATTGTTGTACCTGCTTCACCCTTTGAACATTCCAATATAATTCACTAACATAAGAGTTGGTATGCAGATGAAGGCTATTTATTTATCATATTAACGAATAAAGAGCAAAATGAAATTTCAAGATTTAAAGACAGCATATCTAATATGCTTATCAAAACAACAGGCCAAAGACAGCATGCTTTAAAACATATTAATAGCATGATGTAAATCATTGGGCTTAAAATATGATAATTTGGTTAATTGCATAGTTTAACTAGTGAACTCCATTACTGCCACAGCATTGAATATTTTCTTAGTCCAAATTTGATAACTGAGGAGTTATTTCACACTGAAAGACATAATTGCAAGATTTATCTTGTTAGAAATTACTGTTACAATCAATTTATCTTAAAACCAAGAACATTGTTTTTAAGATACTATTGATAAATCAATATCAATGGTATCTTACATTCTCCATTCTGTGTTCTTGCACTAAGAAAAGAGACATATAAATATCCAGTTTGGAGGGGAAGATATATTTAACTATCATTTTTAATTTGTTTTTAGTTTCCAATTGAGCTCTAGTAATGACTCGTGTGCTTTAAAATAATAGATAGGACACCAAACCTGTGTTTCTGTTCTCTTTTTGTGTAAGGGTAGAAAAAGCTACAAAGAGGTCTTCATCTTCCAACAACTTTTCAAAATGATCCAATGATTTATGGCTATCTGAGTACAGGAGTACACACTGTTTCATAATAACAATTGAATTCCTTTGCCTTAGTCATCCCAAAGGTGCTTTTTCAAAAGGCAACTGGACTTCCTTTGTTTTCCTTGAATAAGTTTCTCTTCTCATCTAAGAAGTTTCTTTAGTTCAAAACTGAAGCAAAACATCTTCAAGGAAAATAAAGTCCAGGTGCTTTTTGAAAAAACACCTTTGGGACAATCATGACTTGGATGACTGAGAATCTTCATAGACCAGGGGTGTCAAACTCACATCATGATGTATTGGGACTTTTTTCTCTTTAATCAGGCAGAGAAGGCAGCATGTGATGCATCCAGTCTACTGGCCATGAGTTTGATACCCTTGCCATAGACTCTTTGCCTATATTTAAGAATGGTTCAATACATTTTGCTGCTTGAAGCAAAACATAAAATGGTGGCTTTTTATTTTAAGTGAGTTTTGCCCCATTTTATGACTTTTTGTAGCACATTTGTAAAGTGAATCATTGCAGCTGCAAAGTTAGTAACACAGTTGTTAAGTGAACCTGATTTCTCCATTGGCTTTGCTTGTTAACGTTGCAAAAGGGGATCACATGAGCCTTAGACACCACAACTGTCATAAATATGAACCAGTTATCAAGCATCCAA
Source organism: Laticauda colubrina (assembly GCA_015471245.1). Taxonomy (NCBI): domain Eukaryota; kingdom Metazoa; phylum Chordata; class Lepidosauria; order Squamata; family Elapidae; genus Laticauda; species Laticauda colubrina. The sequence continues at coordinate 30,781,029 of BLBF01000022.1, read as the reverse complement.
ATGTAAATCACACGTCCACGGGGATGTTGCAACAGTCATAAATATGAAAAATGATAAAAAGTCACTTTTTCAGTGTCATTGTAACTTCAAAGAGTCACTAAATGGACTGTTGTAAGTTGAGGTTTACCAGTATAGCACAGGGAGGTGAGACAAGAACAGTATCTGGCATATCAGCTCTCACTGTTTGCTGTATAAAATCTCTGGCTCATTTTCTTTTATAGGACTAAAGCAAATTTACTGTTCTATTTCACTGAGGAATAATAAAGCAGACTTTGAAATGTTTTGAAAATTAGTTATGGTTTCCTAATCATTTGAACACCAGGAGGTTGTTTTACTTGAAGCAAACATTCAAGTTAATGAAGATATACAATTATGATGTATCATATGACTAAGTTATGGTATATTAAATTAAATCAGAAATTACAAAGACAGAATTAATTATTTAACATTTGATTACAGCTACAGGATGATAGTTTGCAGCATACATTAATTTAGCTCATAGAAATAGAAACATCATGATCTTTTGCTTTGTTGCATAACAGCAAAAAATATGCAGTCTTTAGATTTGAATAAACTGGCAAATCTCACATCTTCGCAGGAACAAAAACACCTCTTGTTTTTACCCTCCAAATCAGCGGTCGCCAACCAGTGGGCCATGAGAAAATTTGGGTGGGCCGCAGAGAAATCTCACCCCCAGAGTACCCCTACAAAGCAATTAATCCAGGTTGTGCAGAAACAAGGCTGCTCAGCCCACATGGCCTGCAGGAACCCTCCCCGCCCACTCACTCCTTACCCTGCAAACTTGTCTGCTAAACTGCTATTTTTCCTTTTTCCGACCATCATCTGTTCTGCTGTGCCCGGAGATTTAGATTAGGTAGAAAGCAGGAAATGGTTGGATTTCTTGCTTTCTAGCTAGTCTTTGGCTCTTTGGCTCTTTGGCTCAGCACAGCCAAACTCCCTTAAGCCCATGTCACACTGCACCAACGGATGGAAAGAGGAGGTAAAACAGAGAAAAACACTTGCCATTCATTGGTTAACGCGATGCTTCTATTTTGTACTCACTGCGTCCGTTTTTCTTCCTCTCTATCCGTCCAGCATCCGTCGACTGAGGTTCCATCCGCTCAAAAAGTTTTGAGCTGCTCAAAACTTTTTGAGTAGAAAATGTATCCAACGCATCCGTTCTGCATCTGCTAGGCATACGGAGAACATCCGTTCTGCATCCGTCGTCATCCGTTACGCATCCGCTATATCCGCTAGGCATCCACTGCGCATATGCACAACTCAAATCCGCTCCAGCAGAAAGCGGACACAGGGAGGAAGCGGAACGGACGTGGAACAGACGTGCAGCGTTAGTAGCACGGACGGAGAAAGGATGAAAGTGGATGCAGCTCGCATACAAAGCATTTAAAACGGAAAAAACGTTCGCAGAGGGGACCTATCTCGGATATTAAGGATGTCTAGATGATGCCAAGAGGATGCAAAAGGACACAAAGGGGAAAACCTATATTGCCTATAAAAAGGGGGAGCAACTCACCTGGATCTCACTTTCAGACCAGCAGCCCTGCTGTGCAGACCTCTGCAGCCTTCATCTGTCTCTTGCTCTTCCACAGCATCCAGTCATGTCCACCATGGAATGTAACACAGTCCTTTTGGTAGCCACCATCGTTCTTCAACAGTGCGAAGCCATCTACAGGCTCTTTCAACTCTACTACGGGAAGAAAAGGAGGCGGCCAAGAAGCGTCTGGGTCCGAAGATGGAAGGGAGAAGAGCAGAGTACGGACTGTACAACAAGCTGATGGTGGAGCTGAGGAACGAAGACCCTCGTGTATTCCAGAACTTCATGAGGATACCTCCAGCCATGTTTGACGAAGTTGTGCAGCGGCTGACACCCAGGTTGACGAAGGCAAACACCAACTTCTGGCCCAGCCTGGACCCTGGGCTCAAGGTGGCACTCACTCTGCACCACCTGGCCTCAGGGACCACCTACAAAAGCATGCAGTACGGCTGGTGGGTGCCACACAACACCAACAGCATTGTGGTCAGAGAAGTGGTGCAGGCCATCATCGAAGAATACCTGGAGGAGCTCCTCCAGTACCCCTCCACTGAAGAAGGCTGGAAGAAAGTTGCAGAGCAGTGGTATCAGAGGTGGAACTTCCCACACACCGTTGGAGCCATAGATGGCAAGCACGTGGCCTGCAAAGCGCCAGCCAAGTCGGGCTCCACTTATTTCAACTGCAAGGGCTTCTTCAGCATCGTCCTTTTTGCCATGGTCGATGCTGACTACAAGTTCATGTACATCGTTTCTTCAGGCAATGGGTCAGCTTCAGATGGCCAGGTATACAATGCTAGTGACCTCAAGGAAGGGCTGGAATGGAACCTCACCATGGGCTTCCCAGATCCAGACCCCCTGCCCAACGACATGCAAGATGTGCCCTACTTCATCGTGGGGGATGACACCTTCTCCCTCAGAACCTACCTCATGAAGCCCTACACCTCCAGATGCCTCACCCGTGAAGAGAGGATCTTCAACTACAGGCTGTCCAGGGCAAGGCGGGTGGTGGAGAACGCCTTTGGCATCCTGGCCAACAGGTTCCAGGTACTTCTCACCACCATGCAGCATCGCCCACAGACCGTGAGGAGGATTGTGGAAGCTTGCTGCATCCTGCACAATCTCATGCGCACCCGCTACCCAGTCTTGCAGAACAGGCTCGTGGACCTCCAACAAGGCAATGGGGACATGGAGCCTGGGGAATGGAGGCAAGGGCGAAACCTGATAGACACTGAGGATGTGCAAGGCCCCAACAGAGCCTCACGTGAAGGGAAGAAGCAGCGCAACCTCCTGAAACTCTGGTGCAACTCCCCAGCTGGAGCAGTGGAGTGGCAAGACAGGATGACAGATGATTAATGGATGCTTCCTTCAGCCTGTCTCATCACACTGATGAGATTGGCCCATGTATGTTGGGTGTGCCTACAATGAACAGGGCATTTAACAAAGAGTTGTGTTTATGTTGACATGTGTGGATCAATGATTACATTAGTATTGATAATGAAGGGCCATAGATATGGCACCTGGGAGGGTGGACCATACAGTCCCACTTTGCTTGACTGGAGGTTTATCTATCCCCATAGCTATCTCAACCCATCCCACAGCTATCTTAACCCATCCCAAAGGTATCCCTGCCCATCCCACAGCTATCTTAACCCATCCCACAGATATCCTAACCCATCCCACAGGTATCCCTTTCCATCCCACAGCTATCTTAACTCATCCCAAAGATATCCCTGCCCACCCCACTGCTATCCTTACCCATCCCACAAGCATGCAAAGGCTTAAACCATTTCTAAAAGTTTCCACTAAGACTTTATTAAAAAAAATAAATGAAGCAAGTTTGTGAAGCTAAGATAATTTTTTTTAATAACAAGCTGTAAAAGAAAAATGACCCAAGTCAAGTGTCCAAATAAAGTCTACAGGAAGCCACCCAGTCTCTGGCACTCTTCTCTGTCACTCAGAGGTGTGCCCAGTCTCAGGGCTGAAGGGTCCATGTGCTGTGGAGGTGGGTGCTGCTGGAGTGCTGGTCTGAAGCGCCACTGGGGTGCCTGGCCCTGAGAGGACAACAGGTGACGGTGTGTTGAGGAAGCTCTCAGACAGCTGGCTCAGCCCCATGATGTTGAGAGCTCCTTCCTCCATGCCATGGGGTGTCAGCCCCAGTACCGATGACAGATGTACTGAGGCCAGGCTTGGCTGTGGGGTGGAGGAAGGAGCAGTGTAGTGGGGCTGTCTGGTCTGCAGCTGGGTGAGGACTGGTGTGGGTGGCATCGGTGATGTGGGTGGCATCGGTGGTGTTGGTGGCAGCAGTGGAACCGGTGGCAACCGTGGCGTCCAACGAGTCTGAGCCTGGACTGGGAAGGGCTGCTGCCTGTGCTGCTGGACCTCCTGGTAGCCATAGCCCTGGTAGGTGAGGGCCTGTGGAAAGCCTTGGAATGGGAGGGACATCACCTGGGGTGGAGGAGCAGACCTGGACTAGGTGGGAGCAGGTTCATCTGGATCTGGAGAGTTGTGAAGCAGATCAGGGATCCTGTCCTTCACCACCTGGTACTGGGGTTCCGCCATGTCCGTGAGGATCTGGTTCACATAGGTGAGGAAGGGCTTGCGGTTGGAGGATGAGGAGTTGGTGTTGACCATCTGAGAAAGGATATCTATGCTGCTTCTGATGGTGTCTCTTATCTCCAGCAGGACAGTGTGGCTCTGCCCCTCCTGTCTGGCTCTCTGCCTTTCTGTGGAGGTGGAGCTGGGGGTAGATGCGGGTTGGACTGTGGTGGAAGTGCCATCTCCTTTCTCCCACTGCATCAGGGGGTCCTCCACACGCTCCGCCATGGGTTGTGCAGCTGTCGGGGGGGGGTCTCCGTCGTGGCACGCTCCACAGACACCTGCCTGGAGACAGGAGCTGACTCTCAGCTGGAAGAGGACTGGCTCTCAGGAGGCTGCCTGAGAGAGACAGTTGTGAGAGGGGCTGCTCCTCGGTGGCGGATCTCACCCTCCAGGAAGCTGCACTTGGCCATCACTAGGTCTCTCTGTCCGTCAGCTTTACCGTGACCTGGCCAGATTTCTTGAGGTGCAGCTTCCCGTACCAGGTGTGCATGTGCTTTCACCAGCTGAGGAGCACCTCCGAAGTGTAGCCCAGGCTCTCCGCCTTCTCTCTCCAAGCAGCCTGCTTCCTTTTGGTGTCCCTGTAGAGCCTGTGTCCCTTCCGCCATGCATACTCATTCTCTCTCAGCCACTCCAGCACTTCATCCTCATGTTCCTCCTCGATGGAGTATTGCCTCCTCTCCCGTTCTCGCATATGCTTCTTCCTCCCTTTGGCAGGACCACATGGGCCCTCATCAGAGGGGCTTCCAGGTTGTAGTGGCTGCTCCTCCACACCACCAGCACCAGCAGCAACAGCAGCACCAGGATCAGCAGCAGCAGCACCAGGATCATCATCAGCAGAGTAAGCACCAGCAGCACCAGCAGGACTAGGATCAGCAGCAGCAGGACCAGGATCAGCAGCAGCAGAGTAAGCACCAGCAGCGGCAGCAGGACCAGCAGGACCAGGAGCACAAGCAGGACCAGGAGCACAAGCAGGACCAGCAGGATGAGCAGGACCAGCAGGACGAGGAGCAGCTTCAGCAGTGTAAGCACCAGCAGAAGCACCACCGCCAGAAGCAGCTTCAGCAGAAGCAGCATCAGCAGAAGCACCACCGCCAGAAGCAGCATCAGCAGCTCCTCCAGAAGCAGCATCAGCAGAAGCACCACCGCCAGAAGCAGCATCAGCAGAGTAAGCACCAGCAGAAGCACCACCGCCAGAAGCAGCATCATCAGCTCCTCCAGAAGCAGAAGCAGCAGAAACCCCAGCCCCAGAAGAGCGAGCCCATACTACAGAAGCCCCAGCAGAAGCAGAGTGAGGGCCAGGGGGTGGGAGGGTGGCCCTGTCCCTTTTGCCAGGGCTGGTAGCAGATGGCTGAGGCTTTCTCTTCTTCCCCATGGTTGTGGGGTTGCTGGCTGGCAGGCAGGCTGGCAGGCAGGCAGGCAGCAAGGCTGGCAGGGAGGCTGACAGGCAGGGAGGCTGGCAGGCAGGCAGGCAGGAAGCAAGGTTGGCAGGCAGGCTGGCAGCAAGGCTGGCAGGAAGGCAGGCAGCAAGGCAGGCAGGCAGGCATGCAGGCAGGGCATGCAGGGCAGGCTGGCAAGGCAGTCGATGTGTCTGGAAGCAGGTCTTTCCTCTGAATGGTGACCTGCTTGGGAGCTGCCTCCCTTTATATCCGTGGGGCTGATGCAATGCATCCTCCCCGCATGCGCAGTGAACGCGAGGCATCTGCTAGGTATCCACTAGGCATCCGCTAGGCTTCCGCTAGGCTTCCGCTCTGCATCCGCTTCATCCGCTAGGCTTCAACTGTGCATCCGCTTCATCCACTCGGCGTCCGCTCTGCATCCGCTGTATCTGTTCCGCGTCCGCTTTGCTGCGGTCCCCCGGAAGCCTTGCGGATGTGCCATCCACTCTCATCCACTTCCATCCGCTAGGCTTCCGTGTAGCATCCGCTTTCTATCCGCCCTGCATCCTCCCCCCCTCCGTTCCTTTCCGTGTTGTCCGCTCTGGTTATGCAAATTTTTGCCCCTTTTGAGTGCGGATAACAACGGATGGAACATTTTTCTCGTCCGCTGTGTCCTTTTTACAAATGTTTTGCATCCGTCGACCAGTGTGACAGGGCCTTTAGGACTGAAAGTTTGCTTGCAAGCAAATTCAGTGCAGACTCACAGCAAGCAAATTTGAGAGACTGAGCTAGCCGATGGCAGATAGATAGATCATTGAATGATTCTGTGAGCAACTCAATCTGCCTGCTTTGCCTGATTTTGGGTAAAAGTTGCTCTTTTTTATAAAAAATTCAATATTTACAGGCATGGTGTATTGTGAGTTAATTTTGTGAGTTTGCTTGCAAGCAAATTTTATGTGACAGACTGAGCTAACCAATGGCAGATAGATAGATCTCTGAATCTGTTATTCTGTGAGCAACTCAATCTGCCTGCTTTGCCTGATTTTGGGTAAAATTGCTCTTTTTTATTAAAAAAAATAAATATTTATATAAATTTTTATAATATTTACATACAAGCCATGCCCAGCCAGTTACATGATCACCAAGCCACACCCACAAATTAGGCCACACCCACAGAACCGCTTAGTGGTCCCTGGGATCTAAAATTATGAGTTTGGTGGTCCCTGAAGTCCAAAAGGTTGGCGATCCCTGCTCTAAATTACATTTGGAAATGAGGGACATTTTTAGGAAGAAATATTCAGAGATTCATTTGCGAAAATATTTGTATATCTTCTTCCTGTAAACTTGTCACTGAATCTTCAGTCTGGCTTCAACATTTTGAGGCCACTATTTTACACATTTCTCTGGCTGGTGAATTTTAGGGCTCAGTCAAAAGCCAGTGATGTTCCATAAGGTTATAATTTGTGAACTGTTTCATTGCCCTGCACTGAAGCAACACTGTTGCCATTATGGGTTCACTGATTTATTTTTACTGTTAGGCCATAGGAAATTTTAATGTTTTTGTATGGGGGAATTTTCATCTAGATAGTGCATGAATTAAAAATAATCTGTGACAGTTTATTCTGTGTTTTTTCTGTGACATTATCACTGATAATGACAACTTATATGCCTCTGATATATTTGAAGTATTTTGAAATGTTTCTCTTTTACTTGACTTGCTTTCTAATCCAATGCCATTGCTGAATTCAGAAAATAAATCTCTTGTTTTAAAAAAAAAAGTTATTCTCTTTGTGAGCTTGGCAGATCAATCAAAATATGAGCATCCAAAATGAGTAATTGTATATCTCCAAAAGAGAAAAATGAAACTTCAAAAGAGAAGAAAAATTTTGGCAATCCTTTTGCAACCATGGTTTTCTACAATACAGATGAATGCTGGAAAAAATGTTTATGATCAAAATATGAGAAAAATCAGACCTGTTGATCTACTGACAGGTGATATATAAATGTAATAAAGATGATAATATTTCATTATCTTATACTATCCATAGGTTTTGTTCTCACTTTCATGTATGGATTTCAATTGAACAATCCTGGAAGCAAAGGATAATGCCACATAAAAGCTAATTGCTCTCTAATTAGCATTTCAATTTAAGGGGCTTTCAAAGTAAGAGAGATGGTCATCTCTCTAAGCCAAGGCTGTGAAACTCACCACATCACGTTGCCCTCATGTGATGTTTCTTGATGTTTTCCCATTCGCAGAACTGGGTTGCACCTGAACATGAGGCATCTGGCCTGCGGGCCACCAGTTTGACATCCCTGCAGTAAGCCAAACATTTACCAGTTGCTAAAATGATTGTTTCCAGAATGGCATAAGAAATGAAGGAAAATGAAAGACAGAACCAAATGGGCTTCATTGAGTTAATTAGGCACATTTCACACAGCAGTTAAGAATTGCAGTGGAGTTAGATTTTGAAGGTATTTCCTCTCTAAATTAAATAATGTTTGAATCAGGGGTGGGATTCTACCTGGTTGGATCGGTTCTACAGAACTGGTAGATATGATTTTGTGCAGTTAGAAGAATTGGCACATTATGCCACTGGCTGGCCCCTCCCCTCCCCTCCCTACCCACTCCTTACCTGGCATGCATGCCATCCAACTTGCCTGCTGTTGTGCCTTCACCTAATTTTTGGTAAGTTGCTATTTTTCCTTCCCCCCCCCAATCATCAGCTGTTCTGATGATCAGCTGTGCCAAGATATTTAAATTAGCTAGAAAGCAGGAAATCATTGGATTTCTTGCTTTCTAGCTCATCTAAAAGCAGAGCTGAACCTTCCTTAGGACTGAAGCTTCTATTTTTCAGGTAGCAGATTGTACAAAAGTAGTTCTTTGAGTGAATCTGTGATTCTATGAGCAACTCAATCTACCTGCCTGCTTTTCCTGATTTTTGGGTAAAAGTTTCTCTTTTTTTGTAAAAAAAATTCAATATTTACATAAATATTTACAATATTTACATACAGGCCAAGCCAAGCAAGTCATGTCACCACCAAGCCACACCCACAAATTAGGCCATGCCCACAGAACCGGTTTTGAAATTTGAATCTCACCCCTGGTTTGAATATTTAAAAAATTGAAATTCTTCCACATCTTAAAGGTGGACATCTAGTACTGGAGAAATACTGCCCAGACTCAGGTAACATAGGCAGTGTAGAAATCTTGTAAATAAAGAAATTGTTAGCAAAAGATACAGAAAGATCCTTGGACGTAGGTGTGATCAGGGCAGTGAAAAACTTCAAGGACATTAAAGATTGGTAAAAGAAGCACAAAACAAAAAATGTTTTGACTTGTGGAGATTGCACAGATTATTAATTTTCTTTTCATCATTCTCTTTGTATACCTTCAGGTATATCAATACATGCATGAAACCATAAATGTTAGTGGCTGCCCCGAATTCCGTGCCAGGGCTACTGCCAAGGTAAGACACTTGTAGTTTAAGGAGGTCTATTCTCCACATGGCTCAGTAATTGACTGTGCGCGTGTATGTTTCAGGTTTTCGTGTGTACACTATAAGAACATTTAGACATCAGTGGCAGCCCAGAGTCTAGAACCAGTGTGCTACTTCCCAGGTAACAATCATACCGGCAAGTTCAACATTTGTGCTAATCCTGTAGTTTAAGAAAAGAGAATGCTGTATATGGCCAAGAGGCTTATTGGGCATGGGTGAGGGGATGGAGTGGATTGGAGTCACCTTCCAATCAAAGCTTCTACTTACTTGCAATTAAATACTGACCATTAGCACTTATGACTAATTTCTCTAATAGATTCTACTTATATAGTTGTATGGCCAAAACTATAAAGCTGCCTGTTTCAGAAGTGCTTAGCATGTATTTCCTCAACAGAAAAGCAGCAGAAACTCCTGAAAAATCTGATTTTAGGTTAAAATACTATAAAGCAGTGGTGGCATTCCACCAGTTTGCACCAGATCGGGCGAACCGGTAGCAAGAATTTGGCGTGGATCACCGAACCGGTAGTAAGTTCTGGCTGGTCACACCCTAGACCTGGTCACCCTCCTGCCCGATGCTCGCTTACCCACCTGCCTGACATTCACCTAAGATATTTCTTTTTTTTCCCCTCCTGACAATCAGCTGTAGATAAGATCAGCTGTGCTGGGATTCCCCTTGCTGAGGCCCAGGAAGGCAAAAAATTGAGGGAGGAGCTCAGTCCCCCCCTCCATTTTTTGCCTTTCAGAGCCCCAGAGGAGCCTTAGGGGAGCAAAAATGTCCCCTAGAGGCTCCTCTGAGGCTAGGAAGCTCCAAAAAATGGTTGGGGGCAGAAAAAAAAGCCACACCCACCTAGTCACATGGCCACACCTACCAAGACATGCCCACAGAACCAGTAGTCAAAATTTTTGAATCCCACCACTGCTATAAAGGTCCTTATAAATGAGTGTAAGCTCTCTTCATCAAAAGAAATACTATTCTATGAAATAAATCTGAAATCTAGTTTGCATTGCACAGAAATAAAAATTAGTAACAAAATAGGTATTTCTTCAAGAAAACAGTTCCCTTGTTTACTAATGATAAAAGTTGAATGAATTTCAAATAGGTGTGGGGAGGAGGGGTGGGGAAATATAAAATGCAACACTCGTAACTTAATACATACTGCTACAGAACAACCGTTATGTGCAAGCAGAATAATAAATGTTACTCTTTTTTTCACACTACAGCCAGCATCAGAATTATATTAATTTTAAATTGAGATAAGCTATGGAGAAAAAATACTGAAGCCATATAGTATACTTAACATTAAATATATTTAAGGTAATTAAGATATTTAAGTAATATTCTTTCATTTGCTTATTGGGTAGATTTCTTTTATTCTAGAGCAGGGCTGTCAAATTCCTGGCCCACCAGCCAGATGCGTCACATGTTGGCCACACCCATGCCCGGTTTAGCAAAGGGGGAAAAAGTCCTGATATGTCGCGTGATGCTGCCATGACAGCACGAGTTTGACACCCCTGTTCTAGAGGGTATTGACCTAATATTAATGCTACAGATTTTAATTTATTTGAGTCTAGAAAGATGTTTTTAAATTGTTTAACTTCATATAATATAGCGAAGTTAAAAATTATCGCATGACATACTTAAAAATTCTCAAGAAGGTCTTCATTCTCATTTCTTATTCATATGGAACAGGAGGACTGTACAGCTAAGATTCAATATCACAGTATTTCCTGGTTATTTCTGGGCTGTCTGCATTGCATTTTCCTTACACTTTCCTTATGTCTGGCATGCATGATGATAAATTTTGCATGTTAACATATACTGTATATATAACTAAAGTGTACATTCATGCTATCAAAATCCATCCATTAAATGCAATCCTAATGAAATTTAGCTATCCCTTTCCTCTAGGACAGGGTTAGGGAAACTTGGTTCTTTTATCACTTATGGACTTCAACTCCCAGAATTCCTGAGTGAGCCATAAAAGATTCCCCATCCCTGGCCTACTGGATTTTCAGTTGTGGGGGAAATCAATTTTTGACTTGAATGAAACTGTTTAATATATAAATGTAGGATATATTCAGCTCAATACAGAATTTAAACTGAACCAATTTTTCTTTCAAATCATCAAATTAAATTCTATCAATTATTCAGATTGGATCAGAGCCTATCTTCACACCCTACTGCCTAGTCTCATATAGTTCAGTATATATGCCCTCTCCTGTTTAAATCAATAAAAGAGTTTTTTGAGTATATTCTGTTTTATGTTTCAACAAGTCAAATTGCTCAGAAATGTGGTGCACTCTGATAAAAACTTGCTATTTTCACAATTTAAATTAATTTTTGAAAATTGCACTCCCCTCCCTAAAATTAAATTAAAACCCCTATTCAGTTTGCGCTTCTACTGATCCTTTTAGCTACTGTTAAAATTTAAGAAACCTTCAACATTATGTTGACTATATGTACAAAGCTTTCATATTTTAAAAGATAATTAAACTTTATAATACTGCTGCATGTTATATTGCACTACAATATAAAGGACTCTAGTATGCATATGCCTCTTCAGCCTTAAGAATTGCTTTGATTGCATCTCATCATTCTGCTTAACCAAGTATTCAATAAAAAAAAAATTTAAATTCAGAACGAAGAAAAGCATCTTTTGAAATCTGCTGACATTGGAAACAAATATGTTCAAAATAGCCAGTAAGAATGAGAATAAATATATACATACTAATCATACCATTCCCTTTTCAGAAAAGGAAATTTATGTTGCAAGTATTAGTGTCTAGAGTGAATTGGGGATCACCTGCTAGAGAACATAGAATTATTTCCATTTCCCTGTAAAAGCTACTTACAGGTAAAAATCTAAAAACATCTAATGTTTACTCCTGAATTTCCCTTTCAAAAAATTCTTGTACATATAGAACTTACAGCCATTTTCTGATATGAATTGCATTGACATCATTGTAAATAACCACATATGCAGGAGTTCCACTGAGCATATTGTACATGGAACTGAGATCTTGAGATTTAAGCATTCCAATCTTCAAAATAACACCACTGGGATATAACTGTATGCAGATGTCTTGGGTACAGCAATATTACATTTTATTAGTTTTTTTTTAATGAAGCAATAAAAAAAACAAATTTTAAAGCATAATTCTTATGAATACATATTTGAAACAAATGAGAAGAAGTGCTCCTAACTGTATTCATAAGATGTTTAAAATATGCACTTTTTCCCCCTAGGCAACAGTTGCTGCATTTGCAGCTAGTGAAGGGCATTCTCACCCCCGAGTGGTAGAACTGCCAAAGACGGATGAAGGCCTTGGCTTTAACGTAATGGGAGGAAAAGAACAAAATTCTCCTATTTATATTTCTCGCATAATTCCTGGAGGAGTAGCTGAGAAACATGGAGGACTCAAACGGGGAGACCAGCTGCTTTCTGTTAATGGAGTGGTAGGTGAACACACTCCGATTTTATTAATTCTGCTTATTAAACTGCTTCGGTCTGGTGGGGAGGGGGGAATCTGGATGATTACTGCAGTATTTTTGCTGTCTTCTAGTACTATCCAGAATTTTGTAACCCAGATCTGGCAGTTCTAGTGTGCATACAAAAGAATAAATGGAGACAAATTTGTTGCTTAAAAGTAACCACTTTCAGAAACCTTTGGAGAATTTTTTAGTCTCCCCCTGACATCTTAGTTTGCAAGCGACTATTATTCAACAAGAAATCCAGAGGGAGGTTCCACCATGCAATTGCCCAAGTAGCGTATATTAGTACAGGTGAAACTCAAAAAATTAGAATATCGTGCAAAAGTTCATTTATTTCAGTAATGCAACTTAAAAGGTGAAACTAATATTTGACATAGACTCATTACATGCAAAGCAAGATAGTTCAAGCTGTGATGTGTCATAATTGTGATGATTCTGGCTTACAGCTCATGAAAACCCCAAATCCACAAACTCAGAAAATTAGAATATTACATGAATCAATAAAACAAGGATTATAGAACAATATCAGACCTCTGAAAAGTATATGCATGCAGATGTACTCGGTACTTGGTTTGGGCCCCTTTTGCAGCAATTATTGCCTCAATGTGGCGTGGCATGGAAGCTATCAGCCTGTGGCACTGCTGAGGTGTTATGGAAGACCAGGATGCTTCAATAGCGGATTTCAGCTTTTCTGCATTGTTCAGTCTCATGTCTCTCATCTTTCTCTTGGCAATGCCCCATATATTCTTTATGGGGTTCAGGTCAGGCATGTTTGCTGGCCAATCAAGCACAGTAATCCCATGGTCATTGAACCAGGTTTTGGTGCTGTTGGCAGTGGAAAATGCTGTAAAATGAAGTCAGCATCCCCATAAAGCTCATCTATGGAAGGAAGCATGAAGTGCTCCAAAATCTCCTGCTAGATGGCTGCATTGACCCTGGACATAATGAAACACAGTGGACCAACACCAGCAGACGACATGGGTCCCCAAATCAACACAGACTGTGGAAACTTCCCACTGGACTTCAAGCATCTTGCAGTGTGTGCCTCTCCATTCTTCCTCCAGACTCTGGGTCCTTGGTTTCCAAATGAGATGCAAAAGTTGCTCTCATCAGAAAAGAGGACTGTGGACCACTGAGCAACAGACCAGTTCGGTTTTTCTTTAGTCCAGGTAAGACACTTCTGACACTGTTTATTGTTCAGGAGCGGCTTGACAAGAGGAATATGACATTTGAAGCCCATGTCCAGGATCCATCTGTGTGTAGTGGCTCTTGATGCACTGACTCCAGCCTCAGTCCACTCCTTGTGAAAGTTCCCAACACTTTTGAATGACCTTTTCCTGACAATCCTCTCCAGGCTGCAATCATCCCTGCTGCTTGTGCACCTTTTTCTTCCATACTTTTCCCTTCCACATAACTTTCTATTAATGTGCTTTGATACAGCACTTTGGGAACACCCAACTTCTTTTGCAATTACCTTTTGAGGCTTTCCCTCTTTATAGAGGGTGTCAATGATGGTTTTCTGCACAACTGTCAGGTCAACGGTTTTTTCCACAATTGTGATTCCTGCTGAACCAGACTGAGAGACCATTTAAAGGCTCAGGAACCCTTTGCAGATGTTATGGCTTAATTAGGTGATTAGAGTGGGACGCTTTGAGCCCAGAATATTGAACCTTTTCACAATATTCTAATCTTCTGAGATTGTGGATTTGGAGTTTTCATGAGTTGTAAGCCATAATCATCTCAATTATGACAAATCACAGCTTGGACTATCTTGTTTTGCATGTAATGAGTCTATCTCATATATTAGTATCACTTTTTAAATTGCATTACTGAAATAAATGAACTTTTGTACAATATTCTAATTTTTTGAGTTTCACCTGTACATGATTTTATTTATAGTTTAGGAGTTGAAATGAGTTTTTATTTCCAATACAGAAGGTATCATAACAAAGTGAAGACTGTCATCCTCCTTATCCATTGTATATAAGAAAAATGTTTTGCATACAGAAAGTGAAGCATGGCTATTGGCCATGTTATTAATGTTAAAAGCCTCCATCCCCTACCTTTTTCACAATAATGCTTTGATTATTGAACAAGCAAAGTCTGTCCACAAAGATTTTGCAAGTACTGGAATTCAAATGGCCTTAGTCTAACCCAGGCTCAGTTCATTGATGTTGAGAGATAGGAAGCATCAAACTTAAAAACTTTGATCGTGACAAGTCCCTAATTATATAAATGCTTGATGTTAGCTTCAGATGCACATATTGATTTATTTATACTTGGAGCTTTTGTATCTATATTCCTATACCAATGCTTCAAACTTTTAAAGTTACATATTGCAAATTGACAACTGAACTGCCTTCACACCATTTCCATTCTGAAAGACAAAGAAACACAGATGATGCTCAAAGATGCACATGGTGGTTTATGCCTATCCCACAGTGAACATGTTCTTGGTGCCGCTGCAAAGCATTGTCATTTTGCTCCTTTTCTATGGCGCATGTCCTATGGAATAGTGTCTCCTCTGAAATATGGATAGCCCAGACTCTGCTGGCCTTTTGGAAAGCTGGCTCCTCTTCAAGAATTAGAGTTAGGTTGTTAATGGAGGAGCTTTGGCAGGAGTGTGTGGTGTTTAATTTTGGGTTATGGTAGCTCATGTGATTAGGACACTGAATCAAAAGACCACTAAGAGGTTGACAGCTTTAAAGTTTGAAACCCGGGAGTGAGCCACATGACAGAATGAACTCCCATCAATTTGCTTTAGCTCCTGTCCACCTAGCAGTTCAAAAGCATGCAAAGGCAAGTAGATAAATAGGTACCACGTTGGAGGGAAAATAATAGCACATGAAAGGAGCCTCCTCAGACATCCTTGTGGCAACAGTGACATCACCAGCTAATTCTTTCAACCTGGAAGCCCCTTAGTAGGTGCTTCCAACACAAATGAAGAAGTAGTAGTAGAAGTGTTTAATGGTTGTGGTTTTACTGAGCTTCAATGCTGTTTTGGCTCATTTTTTCTTCCTGTAATGAAATTCTTTGTTGTTATTTTGTTTGTAACTTAGATTTTATTGGCTAGAGAGGGAGCCATATCAGTAGGATAAATCAATATATCATGAATGAAGGTGAATATACATGTCCCAGCATAATGTTGCAGGATCCAGTCTGTACTTGGAAGGTGAGGGATTGATAGCACAAGCAAACAACCAACAACTTAATTGCCAGCTATCAGATTGAATCCTGCAAATAAATATTTCACACATTTTTTTCTACTTGGAGGATTTTGATGTTGCAGTTCCAGCTCGGCTGATTTTGCCTTTCTTTTTCCTTTCCCATTAGAAAAGCAATAACAATAGCACTTCACAGTGCTTTACAGCCCTCGCTAAATGGTTTTCAGTGTCAGTATATTGCCCCCAATAATCTGGATTCTCATTTACCAACCTCGGAAGGATGGAAGGCTGAGTCAACCTTGAGCCAGTAAGATTCAAACTGCAAAACTACTGGCAGCTGGCAGTCAGCAGAATTAATCTGCAGTACTGCATCCAAACGACTGCACCACTGAGGCTCTTAGCAACAGAATTATATAAATACACTTTACATAGCTACTTCCTTAGGGTCTGAAATGTTAGAGAGGGGGACAGGCTTAACTACAGATTCCAAAACTGTTGGGGAGGCCTAGTGGGACCAGGTTCACCCATGGTATAGTTTTTTTCTCTCTTACTCATAGTTCTAAAGCTGAAAGCCTCTTGCTTTTTGCTATTTTTAAACATTCCACAACCAGAGTGTGGAAGGAGAACATCATGAGAAAGCAGTGGAACTTCTGAAGGCTGCTAAAGACAGTGTGAAGTTGGTGGTGCGTTACACTCCCAAAGTTTTAGATGAGATGGAAGCTCGCTTTGAAAAACTGAGGACAGCTCGGCGCAGACAACAGCAACAGTTGTTAATTCAGCAGCAACAGCAGCAGCAAAATGCACAGCAGAATCATATGTCATAGGTGCGTGTTTATTTGTCTTATTTTCAACTGTTTTTTTCTTTAATTGAACTACTAGATGTTTAGCTGCCTCACTTACAGACACACATATTCCCCCATTTCCCAATGTCATAATTAATAAATAATTCAGTGACCAAAATATCTGTTTTTGATTTAATTGTTTATTCTGTTGTGTATAATAGGGGACCCCAAACCCTGGTCCATAGTCCATTGGGAATCAGTCCGCACAAGTGGCAGGTGAGCACAGGAAGCTCCATTTGCACAAGTGGCATGTGCACACAAAAAAACATCCCCTCTCTGTTATAAGGGGGAGTGGAGCAAATAATGCCATGTGTACTAGGACATTATTGTGAAAATGATGCAAATCATGTTATTTGTGTCCATTCAGTGATGCAGCTCTTGCCAATTATATAATTCATGTTATTTGTTCAATGATTTTGTAATATCCATCTTGATAGGAAAGCTTATACTAGCTGCCTATACTAGTCAAACTCAAGGCCCAGGGGCCAGATCCAGCCCATGGGGTACTTAGATCTCACCCATGGGGCCACTCTGGAAACAGTGAAGGACCATTGACAGCGAAAAGCCTGTTTTCACTGGCAAAGCACTTGGGCCACCACAAGCAATTCCAACACAAGTGATGTCAAGCTGGCATTGCCCACCCTGATCATACACACACCGCCCCCTAAGATAAAACACAACCCTGATGCAGCACTCAATGAAATCAAGTTTAATACATCTGGCCTATACAGTCTAAATCCAGGCATTATAGTGCTTTAAAAAAATCTAATTGTTTCTAATATTGATTAAACTGATACTGCTAATTTTTATGCATATCTATTTTGCTTTTAGATTCACAATTACAACTATAATTATAAGGGCTTTTTAAAATTAAACCACAATTTTCAATTACATGTCATCCCCATTTTAATTCCACCTTCGTTATTTTTATAAGCAACTCAAGGCAGCAAACAAATAATATTTCTTCCTTCTCCTATTTTCACCACAACCACAATCCTGTTTGGTAAATTGGTCTGAGAGAGACTGATTGGCCCAAAATCAGCCAGCTGGCTTTTATACCTAATCTGGGAATGGAACTGTTAGCTTCTAGGCTTAATCATTAGACCAAACTATATGATACATTAAAATTAATAATAAAAAAAGAATTGCTCTAATTACTACTGCTGTACTGACAGATGTTTTGTAAAGTTAGCCAATACATGCATTTAAAAATAATAATAATGAGAAATTAAAACAATTGAGAATGTCAGACCATTTATGCTTTTGACAGTTTATATACTTTTGTTGTTTAATTATAGATGGTTATCAAGAAAGACTTTCTAAACCAAGAATGTAACAACTTAATAGCAAAGCTGTGCTTTGTATTCCAACTTTACAAGAAAGAGCAACAGCAACTGTGTTCACCAGCAAATTGTGCAAAATTACAATAAGAACAGTTTGGGAAGTCAGCAGCATAATAAACTCTTCATGTGATTTTTCCCAGAATTGAAGTCCTAGGATGAAAGAGGTTTATTTGAGTCTTTTGTATGGTAAAGTTCTCATGACAACTTGTTAACAAAATTCAAGAATATTCTGAGAAATCACATTCATTATGTATGTGTGTTTGGCCCAATTCTGTATGCAATGAAACTCAAATGAGAATTTGCCAAAAAATGTGAGATGGGCAAATGGATTCCATCTCTGCATGTTATTATCTTGCATAATAGTTTCCTTCACAATCATATAGAGTTGTTGCATCCAAATTATCATAATTTTCATTTTTTCCTTCTCCATAATTCTCTTTTTCCTAAAGTTACAATTGTTTGTTGATTCGTCAATTGAACTGATGAGGTGTGGGATGGAAAGGAGATTATTAATTACTTGTAGAGTGATTACTTATCAACTCGTGAGCGGTAGGTGCTATCCCAAAGTAATAATCCATATTCCCTCTTACATAAAAATATGTAAGGGAGAAATGGTGATAGCAAGAAGGAATTATGATGTTTCTACTGCAGTGCAAACTATGTCAGTTTAAACTGTTTGAAACATATGAGATTTCATACATGTGTATGATTCTGACCTGAAACCTACATATTTCAAACAGTTTAAACTTGTGGCATAGTTTGCACTGAAGCAGAAACATCATCATTTCCAGTCAGAAGATTAAAGACAATTCCAAATTGTCTTTAGTCTTCTGACTGGAAATTCTGGAAATTTCAGTTATGATACACTTGGTGAGTGTTTGATTGGAGATAACTGCTATACTTTTGAGACAATCCTACAGAACTCAAGAAGACTTAGTTTTGAATAAATACACATAGTAGGCCAGGCCTACTATATAGGCCAGGAGTGGTGCAGTGGCCTAGAGGTAGAGCTCTTGCCTCACATTCAGTAGTCTGTGAATTCAATCCTAAGTAGAGGCAGATATTTGTCTCTGCCAATGAGAATATATCTGCTGAACAAAACTCTGCATTGGCAACAGGAAGAGCAACTGGCCATTAAACACTCTGCTAGTTCTATTCAGTTGCCCAGATTCCACCCCGCAGGGGATTATAGGGTCATTAAAAGATGATGATGATGATGATGATGATGATGATGATGATGATGATGATGATGATGACGACATAGTAAGCCAGGCCACGTAATCACACTTAGCCTTGAGGTAAGATTTTTTTTGTGGTCACAGTAATGAAGGTATTCATCATCGAGGCACTATGCATCACTTCTGGATTTCCGGCATGCCCATTACCAGAAAGAGGCTTGAGGGATAATCTTTCCAGCTAATAAATGGGCCATGGTGAATTTGAGATGTAAGACAAAGTGAAGCTATGTGGTAGCCTAAATCCACTTCTATATAAGTAGGTTGTATTCCCTTTGCTTCAAAGGGTTGCTTCAAGCTTATGACATTTGCAAAGTTAATCAGCCTTTTCACAATTGGATAACTTCACCCTGCGGTATTAGAGTGTAAGTCATATGCAAAAGTTACACAGATATAATCAATTAATTAATTAAGTCATAAGTCACAAAGTAAAATGTATTTGATTTGATGGAGTTCTTATTTGTATTCCATTCCATTTGTAGATTAAATTCTTATTCCTGGAGAATACCAGGAACAAGTTTAATTCTATCTTTTGTGACAGTAAAATTAGAAAACTGTATTTTTGAACATAGGCATTCCTATTGTATCTATCATAGTTATATCACTGAATCTAAAACTAAGTATACAGTATATTGATAAGATATATAGAGAGAGATACTGTTATCTAATATATATGTATATGTTGTCAGAATATATTTGTTTCAGATGTAGGATGTATACTTAGTATATTGCAAAAAAATTTGAGATGATGTTGACATAACTAATGGTATCTCACAATTTTATCTATTTTTGCAATTTATTTATTTCTGATGTTGTTAGATTTAGTACCAAAACATGTAGCAGAAACTTCTTTTTATGTAACAATGCAGCTCTCCCAATGTGGTGTGGTTTAGATGTATTTGCATTATGAGTCCCAAAATTTCTGGCTACAGGTCCTTCCTTTGGAATTCTGGAAGAGACAATCTTAACTTTTCTAGAAGCACCACCTTGTGTGACTTAGCATACAGGACTCGTGTGCATATTACAGCTGGGTTATTGATTTAAACAAAGCTCTATTATTATTAACTAATTTTATTGTCAAAGTGTGAAGCTATGTGCACCAAAGAGGCACAAATGTTTGTGATGTAATGTTAACTTTAGTTAAGTAAATTAGTTCAATATCTGACTTCATTCATAGGTATACAATTCAATTATTTACATTATGCATACTGTCTCTGACTTAGTTGGATATGTAGCAATACATTTTAGCAACAATATTAAAATCATTTGCACGAAGTCAGTTGGATTAAATCATTTCAATATACTCTATAAGGGGTGGGTTTCTACCGGTTCTGTCCACCTCTGTAGAACCGGTAGCTCTGAAGAGCAGCAGACATAGAACCAATTCTATGTCTGCTGATGTTTTTGCCCACTCACCCACCCGGCCTCTTACCTGATCTTTATTTCCTGATTTTTCAACTTCAGCTGCCAAACGAGGCACAGCTGCAGTTTAAAAAGCAGGAAAAGAGGGCTGTTTCAAAGGCTACTTCTCTGCACGCAGCGTGCTGATGACGATTTCCAGGCGTGCGCACACAGCTTACAGGGAAGCACATCATAAATCACCTTGTAAATCCCAAACCAGTAGTTAACTCTGTCGTATCCCACCCCTGCCATTGAAATATGATGTTGTCAGCTATCCCTATTTCCTTTTCTAAGGAAAAAAAATTCTGTTGCAATGTTACAAGAATCCCTGTTCTACCCAGCAGAGCTAAAAAAAATGAACTCACAGGAATTGAAAAGTCCTAATAAATAATGAAGAAAGTTAGGAAACCATAGCCCAACAATTCTAGAGAAGATTACACAGAACATAGAAGTGACATTCAAATACTTTTGCACATTTTTCTTGTTCTTGCCTTATGTCATAGACTCCTGTTCGGTCTGGGAAGGCCAATTTCTATGTGCTCTTCTTTTTGTAGGGACAGACTTGGTGTCATATTATTTACTGACTATGTGAGAGCTAATTCTTAAGACCAATAACATGCAGGACAATGTTTTTATTGTTGTCCCAGGAACTAATAACACTATATTTGTCAGTTTGTGAGAATAAAATGTATCTTTAAAATCCTTCCCATCCCTTTGTTGACTGAAAATCAATACCTGATGTTTGATTTGAACCTTTCTTCTTACAACTAAGTCAATCAGTAGTTGAGATGAAAATTCAGAACACTGGGTTCTCTTTCTCAAGATTGGGCCATTCTATACTGAGAATAAGAGTAGATAGAAATTGAACATGCATAGTGAGACCACTTTAAATCAAAAATTCAACAACAAAAAATCCTACCTATCTTAAATATACTGCACGCCCCAAGTAGATTCTAGTATCATATCACATTTGCTACACAATAAGGAATATGGAAGATGTTCAAGGAAATTTCAGCTGAACCACTGCTCTGTTGTCCTTGTACGTACAGATCTCGGAACTATACAGCATCTAGATAATGGTTAAAGCTTTAAAAATTATAAAAAAAATAGTAAGAGGTTGTCTCTGTTAAGTTGCAGAAAAGTTCAAGAAATGCTTCAGACAAATGCTTATCTGTTCGCCCAACCACCTGGTGTTTGGAACATAGTGCCTAAGTATATAAAAGATGCTTGAACTCTATAACCACATGCTAATCCAGTTTATTTTAGGATATTAGAGGATATGATATATATTTATTAGGGTTTATAGAAGAATTGACTTAAAAGCACAGTGTCTTAAAGTTAGATTCTGTTTATTGATTATATTATAAAAGTAGAGAAAAATGGCTTGATGATAAAGTGTTTTATTGATTAAATAAGGGGCGATAACAAAAAAAAAATAATTACAATGGTATAAGAAAATAAGAAATGGTTAATGGATCCATGAAGAAAATGAAGAGCATCAATGGATTATCTGTTTTAGTTGTATATTTATAGGTTTATGTTTTTGTATGTTTATGTAATACGCTTTTTAAAATCAAAATATATACCTATAAGTTCAAAAGCATTAAATGTCCTGTGGAAAGACTACTAAAAATATCATTTTCCTAAAATAATTTCTAAAAGTTGATGCTGGGATTTTCATAACTAAAAATTCCAGAAATATTTGAAGTTATGGCAAGCTAATATTGAGGTTTTAAGTTTGGGATTTCCTATTCCTTTATATGAAGGCAGTCAAAGTTCATTCACCCATTTTTGTACATAAGCTATGAAATGTATATTCAAATACACAATCCTATTACTAATAAGATGTATTAGCTTTATGAAAATCTAACACAAAATACATAATTGTGTCAAATTATATATTATTACAATGGTGTTTGAACAACAAAGCTATATTTTCCAGCCTTAAATATGTAGTGTATTTTGGATTTACTTATTAACTGTGTTGTACCTCATGAAATATTTTACATTTGAACTATACTGGATTAATTAAATTGTAGGTGTATGCAATGCAACTGTTAAAAGCAAATTTCTTCACCATAGTTTTTAGCACTGTCCTTATATTACCAACTTTAAATGTTACATAGAGGGTTGGGGAACCTTGCTAACTTGAACAGAGTTTCATTCTCAGAAGAGGTTTCTATCTTGGTTCATTTTCTCTCTCTCTTCATCTTAGCCTCACCAATTCAGTCTTGGGTTGAATTCATACACTGTGGTTTCTCTGATTAAAGTATAGTAACATGATTTGTGAACCCTATGATATTATTTTCTGTTGTCTGAATCAAATCACTATGGCAGGTGTGTCAAACTCGATTTCATTGAGGATCACATCAGTGTTGTTTTTGAGCTCAGGGGGGGTGAAGTGGTTGTGGCCTGGGTCGGTGTGACCAGCTCAACGTCACTCATGTTGGGAGTGCATAAGTGCTCTGATAGAGAAAGTGGGCTCCTGAGCTCCGTTTTGGGCTGTGATGGTCTCCTGCAACCTTCCGCCAGTTAAAACGGAGCTCGGGAGGACCCGCGTGTGGCTCTCCTGAATTCTGTTTTCACTGGCAGAGGCACTGTGGGCCAATCCTTTGCTATTTCCAAGGTGGGCCCGCAGGCCAGATCTAAGCACTATGCAGGCCGGATCCAGATCTCGGGCCTGGAGTTTGACACCTCTGCATTATAGCATATCATACTTAAAACAAACTATAGTCTCGAAAAAAATTGACTTCTAGGATAGCTTTTTGATGAGGATGGAAATACATTAATGCTCAGTTCCATCAACCCATTGTGAGTGTATGTGTTATACACATACACACACGTATGCACCATATATTCATGAATAGATAGATATATTCAGCAAGAGAGAGACCATATAAACTAGTTTCATTTTCCAGATCAATTACATAATAACTATACAACTTCTCTGTATTTAAAAAAACCTCTTATATTATGAAAAAACAAGTTAGATAAATGCTGTTGTAAAAAAGAAAGTATGTAAATATTGTCACTCTTGTCTAAATAATGAATATCAACATTTTTGAATCTTAAGATTTAATAAAATATTTACAGAGAATTCTCTTCTCCTGTTTCAATTGCTCTCGAATGATAAGCTTATACCATCCAGAAATATCCAAGTGTTGTAAGGTACAAATGACATCCATGATCTCGATGAGTTCAACCTTTATTAACTATTAACTGTAGCCATAGTAACCGCAATTGCCACTATATGTGCGAGTCGGCTGACATGAACGAGCAACAGCTGATGTGGTCTGACAGCTTGCTTTTAACTATATATATATAGTTTTATAACTATATCACTCGCTGTCAGATGGCTCAGCCAATGAGAACGAACTTCAGTTTCTGCTCAGCTCAGCCAAACGTAACACCCCTTCTCACCACCCCTTCCCACCTACAGTCAGGTGCATGCATAGACATTTAGATAGGCGGGGCGTTGTCTAGTCCGGCTGGACCTATGCAATTTGGCTTGCCTGGCCATCAGAGAACGATCGCTTGCAAGGCTTGCAGACAATGATGGAGACATTGTTGGACCCTTCTCCACGGCTGACTCGAACTCAGATGGAGGAACTTCTAAAGATAGGTCGTCCTCTTGTGGCGGAGTCTGAGGTCTCTCACTCTGCATACTAGTTGATCAAGCAGCATGTCATCTAGCCCTTTAAACCCGCATTGTAATGCTGTCGTTTGGAGAGCCACCATATACATACTGATGGTCTCCCCTTCAGCTTGTGCCCATCACCTAAAAGTGTGCCATCTAGTGATTTGAGAGGGCTTGGGGGCATAATGAAGGGCTTCCCAGGAAACCTCTTTAACTGATTGTGGCGCCAATAAAGCGGTGGCAGTGTCAAAAACAGCTGTCCCACAGAAACTTAGGAAATAAGCTTTTTCTCTGTGATTCGATATGTCCGCCAAGTCCACAGCATCTAGAAAACACTTGAATCGGTTAATGTATGAATACCACATATCCATTGTAGGGTGGAAACATGAGAACGCTGGAGGGGAAGACATCTCGTCAGCTGGCTGAGGTAATTTCATGGTGCGCTCCGAATCTTCGGAAGTTTTGTGTGCCTTCACCACATTGATCCCATCCTCATTGCCAGTTTTGTGAGGTACAAACAATGTCCATCATCTTGATGAGTTCAACCTTTATTAACTACTAACTGTTAACTATTAACTGTAGCAGTGGTAACCACAGTAACCACTATATGTGTGAGTCGGCTGACAGGAACAAGCAGCAGCTGGCGCGGTCTGACAGCTTTCTTTTATATCGCTCACTGTCAGATGGCTAAGCCAATGAGAATAAACTTTGATTCCCACTCAGCTCATCCGAATGTAACACCAAGCATGGCACATTTTCCTTCTGAGAGTATTTTAAAGAATTTGTGAATTGTGCTTAGAAATCTTTAAAGTACATCTCTTTCAGATAAAATGTAGAAATTCAAACTTTCCGCTTTTTCAGATCAAATTTGGGTATGAAATCTACAGAACATTAAATTATAACTATACTGAAGACAAAGGGAAAAAGGGAAAAATAGATTTTCTATGAAGCACTGGAAGAAATTAGGTAATAAAGTCACTTGCATAGAATGAGAACATTACATCATATTTGTTGATTGTGTATTCATACTTTCAGATATATCAACATTTGGAATAGGAAAGAATACTATATTTATTCTTATTATGCTCCTCTTTCCACATCTTTGAACCTGGACCTCAACTTTGGAGTTACATATTGCCCTTAAACACTGAAAATGTCTTAATTTAATTTCCATCCCTTTAGCTCATTAGATTTCTTTCCTTGTTCAAATACTCATAATGACAATTTTTAGCAAGCAGTTTTTAATTTTTAATTAAAACAACAAAAAGCAAAAACATCTTTCACATAGATACTTATACCATATACTGAACATCTCTAGATCAGAGGGAATATGAAAGACCATATTGGGATTGATAGCTGATCAAACTTAAACTGTCAGATCAATGTGATAGAGTTTAAGTTAGTCACAGGTAAAACCATCACCAGAGTTCCACATAGCCATCACCACCAAGTGCCTGTGAAGAAAGCTGGCAAGAGTGTCTTCACCTTCACTCTTCCCCCTCTTTCTATTAGAGCCATTGCCTCCGAAAGCTAGTGGCAAATATATTATTCCTTTGTTCTTAAAATGGGTTGTTTTTATTTACAATTGTTTATACGGTCCACTGAAAAAGTTCCCTTTGGGTGTCTATTATTCCTAAAGGAATAATAATGCTATTTATTCCAGTATATCATTGATTATAATAAATTATTCTAGTCTTTTCAGTGAATCTGTGAATGCTTAAATTTGGTTGTTACCCACATTTAAATCTAAGGTCAAACTTAGAAAATAACAATTAAGAGAAAACATGAGAACGAAATTGAAACTGGAACATTAGTATTTATGTGATGCACACTTGTAGAAAGTGTGTGAAAAGCCACACTTTGCTTGCTCAGGCTAATCAATGTAGTCCCTCCTTATTACACTAAATTACACAAATTTCAGATACCTGTTTTAAATCTCACTGCACAGGTAGTACCAAATTTCACATATATATTAATCCTGAATTCTAACACAATGTTAACAAGTAAATTCTCTGATATGTTCCAAAAACAGGCAGAGCCAATGGTATTTCTAATTTACTTTACAATGAGAAACTAGTAATAAGTTAAAATTCCCAATGCTTCACAAAATATTATTTTTCTGTTTTCTGTTATGTTGTATCTCACATATTTACATGTTCATCTTTACAAAGACATCTGTTTGCCAGGTGGCAGAGTGGGATCAGAAATATCTAGATTGTCCCAGACAATCTGCTAGCTACTTAACTGCTTCCTTTCCACACAGGCTAAACAACTGTCTCCAATATATTAAATAGCTGATGCAGAATTTCTTTAAATGTTGGTACATCATTTAGTTGGCAGGACAGTTCTGATTACATAGCTTCAGTTTTGCAGATTTCTGCACTTATGGTTCACTTGTGTAATGTATTTGATCCACAAATAGCTCAGTGCAGAAGAGCTGTTTGAATACAAGCATGGTTTGACACATACAGGGATTACACTGAGTTTGCCAACTCTGATTTAATTGGCAATTTAGAAATTAATCTTGGATGGTTCAGTTTCCAAACCTTCCAGAGCAACTTCCTTTTTGAAGCAGTTAGAGTAACTGTTTTAGCTAACATTGTTTTCGGCTTCCTAGCCTCTCTAATAAGCATCAAGTCGGCCAAAAATTGTGGAAGCTTTACACACACACACACACACACACACACACACACACACACACACGCTGAATAAGATTAAGAAGGATTCTCTTTGGTTCTATCTTCCATCTATGAAGACAATTCAACATGTGGCAAATATTTAAAGAATCAAATACCAACCACCTCGCCTGGATGTTTGAAATCAGTAACAACCGATGGTCTAGTGTAGATCTGCACAACTGCAAAGATGAATGGGCGAAATGAATAAATTAAAAATAATTGCAAGCTGCAAAGAAATATTTGGAGCAGGAATTAATTATTTGGTCCGAGCAGAGAATTGGCAGTGAATTTATTGACCTTTTTTCAAAATGCTGGCAGGCTGCACAAGGCAGCTTGGAAGGTCACAGGCAACTCATCAGCTGTACACTGTGCAGGCCTGGTCTAAGTGAGTACAGGCATTCTTTGATTTATGACCACAATTGAGCCCAACATTTTTGTTGCTAAGCAAGAATTATTGAATTTTGCCCAATTTTACAACCTTTCTTGCCACAGTTGTTAAGTGAAACACTGCAGTTGTTAAGTTAGTAATGCATTGTTAACCAAACCTGGTTTCCCCCTTGATTTTGCTTGTCAGAAAGTCACAAAAGGTATTCACATGACCCTGGGACATTGCAATCATCATAAACGCAAACCAGTTGCGAAGCATCTGAATTTTAATCACTTGATCATGAAGATGCTGCAGTGGTCATAAGTGTGAAAGATGGTCACTGTAGCAAATGGCTATAAATCAAGGACAACCTGTACTAATCTAGAAACCTTAATAATGTTCATGAACTTATTGAAACTAATCATCACTTTTATCCATTTGAAAACAGTGACATTGTTCTGTATAGAGTGGTATACTCCAAATAACTTAGTCTGATTGGCCAGAAAGGCCAGTGTTGGATTGGTTCATTAAGAACCAATCCAAAAGAGCTGCTGAAAGGCGGCAAAGTCAAATAGCTGCCATTGGCTACAAGCTGGCAGGCAAGCCTGTATAAAAAGGCTGCCGTGGCTTTAGCCAGATGGTTCCGTTACTGTTGGTTGCTTAAATAAAAACTCTGTTTGTTGGAACCCGGTCTACCTTGCATTTTTCCAGATGGAACACTGGGGACGAGGATGGGATTGTCCTAATGCGAGACCAAGCACACAGCAGAAAAGAAATCCAGGCTTGAAGTGATGGCTGGGAGTAACGCACCCTTCAATCCCAACGAAGAGGATTGGGAATCATACGTAGACCGTTTCCTGATGTTCTTAGAGAGCAACGAGATGGAGGAGATCTCAGACCAGTGGAAGAGGGCTGTCTTCCTAACGCATTGTGGACCAACTGTGTTCAAGATGGCCAAAGCATTGGCGAAGCCCAGAGATGTGAAACAAATGACCTGGTCTGAGCACCACCGAATGCTAAAGGCCCACTACGCACCGGTAGTGTCAAATCTCATCAAACAGCATGAGTTCTACAAAAGGGATCAAAAGGAAGGAGAGATCATCGCTGACTTCGTGGCGGCTCTCCGACAACTGGGGGGAGCTTGCGAGTTCCTGAACTTGGATGAAGCCATGCGAGATCGAGTTGTCCTAGGTCTGAGAGACTCTAACTTACAAAGTAAATTACTAAATAAACCCAATATAACAGTGGCTGAAGCAATCGCAGAAGCCACAGCAGCAGAAGCCACGAAAAAGTCAGCGGCCACTATGAAGCAAATGAACTCCAATAATGACGCGATGACCCTATCCAGAGGAAAGAGGTAAGTTCCCACTACAACACATCACGAAGACTTCGACGGTTCATCAGAAACTTAAGATGATGACGATGAGGTCCACTGCCTGTACGCCAACAAAAAAAGGCGTGAAAAAAGAAATTGGCGGGAATGCGCTGGCTGCAGGGGAAACCACCCTCGAGCCGATTGCAGATTCCTTGATGCCATCTGCCGAGCTTGCAAGAAGAGGGGACACATCAAGAAAGTCTGTAGGAATCGAAAAAATAACAGTCCAAACAGACGCAGTAAACTCCCCACTACAAGCTGAATCGAAGCAAGCCAAGAAAAAATGGGAGTGCAACAAACGAACCAGCAACCAAGAAAAGACCCATCAAATTGTCACTATCAGAAGCACTCAGATGGAAAGCGGGAGAAAGGTCAAAATTGTTGTAAAAATTGAAGGAAGCCCCTGCGAGATGGAAATCGACTCAGAATCCTTCCTGTCAATGATGTCTTGGAACACAATCAGATGGCTGGTTCCAAACATCAAATTAAAAGAACTCTAGAAACAAAAGTTAATTTTAAAAGACTACCAAGGAAACCGAATCCCTGTGGTAGGTCTAGGACATTTCTGAGTCACATACAAGCAGCACGCTGAAGTCCTGCCTCTAACAATAGTCGACCGGGACTGCCCCAGCCTCCTGGTCATCAAATGGTTCACACCATTGGGCATCGGAATGACCGGGGTGAGCTGAGTAGCCGCAACCGACTGGGAAGAGAGTCTGATACACGAGTTCCAGGATGACTTTGACGGCACCTTAGGCAGGTACCAGGGGACCCCAATTTCCTTTAGTTTAGACCCCCAGGTAGCACCTAGAAGGTTAAAAGCCAGACGAGTCCCCTTTGCATTAAAAGCCAAAATAGATGAACAATTAAACAAATTAATTGAGCAAGGGGTCATAGAACCAATTGACCATGCTAGATGGGAGACACCAATAGTAACACCTGTTAAACCTGATGGATCGGTATGCATCTGCGGAGACAACCAGGCTACCCTGAACCATGCGTTGCAGCAAAGCACATATCCTGTGCCAATCGTGCAACATTTACTGCACTCGCTTGGGGGAGGAAAATTTTTTGCCAAGCTTGATTTAGCCCAAGCATATCAACAGCTTCCAGTAGACCCAATAACGGCCAAGGCACAGACAATAGTAACTCACAGAGGGGCATTCAAATGTAACAGACTTCAATTTGGAGTAAGCGTTGCCCCAGGCGTTTTTCAAAGCCTCATGGAATGCCTATTAAATGGAATTAAAGGGGTTGTTCCATATTTTGATGATGTCCTAATTTCGGCTAAAAACACGACCCAATTAGAGACAAGACTGAGAGAGGTGCTAACTGTTAGGGATAACATTGTTCACCCTAACTGTTTTAGGTGAAATACTAACTATAAATCATAGTTAGTGTATGCAGCTTTAACTGTAGAATAGCAACTATGGGTGTGGTTATGAAAACCATATAAAAGTAGCAAGGCTACAGCTTGCTCGCTCTCTCTCTGGCTTTGATGATCCCTGATTACTGCTTGGAAGCAAGACTGCATTGCTCGAACGGGAGAGACAACAACGGACTGATTTATGTGAACTGACAATAGGATATTCTACATGGACTTTGCTAACTGAATATCCCTGAATGGACTGACTACATGGTAAATGAATATTGGACTGTTTTTGACTATGCTATAAACTTATACTGGAATAAAATATATTCTTGATAGCACAAGCGTATCTGTTATTTTTACTGTATGTTAATAAACATACAAGCTTAGCTCACTCATTTATCTGTGTGCCTATCTGACTAACGCTGCACATTCTGTTTAGCTTGTCTACCTAACCCTGGTTGGGGAACTCAGGCTTAACACAAAATTTAGAGAATCCGGCCTGAAAGTCAAAAAAGAAAAATGCTGTTTAATGACTGATTGCATCAAATTTTGGGGTTATTTAACTGACGGAAAGGGTATACACCCTACAGAAAAAAAAGTCAAGGTTATTAGAGACGCACCACAACCAAAAAACAAAACA
This sequence comes from Laticauda colubrina, assembly GCA_015471245.1. Taxonomy (NCBI): domain Eukaryota; kingdom Metazoa; phylum Chordata; class Lepidosauria; order Squamata; family Elapidae; genus Laticauda; species Laticauda colubrina. The sequence continues at coordinate 30,750,456 of BLBF01000022.1, read as the reverse complement.
GAATTGCAAGCATTTTGGGGTCTAATAAACTTCTATAACTTATTCCTCCCCCACAAAGCAATGATAGCAGAACCATTACATCACTTACTGGATAAGAAAACTAGTTGGACTTGGGGGCATAGAGAGCAAAAAGCATTCCAAGGCATAAAAAAAATCTGTTAACCTCAGACACCGTTCTTATTCAATTTAGTAACACACTTCCATTGACGGTCACCTTTGATGCCTCACCGTTTGGAGTCGGTGCCATCCTGAGCCACCAACTGCCTGACAGGAGAGAGGCACCCATCACCTTTTACTCAAAAACACTTTCTAAAGCAGAATGCAACTATAGTCAACTAGACAGAGAAGCCCTGGCAATTGTCGCCGGAGTTAAATGCTTTCACGAGTACCTCTATGGGAGAACATTTTCCATTGTAACTGACCATAAACCGTTACTAGGAATTTTGGCAGGAAACAAACCCACACCGAACATTTTATCTCCCCAAATGACTAGATGGTCAGAATTCCTAGCTGCGTACTCCTACACATTGATACATCGACCCGGGAAACAAATCTCCCATGCAGACGCATTAAGTCGAACACCGCTGCCAATGACGGAGGAAGACCTGGCGCCAACAATTACCACCCTGCAAATAGAAGCCTGCCCCAAACTGCCAATATCTGCAAACTATGTCGCCAGAGCCACCGCCAAAGACCCAGTGACTGCCCGCATTTTAAATTGGGTAGGTAAAGGCTGTCCGGAAAACCAAAAAACTGAAAACTTTAAACCTTTCCGGACCAGACAGACTGACCTGTCAATACAAAAGGGGTGTTTATTGTGAGGTGATCGGGTGGTAATTCCTTCCAGATTACAAACTAGAGTGTTGGGTATGCTTCATGAGGGCCACCCAGGCATCGTAAAAATGAAAAACCTGGCTAGAAGCTATGTCTGGAGGCCTGGCTTTGACAGAGATATTGAATACTGGGTGGCTACATGCAATAAATGCCAGAAAACCAGGCCATCACCACCACAAGCACCTATAAGGGACTGGGAGACCCCACGAGGCCCCTGGTCTCGGATCCATATTGACTTTGCGGGTCCTACTAGGGGGCATATGTTTTTGATTGTCATAGATGCATACTCAAATTGGTTGGAAGTCGTAATAATGTCATCTATGACAAGCGAAGCTGTTGTCAAACAACTCAACAAACTATTCTCAACCCATGGGTTGCCAGACGCCCTAGTGTCTGATAATGGGCCACAACTAACCGCTATACAATTTGAGCAGTACTAGCCTCTTTAGGTATTCGCCATGCACTAACCGCACCAACCCACCCGGCAGCAAATGGTAGGGCCGAGAGAATGGTCAGATTTACCAAGGAGGGTTTAGAAAAAATGGACCAAGGGGATGTCCAGGATAAACTAAACCAGTTACTCACCCTCCAACATATCACCCCCAGAACTGTAACTAATAAGAGCCCGGCAGAATTGTTAATGGGGAGGAAACTTAGATCACATTTAGATAGGTTACATCCAAACTACACCTTTGAGAACCCCCCCGACTCCTCCAGCCATTTACGCACATTTGCAATCGGCAACCTAGTCTACGCAAAAAAATTTACCGGGAACCCTCTATGGCTTCCAGCCACAATCAGACAAATAACAGGCTCCTGGTCCTACCATCTAACCATAGACGATGGCAGGGAATGGAAGCGGCACATAGACCAGCTTCATTCCCGAAATGTCAAGTGAAATACGACTGTGCAACCTCAAACAATAAAAATCGACGAAAACAAAACCAAAGAGGGGGGGGAATACAAGAAAATAATACTGAAGAAAAAAAAGAACTGTTAAAAATAAAGCCAGAACATCTAACCAATCAAAAAGAGCAAAAAGAACACTTACTGTTAGATGAAACTTGCCGAAATAATCCACATGAAGAGGAACCCATCCTGGAAGGGGCCAGCCAAGCCAGCTTGACCTGCCCGAGAAAGCCAGGAGGGAGCAGCAAAACCACTGGCCTGAGCAACTCAAGCGGTAGCAACCATGCTGACTCACCCTGCCAGGAGGTTCCATGGAGAAGAGCCGGAGAGACAGCGATCCCATCCGAACCGCTCAAAGTCTCCAGCGAAAATGAACCGTGCAAGTCAAATAGAGTCAGAAGAAGCCCCACCTACCTGCGCGACTACGTCACCCACGTAGGACTAAACTAAGGGGGGAAGGGTGTTCTGTATAGAGTGGTATACTCCAAATAACTTAATCTGATTGGCCAGAAAGGCCAGTGTTGGATTGGTTTATTAAGAACCAATCCAAAAGAGCTGCTGAAAGGCAGCAAAGTCAAATAGCTGCCATTGGCTACAAGCCGGCAGGCAAGCCTGTATAAAAAGGCTGTCACGGCTTTAGCCAGACAGTTCCGTTACTGTTGATTGCTTAAATAAAAACTCTATTTGTTGGAACCTGGTCTACCTCGCGTTTTTCCAGACGGAACAGACATATTCGCTTGGCATCTTTAACTACAGTTAACCAATATATTACAGTTGGATTAATCCAATGCCCATCTATATCATGGTACCCATTGTTCCTAATATACTTCTTCATTTTCCCCAACCTTTTCAATAATATATTTCAATTCTTTTAATTAACAAATGGGCATTTGACATCCTTTAGCATCATTTGTAATGCAATTTTTCAAAGGAAATTGGTTGGTTGTCTGCAGCCCAGTGAAATATACTGATCTTTCTAGAACAAAAAGATGAATGCTGGAAGGTTGGAGATTAGCATACTATGCACAGAGGTTATGGGGAAGGTCAATAATCTGACAAGGAAAGGGAATCAACAGGGAAGCCACTGCAATATCCAAATACACATTTTGCAGAATACAAGATGAGGTTGTGGTCGATTTTTGGTATTCTAACATACACACATTATGCTATAAACTCACTGAAATCTGGTTTCAGCAGGATGTGAATTACAATTATAAGATACCCTCATTATTACAGCTATAAAGCTAAATAGAGGACTATTTAAAAACTATGATTTATCTTGGATTTATTTATAATTTTAGCTGATCATGACTATAAATTGCCCTCAAATTTAATTGTCAAGCAAGGATGCATCAGAAGTTTTAAAAGCATACAAGAGAATCTATTTGCAGAATTCTTCAAACTAATAGAAAATGTGGCCACTATTGTCTATAATTTGCAGTAACAATGGCCCCTAGAAAGAGTAATGAAAGAAATACAACCTCTTAAAAATTATTCTTGAAAGCAAGAACAATTAGTGCATTCAACGAGTAACTCTTGCATTGGAACTAAAGAAGAATCTAACAAAAATATACCCGGTCTTGGAGCAAAGAAATTGAATCTATAGACATTAAATTAACAGATATGGAATAACAATTAATTGACACAACAGATTAATTGTTAAACAATTAATTGACACAGCAGAGAACATATAGAATAATGGAGCAAGATCCGAAAAAGTAGTATTGCCCCAAGATCAGATAAATGAGATAAAAATTAGATAAATGTGATCTTTATCATCTTTTCTTATTGTTCTACATTCTGACCATTTCTTTGGCATTTGGAATTCAAATAAACTCAAAAATACATTAAAAAAGTAAAATAATAACATGCTTTATATACATTATCAATATAATTTATTAATTATGATATTATAATATAATATTCAACAGACAACCAATTAGAAATAGAAGATCAAAGGCTATGCAGTTATATATTTCATTTTTTTTCCAAGTCATGGGTATCATACTGAATCATTGGGGACAAGGGACATATAGAGGAAACATTAAAGTTATATAGTACATTTCTAACAGAATGTGAATATTTGCCCCAGTATGGGAATTTCTGACAGCAAAAAGTCTGGATTGCCTGCATTAGCAAATCACCTTTTAACCATGTTGGAAAGAATTCAAAATTAGAGAGTCATAGAATTTCATTTGGGAGCAGTGGGCGTTTAAGGATGCAGAGCTATCCAATCACAAATAAGTAGAACTCATTGATTGCATTTTTACATTTGTGTTCGAGTTTAAATTTTAAAAAATACCAGCTGCTACATATTAACATACTTGTAATACCCTAACCTGATTGGCTGAAACAAACTGCACTGTGATTGGCCGAGATGCACAATGGCGATTAGTTAGTAAGGAATCTCCCGTGATTGGACAAACCAATCGCGGGAGATTCAGAAAGCTGTCATTGGGTGAGAGCCGCCAGCTAGCTCTATAAGAAGAGCTGCCGCAGCTGGCTAAAGGCTACACAGATCTATACCTTGAATAAAGAGTTGAAGTTACGCTGGTCTCCTGTCTCCTGATTTCCCGCGCTTCAACACTGGCGACGAGGGTGGGATTCTGAGACAAAGAGAACAGTCGGGCACATGGCAACTGAGCTGAACAACCGATGAGATAGCCGGCAGCAACTCGCCATCGGCACCATTCGACCAGGCAACCGAGGACTGGGAATCTTACATCGATAGATTCCTCATGTTCCTCGAGAGCAACAATCTCAAGGATGCAAACAACCACTGAAAGACAGCTGTGTTCCTGACCCATTGTGGACCAGCCGTATTCAAGATGGCCAAAGTGTTGGCCAAGCCAGAGGACGTGAAGGAGATGACTTGGCCAGATCTAGATCGATTACTTCGGAACCACTATGCCCCAGCCGTGCCAAACCTGATCCAGTGACACGAATTCTACCATCGGGATCAAAAGGACAGAGAGAGCATCAGGGATTTCATGGCAGCACTGAGAAACATCGGAGATGCATGTGGCTTTTCAGACATGGACGAGGCTCTGAGGGACTGCGTGGTTCTCGGTCTCAGACACCCCATGCTCCAGAGCAGACTAATGGCTCGAGCAGACATTACAGTTACCGAAGCCATTGCTGAAGCCACCGCAGCCGAAGCCACAAAGAAATCAGCGGCCAAGATGCGACTAATGAACGCAAGGGACCGGCCAACAACCTCGGAGACCAACACATCCCCCGAAAAATGAACTGAAACTGGTCACAAAGCAACAACAATGCACCACGAGGACGTTGATCTATCACCCAACACCGATGATGAGGAAGAGGAGATCCACAGATTGCAAGCAGAACGAGACCGGCAGAGAAGTCATAAGTCAGGCTTCCAGTGCGCCAGTTGCGGCAGCGACCACCCCCGTTCTGATTGCCGGTTTTTAGACGCCATTTGCCGGTACTGTGAAAAATGGGGGCATATTGCCAAGGTCTGCCAAAACAAACAGAACTCCAGCCCAAGACGACGCGACAACATGCCTCCCAGAAACCGAGACAGATTCACAGAGAACTGATGGAACCGCAGAAACTGTAGAAAGCAGCTCAGCGAGACCAGACGATGGGAAGAAACCCATCAAACGGTCACAATCGGCCATTCAGACAACTCAGACACAAGAAAAGTACACGTGCAGGTCAGCATCGAAGGCAGGCCATGCAGAATGGAGATGGACTCTGGATCATACCTCTCCATGGTGTCCTGGGACACGATTAAGAGGCTAGTGCCCAGCTTACAGAAACAAAAGCTGGAGAACCAGAGAATCACCATTAAAGACTATCTGGAGAACAGAATCCCCGTAATAGGAATTGGACACTTCCATGTAACCTTCAAAAGGCATGGAAAAGTACTTCCACTCACTATTGTCGACAGAGACCGCCCAAGCCTGCTTGGTCTGGAATGGTTTGCGCCATTAGGGATCGAGGTGACGGGCATCAACAATGTCAAGGAAACAGACTGGGAAGAAGAGCTGATGAAGGAATTCCAAGAAGTGCTCGACAGACAATTAGGCAAGTACCAGGGGTCCCCAATATCATTTAGCTTGAACCCCAATATTGCCCCAATCTGGCTCAAACCTAGACGAGTTCCATTTGCCCTCAAACCAAAAATAGACGAACAATTAGATAAGCTCATCACACAAGGGGTCCTGGAACCAATAGATCATGCATGCTGGAAGACCCCAATAGTCACCCAGACGGGTCCGTGCGAATTTGTGGGGACTATAAAGCGACACTTAACAATGCACTGCAACAAAGTGCATACCCAGTCCTGGTGGTACAGCACCTCCTACACTCACTCGGGGGAGGAAAGTCTTTGCGAAGCTCGACTTGGCGCAAGCATATCAACAGCTGCCCATCGATGCCGAGACTGCAGAAGCGCAAACTATTGTGACCCACAGGGGGTTTTTCCAATGCAAAAGGCTCCAATTCGGAGTCAGTGTGGCACCAGGGGTGTTCCAGAGTCTCATGGAACAGTTACTCCAAGGAATTAAGGGAGTCGTGCCATATTTTGATGACGTGTTGGTCGCGGACAAAGACAAAAGACAATTGAGAAGCCAACTCAGAGAAGTCCTACAAAAATTTAAAAATACAGGACTTAAAAAAGAAAAGTGCCAGTTATGCACTGAAAAGGTTGAGTTCCTGGGATATCTGGTGGACAAAGATGGAATCCACCCTATCCACAAAAAAATAAAAGCAATAAAGGAAGCCCCGAGACCTCAAAATAAGGCAAAATTACAAGCCTTTCTGGGACTAATCAATTTCTACAATGTCTTTTTGCCACAGAAGACAACAACAGCAGAACCTCTGCATAGGTTGCTCGACAAGACATCCGTTTGGTTCTGGGGCAAGTGGGAAGAGGCCGCCTTCGGGAACATAAAAGACCTCCTCACATCACAATCAGTCCTCATCCAGTACAGTGAGACCCTACCACTAACGGTAACCTGCGATGCCTCTCCATTCGGCATCGGAGCTATACTAAGCCATACCCTGCCAGATAGGAGAGAAGCACCGATTGCTTATTTCTCGAAAACACTATCAAAGGCAGAAAGAAATTATAGCCAGCTCGACAAGGAGGCACTTGAAGCAGTTACCGGCATGAAGCAGTTTCACGAGTACTTATACGGTAGGGACTTCACCCTCATCACCGACCATAAACCACTACTGTGGATCCTGGCGGGAAACAAGGCCATCCCCAACATACTGTCTCCCCGGATGACAAGGTGGTCTGAGTTCCTTGCTGCCTATACCTACCAACTAATACATTGCCCAGGGAAATGCATCTCGCATGCCGATGCACTAAGCTGTTGCCCCTTAACAGATTATGAAGATGACCCTGCACCCACCACATCCACCCTGCAAATAGAGACATTGCCCAACCTACCAACAACCGCGTCAGACATTGCGAGAGAGACGAGCAAAGACGGCAAACTGGTGCGAGTTTTGAACTGGGTGGTAAAAGAGTGGCCGTAAACAGAAAGCAGTGACCAGTTTAAACCCTTCCGAAACCGGCAAACTGAATTATCCTCCCAAAAAGGATGTATACTATGTGGCGATAGAGTGGTAGTTTCAGACAGCTTACAAAAAAAAATATTACACATGTTGCATGAAGGACACCCGGGCATTGTGAAACTGAAATCTCTAGCCAGAAGCTACGTATGGTGGCCAGGGATAGACAAAACCATTGAAACCTGGGTGGCTACATGTGACAAATGTCAGCAATCCAGACCAAACCCGCCCGAACCATCAACCCTACAGTGGGAAACACCAAAGGGACTATGGTCGAGGGTCCATATAGACTTTGCGGGACTCACAAAAGGGCACACTTTCTTGATCGTGCTTACTCCAACTGGTTGGAGGTAAGCCTAATGTGATCTACCACGATGGAGGCTGTTACAAAACAACTAAATAGACTTTTCGCCACCCACAGCCTACCTGACTTGATAGTATCTGACAACGGGCCACAATTTATGGCATTGGCATTCGAGCAATTCCTTGCAGAACGGGGAATCCGACATGCATTGACAGCACCCATTCATCTGGCGGCGAACGGACAGGCGGAACAAATGGTCAGATACACCAAAGACACTTTAGAAAAGATGGACACTGGTAACATACACGACAAAATAAATAAATTATTAACAATACAGCACATTACACCAAGTGCCAAAACCAATAAAAGCCCAGCAGAACTCCTGATGGGAAGAAAACTCCGATCCCATCTAGACAGACTTCACCCAACTTACAATCCAGAAAAATCACCAGACTCCTCCAGCTGGTACCGGGCATTTAATCTGGGAGACACGATCTACGCTAAAAAATTTTCAGGGGACCCACTATGGGTACCTGCTACAGTAACCCAAGTAAAAGGCCCCTGGTCATACCAGCTGGAAACAGAGGACAGAAGAAACTGGAAATGGCATGTCGACCAAATACAATCAAGAATAATTTTAAACAGCACTGAAAACCCACAAAACTCACAAACAGACTCTAATAAAAAACTGGGGGGGGGGACCCCAAACAATAATCAAAAAGAAAGAAAATACGACTACAAGACAACGACAAACCGAATGGGCCCAACCAATGCAAACCAAACCAGAAATACAAACACCGCTAAATAAAAGAAGAAACCAACAATACTCACCGGAAAATGAAGACAGCCGAAGGGTACCAGAGGAAGACAACCCACTCAGAACCTTGCCTGGAAGGAACAGTCAAGCCAGCTCAACCAGCCCGGAAAGACTGGCAGGGAACAAAGAAGCCGACAACTCGACCGAACCCAGTAGACCGGGTGGGAGTTGTGGCAAAAGGCCTGACTCACCTTTCCAGGCGGTTCCATGGAGAAGAGCGGGAGCAACGAAGATCCCTTCCAAACTGGCTGAAGATCACGCAGCAACTGAACTGCGCAGGTCAAGTAGGCAAGTAAAAAGCCCTGCCTACCTATGCGACTAAGTCATGTAGGATGGACCATACCAAGAGGAGAGGGGTGTTACATATTAACATACTTGTAATACCCTAACCTGATTGGCTGAAACGAACTGCACTGTGATTGGCCGAGACGCACGACGGTGATTGGTTAGTAAGGAATCTCCCATGATTGGACAAACCGATCACGGGAGATTCAGAAAGCTGTCATTGGGTGAGAGCCGCCGGCTAGCTCTATAAGAAGAGCTGCCGCAGCTCGCTAAAGGCTACACAGATCTATACCTTGAATAAAGAGTTGAAGTTACACTGGTCTCCTGTCTCCTGATTTCCCGCGCTTCTACACCAGCCTTTAGTGCAATTTTTTTTAAAGTTTCGACTCACCAGTTGAAACTAAATTGCTAAACGTTGACAGATCTTATTTGAGCTGGAATGAATAATTATTGTTCTTCCAGAATATGGAATATTAAATCTATGTATACTTACACCATTCTCATGAACATGATATCCTTTAACAAGGTGAAATGGTGCATCATAGGACAACATTTTTAAGCACAATATCACAAATGGGCTAACTTATAGAATGTGTCCAAAACACAGGATCCATGACTCCCAGAGAATGAAATTTGGGGAAGTTGTGCTGTTTCAATGCTACTGGCTGCTACTGTGCTGTAGAGCTGCTGCTGCCATCACATGATCTTCATTTTCAATGTTCCACGACAGTTTCCCAGCCAGTCTCGCAATCCCTTACTCCCTCCAACACCCAGCAGGGACCATTTACTAGAGGGAAAGGAAGGAAGATGTCTATTTTTTTTCTGCCAGCTTCCCATAGGAAACTTAATAGAGGAAACTGACAGGAGTTTGGAAGCTGCTTCTCCTTCCAGAGCTACAGTTGTATAAGGCTGAAATGTGAATTTATTTTTCTTTTATCAAACATTAGATTTAATTAAAATACTACTCAGTTAACATCACTATTGCGTTGCATAGGATCAACAGCTCAATGTAACTTAGAACAACTAAGTACAACATAGTTTATGTATTTGTTTTTTTCCTATCCATGATAATTCTGTTTCTCTGGTTAGCTTAGGAAATATTTCTGAAATGACCTTATGGGGCATGGATTGCCTAGTTACTTTTAAAAGTAGAATGCATTAAAACCAAACTATTATGGATACCATTATCAGTGGCTTATCGACATTTATTTAATTTTATTAATAAAAGGACTGATTCCTTCTAAAAGTAAGATGATCAAAATGACAAATATATTTTAAAAATATCTTACAATTATTCATGTGATGCAATAGAATGAGGGCTTGAAATAATAACAGTAATGAATAAAAAGCTTGTGCAGAAAGCTGTTATCCCCCCCCCCCTTTTATTATGATTTATCATGGTATATTTTGGATAGTTAATAAATTAAGCAAATTAAATAATGTTTTAAATTTTAAAAAAGCATGTTTATATTTTTAATGAGAATCATTTAGATCAGGCAGAATAACAAGCACCCTGTAAAGCCCATGTCACACTGCACCAACGGATGGAAAGAGGATGTAAAATGGAGAAAAACACTTGCCATCCGTTGGTTAACGCGATGCTTCCGTTTTGTACTCAATATGTCCGTTTTTCTTCCTCTCTATCCATCCAGCATCCATCGACTGAGGTTCCATCCACTCAAAAAGTTTTGAGCTGCTCAAAACTTTTTGAGTGGAAAATGTATCCAACGCATCCGTTCTGCATCCACTAGGCATACGGGGAACATCCGTTCGGCATCCGTCAGCATCCGTTACGCATCCGCTATATCCACTAGGCATCCGCTGCGCATCCGTGCAACTCAAATCCGCTCCAGCAGAAAGTGGACACAGGGAGGAAGCGGAACAGACGCGCAGCGTTAGAAGCACGGACGGAGAAAGGATGAAAGCAGATGCAGCTCGCAAACAAAGCATTTAAAATGCAAAAAACGTTCGCAGAGGGGACCTATCTTGGATATTAAGGATGTCTAGAGGATGCCTAGAGGATGCAAAAGGACACATAGGGGAAAACCTATATTGCCTATAAAAAGGGGAAGCAACTCCCCTGGATCTCACTTTCAGACCAGAAGCCCTGCTGTGCAGACCTCAAGGTGGCACTGATTCTGCACCACCTGGCCTTAGGGACCACCTACAGGAGCATGCAGTATGGCTGGAGGGTGCCACACAACACCATCAGCATTGTGGTCAGAGAAGTGGTGCAGGCCATCATTGAAGAATACCTGGAGGAGCTCCTCCAGTGCCCCTCCACTGAAGAAGGATGGAAGAAAGTTGCAGAGGAGTGGTATCAGAAGTGGAACTTCCCACACACTGTTGGAGCCATAGATGGCAAGCCCGTGGCCTGCAAAGCTCCAGCCAAGTCGGGATCCACTTATTTCAATTACAAGGGCTTCTTCAGCATCGTCCTCTTCACCATGGTCGATGCTGACTACAAGTTCATGTACATCGATGCTTCAGGCAACGGGTCAGCTTCAGATGCCCAGGTATACAATGCCAGTGACCTCAAGGAGGGGCTGGAATGCAACCTCATCATGGGCTTCCCAGATCCAGACCCCCTGCCCAACGACACACAAGATGTGCCCTACTTCATCGTGAGGGATGACGCCTTCTCCCTCACAACCTACCTCATGAAGCCCTACACTTCAAGATGCCTCACCCGGGAAGAGAGGATCTTCAACTACAGGCTGTCCAGGGCAAGGCGGGTGGTGGAGAACGCCTTTGGCATCCTGGCCAACAGGTTCCAGGTACTTCTCACCACCATGCAGCATCGCCCACAGACCATGAGGAGGATCATGGAAGCTTGCTGCATCCTGCACAATCTCATGCGCACCCGCTACCCAGTCTTGAAGAACAGGCTCATGGACCTCCAGCAAGGCAATGGGGACATGGAGCCTGGGGAATGGAGGCAAGGGCGAAACCTGATCAACACTGAGGATGTGCAAGGCCCCAACAGAGCCTCATGTGAAGGGAAGAAGCAGCGCAACCTCCTGAAACACTGGTGCAACTCCCAGCTGGAGCAGTGGAGTGGCAAGACAGGATGATAGATGATTGATGGATGCTTCCTTCAGCCTGTCTCATCATACTGATGAGATTGGGCCATGTATGTTGGGTGGGCCTACAATGAACATGGCATTTAATAAAGAGTTGTGTTTATGTTGACATGTGTGGATCAATGATTACATTAGTATTGATAATGAAGGGCCTTAGGTGTGGCACCTGGGAGGGTGGAGCATACAGTCCCACTATGCTTGCACTGGAGGTTTATCTATCCCCACAGCTATCTCAACCCATCCCACAGCTATCTTAACCCATCCCACAGGTATCCCTGCCCATCCCACAGCTATTACCCATTCCAAAGGTATCCCTGCCCACCCCACTGCTATCTTAACCCATCCCACAAGCATGCAAGGCTTAAACCATTTCTAAAAGTTTCCACCAAGACTTTATTTACAAAAATAAATGAGGCAAGTGTGTGAAGCAAAGATAATCTTTATTAATAACAAGCTGTAAAAGAAAAATGACCCAAGTCAAGTGTCCAAATAAAGTCTACAGGTAGCCACCCAGTCTCTGTCACTCAGAGGTGTGCCCAGTCTCAGGGGTGAAGGGTCCAGGTGCTGTGGAGGTGGGTGCTGCTGGAGTGCTGGTCTGAAGCGCCACTGGGGTGCCTGGCCCCGAGAGAACAACAGGTGATGGTGTGTTGAGGAAGCTCTCAGACAGCTGGCTCTGTGATATGATCTCAGCCCCGTGATGTTGAGAGCTCCTTCCTCCATGCCATGGGGTGTCAGCCCCAGTACCGATGACAGATGTACTGAGGCCAGGCTTGGCTGTGGGGTGGAGGAAGGAGCAGTGTAGTGGGGCTGTCTGGTCTGCAGCTGGGTGAGGACTGGGTGAGGACTGGCGTGGGTGGCATCGATGACGTGGGTGGCATCGGTGGCGTCGATGGCATCAGTGGTGTGGGTGGCATCAGTGGCATCAGTGGAACCGGTGGCAACGGTGGCGTCTGATGAGTCTGTGCCTGGACTGGGAAGGGCTGCTGCCTGTGCTGCTGGACCTCCTGGTAGCCATAGCCCTGATACGTGAGGGCCTGTGGAAAGCCTTGGAATGGGAGGGACATCACCTGGGGTGGAGAAGTAGACCTGGACTGGGTGGGAACAGGTTCATCTGGATCTGGATGGTTGTGAAGCAGATCGGTGATCCTGTCCTTCACCACCTGGTACTGGGGTTCCGCCATGTCCACGAGGGTCTGGTTCACATCGGTGAGGAAGGGCTTGCAGTTGGAGGATGAGGAGTTGGTGTGTACCAGATGAGAGAGGAGATCTATGCTGCTCCTGATGGTGTCTCTTATCTCCAGCAGAACAGTGTGTCTCTGTCCCTCCTGTCTGGCTCTCTGCCTTTCTGTGGAGGTGGAGCGGGTTGGACTGTGGTGGAAGTGCCATCTCATTTCTCCTACTGCGCCAGGGAGCCCTGCACCACCATGGTTAGAACAGCTGTCGGCAGGTTCTCCACCGTGGGATGCTCCACAGACACCTGCCTAGACACAGGAGCTGACTCTCAGCCGGAAGAGGACTGGCTCTCAGCAGGCTGCCTGAGAGAGAGGGTTGTGAGAGGGGCTGATCCTCAGGGGCGGATCTCACCCTCCAGGAAGCTGCACTTGGCCATGACATAGGTCTCTCTGTCCGTCAGCTTGACCGCGGCCTGGCCAGATTTCTTGAGGTGCAGCTTCCCATACTAGGTGTGCATGTGCTTCCAACAGCCGAGGAGTGGAAGCCCAGACTCTCCGAAGTGTAGCCCAGACTCTCCGCCTACTTTCTCCAAGCAGCCTGCTTCCTTTTGGAGTCCCTGTAGAGCCTGTGTCCCTTCCGCCATAGATACTCATTCTCTCTCAGCCACTACAGCACCTCATCCTCATGTTCTTCCTCGATGGAGTATTTCCTCCTCTCCCGTTCTCGCATATGCCTCTTCCTCCCTTTGGCAGGACCACATGGGCCCTCATCAGAGGGGCTTCCAGGTTGTAGGGGCTGCTCCTCCACACTACCACCAGCAGCAGAAGCAGCAGCACCAGCAGGACCAGGATCAGCACCAGCAGCACCAGCAGGACCAGGATCAGCAGCAGCAGAGTAAGCACCAGCAGCGCCAGCAGGACCAGCAGGACCAGGAGCATGAGCAGGACCAGGAGCACGAGCAGGACCAGGAGCACGAGCAGGACCAGCAGGACGAGCAAGATCAGGAGCACGAGCAGGACGGGCAGGATGAGCAGGACCAGCAGGACGAGGAGCAGCTTCAGCAGAGTAAGCACCAGCAGAAGCACCACCACCATAAGCAGCGTCAGCAGCTTCTCCAGAAGAAGCATCAGCAGAAGCACCACCACCAGAAGCAGCAGCAGCAGAGTAAGCACGAGCAGAAGCACCACCGCCATAAGCAGCAGCATCAGCTCCTCCAGAAGCAGAAGCAGCAGAAGCCCCAGCCCCAGAAGAGTGAGCCCGTGCTACAGGAGCCCCAGCAGAACCAGAGTGAGGGCCAGGGGGTGGGAGGGTGGCCCTGTCCCTCTTGCCAGGGCTGGCAGCAGAGGGCTGAGGCTTTCTCTTCTTCCCCATGGTTGTGGGATTGCTGGCTGGCAGGCAGGCTGGCTGGCAGGCAGGCAGGTAGGCTGGCAGGCAGGCAGGCAGCAAGGCTGGCAGGGAGGCTGGCAGCCAGCCTGGCAGTCAAGCAGGAAGGCTGGCAGGCAAGCAGGCAGGCAGCAAGGCTGGCAGGCAGGCAGGCAGGCTGGCAGGCAGGCTGGCAGGCTGGCAGGCAGGCTGGCAGGCAGGCTGGCAGGCAGGCTGGCAGGCAGGCTGGCAGGCAGGCAGGCATGCAGGCAGGGCAGGCTGGCAAGGCAGTCAATTTGTCTGGAAGCAGGTCTTTCCTCTGAATGGTGACCTGCTTAGGAGCTGCTTCCCTTTATATCCGCGGGGCTCACGCAATGCATCCTCCCCGCATGCGCAGTGAACGCTAGTCATCCGCTAGTCATCCGCTAGGCTTCTGCTCTGCATCCGTTCTGCATCCGCTTCGTCCGCTTGGCATCTGCTGTGCATCCACTTCATCCGCTCAGCGTCCACTCTGCATCTGCTGTATCCGTTCCACGTCTGCTTTGCTGTGGCCCCCCGGAAGCCTTGCAGATGTGCCATCCGCTTCCATCCGCTAGGCTTCCGTGGAGCATCCGCTTTCCATCCGCCCTATGTCCTCCCCCCATCCGTTTATTTCTGTGTTGTCCGCTCTGATTATGCAAATTTTTGCCCCTTTTGAGAGCGGATAACAACGGATGGAACATTTTTCTCATCCGCTGTGTCCTTTTTACAAACGTTTTGCATCCGTCAGCCAGTGTGACAGGGCCTTAAAATGTTATCACCTGATTAAAAGCTAGGAAAGCCATCTAATGTTCCAAAAGAGAATGGCACTCTAAAATTTGTACAATCAACCCTGCTTATCTTGTCTCTCATTGAGGTATTTTGTTTATTGATGAATTGTTAGATGTTTCTTGAAAGATTATAGAATTATAAATTATAAACCATTTTTACTTTTCTATCATGTGCAGATCTAACCATTTTCAATTAAGAACTGAAGTTTGTGTCTTAAAAATACTCTAATCTCAACTTGAAGCAATGCTTTGTTTCTTTCTCTCTCTCTCAAAAAAAGATGTGGATTTGACTCTTATCTGGAAACCACCAATCTTCCAACATGCTTTCCTTCCTGTTCCGAGATGGCTTGGGAGGGATGCTCAGTGGAATTCCCCACATAAACAGACAAATGCTTCAAAATGTTTAAAGCCATGGAGAGATTTGAGCTCTATCGGTCTTTTCAGAACATAGACAAAGTAGTCTATGATGTTATACATAGTAAACAAAGATGTAATTAAAAGATGTTTTATCATGATGAGTGCTAGAAGAGATAAAGATATCCCTTTAAAAGTAAATGAGAAGTTAGTCCTTTCATCAATTCAGCTGTTACTAATTTAAAAACAAGCCATATTTGGTCACTGCGGTATCTGCTATCCCGCATCAGATGGGCGTCTCATGATAGGGAGCGAAGGAGAGAAAAACGACAGGAGACGAAGTTTCTCGGGATGAGTGCGCCCAGAATGGCTGGGTACAAGCTCTTTTATTATGCCCATTCAAAAGGGGGGGGGTCACTATCATTGTTTATTCAGAGCCTAGGTCAAGCCCAGG
>BLBF01000022.1:30694627-30734512 GCA_015471245.1 Laticauda colubrina | reverse complement strand
TGATACAATGTTGCAAATGCCTGAATGATACATAGTTGTATTGATACCCATTTGCAAACACATAAATGATACATAGTTACAACAGGTCACTGGCAATTCTCTGACTTCTTCAAGATAATCATGCTCAGCTGCAATTTTGAATACAATTAATACATGAAAATTATATTGTATTTTTACACGACACTTGTTTTTTAAATTATAGAGATGTACTAACAATTCTTTTATTCATTTCATTTTAGAATTCTTAGTTCCATGCTTCATTCTTTTTTTTAAAAAAAAAGGTAAAATAAAATTCCTAAATAAAATATATTTACAAGGTGATAGGGAGGTGTATGTAGATATTATGTCCCTCATTTTGTCTCAATCAATTCTTGCTGATCTACAGCCTTCCTGGTTCCTTGCAAAAGCAGACAGTATTTTCTTGGTTTTAATTTCTGTTTAATCCTTATTAATTTTAACTATTTTTATATTGCCTTTTTATCATTTGGTAAGCCGCCAAGAGGGTCACATTGACAGTGACATGGGTAGCATATAAATTTATTTGTTTGTTTCTTTAAATCAGAGCAGATGAGTAGCAAGAACAGCCACAAGAGGGCAGAATTCAAAAGAAGTCAGTGTGGTAGCAGCAAAGACATGGCAGAAGTTCTCCTCTTTTAAAATGCATATGCCATCTTGACTTTTTTGACTCTCTCTTTGACTTTTTCAATGCCTCTGACAGGCATTGAGGCAGGGCTTCAGAGTGCTTGAGAGAAAAGAATAGTTCCTCTATCCTCTCATACTAATTAAATGAGCGTAAAACCCCAACATTATTAAAAGATGAAAGACATTCAAAAAGGCTCTCAAATTATATAGAAAACAATAGCCCCCCCCCCTTTTCTTTTTTTTTACAAAAGGAGTAAAACTTGGGGGAAATTGGAAGATAGCATTTTATTAATAAAACTTAAATCGTGGTCTTCAGAACTCAATTGACACATTTCTGTTTCTCTTTGAAATTACAGAAATGAAAATTTCGAATGTGTTCCAGGTTGAGTTAATGCAGTGGTTCCCAAAGTGGAAGGTACCACCCCATGAGGGGTGGGGGGATGCTTTGGGGGTGCTAAAAGGCAAGGGGGCCAGAAGGGGGGTGCTAAGAGGTGGCAGGGAGTGCTGGCACTCTATCCAACTGCCTCCGGGGGAGGGGGGGGAACATGTGCTACGCAGATGGCTACCTCCCTCTCCCCCTTTGTCATCCAGTGCAGCAGCTCTTTCCATGGCAGAATCTACTCATGAAATGAACATGTGTTTGTGTGTGTGTGGGTGTGTGGGTGTGTTTGTGTGTGTCAGAGGAGGAATGTGTATCGAGGGGAAGGAAATGTTTTTCTTGGAGTTTTGAGCTGGGAGGAGCCAGAACGAGCTGAAGCATCAATGGGAACTCTTCCTGTTCCAGTGTCATCAGTCTCCAGGCAGAGTCTCCCTTCACTTCACCTGATGGAGGAGAAAGTTCTGAGCAGAGAGAGAAGCAGAGAAAGTGAGAGGGGGGATCTTTTCCATCTTGGGGGGCTGCATTCTAAGGGGGGTCTTTCATGCCAGCTACAGAGCGGAGGGTAGCTGCTTCCTCCCCCCATGATTCTTAACCCCCTCCATGATTCTTATCCAATCTCCCTTTCTCTGTGCACCTGGAGGGGTGGACTAGATACCCTTTGAGTTCCCACAGTGCCCAGAGGGTTCCCAGGCTGGAGCTGCTGAGACTCCAGACGGATAAAATGGAGCCAGAGCTCAAGGGGTCCTTCAGGCTCCTCCCTGCTCAGTCTGGGAGCCCCCAGCAGGTGCTACAGAGGACAAGGGGAGGTGCATCCCCACAGCCAGCCAGGACTTGAGGGCCCCACACTCACCCCAATCTGAAGGGAAGCCAGGAAAACCCTCAGCTGACAGTCCATGCAGGAAGAGATGGAGAGACTCTGCAGAGATCTCCCTTAATCCAGCCGGATCCTCTCTCTAGGCGCGCTCCCCTTGATGGGGGGGATTTCCAAAGGGATCTCTCAGCTTTAGAGGAGAAAATGGCATTTTCCGTCCTTGAAACCCATGTCTCTCTCAAAGATCCCTTTCCGATCCCCCTCTCAGCACCCAATGGGAAGGCATCTCCCTTTTTCTTTCTGTGGCTCAGAAATTTGCATATCTCAGCTATGGAATAGGAAGCGCTGCTATAACAAGGGTCCTTTTCAAATGGGTTTTCTTCATTATTTCTTCATTATTATTTTATTATGGTATAAAATAGACAAAAATAAAGCAAGTGAGGAAATGAGAAAAGGAAGGAAAGGGGAGGAGAAATGTGGGAGAAAGGAGGCGCAGGCCCTACCAGTCTGGCTTTGCTCTACTTTTCAAACATGTCGCCACTGCTGCATTCTAGATGCTAGTCTCGCAGGTCCACCCCATTGTGCCTGCTGCACCGCAGGGACATGCCCAAGCAAGTCCAAGTGGAGCTGTGTACCAAGTCAATGGGGTGAGCCTGAGAGAGGGAAAGAGAGAGAGAAAGAGAAAAGGGAAAGAAAGAAAAAGGAACAAAGAAAGAGGGGGGAGGGAGGGGGGAGAGAGAAAGAGAAAGAGAGAGAGAGAGAGAGAGAGAGAGAGAGAGAGAGAGAGAGAGAGAGATGATGCATCAGATTGAAATGAGGTCTAGTTTAGACTTGAGGCCTTTTTCTACATTGAAACATCTTTGGCAGCATCTTTGCCGGTACATTGAAACATCTTTGGCTTCTATTAAAGATTTTGTGGACAAAACATGCTCAAGACTATGGGGAAGCTCTTACATTTTGTTGAGGCTTTCAACTTGATCCATTGGACCAGACCTCCACCCTAAAAATTTAATTTTCCCCAATGTATTACAGTGCCAATTCTGAAAACCAAAATGTACTGGTAAATTACAAGGAGAACATACACACACACACACACACACACACACACACACACACACACAACCTTCTATCCCTGCTGGAGCAGGTGATTGGACTAGAATATCATCTTTCTCCTCCCTCCCTCCCTCATTTCTTTTTCTTTCTGTCCCTCCCTTCCATCCTCCCCTCTTTCTCTGTCTGTCCTTTTCTTTCTTTTCCTTTTTCTTTTCTTCTTTCTTTTTCTCTCTTTTTCTTTTCTCTTTCTTTCCCTCTCTCAGGCTCACCCCATTGACTTGGTGCACCACTCCACTCAGACTTGCTTGGGCAAGTCCCTCCAGAGAACGGCCTCAATGGGGTGGACCTGCAGAGCCAGCACTTAGAACATGGCAGTGGTGACACCTTTGAAAAGTAGAGCAAAGCCAAAGGTTGGTAATTATTGCTGCAAAGAATCACAAAAGCTTCTGGGCTGTGCACAAGAAGGGACACACATGTCAATGCGATTCAGCAACATAAATTAAAGAAATACAAATAAAACAAATTGGCAAGAATCGGCAAAGCATCTCTGATTAGATTCTAATCTAATTAGAGATGTTTTGCCGATTCTAGTCCAATTACTGCTCCAGCAGGGTTAGAAGGGAGTGTGTGTGTATGTATGTACATGGTGTCAAAACTCCAAAAACAGGCCAAGTAGCTCTGAGGAGGCCAGTCATAAATTAGAAGACTTTCTAAACAACCAGCCATTAAGTGAGGATCACTTGTATTTGGTTTGCCAGTCACCTGGCTACACCCACCTAGTCACATGACCACCAAACCACACCTACCAGGTCATGTGACCAGCAAGCTGAGCCCAGCAAGCTGTGACCAGCCAGTCACATGACCAGCAAGCCACACCCACCCAGTCATGTGACCAGCAAGCCACACCACCCAGTCACATGATCAGCAAGCCTCAAATTAGGTCACGCCCACAGAAATTTGAATCTCACCCCTGGATGGGGGGCACTGAGGATGAATTTGTAGCACCAAGGGGGAGGTGGAGTGAAAAAGTTTGGAAGCCACTGGGTTAATGCTTATTAACCCAAAGATACATACAAACATTCGACATTAGTTTGCCTTTTCCTTGACAATAAACTGTAGTATCAGATTTTTCCAGCAGATGTCCTCTTCTATAAATTTAATGATTGAAATCATTTTTTTTTAAAAGGCAGAGACAAATATCTCCAAAGTATTTCCAGCTTCGCCTAAAAATGCTAACTTCTTTTCTGTATTTCTTTTATTCTATGGACATGTTAATCTTCAATGTAATATTCTTCAGGTGTTTCAAGACAGGGATCTACAGTCTTTATTTACAGTCTAACATTGTTAACTATTTACTGTACCCAGAAAATAGCTGGGTTTGCATTAAGACTTTTAGTGAACTTTCAATCTAACTGCAGGCCACGCCCACCTTGACTCAGCAAAGGGAGAAAACATCATGATACGTCACAATATGTCACGTGACGCAATCGAATTTGACATCCGTGGCCTAGTGTATCATGGAACTTCCAAACAATTGAACCAGTAAAGTCCTATAGGATCAATATATTATTAGCACAAACCAAAATAACATAAATATTGAACAAGCTTCTGGGTTATGCAGAACACTTAATCAGACAATGTTAAACCAAAGTAAGAGGAAACAAAGCAATGAACATGAGTTTGTTATATTGCTATCCAAACCGTTGAGTGACAATATATATATATTGTCTATATAGCTAGTGTTTAAGATACCATTGATAAAACTGAATATTATTGTTGCTGATCAGAATTTTTTGTAAGTCATACAAGCCCATTGGGATGCAGCAGATGGGTATATAAACATTTGTAAAATTATTAAATATGTGCTTTGACTACAAAAGATCATACTTCATAGAGTCCGTAGTCATTTTCTAGACCAGAACTTTGTTATCAAAGCTTTAACACCAAATTAGTTTGTCTCTTCCTGGAAGGCTGTTTTTGAGGAATTGATTCTCTAACTCAAAGGAGTTAACTCTTGGCCTACAGGCCAGATGCGTCAAGCACTGGCCACGCCCACTTAGCAAAGGGGGAAAAAGTCCTGATACATCACATGACGAGGACATGATGACGTGAGTTTGATGCCCCTGCCCTAAGGCATTCTCTGTCTCCATACCTTTTCTGCCTTTATAATACGAAGC
Organism: Laticauda colubrina; assembly: GCA_015471245.1. NCBI lineage: Eukaryota > Metazoa > Chordata > Lepidosauria > Squamata > Elapidae > Laticauda > Laticauda colubrina. Next base: position 30,729,450 of record BLBF01000022.1, on the reverse strand, counting down.
TCTTGAGTCTATACATTAAGTGAATCATATTTATAAATCATTGCAACATTTAAAAATAAATTAGTGCTTTTTTAAATTTTATTTTTGAAATGTTACTATGTTCATTTCAGTGATATTTTAGAGTCATGATTATACCAAACATGCATTTTGATACCTAAACAAAGTAAAGGGAAGTTATTAAAATGTTTTCAGAGGTGCATGTAGTCTTGTGAAATACAACCAGAGGTGCGATTCAGTCAGTTTGTGCAGGTTCAAACGAACTGTTCTATATGTAAAGTGGGTGACTCCAAATCGGCAAACCTGATTGGTCAAATAAAATAAGCATTGGATTGGTTCACTAGGAACCAATCCAAAGAGCTGCTAAAAGGCGGCAAATTTAAACAACTGCCATTGGCTGCAAGCAGGCAAGCCAGCCTGTATAAAAGGCTGGCCTCGGCTTCAGCCAAGTGTTCCTATTTACTAACTAGTTGAAGAATAAAGTATTTGTTGTTGGAACCTGGTCTACCTCGTGTGTTTTCCGAACAAAACACTGGCGACGAAGGTGGGATCGTCCTGAACGGAAAAACCTGCACACGGTGATAAGAAGTCCAGATTACAACCAAGATGTCTGGAAACAACGCACCGCCCGCACCCTTCAATCCCAACAAAGAGGATTGGGATTCCTATGCTGATCGCTTCCAAATGTATTTGGAGAGCAATGAAATGGAAGACATTTCAGAGCAACGCAAGAGAGCTGTATTCCTGACACACTGCGAGCCAACAGTTTTCAAGATGGCAAAGGCCCTTGCAAAGCCCCGAGACATTAAACAACTAACGTGGACAGAATTGCAAAGACTCCTCAAAGCACACTACGCTCCGATGGTGTCAAACTTAATAAAGCGACACGAACTTTACCGCAGAGACCAGAGAGAGGGAGAGACCGTCGCCGATTTCATCGCTGCCCTTAGACAATTAGGGGGTGAGTGTGAATTTTTGAACATTGACGAAGCAATGAGGGATTGCGTGGTGTTGGGCCTGAGAGACTCGACCACACAGAGTAAATTACTCAACAAGCCCAACATCACCATTACCGAAGCCATCGCGGAAGCCACAGCGGCTGAAGCCGTGAAAAAATCTGCCATAGCCATGAAAAAGATGAACACACACAGCGAAGAAACACCAACCAAAGACAGAAAGCAGCCTGCCACCACAACCCACTACGAAGAGTCGGGCGAAACAGTTGAATCGAGCGAAGAAGACGACGAGGTCCACCGTTTGCTCACAAACAGAAAAGAGCGCGAAAGAAGAAATTGGCGGGAATGCGCTGGCTGCGGAGGAAACCATCCCCAAGCCGAATGCAGATTTCTCGATGCAATCTGCCGGCATTGCAAGAAATGAGGGCACATCGAGAAGGTCTGCAGGAACAAAAAATACTACAACCCGACGAGACGCAGAAATTGTCCAACATAAGCTGAGCCTAAACGAGCCGAGAGAAAGTGGAAATAAGAGAAGTGAGCCAATACACACCAAACTGTCATTATACAGAGCGCTCAGACGGAAAGTGGGAAGAAAATTAAAGTCATCGTGAAAATCGAAGGAAAACACTACAAGATGGAAGTGGACTCGGGGTCCTTCCTCTCCATGGTATCGTGGGACACAATAAAACAGCTAGTCCCAGGTATCCAACCCAAAGAATTGAAGAAGCAGCACCTAACCCTCAAGGACTATCAGGGAAACCAAATCCCTGTGGTAGGCATGGGACAATTCCGAGTCGCCTACAAACATCACGTCAAGGTGCTTCCTCTGACCATAGTCGACCAAGACAGACCAAGCCTCCTGGGCATCGAATGGTTCGCGCCATTGGACATCGGGATGACCGGGGTCGATTGAGTGACTACAACCGGCTGGGAAGACGACCTCATCCGAGAATTCCAGGACGTTTTTGACGGCTCACTTGGCAAGTATCGGGGAAATCCCATTTCTTTCAATCTAAACCCCCAAATAGCCCCACGAAGAATAAAAGCCAGGCGAGTTCCTTTTGCACTAAAGGCAAAAATAGAGGAACAGCTGGACAAATTAATAGCCCAAGGGGTGTTAGAACCTGTGGACCATGCCAAGTGGGAAACGCCTATTGTCACACCAATAAAACCTGACGGGTCCATAAGAATCTGTGGTGACTATAAGGCTACCCTGAACCACGCATTACAACCAAGCGCATACCCGGTGCCAGTAGTCCAGCATTTGCTTCATTCCCTGGGAAAAGGCAAAGTTTTCGCCAAACTCGACTTGGCACAAGCCTATAAACAACTCCCAGTGGACCCAGAAACAGCAGAAGCACAGACTATAGTCACCCATAAGGGCGCATTCAATTGTCACCGGCTCCAATTTGGAGTAAGCGTGGCCCCTGGCGTTTAACAGAGTCTGATGGAACGCCTTCTAAATGGCATACAAGGAGTCATTCCCTATTTTGACAACGTCCTAATCTCGGCCAGAGATGAAACTCAATTAAGGAACAGACTCAAAGAAGTATTAACTAAGTTTAGGGAATCTGGCCTCAAGGTAAAAAGAGAAAAGTGCTGTTTAATTAAGAATAGCGTCGAATTCCTGGGCTACTCAATAGATGGAGAGGGTATCCACCCTACAGACAAAAAGTTAAAGCAATCAAAGACGCTCCTGAACCAAGAAATAAAACCGAACTACAAGCATTTTTAGGACTAATTAATTTTTATAATGTGTTCCTGCCAAACAAGGCCACTATAGCAGAACCATTACACTGTCTGCTAGACAAGAAGGCAACTTGGACTTGGGGTTACAAAGAAAAAAAAGCCTTCCAAAATATTAAAAGCTTGCTAACATCAACAAACGTTCTCATCCAATTTAGCAACACACTGCCATTAAGAGTGACCTGCGACGCCTCACCATACGGAGTAGGTGCCATCCTGAGCCACCAACTACCTGATGGCAGAGAAGCACCCGTCGCATATTACTCTAGGACTCTTTCCAAAACCGAGCGGAATTACAGCCAATTGGACAGGGAAGCTCTAGCAATTGTCGCTGGAGTAAAACGCTTCCACGAATACTTATATGGGCGGACTTTTCAAATCATAACGGACCACAAACCGCTAATGGGGATTTTGGCGGGAAACAAGCCAACACCTAATATACTGTCCCCAAGAATGACTAGATGGTCAGAGTTCCTAGCAGCTTATTCCTACACTCTGACACATCGGCCAGGGAAACAAATTTCCCATGCGGACACTCTGAGCAGGGCACCATTACCAGCAACCGACGAAGACCCGGCACCAGCGATGACAACGCTACAAATTGAGACTTGCCCCGATCTACCCATATCAGCTTATGATGTCGCCAGAGCCACCGCGAAAGACTCATTGACTGCCCGCATTCTTAGCTGGGTAGGTAAAGGCTGGCCGGAGAATCAAAAAACTGAAAACTTTAAACCTTTCCGGTCCAGACAGACTGAACTTTCAATCCAAAAGGGGTGTTTGTTGTGGGGTGATCGGGTGATAATCCCTGTCAAATTACAACCCAGGGTACTTAGGTTGTTACATGAAGGGCACCCGGGAATGGTTAAGATGAAAAGCCTTGCTAGAAGTTATGTTTGGTGGCCGGGTATTGATAAGGACATAGAGTATTGGGTAAGCTCATGCAACAAATGCCAGGCAATTAGACCGTCCCCACCAAAAGCACCCGTCAAGGACTGGGAAACCCCTCGGGGACCTTGGTCAAGAATACACATTGATTTCGCGGGTCCTACCAAGGGGCATACCTTTCTGATTGTCGTTGATGCCTATTCGAATTGGCTTGAAGTAAAAGTTATGCCATCAACGACAACAGAAACTGTAATTAAAAAGCTGGACAACCTTTTTGCCACCCATGGCATACCGGACGTTCTTGTCTCAGATAATGGGCCACAGCTAACCATCATACAATTTGAGCAATACCTAGCCTCCCTAGGTATAAGACATGCCCTAACCGCGCCGGCTCACCCGGCTGCGAACGGCAGGGCTGAGAGAATGGTCCGGTTTACTAAAGAAGGTTTAGAAAGAATGGACGCTGGAGATGTCCAACAGAAAGTAAACCGTTTGCTCACACTCCAGCACATAACGCCCAGTACCATAACCAACAAGTCCCCAGCAGAATTACTTATGGGGAGAAAGTTAAGATCTCACCTTGATAGGTTACACCCAAATTTTACCCCAGAAAACCCCCCTGACTCCTCTACACGGTTTAGACAATTCGAAATAGGTGATTTGGTATATGCTAAAAACTTCACCGGGGACCCGGTATGGCTACCAGGACAGATTACCCAAAAAATTACTGAAAATTACCCAAAATTACCGAAAAAACCGGTGAATTGCAAACCAAGGTGGGGGGGGGAAGGCGAGAAATAAATAAAGAACTGTTTAAAACCAAACCCAATGAAACATATGAACAAAAAGAGCAAATAAAAGACTCACTGTTTGGAGAGACTTGCGTGAAGAGCCCATCGGAAGGGGCCAGCCAGGCCAGCTCGACCTGCCTGGAGGAAACGGGAGGGAGCGGCAAAACCTCCAGTCTAAGAAACTCAGGCGGTGGTAAAATGGCTGACTCACCCTTCCAGACGGTTCCAAGGAGAAGAACGGGCGACACAGCAGCCCCATCCGAACCGGTCGAAGTCTTCACGAAGAATGAACCGCGCAAGTCAAGTCGAGACCGGAAAAGCCCCGCCTACCTGCGAGATTACGTCACCACGTAGGACTGAACTAAGGGGGGAAGGGTGTTCTATATGTAAAGTGGGTGACTCCAAATCGGCAAACCTGATTGGTCAAATAAAATAAGCTTTGGATTGGTTCACTAGGAACCAGTCCAAAGAGCTGCTAAAAGGCGGCAAATTTAAACAACTGCCATTGGCTGCAAGCAGGCAAGCCAGCCTGTATAAAAGGCTGGCCTCGGCTTCAGCCAAGTGTTCCTATTTACTAACTAGTTGAAGAATAAAGTATTTGTTGTTGGAACCCGGTCTACCTCGTGTGTTTTCCGAACAAAACACGAACCAGTTGTTAACTTTTTGCCCAGTTTAGAGAACTGGTTAATCTCGCCTCTGGCTGGCCCCACCCCTCCCAGGATGCCCCGTTTTGGCTTCCGGGTGGTGCAGGAGGCCTTCCAACAGATTCAATTTTTTTTTTCTACCAGTTCTCTGGGCGTAGCTTGGTAGGTGTGGCTTGGTGGGGAAGGATACTGCAAAATCCCATTCCCTCCCCACCCCACTAATTTGCTTTCTTGCTCTGTTCTCCTGTGCAGAGCAACCAAGGAAGACCCAGCCAATCAGCTGGGACTTGGGAGGAAGAGAATAGATGGGGGCAGGGCCAGTCAGAGGGGGAATTTTCTGGTTCTCCAAACTACTCAAAATTTCCACTACTGGTTCTCCAGAACCGATCAAAACCTGCTGAATACCACCTCTGTCTTCCAGGCCCAAAACCCTGCTCTAAGATGAGTTGGGAATGGGGATTTTGCATGATCATTGCTCATAAGTAAGTAAGAACCAAAAAAAGAGGAATGGAAAAATCCCTATCTGGAGATCAGCATTTTTCAGTCTTGACAAGTTTAAGGTGGGCATACTTCATGCTGCCTGGGGAATTCTAGGAATTGAAGTCCATGCACCTTAAAGTTGCCAAAGTTAAGAAACATGGGTCTACACTAGAGCTAAGGATTTTCCATTCCTGTTTTATTTAGAGTTTGGTGCAATTAAATAAATCAGTTGTGGTTTTATTAACAAATAGTGATTAAAGTAATATGAACCATTACCGGACTTTTTGTGAGAAACTGAAATCAAAAGTTGATCTGAGCTTTGATGATTAAATCAGGGATTGTAGAAATAATGTAGACAAATGTTAATATTAGAATACAAGTTTTATGTATATTTTTACATATCTGTATAAAAGAAAGTTGGAAGACAGTCTTTTTCAGTTTTCCTTTTCCTTTCTTTCTTCCGTTTTCACTCTTTTTCTTTCCTGAGCCTTTTCTTTTTTCAAATCTGTTTATTTGTTTATTCTTTAGCTTTGTATTTTTGTGATGTATGAAGGATCAAAGATTCAGCCATGATAATTCTACATTCCTTATTTACAGAAATCGTATCAAGATTTAGAATGAAATCCACTGAGAGCCATCTCATATTATGCAGTCTCTGAGTTCCTCAAACCAAAACGTGTTTATTGATAGAATATTTATAGCTCAGGTGTGAACTGTAGGTTCCTTGGTGCTCTCTGAGCTTGATGACTTTCTTGCAGATATTTCATTACCAAACTAGGTAACATCATCAGTACTAGAAGGGAGTGGAGTTTGCTCTTATTTTCATATACTTATGGCTTACCCAGTCATTGTTGATCAGTTGCTTCACAAAAAGTGTTTTGATTGGTGACAGGTACCCCTTCCTCAAATGTTCTTTAAAACACAGTTTCCCAGCATTTCTTTAAGCCCCTGTCACACTGCACCAACGGATGCAAAGAGGATGCAAAATGGACAAAAAAGCTTGCCATCCGTTGGAAAACGCGATGTACTCACTGCCTCCGTTTTGCTTCCTCTCTATCCGTCCAGCATCCGTTTACTGATGTTTCATCCGCTCCAAGAGTTTTGGGCTGCCTAAAACTTTTGCGTGGAAAATGTATCCAATTCATCCGTTCTGTATCCGCTACGCATCCGCTACGCATCCGCTACGCATCCGTTACGCATCCGCTATATCCACTAGGCATCCGCTACGCATCTGCGCAACTCGCATCCGCCTGGACACAGGGAGGAAGCGGAACGGATGCAGAACGGATGCCTAGCAGATGCAGAACGGAAACAAAGCATTTAAAACGGAAAAAACATCCGCAGAGGGGACCTATCTCGGATATTAAGGATGTCTAGAGGATGCCTAGAGGATGCCTAGAGGAAGCCTAGAGGATGCCTAGAGGATGCCTAGAGGATGCCTAGAGGATGCAAAGGGACACCTATACTGCCTATAAAAAGGGGGAGCAACTCGTCTGCATCTCACTTTCAGACCTCTGCAGCCTTCATCTGACTCTTCCTCTTCCACAGCATCCAGTCATGTCCACCGTGGATTGCGACAAAATCCTTTTGGCAGCCAACATCCTTCTGCAACGCTGCGAAACCATCTACAGTCTCTGTGAATTCTACTACGGGAAGAAAAGGAGGCACCCAAAAAAAGTCTGTGTCCAAAGATGGTTAGCCAGAAGAGCACAGTACGTACTTTACGACAAGCTGATGGTGGAGCTCAGGAGCGAAGACACTCAGGCGTTCCAGAACTTCATGAGGATGCCTCCAGCCATGTTTGACGAAGTTGTGCAGCGCCTGACACCCAGGTTGACCAAGACAAACACCAACTTCCCGCCCAGCCTGGAACCTGGGCTCAAGGTGGCACTCACTCTGCGCCACCTGGCCTCAGGGACCACCTACAGGAGCATGCAGTACGGCTGGAGGATGCCACCCAGCACCATCAGCTTTGTGGTCAGAGAAGTGGTGCAGGTCATCATCGAAGAATACAAGGAGGAGCTCCTCCATTCCCCCTCCACTGAAGAAGGATGGAAGAAAGTTGCAGAGCAGTGGTATCAGAAGTGGAACTTCCCCCACACCGTTGGAGCCATCGATGGCAAGCACGTGGCCTGCAAAGTGCCAGCCAAGTCAGGGTCCACTTATCACAACTACAAGGGCTTCTTCAGCATCATCCTCTTCGCCATGGTCGATGCTGACTACAAGTTCATGTACATTGATGTTTCAGGCAACGGCTCATCTTTAGATGCCCAGGTATACAACGACAGTCACCTCAAGGAGGGGCTGGAAAGCAACCTCATGGTGGGCTTCCCAGATCCAGACCCGCTGTCCAACGACATGCAAGATGTGCCCTACTTCATCGTGGGGGATGACGCCTTCTCCCTCACAACCTACCTCATGAAGCCCTACACCTCCAAATACCTCACCCGTGAAGAGAGGATCTTCAACTACAGGCTGTCCAGGGCAAGGCGGGTGGTGGAGAACGCCTTTGGCATCCTGGCCAACAGGTTCCAGGTACTTCTCACCAACATGCAGCCCATAGACCATGAGGAGGATTGTGGAAGCTTGCTGCATCCTGCACAATCTCATGCGCACCCGCTACCCAGTCTTGCAGAACAGGCTCGTGGACCTCCAGCAAGGCAATGGGGACATGGAGCCTGGGGAATAGAGGCAAGGCTGAAACCTGATCGACACTGAGGATGTGCAAGGCCCCAACAGAGCCTCACGTGAAGGGAAGAAGCAGCGCAACCTCCTGAAACACTGGTGCAACTCCCCAGCTGGAGCGGTGGAGTTGCAAGACAGGATGGTAGATGCTTAATGGATGGTTCCTTCAGCCTGTCTCATCACACTGATGAGATTGGGCCATGTATGTTGGGTGTGCCTACAATGAACAGGGCATTTAATAAAGAGTTGTGTTTATGTTGACATGTGTGGATCAATGCTTACATCGTAATTGATAATGAAGGACCATAGGGTTGGCACCTGGGAGGGTGGACCATACAGTCCCACTATGCTTGCACTGGAGGTTTATCTATCCCACATCTATTACCCATCCCATAGGTATCCCTGCCCATCCCACAGGTATCCCTTCCCATCCCACAGGTATTCCTTCCCATCCCAGAGCTATCTTAACCCATCCCAAAGGTATCACTGCCCATCCCACTGCTATTTTAACCCATCCCACAAGCATGCAAAGGCTAATCCATTTCTAAAAGTTTCCACCCAGACTTTATAGAAAAAAAATTAATGAAGCAAGTGTGTGAAACAAAGATAAACTTTATTAATAACAACCTGAAAAGTAAACATGAACCAAGTCAAGTATCCAAATAAAGTCCAAAAATATCCAGGCAGCCAGTCTCTGGTACTCCGCTTGGTCACTCGGAGGTGTGTGCCCAGTCTAATTTTTAGGGTGCACGTGCTCTGGAGGTGGGTGCTGCTGCAATGCTGGTCTGAGGTGCTGATGGAGTGCCTGGCCCCGAGAGGACAACAGGGGACGGTGTGTTCAGAAAGGTGTCGGACAGCTGGCTCATCCCCGCAATGCTGAGAGGTCCTTCCTCCATGCCATGGGGTGTCAGCCTCAGTGCTGAGGACAGATGTACTGAGGCCGGGCTTGGCTGTGGGATGGAGGAAGGAGCAGTGTAGTGGGGCTGCCTGGTCTGCAGCAGGGTGAGGACTGGCGTGGGTGGCATCATTGGCGTGGCTGGCATCGCTGTCGTGGGTGGCATTATTGTCGTGGTTGGCATTGGTGGCATCATTGGAACCGGTGGCAACGGTGTCGCCTGAAGACTCTGTGCCTGCATTTGGAAGGGCTGCTGTCTGTGCTGCTGGACCTCCGGGTAGCTGTAGCCCTGGTAGGTGAGGGGCTGTGGGAAGCCTTGGTATGGGAGGGACATCACCTGGGGTGGAGGAGCAGACCTGGACTGGGTGGGAGCAGGTTCCTCTGGGTCCGGAGGGTTGTTAAGCAGCGTGGTGATCCTCTCCTTCACCCTCCTGATACTGGGGATCCGCCATCTCCTTGAGGGTCTGGTTGACATAATTGAGGAAGGGCTTACGGTTGGAGGAGTCGGAGTCGATGGGGACCAACTGAGAGAGGAGACCTGTGCTGGTGCGGATGGTGTCCCTGATCTCCACCAGGACCTTGTGGCTCTGCCCCTCCTGCGGTCTGGCTCTCTGCCTTACTGTGGAGGCGGAGGTGTGGGTGGATGCGACTTCGGCAGCAGTGGACTCGATGTCTCCTTTCTCCCACCGCACCAGGGAGTCCTCCTCGCTCTCCACCACACTTTCAACACCTGCCCGGGGGTTCTCCGCCATGGCACGCTGCACAGATACCTGCCTGGAGACAGGGACTGACTCTCAGCTGCCAGAGGACTGGGTCGCAGCAGGCTGCCGGAGAGAGAGGGTAGACAGAGGGGCTCCTGGTGCTCCTCGGTGGCGGATCTCACCCTCCAGGAAGCTGCACCTGGCCATGACGTAGGTCTCTCTGTCCATCAGCTTAACCGTGGCCTGGCCAGATTTTTTGAGGTGCAGCTTCCCGTACCAGGTGTGCATGTGCTTCCACCAGCTGAGGAGCACATCCATTGTGTAGCCCAGACTCTCCGTCCTCTCTCTCCAAGCAGCCTGCTTCCTCTTGTGTCCCTGTACAGCTGGTGTCCCTTCCGCCACACATAGTCGTTCTCTCTCAGCCACTCCAGCACCTCATCCTCATGCACTTCCTCAGTGTAGTACTGCCTCCTCTCCCGTTGTTGCATACGCCTCTTCCTCCCTTTGGCAGGACCAGACGGGCCCTCATCAGAGGGGCTTCCAGTTTGTAGGGGCTGCTCCTCCACACCAACAGCAGCAGCAGCAGCAGCAGCATCACCAGCAGGATCATAATCATCATCATCAGCAGCAGCAGCAGAATCACCAGCAGGATCATAATCAGCAGCAGCAGCAGCAGCAGCAGCAGGATCATCATCATCATCAGCAGCAGCAGCAGCAGCAGCAGCAAGACCAGGATCATCAGCAGCAGAGTAAGCACCAGCAGCAGGGTCAGCAAGACCAGGAGAACGAGCAGAACGAGCAGGACCAGCAGGACCAGGAGCAGCTTCAGCAGAGTACGCAGCAGCAGAAGCATGACCGCCAGGAGCAGTTTCAGCAGAGTACGCAGCAGAAGCACCACTGCCAGGAGCAGCTACAGCAGAAGCTCCAGCAACAGAACAGCGAGCCCAAGCAGCAGAAGCCCCAGCAGAAGATGAGTCAGGAACATGGGGTGGGAGGGTGGCCCTGTCCCTCTTGCCAGGGATGGCGGCAGGTTGCTGAGACTTTTGCTTCTTCCTCATGGTTGTGGGGTTGCTGGCTGGCAGGAAGGCTGGCAGGCACCAAGGCTGGCAGGCACCAAGGCTGGCAGGAAGGCAGGCACCAAGGCTGGCAGACAGACTGGCTGGCAGGGAGGCTGGAAGGCAGGCTGGCAGCAAGGCTGGCAGGGAGGCTGGAAGGCAGGCTGGCAGCAAGGCTGGCAGGGAGGCTGGAAGGCAGGCTGCCAGCAAGGCTGGAAGGGAGGCTGGAAGGCAGGCTGACAGCAAGGCTGGCAGGGAGGCTGGAAAGCAGGCTGACAGCAAGGCTGGCAGGGAGGCTGGAAGGCAGGCTGACAGCAAGGCTGGCAGGGAGGCTGGAAAGCAGGCTGACAGCAAGGCTGGCAGGGAGGCTGGAAGGCAGGCTGCCAGCAAGGCTGGAAGGGAGGCTGGCAGCAAGGGAGGCTGCCCAGGAGGCTGGGAGGCAGGCTGGGAGGCAGGCTTGGAGGCAGGCTGGCAGCAAGGCTTGCAGGCAGACATGCAGGCAAGAACTCGAGGTATCCAGCAGCAGGTCTTTCCTCGGAATGCTGGCCACGTGCGAGCTGCTTCCCTTTATATCCGGGGGGCTTGCGCAATGCATTCCCCCCGCATGCGCAATTAATGATGTGCATCCGCTAGACTTCCACTGTGCATCCGCTTCATCCGCTGTGCATCCGTTCTGCATCCGTTGTTTCCATTCCGTGTCCGCTTTGCTGAGGCCCCCCGGAAGCCCTGCGGTTGCACCATCCACTTCCATCCGCTGGGCTTCCGTTCCACATCTGCTTTGCATCCGCCCTGCGTCCTCCCCGCGTCCGTGTTATCCGCTCCAATTATGCAAATGTTCACCCCTTTTGAGCGCGGATACAACGGATGTAACATTTTTCTCTTCCGTTGTGTCCTTTTTGCATCCGTTGGGCAGTGTGACACGGCCTTTAGCAACCTCCATCATGCCAACTGTGGTTACTCATCCTAAAATGAATCCTCTTTACCTGGAGCTTCAAAATTTGCTATTTGCTGGAGAGGTGTGTAGCTAAAAGTCAGCCTATGTATAGTGTACATCTGACTTTGGGGATATTTCTTCATAACCAAAGTGTATTTTCTGTGCAATTAACACCCCGTGCTCACTGGATCTGGATGTCACAAAGCAAAGCCACATTTTATAATTAACCCGTGCTCCGTTTTGGCTGGCAGAGTGCTGCAGGAGGCTGAGTGCTGTCATTTTCCCTGACCACATCCACCCAGCCACACCCATCCAATCATTCATTAGGGCAGAGAACCCGTTGTTAAATTATTTCAATCCTACCACAAAATAAAATTCTTGTTAAACTTGAAAAAAACTGGAAAAGAACATCTTGAAAAGTTAATTTTGCTTTCTATAATTAATTTTAATGAAGTAATCATACTAAGTTATTATTAATCAGTTAAGTCACCACCAATGTGTGTTGTCCAATGTTTCTTCAGATGTTTTGTGTTTTGCTTTGCTTTAGAAACTCCAGGTGCACAAGCTTTGGTCACACAGTTAAAACTACTCATTAAATACTGTTATCATAGTTTCAAATTTCAAATGCTAAATACTTTTTTAATAACTGTTCTAAAAAAAATGCAAAAAAATTCCTGCCTTGCCAAATGCGCACATATCAGACTTTGAAAGAACCTATCTGGAGATTGTTCAAGGTTAGCGTAGATGAATCCCAAACTTCTATATCCCTTTGTTGAAATGCTTAATCATTTGCATCAATCTTTTATTAAACAGGCCCTTCCATAGGCTTGATGGAAGTTTCAACACACCACTGCCTTATAATTAGAAGAGATTATTTGGATCATTATGTCCTACTCAGAGTAGCAATCCAAATGAAAACAGCATAGGAGATGGCTGGGCAGTCTGAGAGAGCCTGTCTTCTTTGTAATCCTTTGTATATCAAACTGCTCTTAATATTAGCAAGAGGTTTTTTTTTCTCATTTCAGTTTCATGTCTGCATTCTTGCAGATTAAATCTCAAATTCCACATTCTGAATTCTGGTGTACTGTACTGTATTTCAAATAATTGATAAAGGATAAACTCAAGAAATCCGTACAAATTAGGAATGTCCCTTTAAATAGTTGAATGCTATATGGTCAGGTGATTGAAGGAAAATATATATTGTTTTATAATCCGAGTTAACTGAGTGGTAGGAAGAAAAATTAAGAAAGAGATAATAAATTAAGTTGCTCATAAATCTATTGATATATCTGCAATCGCAGCATAGTAGGTAAAATAAAATCACAGTGGATACATTGGAGGCTAGGGAGTTTTTCTCAAACTTGGTAACTTTCGGATATGTGAACTTCAATCCCCAGAATTCCCCAGCCAGCCATCCTGAAAGTTAGTCCATACCAGTGGTAGTATTCAGCAGGTACCTGTTCTGGAGAACCAGTAGAGGAAATTTTGAACAGTTCGGAGAACCGGCAAATACCACCTCTGACTAGAGATTTTACAGTATCCTTCCCCTGCCACACCCACCAAGCCACGCTCACAGGACCAGTAGTAAAAAAAATTGAATCCCACCACTGATCCATACTTCATAAAGATGTCAAGTTTGAGAAATTCTAGCTATAAAAGTTCTTCTGGTTAGATCCTGCAAAAAAATTGTTGACCAAGAGAAACTATTTGGATCCTAACACTGCTTACTAATGACAAGTTGCCAAGGGTCTTCATAATGAATATTTTGAGAAAATATGTATTTTTTCTAGTGTGTTGTTGTTTTAATCTAATGGAAACTATTATATTAACAAATTTCAGTTGCCTTTCATGATCTTGAAAAGAAACCCAAATATCTGTTACCCCACAAAGTTCAAAATTTAATATCTGGAATCTCTCTCTCCTTCCCCTTCCCTCCACCCATGCTCTCTCCCTCCCTCTCTCTCTCACACACACACATTTGTAATAGGGAGTTGTTCAGTTAAATTCACTACTGGGTGAGCCAGCTGCAAAATAAGGGGATTTGAATGTAGAAATACTAGAGCTACAGTTGTATCAGGCTGAAACGTGAACTTTTTCTTCTATCAAACACTAGAATTAATTAAAATACTACTCAGTTAACATCACTATTGTATTGCATAGGATCAATAGCTCAATATAACTTAGAACAACTAAGTACAACATAGTTTATGTGTGTTTGTATGTATAACATCCAGTTTTTGGCACAGGCTAACTCAGCTGGCCTCTGAAGAACAGCTATCCATCACAAAACATAAAAGCATACTCCAGACATTGAGCCGCATAGAGATCAAAAGTGTTTTCAAACATTGGGCTACGAGTCTTTTGAATTTAAAGAATGGAAATATCACATTAAGGAACTGCTCATCATTCAAATCCTATGCCAAGGATCACTTTACATAGAAATGTAAGAATAGAATAGAATAGAATAGAATAGAATAGAATAGAATAGAATAGAATAGGAATAGGAATAGGAATAGAATTCCACATAAAAATAGTCAGTGAAGTTTATTGTTCTTATCAAAAGCATAACTATACAAATAAAACCAGAACTTTACTGCCTTCCCCTTTGATTTCCTAAATTTAGAATGACAGAGGCTCACCAAAGCAACTTAATGCTTAATAGTAGCTGAGAGACCCTGGCTGCAGGAGAAAAAGAGACTAACAGAAACATGATAAGATGTTATTGCATTCCACACATCTTTGTCAATACTGTAGGTCTAAAGTGGTAGTAGTAATCAGAAACCTGAATCAAGGTTTATCTAAGAAAATATAAATGTCTCCCCCTAGTGGTAAAATAAACATCAAAATAAACAGAGATAGCATAACACCATGGCTAAGCCAAACACCTGCCTTTTGAGCTACGCTGCTTTGTCCTAGCTAGTTGTAGAATTGATCCTGGGTTATTATTTTTTAGATATTATCATGTTATAATATTATAGATAAAAATAAGAGATCATGTAGCTAATGTATTTTTATTATTAAAAGTACTTTTATGAAATATAATTTAACTAATGCTGTATTTTCTTATAGCAATTCAAAACGTGGATCTACATCCACACATTTGGTTTCTATTCTTTATGACAATTAAGATAGTGATGTCATACAATTTGAAGGTCAGCATATAATTAGAGTACATAGTATTAAAAAGTAGCTTGATTAAATATGTCATTTGCTTTCTAAAAAGGGAAGCCAGGACAAAATAAAGTGACTTTTTTTTTCTTTGTATGCATATATTTTTGGTCCACCAGAATTCCAAGAACTTCATATTTCAACAGAGCATGTCTTTGTTGATGCTGGGAATTCTCAGAAGCACCCAATCGTTGGCCCGGCTGGTGTCACATCTCAGGCAGTTCAAAGTACATGATAGATGAGGTTGGAGTGGGGGGGCTCAGGAGAGGCTGGCTGGGATTCAGGGCTGGCAATAGGAGAAAGGGGAGCAGCGTCCTGAGGGGAGAGCTCTTCCTGATCAGAAGAAGAGATTCTATCCACTATGCTGGATAAGCAGTCCAGGCTGGAGAGGGTAGCGCTTGCTTCTGAGGGATAGGCTGAGAGGGAAAGACAAAAGAGTGCTTAGTGGAAAGAGATACAGAATCAAAGTTTGATGCTACTTCAGCCAGCCATTGCAGGTGTCGCGCCTGTTCCTTTAAGTATGCCATTTCCGTTAATAAAGGATAATCCGTTATATTTCTCCTTCAAGCTATTTGTCAGCTTTTGCGAATGCATGGAAGCACATCCTTTCCAATCATTTCAATTCAACTGCCTAGAATTACTTTGATGGTTGACATTACAAGATCCAAGGATTATTGGAGCAAATTTGACTAACGTTTAGGAAAGAATATTCTGTTTGTCATGTGAAGCCATTGGCTAGGCCTGTCCTCTGGAGCAGTTTTTCCAACATCCTCCAAAGTTTTGTATGACAGGTCTAGGAACAATTAGTCAGAAGGGTCAGCAACTGATTAGGAATTCTGTAAAATACACTTTAGAAAGCAGAAAAACCTAACCCTTATGTGTTAACATTTCATATATTTGAAAATAGCTATCATTTAATTATTTCTTCTCACACCTAAGCATACTCAGTCCCTTCTATTTTTGTTTATGGGACTTGATCTCAGAAATTATAGCTGCATAAAATATTGTATGTTATTTGTGTATTCTACTCTGTACACTTTTCAAGAGAAAGATAGCTAACATTCGAATAGACATTTGAATCTGAGGTGGCTGAATTTCTCTTTTCAAAGTCTTCCATGTGCTGCCAGATATTACCAGAGCACCTACTGGATTATTCTACTCAGTTGAGTACCTCCATTTTTATGCTCTTAATGTCATCCTTGGCGAGTGAAGATCTGTGAGCCTTACCATTTTGGAGATCAGAGCAGTAACTCTTGCTATAAGTGCTGTTCCTTCTGGACCACAGGGGACTGCTGCATTCAGTCTGAAATGGACAAGAACCCATGAGATTGGGGCTTTCTATGCATTAAAGGCACTGTCAATTGTATTTCACCTGCCAGAATATCTGGAAAGAGCAATGATCATGGACAGATATCAGGAACATCTGGATGCATAAAAGTACAAGCTTTAATGCAATCCAATGAAATCTCCCATAGGATGCTTTCTGGCTGTGCAGTTGTTTCATCTAGTGTGGCTCCAAGCAATAGCACTTAGACTTACATATGCTTCACAGTGCTTTACAGCCCTCTCTAAGCATTTTACAGAGTCAGCATATTGCCCTCAATAATCTGGGTCCTCATTTTACCAACCTCTGAAGGATGAAAGGCTGAGTCCACCTTGAGCTTGGTGAGATTTGAACTACCAAATTGCAGGCAGCCAGTGGTCAGCAGAAGTAGCCCGCAGTACTGCATTCTAATCACTGTGCCACCAAGTTCACAGACTCTGTTTTTAATTATTTTACACATAACAAGATTTGTCAAAACATTTAAAAAGTGAGGTGATCATTTCAGATAGCTGTTTTTTGTTATTAGGAAAAGCAACAAATAATTATTTAACATGCTATGTTTTAATGATAGAAAGGAAGCAACTTTTGCAAGATTTTCTGCCTTGGGAGTCAAAATAACAATCAGGCCATAAAGTGCAACTTGTCTGGGGTTTTTGTTTGGTCTGTGTCCAAAGAAAACATTGGATTAATTCAATGATATTTGGCAAATGATAAACACTAGTGTTATTTGAACAACTAAAATCTTATAATAGGGTTCACAGTTTCAATATTTTATGGTTTGCTTCTGATTTTTGCTATCATTATATGAGTACAGCTTCCCAACACAGATCAGATATGATTCTGCTATATAATGTTTTCTGATAATATTACTACTAATAACAGTAATTAGCATTGTTACTATTGCATAATGATTACATTTCAGGTATATTACATGTTAGGATCTCATTTATCAAGAATCAAGAATCTGAGCCCATATATTTATCTGCCCACTTCCCAAGATTTAACTACCCTAGCCATGGAAAGAAAACTCCTTTGTGTAATAATCTAACGAACCAAGTTCCACTTGCATTTGCATGCACTCGAACTGCTAGGCTGGCAGGAGTTGAGGCAAGAATAGGAGAATAGCAAGAAAAAATGGCTTTTTGCGAAATGCAAGCACATCAATGATTGCCATTTCAAGAGAAAACTGAAAACAATGTGGTATACAGACCATATCTTGTTTTTTTACATGTGCATTTTGTTCATCAAAGACTCAAAGTTGGGACATGCCTTGTCTTTTCACTGTTTAGATTGCCTGCTTTGCATTTCACTAGGGAGGGAGGAAATGATGGATAGTTGATAAATGATAAATATATGCTAGACAATAGATATAGATAGATGATAGTTCAGACAATCTGATCTTATATGCATTATTTAATAGCATTTATTTTCTATACAGTATTGTTGTTTTGTTTTAAATTATCTAGCCAGAATCATCTTGATTTTGGGCAGGGCCTAAATCTGAAGTTGGAATTATAATAATCTCATGTTAAATTCCTATTAAGGAAAGTTCTGCATTTTCTGAAAAATAATAATGTACACATATATCAATATGTATGTACAACTGTATAACTAGAACATCCATGTTAAGCAAAAGTAGCTGAGTTACCCATAAAAATAATGCACATAACTTTACTAGGACTACTCAAAGGTCATATACATATGTAAACATTTAAGATCTGAAGGTGACACTTTCCCAAAGTGGTGTTACAAAGGAGTGAAGGAATTGCCTTCAGATGAGGTGTTCATGGTTGAACACCAAGTAAACTTTACTATGGCTTGTTTGTGCTCTCTGCATTTTTCGCATGCTTTACCCGGCCTAATGAGTTTTCTGAATGAGGGTTTTGAAACAGTTAAGAGCAAGGCCCATCAGAGGCACTTTAGAACTAAAGCAGACAGCTTCTTAGCACTTAAACTGAAACACAACTGGTGTTTCACTCAAGCTCACACAGGGAAACCTGGTGATGTCATGAACTTCTAAGCAAACACTTTAACAGACTCAGGGTCAAGCTCTCGCCTTCAGGAATCTATAATTTGAGCAAACAACACAATTGTACCAATGGACAACCTGAATAAATCCTATCATGTAAAACCCCAGTTGCAACCTCAATATACCTGGAATCACTACCTACCCAGCTTTGAATCAGAACAGCTCTGAGATTTAAATAAACAAGTTTATGTTCACTGGCCCTGAATTTTAAATCAAAAGATCTGACTCTAATCCTTGATGGATCTGGCTACATCATTTAGACAACCCCATTCATGAACTCCCCTGGGAAAACAAGGAAATTGGTGCAAAATTACAAGAAATTGATGTATGCAGTGAGATGCAATGTAATTTACTCTCAGAGAAATTAGTACAAGAATTTCCCAGAGTCTTTTGAAGACTTTGATAAGATTGCTCACAGGGACATTTGAAAGATACAGCTTGCCCTCCCAACCATTATTTTTTATACTGCCACCTCACAACTCTTCCTCAGGAGTATTAAACTATACTGTATAGTGTTTCTCAACTTCAGGAACTTTTAAGTTGTGTGGCCTCCCAGAATTTCCCTGCCAGCTTTGGAGTTGGAATCTACACGATCTTGAGAAACCCTGCATAAAATAAATATTTGAAGATGCACTTGTAACACAAGAACAAAACTCAATCTATTGAAAAAGTTTAACAGGTTAACCTCATAATTGTTCTCTTCCTTCTTTTTGTATCTAGGAAGGGTGCCTAAATTACATCTGAGCATGTATCCAGCAAACAGAATATGAAAATAAAGTTTTGCTGTACCATAAATTTCATATGAATAATCCTACACTGCAGTAGTTACAGGCAGCATATAGAGATATTATGCCCTCCATAGAATTACAATTAACAGGAACATACTAAACCACAGAACAAACAGGCTCCTCTGGAAATTTGTCTTCATTTTCCATTTGCAGAACATGGACAAGCAGCTAACAATTCATTTCAAAGAATTGCTAAAAGGAACTATCAGAATACCTTCCCCCCCCCCCCCACAAAAAAAAATCCCCATTAAGATACTGATAGAAATAAAACGATTGTGATCCATCTGTGGTCTTGCACACCTACCACCCAGCAGCACAATCTTGCTCCTATTTACTAAAAGTGCTCCTTCCCAAGTCAAATTATATGCCACTCACTGAAGTTTTGCACACCACGTGGAATGAGCAAAGGCGGTGGCAGAGCCAAAGAAAAGCAACTCAGCACCATTGATTTCTACTGGACTCAGAAAAGGGCCTGGCTTCCCCTGGGAGTTTCTGTTGGGGCCATCCCCATTCCGCTAAAGTTGCTCCTCCTTGCAACCCCTTGCAAATATGCGGGATTGCTTCCAGTCAGAAAAATCTTCCCCTGGGCTCAGGCATCGACCTACCAGGCCTTGCGCTTCACTTTGGGAATTTCAAATCCTGCTTCAATCCCGGAGAAGCTTCGCTAAAAATAATTGATCTGGTGCGGAAAACAATCACAACTATTTAAAAAAAGAGCGAACTGGAGCAGGCGAGGCTGCAGCGGTTCTTCTCTCAGACCCCCTTCTCCCCCCAATTAGCCCTTCTGAGCCTGCCCGCCGCCGTTCCCTGCTCTCATTCCGGAGGGACTGGATTCAGGCCGCCCCTTCCCCGGGGCCAAGGCAGAGCGTCCTTACCAGGCCGTCGGAAGAGCTGGAGTTGGGACTGGGAGGCTCGGAGCAGCCGGGCGCCGGCAGCCCGTAGAAATGCTGGACCTGCTCCCGCAGCAGCTCCTGCAGGCTCTCGATGTAGCTGATGGCGTTGCGCAGGATGTCCACTTTGGGCAGCCGCTGCTCGGCATTGGACGAGGTGCAGCGCTTGAGCGCCTCGAAAGCCTGGTTGACCTTCTTCAGTCGCCGCCTTTCCCGCAGGGTGGCCGCCTTGCGCCGGTCGCCCGGGCTCGCCTTCTTCTTGCAGGCTTTGCAAGCCCAGAGCAGGCAGGGGCCGGCCTGCGAGTGGCCCGTCGGGGCGCGGACGTGTTCCTCGCCGTCCGAGCCTCCGGGAGGCTCCGCCGGAGGGTCTCGGAAGGAGGCGGGGACCGTCCTCTGGGCGAAATCCTCTTCTTTCTCCTCGGGGGAAGAGGCGAAGGGCGAGCTGCCGTAGAAGAAGCCGCCCAAGGGGGGCGAAAACGGACAGCCGTCCATCACCTCTTCCATCCTCAACGCTGAGCTGCAGGGAGAGGCTGGGGCATCGGCGCTCTGGAACCGGCCGAGGGGCTCGCGACTCTTTATATCCCGGGTGGGCAGCCCAGCCAGCGGCCCCATCACGACCCCTGCTCGGGGGAGTCCCCCGGACCCTCCCCGCCTTCTCTCTCAAGGGGCCCTGCGCTCCTCTGGCGCGGATTGGCCGCTGGCTTTTCCCCAGGCGCGGATCCAGGAGGTGCAATTCGTAACACTTTAAAGATCACAGCAACAACAGCAGCAAGAAAAACAGAAAAGCGCAACCGGGAGGCGAGGCCGCACTCCGGCAGGCCGGCGTGGAGTTGCTTCGGCACCACCACCACCACCCCCCCACACACACAAAAGCCAGGAGATCCGAAGAATAGCCGAAAACTCCTCCCTGGCCTCTGGCTACACTACTCCGCGGTAAAAGGGGCTCTTAAGGAAGAAACTGGTTGGCGGCTGTGAGAAAAGCCAAGCGATCGCCTCGGTCCTTAAAAATAAAGTTTATCCTAATAAGACTAATCCATCGCAAATGATCGCCATGGTTTTTTTTTTTCCTCCTTTCCTTCTCTTATAATCGATTAGTAATTGAACTGGGTCCCTCCATTAAAAAAGACGCAACTATTATCCCGACTAATATAGAGATTATAGAAATAGACCTCGTGTTTAACTTTCTATTATCGTGCCCATTTAGCAACTTTCCAAGCAGGAAAAAACATTACTTTTTTGTTTTTTCTGGATCGGAACGAAACGAAATGTTAAGGATAGCGGGCAAGTGAAAGGAGGCCCCTGGAAGCTCCGCTCACAGTCGAACAGAGGCTGTTGCGCAAATTCAAACCGGAGTTCGTGGGTGCCGCGAACCCACAGCCCAAAAGGACTTCCGAGAACTTTCATTCTGACTTGCGCTTCAGCCCTATAGTGACTTTCAGAGCCTGAGCAGGGCAGGACAGAGGGACGGTCATGCTTCTCCGGAGTCCTGGGAAGGGCCAGGGCTGCCCGGTACCCTTCAGCTCCAAGCTCAAAGCTTCTCCTGCGCCCTCCCCCGCTTCCCCCATCCCCACCCGCGTCCGCTCTCAGTTTCTTGCCTTTTGCCAAGAGGCAGTTCTGTGAAAAGGCTGGATTTACACCGTTACCGATGTGTTCCAGCTGCTGGTGCCTCCTCCGCCCCCAGCGTGCAATTTCTAGGCCCGCAACCTTTAAGGAACTTTATAGAAGCTTCCCGGAGGCCCAGGCAATTAAGAGAAGAGGGAGGGGGCGTCGGGGGAGAGGCGTCATTCGTGGGTAATGATAAGGCATTTAGCAGGCAGCGCTTGCCAAAGTCCCGGGACCCTTTAGCCCCGGTCACGTGGGATCCTCCTAAGAAAACAAGCACTTCTCTCTTTCGTTTCTTTACGGTTGCCAGAGGCGCAGCCGGGCTAATTTGTGGCAGAAAACAACAACAACCCTGAGGAGCCTTGAGGCACGTTCAACACTGACAAATGTTGCACAAGGCCTCGGGTTGGGTGACGAGCGTCCACTGCTCCCAATAAGGGAATTCCCGTGCTGAACGGTGGTGGGCCTGCAATGCGTAATCCTGGGAGCGGGTGCCCGGACGGCGGAGGGGGCCCTCACTGAAAGGGGAGAAAGCGAAAGAAAATGCGGGCAGGGGGCTTTCCTCAGTGGCAGTTGTTACACACGAGGGCCTTTCACAAAGCATTTTCTGGCGTTTCCTTTTCTCCTGGCCTCTCGGATTCCCAGTTTATCCTCGGTAACGAAATTGAAATGCTTCTTCCAGGCTCCTCCTAATTTGGGGCAACCGACACTATCTTCCCACAACACCCGATTCCCAAACAATCCTAGTCCACACGACCGTAAAGCCCTCGTTGTGTAGCGGGGCTTCTTCCTAAGGGGACGTAAAAGCTGGCTTCCTTGCTTGCCATCTGATCCTTTATGCGGGTTTCTTGAAACGTAACTCTCTGGCTAGGGAAGTCCACTGAAGAATAAGTTGCCTTAAATCAGAGGTCTCCAAACTTGGCAACTTTAAGACTTGTGGGAATTGAAGTCCACAAATCTTAAAGTTGCCAAGTTTGGGGAGCCCTGCCTCAAACTCAAAGGGATCGACTAAGCCAATCCACAATCGCGCTGTTTCCAAGGAACCGCGCCTCTCCTATTGAAAGTCAACCGCCCATCAGGTGCATCACCTTGGTCGTTGGCGCCATTCGCGAGTGCCACGTTAAAATAGTTGCCTCCGCCTTTGCAGTTGTACATTTTCTTTAAACCAGGGTTAAAGTTAAGCCAAGCCAAGCCAAGCCAGGGCTTAATCCTCTGGCCCGCAAACATTCCTCCCCGACAGTTCATTCTGGCGAATTCATTCGTCTTCGAGATCAAACGATTTCATCCGCTTTGGTTCCATGCGACCTCACTGGATTTCGTGACGACGGACCAAAAAGAGCCTTTGGTTCTCGGGTGCTGCTGGACGCAAACTCCAAAGCAACGCTGACCGGGACTGACGAACGTCGAAGGTGTTTATTCCACTGTTTTTGTCGGAATCTCCAAATTGAAGAAGCAGCGAAGCATCTTCAAGAAGGGGAGGGTGTTGAATAAGGGCGTGAGTTGAATGGTAGACATACGTCTTCCTCTTTCCGTGCAGGTTCCGCACAAAAGTTGATGCTTTCGTACTTTTAGCCTGGCTCCTTGTAAAGATTTGTGCAGGGCATTTTGCCCCGCGACTAGGCTGAAAGTGTTCGAGTGAAAACTCTACGCGTGTGGTACGCGATGCTCGGCCTATGAACCGGGAAGGCCCCTGAGAGGCGGGAGATCCCGCGGGAAAGAAGGCCTCGTCCTCCGGGACGTGGAGACTCCGGCATCGCTCTGGCGCCTCTCGACTTCCTCCACTTAAGCCATAGATAGGATGGGAATCAGTTGCATCCAGGCGTGTCCGCATGGGATAGTCAAAAAAGTCAAGGTGGCACAACACACACACATACACCACACAAATGACCTTCACCTTTACTTTTTTGCCCACGCACTCCTGAACACAAAAGAAAGCTCTTTCAATGTCTTACCCTTTGCTTGCTTTTCGAAACTTTCTCCATCTGTCCTGTCCCAAAGATGTTTCTTCCAAAAGGCAATTGGATTTTCTTGTTTTTGTTTTTCCTTTGAAACTTTCCCTTCTCATCCAGCAAACTCCGATCTAGTAAGCTGTACGACTGTAACTTTGTCGCTTGTGTCTTTACGATTTATACTGACTGTTTCCTGGTATGATGTGGTTGCTTATTGTACCCTATGACTATCATTAAGTGTTGTACCTTATGATTCTTTTATGAATGTATATTTTCTTTTGATGTACACTGAGAGCACATATGCACCAAGACAAATTCCTTGTGTGCCTAATCACATTTGGCCAATAAAGAATTCATTCATAAACTTCTTCAGTTCTAACTAAATATAGAGTTGTGAATATGCTGAGTCAGAACTGAAGAAGCTTCTTGGATGAGAGAAAAAACGTTTTCAAAGGAAAAAAAAGGAACCAAGAAAGTCTAGTTGCCTTTTGGAAAAAACACCGTGAACAGGTCGATTGAGAATCCCCATAGACATATCCTTCGAGTACATTTCTCAACGTCCCCAGCCAGCAGGACCTCCACTTCGTGTTCCCGCCAGCTCCTGCTTCGGTGGAGGCATCTGAGGGACAGGAAAGCCGTTTCTCTTGCGGGGAAGGGGGGGCGCTATCGGTCCAGCTGCCAGAAATGTCTTGGGCACGCCAAGGAGGGCAAGTGATCTTCGGGCAAACAGCAGGGCAGAGACAGGAAAGCCTGGAGTGCTTCGGCGGCGGCGGCGGCTGGAAGAGTGAAGGGTTTAGATACCTTTCTCGCCCGGAGGTGGTTTGACACGGTGGAAGCGGGTAGGAGAGGCGTTGTAGTTCCTAGAGGACGTGCTACTTGAAACTCCCTCCCCATAAATATTTCACTTCCAATTCCCCCGGGACTACTCTAAATTCGGTCAAGGGATACCTAGTGGCCATATTCATACAACGTGCTAAGTTTGACTAGATCCATAGTGGTTTTAAGTTTGTTGTGCGAATGTACTGTATGCCTTAATTGCAAAGGCCTCCAAACTTGCCAACTTTAAGACTTGTGGACTTCAACTCCCAGAAGTCTCTAAACCCTTCACTCTTCCAGCTGCCGCCGCCCCCGGCAAGAGAAACGGCTTTAATGTATGGTTACAAACAATGCACAGAACCAGAGAACGGGCTGATTGGTTTACCATAAAGTTAAGTGAGTTGTTATGAACTCGCCCTGTTTCTTAAATACGGGTCAGATGAAAAAGAAAGATAAAGCCCATGTCTTCAGGCTTGAGGATTCCGCGGTATCTCTTTGTGCAGTAACTTGCAGAATTGAAGCGAGCGCGAGTTCGGAGGTTTCTCAGTTTTGGGATGCAAGTAGAAGAGGTGGTTTTTTGTTTTAAATCAAATTGAGATGCGAAGTGCAGGTGTAGACCAAATGCATCGTCTCTTACTATATACCCGTGTGGAGCTGTGATCGGAGCCCTCCGCTTGCGTCACTCAGTCCTTGGGATGGTTGACATTGTAGTGTGGCCAAGATTGGAGGAGGCGAGATTTAGAAAAACGAGAGGTGGGTTGGTCTTAAAGCTATTCCCCAGCAGACAAGGAAACCTCCATCTGCTCTTCCTTCTCCACCTGGACTTTTCTGCCTTCTGCACAGAGGTGGATTTGAAGCTGTACAGATACAAATAGATAACTCAGCAAGACATCCATAACAAATTACATTTATTGGTTCCTCAGGTATCCTCATAACTCACGTTTGTGACGAAGTTCTTCTTTCATGACTAATCCTTTGTCTATCTGCCTTGTAGTAAAAGATGATTATCTCCTAACCCAACTCTTAGCGATAGAAAGAAGCTGCCATGAGTTAGAGAGTTCAGACAAAGAAAGAGGAAAACTCCCCCAACCCATCCAGGGTCAAACTAATGACCAATAAGGATTATAGATATGGTCACGTGACATGAACTACATTTCCCAGGATACCTTTAACTACATTTTCCATGATGCATTCTCTTAAGGGGACAGCTCATAATTCCTAAGTAACTATCCAATTCCCATAGACTGGCTGGGACAGCACAGGGACGCTTGCTACGGGAGCTCAGTTTTCAGCCACCCAAATGAACGAGTTGGGGAGGGGCCGCAACTTCTTGGCATCCCCCACTCCTCCGCACCCGGGTCCTCCCTTCCCCAAGCTTGCGCACCTATGTCAACACAGCCCTACCTGCTCCAGGGAAGGGCGGGCTCGGGCTGGGCCACCAGCTGCAGAAGCCATCGCCTTGGGCTCCGGCTGGGCGAGATCAAAAGTGGTCGGCTGGAAGAGGTCAGGCGGCCCGCGGCTTAGTCCTCCGTCGGGGAACATCACTTTGCATCCAAACTCCCTGGCTTTTGTGGAAAAGCCGGACGAAGCTGACCTTGAGTTCCTTCTCTGCGTTCTCTTGCTGTTTAGGGGCTGGGACGCCGCTCACGACGGACCTGCAACATAAAAGGTTTGGAAGGAAGCCGTGAATTATGGAAACCTGCCCGGCGTATTCACAAAGGGGGGTACTTGAGTTTCCTGATAGGAACGTAGACCTTTGCTCTGCTCTGGCTCCTTTTGTCCGGATATAGCAATAAGCACTTAGTGCTTTCCAGCCCTCTCAAAGCGGTTTACAGAGTCAGCCTATTGCCCCCAACAATCTGGGTCCTCATTTTATCCACCTCAGAAGGATGGAAGGCTGAGTCAACCTTGAGCCTGGTGGGATTCGATCTGCCAGATTGCAGTGGAAGTATCTTGCAGTACTGCACTCTAACCACTGCACCACCAAGGCTCCTCATTGAATATTCCAGTCCGTTAGGACTACTCATCTGGGGAAAAGGTTGTCAGATACCTCCGGATCCAACGACTGGGCCACCTGTGAGCGCACCTGCCAAATCAAAGGTTTCTTCCCACTCTTCACGGTACCTCACAGCAGCGCTTCCTCTGAGGCAAAGAAGGCAGGAGCAGGACTAGGGCAAATGCTAATCAATGCAATCAAATGCCAATCTCATTAATAGGGCTACTGGGGGGCTAATTAATTAATCATTAATTAATGGTATTTCGTGATATTGATGCATCCTTCATAGTTTCATACATTCGTTAAATTAACCATTACATAGAGTGAATGGGATAGGTCCCCCCAAAATTAATGAAATCCTTTAAATAGAATTCCTTTCTACCACAGTAGGACACTAGCTTTAGACTGAGCCTCACCGAAAGCTTTGAGTTTTGGGTCCTGAAAATTTGGCGGTAGGAAAAAAAGACCACAAAGATTATAATTCCTATTCCTTATGGGAATGAATTCATCACATCCTCTTCTGGATATGAGATATAAAGGAATCGCAATCTCTTCAGATTGAGCGGCTCACAAATCTGTGTTTGGGTCAGGAACGCTTTTCTTAGCCCTCCAGTGCAGATTCGGAAAGTTAACAAAACATAAACAGATCCCATCATCCTCAGACAGCATCCTGAGCTCTAAGACAAAGGCTCCCTTCATCTGAAGGGCAGTGTCTCCATCAAGAGTAGACTTCACCCAATAATTCTAGCTTGGTTACAAAGTTAGTCGGTGCAGCGACCTAGAGAAATATTCTGATGTTATTGTCCATAGATTAGTTCGGTGCGTCCACAAATTTTATTTAATACCTTGTCTATAGTCGTGGCTAAATATCAAACTCGGACGAGCAGCAAGTTCACCTTCAGCTCAAAGCGTCGGAGAGCCTGGAGGAAAACTGCTGGCTTCTCCAGCACTCTCTCTCCCCTTCCCCACCCCTAAAGTGGAAGATGGTTGGAAGCATTCCAGCAATGAGGAACCTGCCTCCCTAGGTCCCCCTCCCCAGCGGAACTACAAGGCCCAGGATTCCCCTGTCCTGATGGTGTTATACTCCAGTTGTTCTCTCCGCCCCCATCGCCCAAAAGAAGATTTGGGAGCACTTCGAGGAAAGCGTGCCAGAGAAGGTCCCGGATCCCTTTTCAAGATCTCCGCCTCCGCCCTTTTCCTGGAGGAAGTGCAGGAAAGAGTGAACGCCAGATTTATCTCTCTCCAGCCTTCCCCTCTTGGTTTTGTGCTTCCACCATTATGCGTGGTCTTTGGCTTTAAGAGAATAAAAATTGTCCTTGAATGCAAATACTTTCATTCCAAAAGCTACCCGGGTTTCTTCGGTTGCAGTCTGGAGGGTGGGGGTGGCAGGAGGGTTGGAGCCCACTCTACGCGGTTTTCAGAGGTAACATGTTGTCCCCATCAATCTGGGGGCAATAGTGTGGAGAAGTCTCCAAACTTGGCATCTTTAAGACTGGTGGACTTCAACTCCCAGAATTCTCCAGCCAGCTAAGGTGTAGTAAAGGGAGAGAGAAATGAACAACAATTATTTTTCCTCCAAACAATTCCAAACAATTTCTCACATTACCCTGTTTTGCTGACGAGGGTAGAGGAAAACGAAACACCGTTTGGTACGGCTAAAATATCACACGCAGAGAGAGAGGGAGGAGGTGGCGGGGAGAAAGCTGCCTTGTATTTCTACCTCACATTTAAGAGGTAAGTAGCTCTTCAATATATATTCAATACCGCAGCTCCTACGTCTCGAGGAGGAATTCCTGGTTAACTTAGACCTGGCGCTACGAGTCTTCATTTAGGAAACGTATTTATCAAGAATGGTTCTGCCCTCTCCTGAATACATATTTTATTATTGAAAAGCATCGTGATCACCTAAAACTAGTATTAAGCAAATAGTATACCAGCGATTATAAGAATACAAATATTTGATCCTCGCCTCTGCGAGCCAAGTATGTTTATTCAAACGCACGACCGCAAAGTTGTTCAATTTTTTTACAAGTAGCGCACTTGGGATTGGAACAGCAACGCTAATGGATAAGAACCAGACTTTTCTGTATTTACGCGTTTAATCCTAAACACGTTTACTAACGGGGCAAAACGCCGTACACAATTCAAAGATTTAGGAGCAAAGGGTATGTATGTGGGAGACTGCCCACAAAAGCGGTGGGGTCATGGCTTTACGCAAAACTGCTTCAAGTGTTCGGGTGTGGTTAAGCTGAAGGCTGAAGATTTTCCAAGCCTTTTTAACTATCGCCAAGAAGTCCGTGTGAATGACGTAACTCTTTGTTTTGAATCGCGTATTAGTCTCTTCCGAATCTTAAATAAAGACCAGGCCATTTTTGCAAATCTTTCGGGATTCTTGGGTAGGACTCTGCATTGAAGTTCGGGAGGCGTTTCCTAGGAAGCACGACCGGAAGTATTCACTGAACTTTCTCCCCACCAAAGAAGTGCGTAAGTGCAAACCTATGATATACTTCATCATTCCTTTAACAATTATGATTTATTCCGGATTAGCAAACCAGGTGTGGACAATTTTCTTTTCCGTGTGTGTGTTTGTGTGTGTGTGAACGCGCCAGGTAGGGGTTGCAATGTAGAGGTCGCTTCTAGGCTCCATAAGCCCAAGTAAGCCTCGATCTCTGAAAACAGAAGCCACCGAGTTATTCTCGAGAGGCTGATGGGGGAGTTACATGAATTATTGTAGAGGAAATTGCCGTGGATTTCCTTCCCTCTCGGCACCCACTGCCCCCCACCCCGTTTTAACTGTGAATAACTCGTGGGAAGAAAATAACTTAAAAAAATATCCGAAGTAAGGAATCCTCCCAAGGCGGCCACTCCTGAGGCACAAGAGGGGGCCGAGGGGCTCCTCTTCGAACAGTGGCAGCAAAGCAAAGCAGGTCTGGACCCTCGCATTTTCGCCCGACTCCTCCAATAGCCGCAACCTGGAAATCCTCCTCCTTGCTCAGCCAGGCGGGGCACCCGGGGAGGGAAAGGCGCCGGCCATGCCGGTGTTACTTGGTGGTCGTCCCTCCCTGCCCTGTCTTCCCTTGATAAACAAAGTGGGGCAACTTGGAGCGCCGTCTTGCACAGCCTCAGAAATCGCTATCTTTTCTACGAGCTTTCACTGGGAAGGGGAATCTTGTTTGTCCCGGTCTCTCCGCCTCCCGCTGCACCTTAACCTCTGCTGCAGGGCCCAGGAACTTGGCCAACTTTTGTCACACCCCGGGATCCCCGGCCAGAAATTTTGAAGACCGTCCCAAAGTCTTCCCCACCTTTAAAAAAAAAAAAAAAAAAAAGTGAAGGCGCGGCACTCACGCAAACATTTTGACAAGGTTAAGCGCTGGTGGACAACGAAAGCTGTGATTCAACGTTGGCACATATGCGCTGATACACAGTCCCAGTAAAATAACCCTAAGGGTCTTTAGGAAACTCTACAGCAGCCCGCGGAAGGGCGTTACTCTCATCCAGCCATTCATATTTTAATTTTGCTGGAAACGATTCCGGCACAAGCTGGAGATGAGGTCTCTGACAAAGACTGGGGGGCGGGAAACCGGGAGCTCGATTGTCAAGAGGGATCCCAAAGGCAATCAAACCAGTCAGTTAACGCCCAGGGCCCACCCGATCTCCATTCCCGGACCATTTATTTCAGTTGAACCAAAACTAACTGAATACCAACCAAGAGATGAAGGGTGCGCGTGTGTGTTTTTGGCCGCCTTCTGCTTCGCTCACGCACTTGACAACTTTCAAAAGATTTTAGCGGTCTGTAGACTTTTGGATGAAAGAGTCAAAATATTGAGGGGGGGGTGGGAAAGGGTATTTCCAGCAGCTGAGAGATGCCTAATTTATCTCCGAACTGCCTCAGAAACTTCCAAAGGCAGAGCGCCTTTGAGCTGAAGGACAAGAACCGCTAAGAATTCCGGCTCCTTTTACCCATTTACTAGTAACACTTGAAGGGAAAAATAGATGCCGATCTTGGTGAAGGGAGACTAAGAGGAATTTCCAGATTTTCATTCATTTTTTTTTTGATCCCGTTGTTAACTGAATCCCACGGAAAGATGAAAGTATTCTCGGCAGAGTTTTGTACACAAAGAGATTTATTTTACAGTCTTGGGAATGTTACCTACATTTTCTTATATACAAGATCACATCCCACATTTTAAATACATGTTCTATTAAAAAAGGGGGAAGTACTAAAATTATATATTTGTAATTTATACACACACACACACGTACACACGCACACCCACATACGCACAAACCAAGATCTCGGGATCATAAGCGTCCTACAAACAATACGAGCATTTCAACGATGTTCTCCAAACACAAAGTAATATATTAATTATAAAAGAGTTGAGAGATAAATAAAAAATAGAATTTAAATTAGAGAGGGGCGGTTCTCTTTATCGGATAGGGCAAAACTTCCTCTGAAGAAGGTGCACGTTTATTTATTCAGCTGCGCTGCCCTCCTCCTTAATTCCCTCTAGAATTTCCAGAAGATTAAATTAATTCGAAGTTTCGCTTCAAAGTGCGAACTGAAGCAGTTCACTTCCACTGCCCGTTTTCAAACATACTATCGGGGTCGCTACTTTTCCACCACTTCTTCCCCGTTGGGTACTTTGCGATCTTCGGAAGAGATACTGTTCACGATAGAGGAAAGGCAGCGCAGGCTGCTCGAGGCTGAAGAATCCAAGGGAGTCCCTCCTGTTTTGGAAAGAAGAGAAAAACCTTAAGACCCAGGACCCACTGAGAGTAAACAGCGAGAAAGGCAGCTTTCCACCGCATCGCGCAACCTTAGACCTATCCCTTCCTCCGCTGGTATTTTAATCGCCCTCATAGCACCTTTCAGACTTTTTTTCGGGATCTAAAAATCTCACCACCATGTGCGCCTCCAATCGGATGTCATACAAGAACTGAATGGCCGTGGTCAAAAAAGAAACGGCCGCTGCTCCTATGACCTCCGTTCAGTTCTCAAGGTCCTTATGAAATCTTCGGGAGTCAAGTTCCAGAGTGATTTGGCCTTAATAATTCTGAACGTTTTTGCTTTCTTTCAGAGAAGAATTTAAGCGCACAATGTGACCCTAGATGCACGTGTGAGAATGTGACCATATATGCACCTAGCATGCAATTCGCTGCGTTGAATTACAAAACCCCGGGAGTCTAGGAAACACGTGCCATAGTAAATTGTGTGAGACGCTTCGGTTATTTATATCTGATCAAATTTAGGACCAAAAAGGCCAAAACTTCGGGCCAAAACTTATCCTTTGAAACCAAGTTTCGCTATTTCATTCAGTGGGATCTGTTATCTCCAAATCGTCTGTAAATTTCCACCGATATCATTGGATGCTAAAGCTCAACTCTTTCGGAAGCTGCCAGGATCCTACAGGCATTTTACTTTAAGAGTTCTAACCTTCGGAGCCAACTTTAACATGCTGGTTGCCTTGATTCTTAAAAAAAAAGAGAAGATCCGACTGTACAAAACGCTTGTTTTGATTCTGGACCTGAGCTGCATGGAAAATAGATGCGGCGTTCGGTGTGTAAACGTATTCTAGACATAAAACCCCGTCACAATTTTAGGCTACTTAGTTATCCTGCTGAAATCGGCGCTTGCTCCCTGATGCTCATTGCAACTCTCAGACGCGACAGAAAATCCCGTTTGGCTGAGGCTGTTTCCGTCCTGTACCAGCCACTCCATTTTATTAATTGTGGCGATCGAGGGATTATAAGGATTTGGGCTGTCCTGGGAGCCAATTCGGGCCAAATCTGCCAAGGGCAGATGTCTGGCCGGGGCCCTGATTCCTCAGCTAGATCAGAGACGGAGAAATGCGCTTCTATAACCCGCCAGCCCAGCGTGAAGTGCGCTTTACCTTCCTTGGCGCTGATCGGCAGCGTCCGGGAATGGTCAGAACCGCTTGGCCAGGCGGAGCTGCAGATGCTCAAGTAGTCGGGGGTGGCCATCTGAAAAGGAGAAGGAGGTGGAGGAGGAAGAGAAGGAGAAAGAAAGAAAAAGATAAAGAAAGAAAAGAGAGAGAGAGAGAAAAGGAGGGAGGGACGGAGGGAGAAACAAAGAAAAAGGGAGGGAGGGAGGGAGGGAGAAACAAAGAAAAAGGGACGGAGGGAGTGAGAGAGAGAGAGAAAGGAAGAAAAAAGAAAGAACGAAAGAAAGAGAAAAGAAAGAGAAAAAGGGAGGGAGGGAGAAAGAAAGAGAAAGGGAGGGAGGGAGAGAGAAAGGAAACAAGAAAGAAAGAAAAAGAAAAATGGAGGGAGGGAGAAAGGAAGGTAGGAAGAACGAAAGAACGAAGGAAGGAAGGAAGGAAGGAAGGAAGGAAGGAAGGAAGGAAGGAAGGAAGGAAGGAAGGAAGGAAGGTGGGGGAGAAGGGAAGGCGATCACCAACCACTTCCAAGCACCCGCCCCGCCCCCTGCCGCGCCCAGCCCTCTCCCCCGGCTGGCCAAGGCCAAGTGAAGAGAAGGGTGTCCGGGCAGCGGCCGTTGCCGAGCCGCGCTTACGTTCCCGCGCTTGGCGCCGCCGAAGCCGAAGGCGCTGTTGTCCCCGGCGCTGCCCTCGCCAACGGGCAGGAGCAGCTCCGGGCCTTTGTCCTGCTGGTCGAGGCGCTGGAGCAGCTCCTGCAGCCTCTCGATGTAGCTGATGGCGCTGCGCAGGATCTCCACCTTGGGCAGCCGCTGGTTGGGGTTGGCCACCGTCCGCCTCTTGAGCGCCTCGAAGGCCTCGTTGATCTTCTTGAGGCGCCTCCTCTCGCGCAGCGTGGCCGCCTTGCGCCGGTCGGTGGGCGCCGCTTTCTTCTTGCACGTCTTGCAGGCCCAGATCAGGCACTGGCCCGGGCAGTGCAGTGGCTGGAAGCCCGGCGGCGCCAACACGTGCTGCTCCTCGCCGCTGCTCTCGCCGCCGCCGCCGGGCTCCGGAGCGAGCGGGTCCTGGCACGACGAGGGCGACAGGGTGCTGTCGCTGCCCGGGTAGAGCGGCGACCCCTCGGCCATGTCCAAGCTCTGCAGGGCTCCATTCTCGCCGTCCAGGTAGAAGAAGTAGGAGCCGGATTCGAAAAGGTCCATCATGATGGGCTCGCGGGGCGCCTCTGGGCCTCCCGGGGGTGGGGGCGGGGCTGGCCCAGGCAGCCCGGAGAGCGCGCGCCGGAGAAGCGGCCCGACGGAATTTAATTAGCGCGGTGACATAAGAGCCCTGGCCTGCTTTATATATATAGTAGCCCCTGAAACCCTATCCAACTTTTAGCTGTCGCCAGGCATCACCCTCCGAGGAGCGGAGTAGAAAGCGAGCTGGAGTTGCCGGCTCTGAGACTGTTATGGGCCAAGAGGAAAGGAGGAGCAGAAATGACACCTCTTCTATTTCTCCCCCCCCCCCCCCCCCCAAAAAAAAAAATATTATAAAGTAATGAGCCATTAAAAAAAATAAAATAAACCGGTGTGGGGAGAGAACGAATGACAAAGCTGAGTTGCTTGTCTCTGGGTGTGAGGGTGTGGTGTGTGAAGGAAAGAAGGAGGAGAGGTAATCCTTGACTTACGACCACAGTTGAGCCCCAAATTTCTGTTGCTGAGTGAAACACTGGTTCAATGAATGTTGCCCCATTTTGCAACCTTTTGTGCCCTATTTGTTAAGTGAATCCCTGAAGTTCTTACTTGGGTTGTTCAGTGAATTGGGATCCCCTATAGACTGTCAGAAAGTTGCAGAAAGGGATCACATGACCTCAGAGACACTGCAACCGCCATAAGTATCAGCCAGTTGCCAAACATCTGAATTTTGATCATGGCGCAATGGTTGTAAGCGTGAAAAATGGTCATCTCACTTTTTTTCAGTGCCCTAGTAACTTTAAGTGAACTGTTGTAAATCAAGGACTACCTATGATCAATTTCAATCCCAAACAGGGGTAGATCCTTGTGGATCCAAGTCTAAGTATAGATCTCCAAAGTAAGCATGAAGATTATACCCGCAGAGAGGCAAATCAATATCTTTTCTGGGCTCAGCATTATTGTTGCCTTTTTCTTTCAGCATACCATTCCTATGATCCTAATCAATTCGGTGTGGTCCAAGAGTAAAAAGGGAAAATGCTGGTAATGCTGCCAAGAAGACTGGCAAGGAGCAATCCTCTGATCCCCTTATCACAAGACTTTGTTTAGCAGCTATGATCCACCCTGCCCTCAGGAACACCCCCCCCCCACTGCAACCCCACCCCAATTTATTGTTGATCTTCAGAAAACTCTGGTTATTTCTTCTGGCATTTGGGTCATGATGACCTGCTCCACTTTTGGTGTGCCCTCTGATTATCTATGAAGCATGCTATGAAGCATTCTGTTCATTGTTTGGTTTTCTATGGTTTGTTGTAAACTGCCCATAGTCTCAGTGCTTGATTTGGGTGGCCATACTTTCTATCATTTATCCATCCATCCATCCATCCATCCATCCATCCATCCATCCATCCATCCATCC
>BLBF01000022.1:30679618-30694617 GCA_015471245.1 Laticauda colubrina | reverse complement strand
TCCATCCATCCATCCATCCATCCATCCATCCATCCATCCATCCATCCTGGGCTAATTCATAAGACTATTGGCATTCAGTGAATGTGCATTTATTTAGTAGATATATGTGTGCCGTGTATGCCAGATTGCCTGGTGTTCAATCAGATCCCGGGTGTCTTTGATCAGGGAGGGATCAAGTGATCAAGACACTGCAGAAAACCTCCATGTAGAGGTAAGTAGTATTTACAGAGGTTCCTTTACAATCAGAAAACTAATAATTTGTGGTTGGTAAGAGGGGACTGTACTTTTTCTATTATCTTGTTGCAGAAGACAAGATGGTAGAAGTCACAATGATGATGTCATAATAGTCTAAAAGTAATATGGTAGTATTTTCCTCATATTTATTATACACAGGGTTCTAGTTTTTCTTCTAGTTTGAGTTCTGGTAAGCCCATCTGAATGCTGAATTATGGCGGTACAGTCCAGGACAACTCCGGTAATTCAAAAAGATTTAGGACATGCAGGTGGCCCTGGATTTTTAGCTTCTGAATTATATCAATATCACAGATTAGATAAGTTGATTGTTAACTGTATTTTGTAATCTTATTTCAGACTACTCGTATAAAAGTCATGTTAAGCTAGCAAAGAACAAACACAAAAGCAGTAGGTATAATAGAGAAAATTTGTTCTGCACATAGAAGTACTAATCACACCCAAATGTTTGGTGACTCAATTTGGTTTTCAGAATTTTGCTTATGGTTTGTAGATCTGAATTACAAGCCTTGCTGAAATATACCTGTAGTCTGATATTATGATCAAATGATTGTAATAAACACATTAATCTTATAATTAATACACATTTATCTTCAAATGTGTATATATAGAAATTAATTCAATGTGACATGAATATATTTTTTCCTTCCTGAATGATTAAAAATTCAAAGCTATTTAAAATGATATAGCCTTCTTTTCCAGCAATAAATGCTTGAAAAACATTACATTGGAGACTTTTAGTGAAGTTTCATGATGACCTAAATGTTCCCAAAGGAATGGGTATAGCATTGCAAGGGAGATTGATGACAGGATATTGTAGATAATACTGGATGGCAAAGAGTGTTCAAAATAAGAAAAGATCGTGAAATTGTCCACTTTTACTTCAGATGTCTCCCACCCATAGATAGATTATAGGAACTGTTATCAGCTAAAGTTAAATATTGTTAAATATTGATGGTGGAAGAACTTCATTCAAGATCCCAGCCCTAATGCAACCTATAAAGGGGTAAGGTTTGCTTAGCCTTATTTCCTTTTTTAACTCATTTTGAGAAAAATTAAAATACAAAACTCCAACAAGTGTATGACTGTCCAAAAGCTGCTTTGAGTAATTCCTAAGTGCTCAGGCACCAGCGCTACCAGAGAACTAGCTTAGGCAGCAATATGAGCAGATCGTTGGTAAGAGAAGAAAAAAAAAAACAACCCTCTTGCCGTTCACCAGCCATTTTAGGAAGGAGTTCTAGAACTTCATTTGTTAGTCACTTTCAGAAACTGTTTTTTAATTCCTTTTTAGTTATTAGAAACCTTTGGAATAATGTTTTATAAGACTGAGTGAGTTTCCTTTCTGTCACTAATAAGTTTTAAATACAGGTTTAAGGATTTTTTAAAAACATGTTTTTAATACACAGCAAAGGAGCAATGAGAATGTTGATTTTGGAAAATTACAAGTAAACTAAGGGACCAGATGGATTTGAAATAAGATTTTGGAATTAATAAGAATCATCCTTCATTTGTAAATTAATTACTTCCATCTCCTTGTAAGCTGTATTTTTAAAATTTCACCCATAAATCAATTTCAATTTTATTCAAAGGAGCCTTATGTTCTGTTGTTATATCAGCAGGTGCGAGTAAAGTGTAAAAATAATTCAAAAACTTCCTGTCACTAAAAAGTCATAATTTTCTTTTAAAGTAGCCAGCTGGTGCCCTCTAATGTCTAATCTTAGTCTTTATCAATTCAGAATATAAACAGAGTAATGTTCCTCTCATGCAAGTGGATCTTGTCAATCAACATCAAATTCTTAAATCAAGTCCATCCGAGTATATAATCCATATGAAAATTTTCAAAACCAACAATATTTTATTGTGCATTTCCCAGAGTCACTCTTTGAGGGAAATGGGTGGTTCTGAAATGTGAAAAATACTTGCCCTGGCCCTCCCAAGGCTTCTCTTACTCCCATCCCAAGATACACAGTGCTCCAGTTCCTGCCCCAGGGTCCCCACAAGTTCTAGTCCTGATTTCCTTCACACATTAGTACTAACATAACATTTAATTCAGCGTGGAAAGCAAAAGTTCAGAGGTGGAAGAAAAAATTGTCCTTCAGAATGATAATCATGAAGACTGCTCTCACTGAACAGATGGAGCACATCGATCAGTGTCAAATTGACACCAGTATTTATTTAGAAGAACAACTAATGTAAACATATACTTGAGATATTGGCATCCAGTTCTACCTTTGAGTGCAATCTTCTTCCTTCCAGATATGTTGAACTATTGCTTCAACCAGGCAAATATTTCTGCTAACATGGAATTGTTGATGTGATCCAGCATTTCTGGAGAAGAGTTTAGGAAAGGCAAAATAGGAGCACTGTTTTATTACTTGTATATAATTATTTAACTGCTAATTGTATCTCAGCTCTTAACACAGAAGAGGACAAATTACTTGTTCAAGAAAGGGCCAATAATACCTGAGGCTGTTTTGTGTAGGTACATATGTGCCGTGCAATGTGTTTAAGAGGATTTTTTTGAAAAAAAAACTATAGTATTGTTGTCTGATATGAGAAATCTGAGAAGTGCTATTAGATCAGGTTATATTTTCATCACTACCAAGTGATGACATCTCCAGAATGAGATAGTAGATTACTTTTCAGTAAGTTGACCTATCCTGGCACAGATTCTAAAAATTAAATTTCATGAGGAAGTATCCAACACATTGAGTTAGAGTTCAGGAACTTCATAGCCAACCCTACTACAAATCAAGAATCCTTTTGGATTTGCAAGGCCAAAATGACTTGGAATCCAGTGGAAAAAAATAAACATTTTGCTTCATTTCTGTTCTTTTTTTAATCAGATCGTATACACAATAATTTACTTTAAACAGACAAGGAACCCAATCTGGCAGGTTTTTTTTTTTTTTGAACTGGTATTATAGTGGTGGTGTTATAGTGGTGATGTTATCAGTGTTAAGATCCCAGATATAATATATTCATAGTGCCTGTAGGTGA
This sequence comes from Laticauda colubrina, assembly GCA_015471245.1. NCBI lineage: Eukaryota > Metazoa > Chordata > Lepidosauria > Squamata > Elapidae > Laticauda > Laticauda colubrina. Next base: position 30,691,365 of record BLBF01000022.1, on the reverse strand, counting down.
CTAATATGTTTAGTCCCAATGCCCATATTTACACACACAATCAATAAGATTGTGCAAAAAAGTTTGAATTTTGATTTAAGGGCAATGCAATAAACTGATTACTGATTGAATTTGAAGGTCAAAACTACTATCAGACTGAATCAAATAATCTGAATTGATTTGGATGCTCCTTCATTTGCAGTAAAATACATTTTCTAAAGAAATTCAGAAATAATAAACTGATTTTACCTCATTCAGTTTTTAGAACATCTGAATTTTATTGGATTAATTTTTCAAATCAAATGAGTTATTCAAATTTAATTTTCCTTCTTCTCATAGGTTTAATGACTGTCATATGAAAGCCATTGTTTGCATTGTTCCTGCTATTTTCTCCGTTGCTTTACTTTTGTACAGTTTTTCTGATGAATTCTTGAAAAGTTTAAAGCTTGAAAATAATTTTGTAATCCTAATAAATATGTAATTGTTTTTATGGACCCATGAAGCTTATTTTAATTTTCTTAATTGATTCAGTCCATTGTTAAAAAGTGAATTCAATGAAAAAACAAATAAATTGAGTTTTGACATGAATCAGTGCAAAATAACTTTATTTCTTCATTTATTACATTTTTATCCCAACTTTATTACTTTATAAATAACTAACAGAGTAGTGAACATACATATTTCTTTTCCTCTTTTTCCTCACAAAACAACCCTGTGAGGTGGATTGGCTGAGAAAGTATGATGCCCAAAGACACCCAGCCATCTTTCATACCTGTACCAGACTGTTAAGCTTATTATTTTAAAAACCGTGTAACTGCAGTATAAAAAGAAAACTGCCTTATCTTTCAGAGCTCCTGGAGCATGAAGAACCGCCAGAGTACTGAAAAATGCTGATGTGGTTCCAGTTTTCAAAAAGGATAAAAAAGTGATTCCAGGAAATGACAGACCAATCAATACCTGGGAAAATCTTGGAAAAGATAAGCAACAGATTTGTGAGAATCTAGAAATGAACAAGGTGATTACTAGAAGCCAGCATGAGTTTTTTAAAACAGAACATACTAAACAAACTATTGCATTCGTTGATAAATAATTAGGGGATCAGGGAAATGCTTGGATATGGTATGCTTGGACATCATTAAGGCATTTGATAAACTACACTGCAGCCTATTCCTTAGTAAGATAGAGCAATGTGGAATAGGTAGTACCACCACTATCAGATGGATTGGTTGGTTTGAAGTTGGTCAGCCTTAGTGTGTAGTCCTCAATGGATCTCCATCTACATGGAGGAAGCATGCAGTGGGAAACTTCAAGGTTCTGTGTTGGTCTCAGTGATCTTCAACATCTTCATACATGTTCTAGATGAAGGGATAGATTGGGAACTCATCAAATGTTTATACAACACTAAGCTGAGGGGAATTTGCCAACATCTTGGAAGACAGAGTCTTGATTCAGAAGGATCTTGACAAATTTGAGCATCCTATCCAATAAGATGCAATTCAATGGTGAGAAAAGTTAGGTCCTGCACTTAGGCAGGACAGACCAAATATTTAAAGTAGGAGTTCCCTTGCTCAATTGTAGTGACAGAGACGCATCTAGGTGTCCTGGTGTTGTAACTATGTATCATTTATGTGCTTTCAATTGTATATCAATGCAACTATGGATCATTCAGACATTTCAACATTGTATCATTTCACGTGTAATCATTAAGCTTCTGTCTTCTCAGTGACCTTTTACAGGGCACGTACAGAGACAAGGAGTCAAACATTTGCAGAAATGGTTTATTCACTTGGGATTACATTGTCTGGCATGCAGCTTGGTGAAGAAGTAATATCCTGATCAAATATAATTCTTGCCATCCTGTCTGTCCTAATATCCTGCTGTTGTCTGAGTCATTGTTAAATTTGTATATTCCGTCTGACCTAGGCTTAACCTAGGTTCTGAATAAACAATCACCCTCCTTTGAATGAGCATAATAAAAGAGCTTGTACCCAGCCATTCTGGGCGCACTCATCTCGAGGAACTTCGTCTCCTGTCGTTTTTCTCTCCTTCGCTCCCTGTCATGAGACGCCCATCTGATGCGGGATAGCAGATACCGCATCCTGGTAGATCACTGCTTAAGTATGAATCAGCTGTGTTCTGCAGCTGCCAAAAAAAAAAAAAAAGCCAACACCTAGGCTGCATCAACAGAGGGATAGCATCAAGGTCAGGGGATAGTACCACTCTACTATGCATGCTGCATTTGGAATACTGCATTCCGTTCTGGTCACCATGATACAAAAAAGATGCTGAAACCCTAGAAAGAGTGAAGAGAAGAGCAACAAAGATGATAAAGGATCTGGAGTCTAAATTATACAACGAATGGCTAAGGGATCTATATATGAAGAGAAGGCTTAGGAGAGACATGACAACAGTTTTCCAATATTTCAAGAGCTGTCACTGGGAAGATGGCTTCAAATTTATTTTCCATCACACTCAAGAGTGGAACAAGAAGCTCATCAGAGGGTGATTCAACTTAGAAATGAGGTGTTTCCTGATGGTGAGAACGATTAATTAGTATAACCGTCTGTCTTCCAGAGTTGTGGATGCTCCTTCACTGGAGGTTTTCCAGAAAACATTGGATAATCATTTGTCTGGGACTGTATAAGGATTCCTGCCTTGAGCAGAGAATTGGATTAGAAGACCTCCATATTGGGATTTTAAGGAATTTGGTAATTCATTTTTGACAATACTGTAATATCTGGAAATGATAGAATTTGTGTATAAGATGTAAAGGAATTACTTATCCTTCCTATTTTTCCTATCCTTCTACCCACCCACTATCAGAACTGATGAAGCTTCTTGCATGAGAAGTGAAAGGCTTTCTTCTTCCTTAAGAAAAAAACAGTCCAGTTGCCTTTTGAAAAAAGCACTTTTGAGACAACCATAACCTGGATGACTGAGAATCTCTATTGTTGTTAAGCTGAAATTGCTTACCAGATTGGCATTATTGAAAGATAATGCAATTAAAGCATTTCACTATTGTTATAATTAGTTGCACTGTCAACCAGATGTTTAGACTGGATTTGGCATTTTTATCTACATATTATTCCCAAGCACCTGGAGAGGCAGATGTTTGATGGTGTTAAAGGTGTTGTCACAGGATGTAGGCTGTTCCAAATAAAGCTGCCTTTTGCAATTGACTACAATTGCAAAAGCCAATGGTGTTGAAAAGCCAATGGTGATTCAGATGTTTTTGGATTACACCCAAGACATCTATTATTACTGGCACTATTTGCTTTCATTTGCAATAGTCATTCTACACCTATTTGCAGATCATTGTATTTTCGGATTATCTCCAGTTTTTTCTCTTCTTCTGTCTTCAGGTACTGCCACTATCCAGACATTTTATTTGTCTTTCTTACTGATAATTTATTATGATTATTATGATTATGATCCTACATGTACATATAGAAGATGCAGTGGCTCAAAGGGATGGAGTGGCTCAGTGCTGAGCTTGTCAATCAGCTCAGCTTGTCGATCAGCTCAGATGCTGAGCTTGTTCATCAGAAAGGTTGGAAGTTTGGTGGTTCGGATCCCTAGCACCATGTAACAGAGTGAGTTCCGATTACTTGTCCCAGCTTCTGCCAACTTAGCAGTTTGAAAGCATGTAAAAATGCAAGCAGAAAAATAGGGACCACTTTGGTGGGAAGATAACAGCATTCTGTGCATCTTCAGCGTTTAGTCATGTCAGCCACATGACCACTGAGACATCTTCGGCTTTGTAAAGAAAATGAACACTGCCCCCTAGAGCTAGTACGTATGTGACTAGTACGTATGTGCAAGGGGAACCTTTACCTTTATACATATGCATATATACAGAGAGAAATATCAACACTCCTTTCTCTTCCTATTTTGTCCACAACTGTACAAAATATTTTGTTATAACACATATCTTTCCTGATGTTCTCAATTAACTCTACCCTCCTAAGCTTTGCAAGTTGATGTAGCCACATAAATACATCTTTGGTGGTTAGTCTTTATAACAAAAATCACAACGTCTATAAAATGGCTACAGCCTTTATCTTTTTCCAAAAGATCTTGCTGTGGTTGAGATGAAGTGCTGTCTCAGTGAGTTTGCTCCATTTTCTAGTTGCTACCATGACCCAGGCCAAGCTCGAAGCTAAACTCAAAGCAGGAATCCCATCACAATATGCTGCTTAGCATAGTTTGATAATAGCTCTTAGATTGCTTGTAATCGTTGTACAATCCAGATGTTTTCTGTTTTCTTGGCTGCTGGGTGTTGTCTTTTTGCTTTTCTCTCTGACTCACCCACACTTTTGTAGACTAACAGCCTGACTCAAGTGAGACCACCTATGGATGTTGATATATTCCTAAAAATGCTGGGGTGTGACTCAATTAGCTAGACACCTGTGATACCAGCATGGATGCTTGGTAGTAAACTGTGAGTGAGGAATGAATGAGTGAGTGAGTGAATGAATGAGTGAATCCATTAATTAATTTTCCCACTAGTTTCTATGGGTGTAAACTTTTATGGCTTTTCGAGAAAAAGCATGAATCTTGGGCAAGGGGTGGGTAAATAGGTGGGAAGCATTGCTGCCTGGCTGCAGCTGCTTTTCCCAAATGGGGACAGAAACCCCAGCTTCATTATAATAAATAAACCCTGGAATTATAATAAATGCTCCTAACAATGTTATTAAAAATAAATATTTTGGTTATTATTCAATGAACTTGCCTATTTTTCTCGTTAACATAGGTTCCATTTTCGTTGAGCAAATATATTTTCATACACCCACAAAATGCACCCACAAAATGCCTGAAACATGCCATAAGTTTCATGTTTATTTAAAAAAACCCCAATAACTTTCTATAGCAAATTGTAGGAAGATGCTTCTCCCTTCAGATTATTAAGAAATGTTTGAATCTCTGCCAAATCTCTGCCATCTTTTTGCATGTCGGTATGAAAGTAGTAAGGACAAGCTTCCTGTTATGTGTGACTTTGATATGAAATTTGTCCCAGTGAAATATGACTGCAGCCTTTCCCTAATAACTGGGCATGACCATACAACACGTACCGTAACCTAATAGGGATATATCTATAATAATAACTTATAAAAGATTATGAAAGGTAAAAAGACTGGAGAGAAACATCTGAAGAACATTTAAAATGCATCGGTCATTTTTTTCCACAGTAGGTTCTTAACTCACTATACCATGATAAAGCAAACATGCAGTTTTTAATAAAACACGGGGAAAATATTTTAGGTTAAAAGTATTTGTGTTAGTGAGCAAATACCTAGCAATCACTTAGAATTCAGATTGGTCAAATTCAAATTCAGGTTTTTAGTTTAAAATTTTAAACATTAAAATATTAAAACAAAAACCTTCAAACATTAAAAAGGGTTTAGTTTCACATTTTGGTTACTGCTAAATGGGAAAAGAAATTATCCCTGGTTCAGACAATATGCTCAGCCTTTGAAAACCACCACTGTAATCAGAGAACTACATCGGAGGTACTGTAGCATGGCAACAGACACATCCATGTTAAACTTTTTAAATAGCTTAGTGTGCCGTGTGATTAGAATGATAATCTTGAAGGAGAAAATCCTGAAATGTGGGTGAGAGGTGGTGGGAGAGAAAAAACTTACTGTTTGTGACTTTACTATTTGTAAAAAATTATTTAGTTCATAATATCTTATGATTTTTTTCCCCTATAAAATTTAACAGGGCCTAATTCAGAGTTATTTGTGACACGTCTTGCAAGAAAATGTTTTTTACAAGATATTTTTAGTCCAGTATAAGAAATAATTCCAATGTTGTATCAATATTCTGTGGAACAGGAAAAAGGATGCTAAATAAAAAAATTCAGTATTTACTTTACAAGGGAACTTTTTTTTAATGGATAAAATGAAATATAGGATTTAAAATCAAAGTCTAAGGCTCATGGCAAATTTATATTATATATGGTAACTGCAGCAAACTTACTGTATGCACAATGATGGAAGAACAATAAAATCCACTGGGATGGATTGTGAAAATGTTAGAATTTGCAGAAATTCCAAGATTGGCTTGTTTGGTCAGAAAAAACAACAACAAAAACTTTATTTGAAAGATCAAAAAACTTTTATGGACTTTTTGCTGAAAGAGGAAAAAGTGAAATGATATATCATTTAGAAGATTAAGATAGACTTGGACTAATTGATGGGCTGATGGAACTTAGTGTATAATATCTAAGAGAGAGGAGTGATTATAACATTGTAACTATATGTTTAAAAGAAGGTGAGGTCACTATATTTCTTAACTTTAGTTCTTTTCTATTTTTATTTGTTGCATTTTTTTTTCTTTATTTCTTTTTATTCTGTTTTCTATTGTATGGAAAAACTTTACTGGTAATAAACATATATAAACCAAAACTAAAATCAAAATAATTGAAGATCTCCTATATAAAGTTGTGGCCAGCAGGACATACAATAAGAATACAAGCAGTTGAAGGTATAGTTGGAAGGGACCTTGTCCAAGCCTGTGCACAAGCAGGAGATCTCATATCATTGTGAATGACTGCTCAGTCTCACACTATTAAACGCTAGATTCTGAAGAGGCAGAGAGGAACTGTGCTAACAGTTGTTTAATGACATATATTTCTACAAAATTCTACATTCATTTGCAACACAGAATCAATCATTCGAAGTCAAATTGGTCAAATATCAGGAACCTGACAAAGCTTATCAAAGTAAAACACATTTCCTGGAACCACAAAGTTAATAATATTTGATTCTGAAAATCTGTATTCACTGCAACTAAAAAAAATATCCCGGAGAAATTTATCAGATACTTGAATGTAGATGCATAATAAATGAAGAACACGTGTTTTCGATGAGTGCAATGAAACGGGAGCTGCATAAAATGACTTACCAAGCATATGAACAGCTGTGGATATCACCTCTTCCTTATATTCTGTATTAAAGAGAATTTATACTGTTAAACTGACAGGTGAATTTAAAATTGAGTTAATCGCCATAAAAGAAGTTGTTCATGCATTTTTGCTTCAGGAGATCTTCCTTTTTTCCACATACTGTGATAATGGACAGCATTTTTAATTTGAAGCATATTTAGGTAAGTCCTCTTTTTTTACTACAAATAACCAGAAATATACTGTTACATTTTTCTTAAACAGTAGATAATTTTGTCCTGCAATAAACATTTTATAGGGCCATTTGAAATATGATTTCCCAAGCAGTACTTTGAGAAGGCTGCCTTTAAAAAAAAATCTAAAATATACACTACAGTAAACCTGAGTAGCCATCTCTTATATTGAGAAAGGTTTTGTTTTCTCCTTTTCCTATAAGACATGTTAAAATTTAATCATAGCTTGCAAACAGCAATGGCAATAATTTTACTCCACACCAAGAGTCTAATTTCTTTCTTAAGATGAGTTGAATAAGAACTGAGAAACATTTTGGATTACCTGTAGTAATGTGTATTAATGAGGTATAAAAGGGGAAAGAAAAACTGCCTACTTTCTCCCCTGTTAACCGAAGTGGGCTATGGGAAGAAGGAAACTAACAATTGCCACAGAGAAGCAGGATCCCAGTCACCAAGGCTGCCTTCAACAGATTTTGAAATTTTCTTCCTTATCCTCAGGAAGTATGGAAAAATGTTTAAGAATCATATTTGTCAAGAATATCTGAATATCACTTTCACTGGTGCTTTTACTAATACAGTAGTACAACCCAGCAACTGAGAAATAAGCACAGAAAAGATGCATTTATTTTTGGCTGAATAACATCATTTATTGCATAATGAATGTGTCTTAATGGTTTACAAAACTGCCTATTGGTAGTATATACAAAAAACAACATGATATGATGATTTTGAAAAAAGTAATATGAAGCCTGTGTTATGACAAGAATTTAAAAGATAAAGCAAACATAAACTCAGGTAATCATATATTGGTTCAAAAACCCAACTGTTCTTGAGAAGTTACTGTGTGCTGCATAAAAGCTGAAGAATATTCATAGCATCAGAGGGTGAGTTTTCAGCTGTTCAGGATTATGAGATAATATTTCAACTCCCATTAAAAAATAAAGAGCAAATATTTAAAGAAATGCTAGTTTCCTAGATACCATCAACTCCAGTGATTCACATTTCCTGTGCTAAAATATATTTGTTGCATTTACAGATAATAGCCTTCACTCACAATTCAGCAGCACAAGGACACAAATTCATATTTAAATTGTATGTTCCTGAGACGTATGAATACTTTATATTTCATTTGGTTTATTTGGAAATAAATTGCGTTTCCACAGTATAGCACCTTCCAGATGTTATAGACCTTAATATTTATAAATTCCAGTATGCATGACAAATAGAAGTTACAGAGGTTGAAGATTTTGGAAGAGATCAGGTTGGAGAAAGCTGTTACAAGAGAATAGAATAGAATACTTCATTGGCCAAGTGTGATTGGACACAGAAGGAATTTGTCTTGGTGTAAATACTCTCAGTATACATAAAGAAAAGGTACATTCATTAAGTATCAAGAATCATAACATACAATACTTAATGATAGTCATATGGTACATTCAACAATCAAATCATACTAGGAAACAATCAAGTGGGAGGGGATGGGTGAGAAGAAGTGATGAGAAGATTAACAGTAATAGTAGTGTACATTTTGTAAATAATTGAACAGTGTTGAGCGAATTATTTGTTTAGCAGAGGGATGGCTTTTGAGAAAAAACTGTTCTTGGGTCTAGTTGTTCTGGTGTGCAGTGCTCTATAGTGTCATTTTGAGGGAAGGAGTTGAAACAGTTTATGTCTGGGATGTGAGGGTCTGTAAATATTTTCACAGTCCTCTTTTTGATTCATGCAGTATACAGGTCCTCGATGGAAAGCAGGTTGGTAGAAACTGTTTTTTCTGCAGTCCTAATTACTCTATGAAGTCTGTGTCTGTCCTGTTGGGTTGCAGAACCAAACCAGACAATTATAGTGGTGCAGATGATAGACTCAATAATTCCTCTGTAGAACTGTATCAGCAGCTCCTTGGGCAGTTTGAACTTTCTGAGTTGGCGCAGCAAGAACATTCTTTGTTGTGCTTTTTTGATGATGTTTTTGATGTTAGGTGTCCATTTTAGGTCATGTGATATAGTAGAACCTAGAAATTTGAAAGTCTCTCCCGTTGATACTGTGTTGTCTAGTATTGTAAGAGGTGGTAGTGTGGGAGGGTTTCTTCTAAAGTCTACCACCATTTCTACAGTTTTGAGTGTGTTCAGTTCCAGATTGTTCCGGTTACACTATGAGGCAAGTTATATAACCTCCTGTCTGTATGCAGATTCATCGTTGTCTAGTTCTTTTTGAGAGTCTGTGTGCTATATGCTAAGTTTGAAAGACAAAGGTCATTCTTTTGAAGACAGCAAAGTCCACATTTTGGATAGAGAGGACCATTAGTTTGAAAGAGAGGTAAAATAATCAATCTATGTTAGAATTAAACCCCCCTCCCTCAAGAGAAGGAGAGGAATAAGATAGTACCAATCTTCACATATACATGCAGGTCAACCTGGACAAGTAGAGCTGTGTGTGCAAACATGCTGGCCTGCTGCTTGTGCAAATTGAGCTACGAACACGTATGTGCCCTGGGTTGCTACTTGCACAGTCCTGTTCCTCTCACCACCCCCTTAGCTGGGCTTCCAAGCCACAAAGTTTGGGGACCACTGTTCTAGAAGGTCAAGTGAGTGTGCCCAGTAGTTGCTCTCCAATTTTGTTTTTATAACCACCAGAGGTGATAACTGAGTTGAAATGCAGTGACTGGATCCACGTAATCAAAAGAGAATTATGAGAGAATGAAATAGGAACATCAGCATTTTCAGTCTAAGTCCAACAATACGTAATTTCATATCACACAATAGTTATTTTCAATGGTGTATCATATGTAGGCATACCTGAAATTAATTAGCTAAATTATTGATTGACTGATTTTAATTCATTGCATCAAAGTTGTCAGGTTTTAGGCAGTTTATAGAATTTATGTATTAAAACAGCATATAAAATCAGAATACAGAATATTGGGATTACAGAAGGGGTGTGAAACTCAAGGCCTGTGGGCCAGATTAGGCCTGTGGGGTGCTTAGATCTGCCCCTGGGGCTGCCCCTGGAAATAGCAAAGGACCAGCCTGCGGTGCTTCTGCCAGCAGAAAATGGAGCTAAGGGGGGGCCATGTGCACCCCAGCCCCATTTTTGCTGTCAGAGAGCTGCAGGAGGCAGTTGCTGCGGAGAACATGGCCTGGGGGACCATATGCAGCCCCCCTGAGCCCCATTTTATTGGCAGAGGGTTGCAGGAGGCCATTGCAAGGAAAAATGGGGCCCAGAGGGGCCGTGTGCAGCCTCCCCGAGCTCCATTTTCACTGGCAGAGCTAATGGAACAAACTAAAAACAAAAGGAGAAATGTTTCCCCTCTTTCATTTGAGCATGCAAGAAGGGACAGGAAAGGAAAAAGAGGAAAGAAAAAGAAAAAGGAAAGATGGAAAGAGAGCAAGAAAGGAAAAATAAGGAAGAAGGGGAAAGAAGAAAGGAGAATGAAGAGGGAATGAAAAAGAAGACAAGGGAGGAAGGAAGGTTATCATGAGAATGAAAAAGAGTCTGAGGGGAGTCCTTTCTTTGCAATTGGTCACCACAGGTGATCCCCAACACAAGTGATGTCAAGTTGACCATACCTACCTCGGCCCCTCCCCTCCCGAGATCAAACACAACCCTGATGCAGATCAATGAAATTTAGTTTGGCATCCCTTGGTTACAGCAACTTTATGATCTGATAATTTTTGGGACCTGGATTTCCATTGATAAGCAATGAGGTGACCACATCCCATAGGAATGGCAATCCTGCAGCCTCTGTTTGCATGGGTTATTAAGGAAGAGGTGGTCACAGGAAAGCAGATCAATATGTATAGGGGTGCCATGGAAGAGTGGCCAAGTACCATGGGCAGGCATTAGGGAATGTGAGGGGTGTAGTGGTACATAGGGATGCAGGTGCCATGAGGGCCAGGAATGTCATGGGCAGGTACTATACAGTGCAGGCAGGTGAAAAACTGACAGGAGTAGAAGTGATTTCTGACTTCCTGCCAACTTTCCATTGATTTTGCTAGTGGAAAGCTGGAAAGGAACATTGGAAATTGCTCTAATTTTATAATTACAAGCTGGGCATTGAGAGTCCACATCACAATCACATGTTTTTTGGTGCAACACCACCACATTTTGAAGACTGGTCATAAAGCCCATGTCACATTGCCCAACGGATGCAAAAAGGACACAATGGATGAGCAAAATGTTCCATCCGTTGTTATCCACTCTCAAAAGGTGCAAAAATTTGCATAACCGGAGCGGATAACATGGACGCGGGAAGGACGCAGGTGGATGCAAAGCGGATGCGGAACGGAAGCCCAGCGGATGGAAGCAGATGAGAGCGGATGGCGCATCCGCTAGGCTTCCGGGGGACGTCAGCAAAGCGGGCGCGGAATGGATACAGCGGATGCACAGCGGAAGCCTAGCGGATGCACAGCGGAAGCTGAACGGATGCCTGGCATTAATTGCGCATGCGGGGGGGGGGATGCATTGCATCAGCCCTGCAGATATAACGGAAGCAGCTCGGAAGCAGGTCGCCATTCAGAGGAAAGACCTGTTGCCGGATGGATTGGCTGCCTTGCCTGCCCTGCCTGCATGTCTGCCTGCAAGCCTTGCTGCCAGCCTTGGTGCCAGCCTGCCTGCAAGCCTTGCTGCCAGCC
>BLBF01000022.1:30667666-30679608 GCA_015471245.1 Laticauda colubrina | reverse complement strand
TGCTGCCAGCCTTGGTGCCAGCCTGCCTGCAAGCCTTGCTGCCAGCCTGTCTGCCTGCCAGCCTTGCTGCCTGCCTTCCTGCCAGCCTTGGTTCATGTCTGCCTGCCAGCCTTGGTGCCTGCCTCCCTGCCAGCCTTGGTGCTTGCCTCCCTGCAAGCCTTCCTGCCAGCCTTGGTGCCTGCCTCCCTGCCAGCCTTCCTGCCAGCCTCCCTGCCAGCCAACCTGCCAGCCTCCCTGCCAGCCTTGCTGCCAGCCTTGGTTCCTGCCAGCCTCCCTGCCAGCCAGCAACCCCACAACCATGTGGAAGCACAGCAAGCCTCAGCCATCTGCTGCCAGCCCTTGCAAGAGGGACTGGGCTACCATCCCACCCCCTGGCCCTCACTCTGGTTCTGCTGGGGCTTCTGCAGCAGGGGCTCGCTCTTCTGGGGCTGGGGCTTCTGCTGCTTCTGCTTCTGGAGGAGCTGATGAAAAGCACTCCAGCACCAGCCACCTTCACAGCACCTGGACCCTTCACCCCTGAGACTGAGCGACCAAGAGGAGTGCCATAGACTCATTTTTGTTTTATAGCTTGTTGTTAATAAAGTCTGTTTTTGATTCACACACTTGCTTCATTTCTTTTTTTTAATAAAGTCTTGCTGGAAACTTTTAGAAATGGTTTAAGCCTTTGCATGCTTGTGGGATGGGTAAGGATAGCTTTGGGATGGGTTAGGATACCTGTGGGATGGGTAATAGCTGTGGGATGAGTTAGGATAGCAGTGGGATAGATAAACCTCCAGTGCAAGCATAGTGGGACTGTATGGTCCATCCTCCCAGGTGCCACACCTATGGCCCTTTATTATCAATAATAATGTAATAATTATCCACACATGTCAACATAAACACAACTCTTTATTAAACGCCCTGTTCATTGTAGGCCAACCAAACATACATGGCCCAATCTCATCCGTGTGATGAGACAGGCTGAAGGAAGCATCCATTAAGCATCTACCATCCTGTCTTGCCACTCCACTGCTCCAGCTGGGGAGTTGCACCAGTGTCTCAGGAGGTTGCGCTGCTTCTTCGCTTCATGTGAGGCTCTGTTGGGGCCTTGCACATCCTCAGTGTCGATCAGGTTTTGCCCTTGCCTCCATTCCCCAAGCTCCATGTCCCCATTGCCTTGTTGGAGGTCCACAAGCCTGTTCTGCAAGACTGGGTAGCGGGTGCGCATGAGATTGTGCAGGATGCAGCAAGCTTCCATGATCCTCCTCACGGTCTCTAGGCAATGCTGCATGTTGGTGAGAAGTACCTGGAACCTGTTGGCCAGGATGCCAAAGGCGTTCTCCACCACCCGCCTTGCCCTGGACAGCCTGTAGTTGTAGATCCTCTCTTCACGGGTGAGGCATCTGGAAGTGTAGGGCTTCATGAGGTAGGTTGTGAGGGAGAAGGCGTCATCCCCCCTGATGAAGTAGGGCACATCTTGTGTGTCTTTGGGCAGGGGTTTTGGATCTGGGAAGCCCACGATGAAGTTGCGTTCCAGCCCCTCCTTGAGGTGACTGGCGTTGTATACCTGGGCATCTGAAGATGAGCCGTTGCCTGAAGCATCGATGTACATGAACTTGTAGTCAGCATCGACCATGGCAAAGAGGATGATGCTGAAGAAGCCCTTGGAGTTGAAATAAGTGGACCCCGACTTGGCTGGAGCTTTGCAGGCCACGTGCTTGACATCTATGGCTCCAACGGTGTGTGGTAAGTTCCACTTCTGATACCACTGCTCTGCAACTTTCTTCCAGCCTTCTTCAGTGGAGGGGTACTGGAGGAGCTCCTCCTTATATTCTTCAATGATGGCCTGCACCACTTCTCTGACCACAATGCTGATGGTGTTGGATGGCACCCTCCAGTCGTACTGCATGCTCCTGTAGGTGGTCCCTGAGGTCAGGTGGCGCAGAGTGAGTGCCACCTTGAGCCCAGGTTCCAGGCTGGGCCGGAAGCTAGTGTTTACCTTGGTCAACCTGGGTGTCAGCCGCTGCACAACTTCGTCAAACATGGCTGGAGGCATCCTCATGAAGTTCTGGAACGCCTGAGTGTCTTCGTTCCTGAGCTCCACCATCAGCTTGTTGTACAGTCCGTCCTCTGCTCTTCTGGCGAACCATCTTTGGACCCAGACTCTTTTTGGCTGCCTCTTTTTCTTCTCGCAGTAGAGTTCACAGAGCCTGCAGATGGCTTCGCACTGTTGCAGAATGATGGTGGCTGCTGAAAGGACTTTGTTACAATCCATGGTGGACATGACTGGATGCTTTGGAAGAGCAAGAGCCAGATGAAGGCTGCAAAGCTGGGCTGCTGTTCTGAAAGTGAGATGCAGATGAGTTGCTCCCCCTTTTCATAGGAAATATAGGTTTTCCGCTAGGCATCTGCTAGGCATCCTCTAGGCATCCTCTAGGCATCCTCTAGACATCCTTAATATCCGAGATAGGTCCCCTCTGCGAACGTTTTTTCCATTTTAAACGCTTTGTTTCCGTGCTGCATCCGCTAGGCATCCGTTCTGCGTCTGTTCCGCTTCCTCCCTATGTCCGGGCGGATGGAGTTACGCGGATGTGTAGCGGATGCCTAGCGGATGCGTAGTGGATGCAGAACGGATGAACTGGATACATTTTCCACGCAAAAGTTTTGGGCAGCCCAAAACTTTCGGAGCAGATGAAACGTCAATAAACGGATGCTGGATGGACAGAGAGGAAGCAAAACGGAGGCAGTGAGTACATCGCGTTTTCCAACGGATGGCAAGCTTTTTTGTCCATTTTACATCCTCTTTGCATGGTTCAGTGTGACATGGGCTGAAACTCCTGAATTAAACTTTATCATCCCTTTTCCAGAAGTGAATGACATCTTTCTGAAATCTCTTTCTGTGAATTCATGGGAATTAGAGGAATCTGGCTATAATTTTAAAACTATGTAGGCTGGTCACACAGTCAACCAGTGTTTAGACTGGATTTGGCATTTTTGCCCACTTATTGAGTCCTTCCTTTGGACCTGGGGTAGGCAGATATTGTTGTTTAAAAATATTAAATGAGCATGGCAGGATGTAAGCTGTTTCAAGTAAAGTTACTTTTTGCAATTGACTGAAAGTGATTTTGTCAATGCCGATGGTCTTCAAATAGTGTTCCAGATGTTTTGGGATTGTACCTAAGTTGCCCAGACAGTATTGGTACTGTCTTTGCTTTATTTCACCAGTTATTCTCCTTCTATTTGCAGGTCTTTGTATTTTGGGATTTTCTCCATTCTTTTTTCTTCTTTCTGCTGTCAAATACTGACACTTTCCAGAGTTTTTGGTCTTTATCAACAAAGGTTAAAATCTGGGGTTTTATGTGGCAGGTGCACGTCTGTTTTAATTCTAAAGTTCGAGAGCATCTAGCTTCTTCATTTTCTAGTACTGTTATTGTTACTTGTTTGGATTAATACGATTTGGTCTACATAAGGCTTTCAAAGATCACTCAGGCTCGGAACATAGGTTGGCAGTTATTCCCAGAAGCATATTGTACTTCTTAATGCCCATTAATAGTCTGCCTTGTCTGTACCATAGATTTTCAGAAGCAAATCAAAGTGGTTAGTTTTATCTTTTTAAATGCTTTATGACTTGATGCCTAGTTATTTACAGACTTTCTTTTCCAACCACTTGATCCATATGATAGGGTAATACTGGTAGAAACTATAACTGCTACCTCATTTTTATGAAATGCATGTAATGCATAGTATATCTTTGCTTACATTACTCATTAGCACTGAAAATATAATTATGATGGCAGTTTATCATGATTACAATATAATATTAGTTACTGTTCGAAAAAAAGTAGAGAAATAATATAAACCAACAACAACTGAGAATCTCTTGCAATGTATATTTTATTGTAATGTATATTGCTGGATAGTTCTTATTGTATAGTTTTATTATACTAATCAGATTTTATTGTATAAAATTATAATGTAATAATTTATATTATTTGTGAAGATACATGGAATATAAAACAAATATTATAATTTTATTTTTCTACAAAAATATTTTTGTCTATAATAATTTGTATGATGGGGATATAGTTTGGCCCCTATTGTGAAACAACAGCAATATGAACACAAGCATATGCTTCCTGAAATGGAATGCATTTTCATCTGTGTATTTACATAGTGGTTTCTTCCCACTCTAGTTCCACATCACCTGAAAAAAAATAGAATACTGGTTGAATATATTAATCTTAAATTTCACATACAAGTTTAGTAAGTATTTACAATACATTACATGGATTTCTTATGCTTCCATTATCAATGGAAGATTAAGCTACATATTGGCTTTTTAAACAACCATCATGGTAGTTTTTTAAATTATTTTCAACTTGCAGTTTATATACTGACTAACACAAACATACACATACACATTATATATATATATATATATGTGTGTGTGTGTGTGTGTGTGTGTGTGTGTGTGTGTGTGTGTGCGCTGTTCAGCTTCCTTCGGGTATTATCCCATGTCACTGTAGTTCTGTTAAAGTTGTAGCAACGTTTCAGCAGAATCTCATCTACCATCCAGTTACTGTCATTCAGATTCTGCTGAAACGTTGCTACAACTTTAACAGAACTACAATGACGTGGGATAATACCCGAAGGAAGCTGAACAGCACACATGTAAGTACCCGCGAAAGCCTAAAAAAACATATATATATATATATATATATATATATATATATATATATATATATATAATATACACTATATTATATTAAAACAAAAGTATGTGTAAGTACTTAGTGATAAAAATATATCAAAGGGCATATAAGAAACATTTTGTTTTGAGTAAAAATACAAGAAATGAAGCAAAGAGGAAAAATAGGGTGATAATTGAAAAATGAGGTTGGCAGAACCAAGGCAAGAATTGTATCCAATAGATCACCAATAAAATAAAAGGGTAAAATCATGGGCCCCAATGGCAAAATATTTTTATTGGATCTGGAAAGTTGACAGGATATGTCTAGGGACAATTCCATGAACAGTGCAATGAAATACTTTATTATCTTAACAGTAGAAAACTGGATACTGATGAATTATATCATGGCCAAAAATTCAGATCATAAAGTTGTCACTTAAAGAAATTTACTAGAAGGGTTTTTACTCCCAGTTTTGTGAAAAAAGAAAAAATGATATGATAAGGTAATAGACTGTATATTGTGGAAAAGACACAGAGAACAAGAACAAAAGGATATGATCGAATAAAATGCAAAGCCAGGGAATACCATTCTTAAGAGGTTTAGGCTGAAAGATAAGAAGCTTCTGAATAAGAAAGTGCTTCTGGCTGACATAAACTATTAAGTTCGGAAGAAAACTGTTTCATGAATTTAGTCATTGTGCAAAGATGGTGCCTTTGATTTTATCCAAAAAATTAAAAAGTTAAAAACAAAAACATCAAATAAAATAATATAAATAATTTTGATAAAATACATTTGTATACCTTCCATTGCATCCAAAGAATCCATCTTTTGCAAAACTGAATAGTTAACAAAACACATAGGCTGATTGTTCTTGACTGTCAGCAAATCCAGAACACACTGATGTAAAAATATGTATTGTGCCTAGAAAGTATGAAAATTAAAAATTGTTCAGCTTTATTCAGAAATATTTTGACGCTAACCTGAACTTGTTCTGAGGCAATTTTTGAATTAAAACTCAGGGTACTTTGAGAAAAAGCAACATTCTTACAACTAGTTCATATTTTGGGGTACTTCTGGAGCCCATTCTACTTAGATAGGATTCTATTACACTTCTTATTGCAGCTGCTTCAAAGCTGCTTCATAATGAAGAAGGACACAGGACAAGGATGGGACAGCAAAAACAGGGGACCATGTTTTTATTACAATGGTAAGTTCATATGTGAATAAGATAATGTCTCAGAGTCTCAAAGAAAGTAATCTTGAAGAAATTTTTATGTTGATTTCTGAAATTCTGAGAACCATTCCTCTAGCTATACTATAAGAACAGTGCCTTCCCAATTTGAATTTCCAGGTGAACAAAAATAAAACTATGCCATTAAACTTTAAGGAAGTACTTATGGCAAGATCCTGATTTGCTGTCAATAGTAGGATTGGTCTAAAAGAGAAGATATATTTTTCTTCAAAGAACTGTTGCAAGATGATTGGACCTGATTTGAGATCCAAGAAGCAGTGCTATGTTTTAATATACAGTATTTTAACATAGCACATCATCTTGGATTTCAAATCAGGTCTAATCATCTTGCAACATGGGATTGTCGTGGTTTGTCATAATGCTATCTATCCTCTTCTTGGATTTACCGAACAAGCACCAGCAAGCAGAGAATGAGACTTTCGTGAAATCAAGGCACCTTTATTGACTGGAACATTGCTGGAAAAATAATCAGTTTACTACTTATTCCCCCCCCCCCCGCCCCGAATATACTTAAAACAAAGAGAGAAAAAGTCAAAGTGGTGGCTTCTGATTGGCTTACAGGTTCAGAAGATCCAATACTTATTATTTTAGGGCCGAAGCAGTTTCTTATCTTTCTAGTTAATAAATGTTTGATCCAGAGGTATATTTTCTAAAGATAATGCACTTTATCTGAAGCAATCCTCAAGCAATATATTCATTATTTCTATGATATGCTGAATACAATGAACATACAACTTTGAGAAAGGATTATTTTGAGTGTTGTTTCGGACATTAGCAAGTTGGGAGGAAATCTATATATATTTCAGTCAGTCATTTTTTTCCTCTCTCTATATTAAGTGCTGGCTTTAACAATAAATGATTTCTTTTCTTTTCAGTGCTCTCCTACAATTGCACACATTTATGTCGCAAGCCCCTAAGGTACTCCTGGATTGAAAGGATTAGCCAATGACATCATCATTACCCTGGGGATGCCCAATTGGGAGCTCCTTTTATGTCCCTTTAATGTGCCCACCAACGTGGCACCTATTTCATCTATTAATGTTTGCATACTAGGTAGGTAAGCTGGAAAGAATGACGGAAGCTCACCCCATCCCACAGCAGCACTTGGGTCTTGAACATGGGCTTGCTAATTGTCAACCCAGTATTTTAACCATGTGAGCTACTGTGCTTTTTCCCCTACCATAACAACATTACGACCACCAGTTATTGTTAACATTCTTTCAGAAATATAGACTTTTATTGCTTTTCTTTTTTTCACTGGATTAAAAACATTAAGACTTTCAAAGATGGATATAAATAGAAACCAATATCTATTTCATACTTCAGTGACATTATTGATTCCAAATAAAATTGATATATGGATATAAGGCTACCTCATAATATTTGTCCCCCATGCCAAGGGGGGGGGGGGGAGGGAGAGAGAGAGAGGGAAGAGGGAAGGAAGGAGAAAAACAAGAGTTTCTTATACTCTGAGAAATCACTTGCAATCTGAGAACTGACCCATTGCATGTATCTTAAAACATCTTACCAGATTCTGTACCATGCACATTCTTTCACTTCTTAGTTCAGCTACAAGTCCATAGACATCCACAAAATCATGGTCATTTATATGCTGTATTAAATGGTCAAGAGCAATGTACACTCCTGTTCTTCCAACTCCAGCACTATAAGAAGTAGAGGTGAAACACACATGAAAACATTAGCACTTTTAATGGAAAAATCATGATTACAATGATACAGATTATAGTTTGATTAAATATTATTGCAAAATAATTATTCTTAGATAAGTAAAATATTGGAGATATATTACTTTTCATCATGTAAATTCTTTGTATTATCTATAATATATAATCAAAACAGAAGGAACTTTTTTTTTTAAACTAGGTACAATTCTAGATTTATAGTAAATATTATATGCTGGATTAAGATTTTTACTATAATGGTAGCTACAGCTAGTTACAGCTAATGTAATGTAGTGTAGTTAATGTAATGTAGTTACAGCTAATGGTACCTAATTCATAATGCATCTATTATCAAACTGTGATTTATGCACTTAAACTCTTGAATATGTCTGCTGCTGTATATTAAATAGGTTTCACCACAAATTTCCATCTTCGTGATCTATGCATAGGTTCAATGCTCCATACTGGAATTCAATCCATTGCTTCTGTTTCTAATAAACTAATCCCATCATTTAACATGATGCCATCTGTTAAAATTCAGCTTTACCTGCAGTGAACAATTATGGGTGTGTTGTCATGTGATCGGCTGCCTCGAACCAGCTTTGCAAAGTGGATTAATGATGCACTTGTTTCAGGTACTCCATGTTCAGGCCAGGCAGTAAAATTACACTGACGTACCATCATACAATCTCCATGCTGTTAAGATATGCAAAGAAAAATAGTTTTTTTTTTTAGAGTTAGAGGAGTATTTAGTTACCCTTTGAGAAGCCATCATAGTGGGATAGACTGCAATTGGATTTTTTGGGTGACATTCTATTAAGATATTTCTTACCCAAGAAGATAGGCATCTAAGATGTATTGTGCACCTAAATGCCTAAAATGTTTTTTTTTTTAGAGCAGCCTGATAAGCAGTTTAACAAGTAATTATTACTTGGAATGGAACATTAATTTTGTCCTGATTCTGTTGGTAGGACAAACTGCATTTGATACAGAATTCAAGAATCAATGACATCAAAGAATCACTGGGAATATTATAGAAATGAAGCCACATAGTTTACTGATTCTTAAATATCAGATTTCTGAATATGTTTCATAAGTTATTGACAACTGAACTGACATATTGGGCATTGTAAAGCATCTGTAAAAGTCACAACCAATATAATTCTGCATAATATGACCTCACATTACTAAGTGAAATTTTAATTTAATAAACATTTCCCCCCCTTCATTATAACCCACTGTGCCTGGGTAATGAACATTTTGTCTGTTTTTGATTTATTACTCTTTCATGCCAACAAGTTAAAATAATATAGTGATGAATATACTTTTATAACTTGTTCTTTGGATTTCAATTTCCCAGAAAATAAACACTCATAATATTTTTTCATAATTATTGTTTTTATACTATAATACAACAGCAGGATAAGGAAAAAAAATACCTATTTTTTTCTAACTTTACAGAAAATAATCTGATGACATCACAATATTGGGAATTATAAAAACCAAGATTTGTTAAACAAGAAGTGTAAGCAATGATCCTAAGAGTCAGACGTGTTGTCAGACATTATAGCTGCAGACAAATTACAATTTTTCACAGAATATATGGAAGTTTAAATAAAATCTATGACAGCCCAGAAGGTGACTTTTCTTACCTTTTCAATTTTTAGATCCCTTATGGTCCAGTCTATTTGAGTATCTTCCACTAATTTAGTAATCACTATATCTCCAAAGACAGTAACTGGAATGTTATCTTCAGGCCAATATTGATGGCATCTTATCTGCAGTCAGGGTGCAATATGATGGCTTATAAAATCATACCATTATTTTTATGAATGTATAATAATAATGAATCTTCAAATACACTTATAATCCATATATTGGTAACTTACCCGTCCTTTTTCATAACATTGAGTTAGCATAACAACAGCTTTTGCTCTTGTTTCCCATACCATTCTCCAGAAATCTCCCACTGTGCCTGGTAATGGTCCTTGGGTAGCAATAAATTCATTTGGACATAAATAGCCCTAAGATAAAAATGAAACTTAGTACACATTGCTAAAGAAAAAAGAGGATAACTAACTATATATTCAGTAAAATATTTAATATATATTATTGCAAGTTGACATTATGGTGATAAGCAACATTAGTAACTGGCATCTATTTTGTATAACATGTTATTTAAAACATGTTCATATTTTTTCAACAATGAACAACAAACAATGCAAGCAAATATTTTGCATCCATAAGCTGAATTCATCAAGTAATAAAGATTAATATAGCTTTTCCTTGCTATCTGTTTCATAATTGTAAAACTAGTAGCTCACAGATAATTGTGAACCACTTGACCTATAAGTATCTAGAGATTTTTATTTGAGAGTGTAGCTCCCAAATTCTCAAAATATTGCATTGGTTAAGAAAGAACACAGCACAATAGCTGGTTCAATCCAGTAGATTTCGAGACTAAATTGGAATACACCAATGGTACCTAGTTGGGTAATAAACATCTGCAAACAATAAGCAAACAACTAAGCTCAGGGAGCACCAAAAACTCCATAGTTCAACCCTCAGCCACATACATTCTCTTTTGTTGCATAAAATAGATGCTAAAAGTACAATATATCTTAAAAAAATAGAAATATGTTATTTAGTTATTTTGAATGACTTGCAATCCAAATCAACAATACATTTTTGGGACTAAGAAAAAAAATTAGGCATATCTCTACACACATAGTGTTTGCAGTATTGAATCTTACAAAGAAAACAGATTTCACAGTATATCCCACTATGATTATCTTTCTCCTATATGCATTCAAAGTGGTCTGTTCCTAGCTTAAAGTGAAGGATTTGGCTTCCAAGAGCTTAAATATACCAAACAACTACTGTAGTCTATGTGTTTAGCTGAAATATGATAACCATACTAGTCCTTAAAAGCAGAAGAAACTAAAATATTCTATGAACTGATGGAACAGATAATCATGGAACATTTTCTTGAAAACTGAAATTTACAATTATAGTATAATTCAAGGTATTCAATAAGCTATTTTTGTTTTCCATATGAACTGAATGAATAAAATAAAAATCTGATAATGATGGCTGAAGTTAGTCTAACTGTACTGTAATACAGGGAAAGAGTAAAAGAAAATTCATGCATTTTTCCCATAAATGTATGTTTCTTTCTAAATCACGAAATGGCATGGAGAAGAATGCAGTTACAATTTAAAATGGTTATAAACTTACAGATACATAGCTGGCATTAATATAATCAGATCCTGGTACACAGGCATCAAGCATTAACTTCACTCGATTATTATTATCTGTGCAAAAGAAATTAAATCAAAGCATTTTTCCAAAGTTTTAATGGATGAATATATAGATAGATAGAAGATAACAGTCAGTGTATCTACAGTATGTACATATGGTGCACGCATATAGATAGATATTTTAGGAAATATGACATTTAATGATATGCTAACATCATATTTGAAACAACATGCCATCTCTTTACATAAATACCTTCATGCATACATACATAATATCTATTAAATTTTATTTTTTTCTTTCAGTTTTATTTTTCACCATTAAAACCACTGTTGAGTTTAACAAAATCAAGCAATATACCCATTAACAAAGACTTTTAGATAAACATTTTAATTTACATCCCCACTCCCTCCCTCCCTCCCTTCTTCCCTTTTACCTTTCTTCCCTCCTTCCCTCTCTCTCTCTGGTTTTCCCATCTCAAGTTAAATATATATAGATATATGTATGTATATATATGGTATTCAGCTTTGTTTGGGTATTTTCCCACATCATTATAGTTCTGCTTTTAAAGTTGTAGAGATGTTTCCATCATCAGGCTTGTGAGAGATTCTGAGACATAATGGTGACCTAGAAGATGAACATACTATGGAACAGCTGTCCTGCCCTACATAAGAGGCACTACAGACAAAATCAGTAAGATGCTACACAGGCATCACATCAAGACTGCCTTCAAAACAGACAGAAATATAGCAGTCATCTGAAGAAACTCCAAAGATAAAATTGATCTGGAAAACCAAGGCATATATGAAATCCCCTGTGCATCATTCCCTGCCACATACATTGGACAGACCAATAGAAGAATAAGTACCTGCGAAAACCTAAGAAATATATATATATATTTGACAGAATAAGACACCAGGTTACTCACATCTTATGCACAACGAAACCACCAAAAAATAATTTGCAAAAAGATGAATTCAGAGCGTTACAAACCCTGAAAAATGATAACAGCATAATAATACTCCCAGCAGAAAAAGGAAATGCCACAGTAGTAATGGACAGAAAAGACTATGAAACAAA
>BLBF01000022.1:30615799-30662666 GCA_015471245.1 Laticauda colubrina | reverse complement strand
CTTTGGATAGGACATCTGTTTCTGTTTTGTTGAGTTCTCTGTTGGAATTTATGTATGTATGTATGTATGTATGTATGTATGTATGTATGTATATGCATATGTATATGTATATGTATATGTATGTGTATATTTACTTAAGTTTTTGCGGGTACTTACATGTATGGTATGTATGTATATGTCCCTATGTAGTTCTCCTGAACACATTCAAAATTGAATATGTGACTAGTGTCCAACAGAACATATCCTGAATAGTAACAAATATTGAAGTATGAAGTATCCTGGAATGGCAGAAATAAAAAAAATATACAAAGCTTCAAATACAAGAAGATTTAATTAATAACCTATTTGAATCTATTCAATAATTGGATTAAAGCAGGCATCTGAATCTAACTCATGATTCATTGGGCTGCTTGGATACAGATACTTTTATTTAATGTAATTGTTGATCAAAATTAATTCAAACTGATTTAGAATACTTAAACTAAATTGAAAAATCAAATTGAATCTTGGCTGAATTCATATGTTAATAAATAATGCAATAGAAGAATAGTGTTTTGAGTATATGTACAAAAAAACAAAAGATAAACTCTGAGTATGCATTCTGCTACTGCTTTAAGCATATTAGTCAGGTCAACCTGAGCACAGAATATTTCCTGAACTAGTAGCAGATAGTAGGAGCAGCTGTTCAACACTTAATAGCACAGAATGTGGCTACATTAACCAAAGAATGCCTTGTCCCCATCTCACATCACAGCTAATGCTTAAAATAATAATAGCATTTCTTTTCTTAATAAGTGAAAAATGAAGCAGCATTGACTACAGAGGGAGACAGACTCCTGACTCCTGTGATAAAATCTATCCTGGATTTCTAAATTGCTATATATATTCACTGTGATCTTTCCTGGATCAGCTACATACACATTTACAAGTATCTTAAGAAAGCATCATCATGTTCCAAAGAAAAAGTGAGCATACCCAGAGATGGATCCAGCACTTTTAGATAAGTGTATTTTACTCCATAGTACACAGCCCAAAAAGAATAATTAGGATGGATTATATTACAAAGCTAAGAAACCATGAGGCTATATTATTTCCTGTCCTGCAACTGCAGTGTACAATCTGCTGCTTCAGATCTCTCTACTAATCCATAGACTCTCTGCCCACCTAATCTGAGAAAGTCCCATGGGAGGACTTCCTTTATGATATCCTCTCTTTACTTGAGATATAATAGACGGTTGCAGAGATGATAGGACAAAGGAAGAAACAATATATTCACATCACTCATCTACTTCATAACAAAAATAAAATTCTGGGATTTGAACATAAATATTTTTCTTTAGGAAATAACTAATGAAATTGTTTTATACATGAGATTGTATAATCAAAAAAGGTACACACAATTTTGACATGGCAGTATTTAAAAATTGATTTCAGAAAAATATAATTAGTAAAACAACTACATACATGGTTTGATGTTTGGAAAACGATTTTTAGATCTGTTCCAAGGAAGATCAGCATCAGTTAATGCAAGATCTGGAAGAAACTTTGGGAGTTCCTAAAAAATAATATATATGTTGCTATGACTTTCAGGTTCCTCATATTTTCAGCAAAAAAGTACACAGGAAGCATAGTAGCATAAACACTTCCAATTAATACTGTGCAAAAATATATTTTTCTTTTTCAAAATGATTTTCATTTGTATCAAGAGGTTCCAGATCTTTTATCTCATTTTCAGGTTGCCTTAGAATTAGCAAATACGTGATTAATAGTGGAAGAGGTAGTTGTAGTTTCTTATTATATTTCCTCTGAAATTTTCAAGCTGCACACATTTGTGTGTTTCAGTTTCAGTTCCTCTGACATTTAATAGAAGTACAATCAAGTAGTCTGCTTGAACAGAAATTATGGATGGATGTGGATGACAGAACAAACTCATAAAATATGTATTAAGAACCATAAAACTGGAAGGAAGGAAGGAAGGAAGAGAGGGAGGGAAGGATTTCCCCCCCCCCCCCAAACTGAATGGGAATAATGAGATTTGGAAAAAAAATTCAGTACATCGCTTCTTACAATATAACCAATGCCCTGCCAATCTAGCTCAGTAGTGATCAACCAATTGCTTCAAGGCTTTAGTCTCCCAGCAGATCTGCCTTCAAGGACAATAGGCTTTTATCCATAATACTTTACTTATGCTTGAGTAAGACATACTAAAGATTTTACTTGAATCATTTATGCTGCATACTGTGAATATATTCAGAGAAATTGGGACGTCAGCTAAAAAGGAATATTTCTTAAGAAAATATAGAATGAATAGCTTGTTGTTGCTGTTGTTATTGTTTTGTTTGAATGCAAGCAGCAATGAGAGAAAGATTTCTGTAGCAGGAATAAGGAGGATGAGTGTATGGACTCTTCTGATCACATGGAATGAGAAGCAATATGTATAAAGCACTGTTTTCCATATGAAATATCAAATATGACCAAACAATTTATTGAATACTAATGATCAAAGAACATCAAATGTGACACATGAAACAAGTGGAGACTGCGTATTGTGACAACTGTTGTTAACATACCAAAAATTCTTCCTGAAACTTGATGTTGTTATTTGTGCAAAGTTCTTCAACATGTTTCAAAAAACATTTCTTGCCTATTGGCCTTGAAATAAAGGAGGAAAATTCATAATTTGGGGTTAAAATAAAGACATTTCTATTAGAAAATTAACATACCACTTTTATGCATATAAAACAATTAAAAAGACTTAGTTTACATTTGGAACATTTTTTAATTAACAGAATTCGATCTTAAATTTTAAACTATTTATTTGACAGTCTGCAACTGTTGTCTACAAACTGTTTAACAAATGTGATTACTCCTAAAGGAAATCTTTTGATATTTATGCACATTTGTAAAATCACCCTTCAATTAAAATCCACCAGATAATGTTTCTTTTGTCACACAGAAACCATTTTATACAATGCAGGGCTTTAGATACATAAAATATAGCAGTGACTTCATTCCCATAATGACATGGTTTTTAAGCCCCTAGGAGTTAAATATCCCTATATTACTTGCCAAGCTAAAACACAGACATGCAGGCTTCACCCCAGAGAGAGAGAAAGCATTTCTCCAGTTACCATGCAATTAGTCATGCTTTTATGATTTATACACAGCTTGGAACTTTTTCTAATAAGTATACCAATATATCACACATTTCAATTTATCAGACTAGGCACAGTATAAAACTCAACTTACCTTATGGACTTTCTATAACTAAGTAACCTGTAATAGAGATTGTGTTAAATAAGAAGCTGTAAGTTGTGAGTTAGGCAACTTTTTGTAGTCTAATTGATTGATTCTGGACTTACCAAAGTTAGAAGTAAGGAGTCAAACGACATTAAATATTTTTGAATGATTCACATTTTAGAAGTTCTTTAAATGATTTTAAATTCTTTTTGCAAGACAAAAGGGATAGACTGCCTTAAGAAATGTAGCAAGGCCACTATAGGTGGAAGAGGCAGTTAACATTAACTGTCTTGGCTTTTGTGAATGGTATAGTTTGGTATGTGAGGCTATTTAGTCTCAATCAGCCCCAAATTAACACTATCCCTATTGCAGGTGGGGTAAATTTTTCACAATAGTTACTCCTCTCTAATCAAGTTATATGTCTTTCAGAGAGAGTTTCTAAATTCTACACTTTTTTAACCTCTATGCTTTAGTAAATGGATTCCAGTATGATGTCTCAGTTTTTAAACTACCTAGGTATATGATAGTATGTTGGTAGACCTTTCTTGATTTGGTGACCTCCTGATGTGCCTTTGAAACCAATTAACAATGAATATCAAGGTACAACTATAAACAGCATATAGGGTGAAAAGAGAAAGCATAAAAAGCATAGTAACAATGTAATAGTGGCCATTTTATTAAAATTATATTCATACATGTGTTGTGCACATAACCTAAGTGTTGTGCATGGATGTGTATCATGCATTCTATTTTTTTCTGCTTTTTTCTTAGGTTATTTCTCTAAAGCAGGAGTGTCAAACTTGCATTGTCACAGCATTGTCATGTGACATGTCACAACTTTTCCAACCTTCACTAAACCAGGCATGGGCGTGGCCAACACGTGATGCATCTGGATTGTGGGCCATGAGTTTGATAGCCCTGCTTTAAAGTATAAAGTGAGTTGCATGTATTTCACTTTGGATCATGTGATCAGAGGAATTAGCATGGAGCATAATGAGCCACTGATACCCCCAGGGACTGTCATTCCCGCAATATCCATGTCACTCAGGGGATTTGAAGGTGATAATGAGCATCTTGAATTGCACCTAGAAATAAACTGGAACCCGGGACAGCTTGTCCAGTACTGGTGTGGAGGGCCAGGACTACACATGCTGCCATGTTCTGGATAGGATGTAGTTTCTGGATAGTATTCAAGGACTGCCCTGTGTAGAGCAGTAATCCAACCAGGAAGTGGTGAGGGCATGCCTGTTAGCATGCCATTTATTGATGAGTCGGATACACAGTTGCATCTTATATAAACCTAGATCTTTTATATTTGTTTGATGCAATACGATGCTTAGGCATTATGAATATAAGTATTCTGGGTTATGAAAATGAAATATTTCAAGAATTGCATTAAATGTGGGTTTCACTTGGAACTGTTTTAAGTAGAGCTTTTTCACAGGCAAGTATGTATTGGATTACAGTTTGAATTACTGAAAGATTTGTAGACTAAGATTTTTGAAATATAACGAACATTTCTTTATGGTAGACAATCTTATGAAAGAGACTTGGATTTATTCCTGTATCACTCTGCTTTACTGGCCACCTGATCTGGACAATATGTGTCACTGTTTTAAGATGGGGTTTCATTCCTTGGAAATGTACGTAAAATTTCACCATGGTATAATAAAATATTAAATTATGACATATGTAATTTAATATAACCATGAACCACTTGCATGGGAATAAGCTTCCATTTCTGGATAAAGTTTCACCAAGGATAAGAGCATAAACCTTTGCATAAGAACTATTTACTTTAAAAATAGTAATCACTGACTTCTTATTCTGCTTTCTAACAATCAGTGCCTGCCAACAATTAAAAGAGAAAACTCTTGCTTCAGCAGAAAAATATTATGGAGCTGGATTGGCACCCAAGCACTAAAAACTTTAATATATATCAATAAATGATATACGATTAAGACTATCAGGTTCTATAGGTTAGAATAGGCTTAAGTTATATTGAGTAAATATATAATGATTACAGATGCACTGAGTAAAAAAAATGCTAATTTGCTAAGCACTCAGTAATAAGATTTATAGAAGCTTTGTTCAACCTGATTCTTCTGGCCTTAATGATTAGGGTTTATCTGGTATACTTTATCTTAGAATAACTTGAGTTACAGAATCAAGGAAAATATTATGTAGATGATTTATTTTCAATCATCCAATTCACCCAATGCTGACATTGTAACATAACTGCAAACAACAAAACTGCAAGATATTTCAGTTTTGTGCAGGAAATAAAAATACTTTAGCCCACAAGCCTTCCATCATGTTTTGGGAAAACATTTGGAACATCAAAGCTATTCTATATACAACAACAATTTATCAGAGCTTGCAATATTAATCTCATCTTGAAAGATAGATGGAGCCTCAGAGCCTAGGCTCAGTTTCACTTCTAGTATGATTTTCTTCCCTGCCCAGATTCAAGTTATTTGTCTAGATATAGAATCAACAGAAGCCATTTATTTATGTTGGCAATGGTGACCGGCACTACTCTCTGGGTCAATCACTTAAAAACTGTTGGGAATTATATCTTGTTCAAAAGACCCCACAGAAATGAATATGTAGACTAAAGGCTTAACTCATAAGCAACATGAGTACTTGCAAGGAACAGCAATGGAAATGTTATTAGCAAGTTAATTAAGATCTTCATTGGTCTGTCTCTTTAAGAACAATAGAGAATAATAATTCCTTACTGAAAGTCTTTATAATTTTTTTAATTCCCACTGTTTAGATATTAAACAATTTCATAGCAATCTTATTTAAATAAATAGGTTCCATAGATCATTTGTGAATGATCTCAGCACTTTACAAGCTTTTACAAGTCAGAAAAATAATTTTGAAAATACATGTGTTAATAATGTAAAGCAATGCTATTAAAATAATCCTGAATTTGTAATTTTCAGCTTCAAATTATTAGTCATTAGCTGCTGACAAATTCAAAATGAGAAATAACCAAAGCAAGCAAATAAAAATAGAAGCATTTAGCCCAAGCTTTCACTCTGGATTGCTTGCCTCTGTCTTTGGAATCAAGTCATGAAATAATGTAACATTATATATTAAATAAATGCTTTGTCTGCAAGAAGGAAATCAATAGAGTTGTTGTCTTATGCATCTTATAAACAAGAAGAAAATACATATAATTAAACAGGATCAAGAATGTCATGGAAATTGTAGTTTTGTGGTTTCTCCAGTTTAGTTTCTGAAGTATTATACTTAAACTCATAGTTCTGCTGTTATATTTTTTTAAAACAGATTTCTAAAAGCTCCTAAAAATTTTCCCACTAGAAATAAAATCATGCCTACATGAAAATGGCAGTCCTCGTCTCCTTCCTTCTAACATATTCTAAATGACATTTGAGCATAAATCTGTAGGATATTTATTCTCCAACCCTATGAATTTGTGTTCGTGATGATTGCTAGAATAGGTTTATCTGGTTAGCCAGGATTATCCTGGATACTCCTATGATTAGGTCATTTCTATACAAAAGATTAGAATTTTAGATTTTGGAAAATTTAAAATTGCAAATTAGGAAAATTGCATTGTAAAATTCTGAATCTTGATGATCATTATTCACAATATCATCAAGAATTTGTCTTTTATTTCTAATAGAAACATTGGAGTAAATGAGAATTAAACTAAAAGATGCTTTTGTTACTGGTCAGTCCAAGTTTTTTAAACTTGAAATATACTGTATGAAGTCTGAACCCAACTCTTCTATAATTTCAGTAGAAATAAAGTATTTGGGATCTACCTGGAAGGCCTTTTTTAAAAGATTATATTTTAGGATTTGCCTTGGTTGGGTGCCAGAAACCAGCAGCTCTTGAGCTGCATGCACCTCTTTGGGCCCCCTGCTGTGGCTCTCTGTTGGCTGAATCCACCAATGGCTGGCCTCACCCTACCTTCCCAGTCACTCCTCACCTGGCCTGAGAAGATAAGGGGGATGGAGACTTTCATGTTGTTCTCGCAGCAGAGTTAAATTTAGTGCGCTTCACAATGGGGGAGATGCTGTCCCCTCCTCCTGGAACCCATTACAACGTGGAGCATTGGCTGCATCTGGGCGGGCCAGTGTCTCGGGGCAGCAAGTCACACATCTGCCTGAATGACTGTGGTTCATGTAGCACCAACAAAACCAGAAGAAGTGCCCACAAGATAAGGCAAGTAAGCAAGGGGCACTTCACTCCTGCTCTGGAATATAGAGCAGGTCTCCATCCCTTTACCTTCTCAGGCCAGCGAGGAGTGACTGGGAGGGGAGGGGGAGGGATGGGGCCAGCCAGTGGTGGGTTCAGCTGACAGGGAGCCACAGCTGGCGGATGAAAGAGCTTCATTTATCTGGGAATCTGAAATCATTTGGTAAAAAGCACCCAAAGAAGAAAGAACAACATTGGTAAAAAGCACCCAAAGAAGAAAGAACAACATCAGCAAAACAACAAAAACAAGCCAATCCTCCCTTATTTTCGGAAATAGTTCAAGAGGGAACACACACATACACTCAGACAGGCGAGAAAGGGTGGGGAAAAGAGAGAAACAGAAGCAGAGATGAGAGAGAGAGAGAGAGACAGAGAGAGATGAGAGAGAGGGAGAGGGAGGGAGAAAGAGGGAGGAGAGAGATACCTGTTTCCCACAGAAAGCACAGGAGCCACAAAATCTGGGTAGGCATGGCTGGGGGAGGATCATGTGACTGAGTGGGAGTGAGTGACATTGAGTTGGCCATGCCCACCCAGGTTTTGTGGCTCCCAGTGTTTTATTTTCTGGAATACAGGACCAAATAGCTCTTTGAGTGTTTAAGGTTGCAGATCCCCTGGCCGAGGTCTTCACAATGTTATTTTGTTTACAGTGCTTTAACAACAATACCAAAAACATATACAAACAATGCTTCCTCTTCTCTCATACTTATTTTTTAGTGTGAGCCTTTGGCTTATATATTACTTCCTGAAGGCTCTTTTTGTTGCATTATACGCTTTCAATTGTTGTTGTATTTATAAAACAGCAAATGGATTTATCCAAGGCAGAGTACCAAACACCATATTTTGGGGGAGTGGTGGGCGGGCAGGCTAGATATAGGACATTATACTGAATCATGCATGTGCTATTATACCACTAATAATGATTAAATTTCTTTTTTATGTCATCAGGAAAAACCCTGCATTGTCTCTGCAAGATATGAAAACCAATGTCATAACTAGCGAACTGATACAAAATTCATCTGCAGTTCTAAGAAAAATATTATTTCAAATAAAAATCAGCATAATCTAGGATCATACAAGTGAACACATCACACTGGAAACCACACATTGAATCTTCAGCCATGCAGTAACTTACTGGATGATAAATATCTCCTTGCGTCTGAAGAAAAAAGAGGAATATCTGGAAACAAAATCCACTTGTAATTAAGTACTTGGATAGAAACCAGCTTTGTTATTCAAATGAACAGTTGTTTTTGTTCATATACACTATTAAGATAGAAAAGTACAAAACTGACAGGGCTAAAAGAGCTTTCGCACTGCCTACTAAAATGAAAGTTTTCTGTTGTTGACTATTTGTTTATAAACAAGCCATCTATTTGTTTATTTATACACATCGATTTTACAATGGGTGAATGGGCAGTGCACAAAGGATTAAAACCATCAAAGTATGATGCAAAAATATAAATCTAAATAAACAGTTTAGTTTAGATAATATGTAACTTAGATAGATAATATGTAACTTAAGTATATTAATCCATACAGATCAAATCCAACAACAGAGCTGCTTTAATTTCTTGTTCCTACTGCCTGGGGAAAGATCCTGGTCATTCATGCATTAGTTAAAATGTCAAGCATTTCAATGATTACTTATGCCGTGATAGGACACATTTATATATTTCTAAAAATATTTCTTTACTTTCAAATTCCAAAACGTTGTCCCTTCGCTTAAAATAACCTGTCAGTATAGCATTAAATTCAATTCAATAGCTGAGATCATTGTTCTATGGTATTATTTGAAGTAATGATATTTATTGAGGAAGGATAGCTAAACCATTAGTTTTTCTGCTAATTCATCTATTAAATTGATGTATTTTTTCAGGAATAGTAACATGAAGGCTGCTAATTTAAAAGTTAGAGTTGTGAATTTAGATTCCTTCATTTAAATAGAAGTTACTGTGTTTCCCTATCCCAAAAATAAACCTACCATGTTTTTGTGCGTGCACCTAATATAAGACCTACCCCCCAAATAAGCCCTACTTAAGTGCCTGCACAGCTGGTCATTCCATCTGGGTGTTTGTGGGACTGTGGCCGCGAGGCAAAGCAGAGGGTGGAGCTGCTCCACACTGGTTTACTTCAGGGCACCACAGCCAGGCCATCGATACCTGCCTTGCCTTGCAGTGGCAGCTCCACCAGGCCCTTCTAGCAGGATCTCACGTGGCCACTGGTCCACTTCTTCTGCTTGCTCGCATAGTCGCAATGGAGCAAGAGGCAAGCAATGTGTTGGTGCTGCAGCTGTGAGGTGAGGCAGCTATTGGGGCATTGATGGTCTGGCTGCAGGGGTCCTGAGGTAAGCCAGTGTGGGGCATGTCAGGCAGCTCCACCTCACAGCGACAGCATTGGCATGCCACATGGCTTCCTGCCCCGCTATGAGCAAGCAAAAGAAGTGGTCTCCCCAGAAAATAAGCCTGGTGCTTATTTTGGAGCCCCCCCCCAAATAAGACCGGGTCTTATTTTTGGGGAAGCACAGATATCTCCATTCTGCCCAGAATAGGTAGCCATGTAAATTTGTGAAATAAATCAATATAATTTTTGAAAAAAAATGGAAATGAAATTTCCACATTAAACTTCTTTAATACTGTAACATATAACATGGTCATATTAAAAACATAGTCAAAATATTTGCTGGTCAAGATAATTTAGAATTAGTGGTTTTCAATCTCTTTATGTGGACAACTATACCTGTAGGAAAGATTTTGGGAGCCATCACATAAAACATGGCAATGTAGCATCAGCAGTCATCCTGGCATAATTTCTTGTCTTCTTTCTCAGGTATATATAAAACTCCCAAATTATATAACAGTAAATTCAGAAAGTTTAAGTTGCCAAAATCTTGGATGATCACCTAACTATATGAGCTTGTTGTATTCTGGCACAAATGATAGCAGCAATATCTCACTAAGTTAAGTAAAAATATATTAACATATGTTTTCCTTCTAGGTAAATTCATTAGAATTAATGACAAAAAATCTTCAATAGAAGATGCTGCAGAAACGCTTTTGAAGAGTAATGTAAAATATTTTGACATTATTTTTAAAAATAAAAGTATATTATTATAATCTAGCCATTTATTTTCTTCCTTCATTCTTCTACTTAAATCTCAGAACAATCTGGTAAAGAAGTTTAGGTTGAAATAAGCCATACAGTGAAAATTATGACTATTCATGAATTCTGATCTCCTGAAACAAATCCAGAATCTGTGTATCATACTATATATAGCCTGAACTTGATTGTTGATGGATTTTAGAGGTACTGTCAGATAGCACAGAACAATATGTTGTTGCATTACTTTGAGACCAACAATATATTGGAGCATTATTAGTGCCTTTACATTTCTGCATAAAAAACACTTCAGCTCAGGGATATAATATGTAATAGCAGGACCTGATACATAAAGGCAGCCTGCTCTCTTATCCCAACATGGAGAAGACCAAATGATTATCTAAATTCCTGACAGAAGTGTCTGGAGGTCACCCTTTGAAAGAGGATCTTTGTGACCTGTACAAATAAGAATACCACAAATACTTCTAAACAAGTAAAAGGTCACAGTAGGGTCATGGCTTAAGACCCCCAGAACTACTGTTTTGCCTAAAGAGTTTGCTTACCGTGTAAATCTTTCATCCTTCATATCCAGGTCTGCCACTGTGATCAACTGGTCCAGTTTAAATTTAGTGTCAATAATTTCTGCATCCCGCGGAGAATATGCACCACCTTCTTTTTGCTTTTGATGAATTCTAAACCAACACAAAGGATATCGAATAAGATGCAATATTGAATGTTATTCATAAACCTCAACCTCACTGGAGCATTTTTGAAACATGTTCTCCAATGCATAACTATAAAGAATGGATTTTAATGTAACTCATTCCAGGTGATTTTGCATAGTATTACACTTCAATTTACAAAGTCCTTGAAATATGGAAACTATGCTATAACTATTCAATAAAAGGAAAAAGGAAAATTTATTAATGCTTGTTATTTTTTATATTTTAAATTTTGGAGATGTGGTAATTTTGGAGATCTTATAACAAACATTTGTACTCCAAATAGATAGCAGTTTTTCATTTGTCTGTATACAATAAAAATTAATGCTTCAATTTTTACAGTATAGCAACAAATAAATAAATATATCAATGATACTATAAGAAATAACTCCTAACCTTATTTTTTTGCTGTTACATCAGCTGTGTATACCTGGCAATAGTCACACTGATTTCTCCTGTCAGAACAGGTCAGGTGGCGGGAATTGGAATGGGCCAAAAATGGGGAGCGCAGAGGTTGAAAATGGGGTGTGTGGAGGCCAAAAACGGGATGCGGAGGCTAAAAATGGGGTGTGCAGAGGTGCCAAAAAGCAATGACAATCCCTGCAATCAGCAGGCCTAACCAACCAACAATCAGCTACTTGTGCTAATCAGGCTGTGCTGGAGTTGACCAAGCTCTTTGCTGTTTGCTGCAAGAAGGCAAATTGCTGGGAGGCAGAGGCCAGCAGGTGGGGACCGGCAGGTGGGTGGGGCTTCAGCAACATCTAAGACACACAGATATTTCTACCCATTTTTTGGGGGGGGGAAATGCATCTTATACACTGAAAAATATGGTATATCAATGTGTTTTTAACGTCTTTCAGCAATATTCATTTCTATCAACAGATTCCAGACAGTATAGCTTTTCTACCAGCATATTCATATCTTTAGATTTCTCCATCCATTTTCTCTTTAGTAAACTACCAAATTACACAAATTCACCTTATTGCTCTAATTTTAATCATTTATGTATGCTTTGTAATTTCCCCTCTTTGTGGTTTTCCTGTCAAAGATAACTTGATTTTGATTAAGTTTCACTCCTTGTTGCATCCTGCACTGTCTAACATTCTTTGCAAATTATTCAATTCAAAGTAATATCTACATTTTTTTTTTCATACAAGATTCTTACTGCTTCTTCTAGCAATCAATATGCTTTCACTCTTGTTTTCTTTCACTCCACCACCCCCAACCCCAAGATCTCCTCTTGTGACTACCAAAAATTGGTTTGGGTTGTATTAGGAACAGAGAACAAAGAGATTGTCATTTTATTTATTTCCCTAAATAATGTATGTTACAAATTCCACAGAGTGTAGAAAGACCTGCAAGGAAAGGACATTTTTTGCAGGACAAGAAGTGGTACTTCTTGCCTTCTGCCTCTGAAAGCTCATACACTAGACCTCAGTCATGCTAGTCTTTAATGCGATTTGCTGATTAGGTTTCTATACAATGCTTATAAATTGTTGAATAAAGTATATGACCTCTTGTTATAATATATTCCTTGCTGGATGTAAAGTTATAACAATACATATTTATTTCTCAATAAAATGCAATTCTTTTTAATTAACAAATAATTCTACCACTAAAACTTAAAAGATATCTCTTATACCTAGATAAGATACTTACTTTGCAAAAGCATAAATTACAGCCACAAGGAGAACAATAGAGAGTATACATAAAGTAACTGCAAGTATTATTTCTATGGCTCTTTCAGAAAGCCCATCACCTGTAATGTAAAGTCAGTTGTATATTAGGATTTAAATTCCAAACTATTATTTGAAATCATACAGTAGTTATTACAATTGCTTCCTGACCATTGCTGCACATAATTATAATGGCACTGATCAGTACTAAGAGGTGCACCAGTAAAGCCCCTGTCACACTGCACCAACGGATGGAAAGAGGATGTAAAATGGAGAAAAACACTTGCCATCCATTGGTTAACGCGATGCTTCTGTTCTGTACTCACTGACTCCGTTTTGCTTCCTCTCTATCCGTCCAGCATCCGTCTATTGACATTTCATCCGCTCAGAAGGTTTTGAGCTGCTCAAACCTTTTCAGCGGAACATGTATCCAATGCATCCGTTCTGCATCCGCTAGGCATATGGGGGACATCCGTTCTGCATCCATTACGCATCTGCTATATCCGCTAGGCATCTGCTGCACATCCGCGCAACTCAAATCCGTTCCAGCGGTAAACAGACACAGAGAGGAAGCGGAACGGACGCGCAGCGTTAGTAGCATGCACGGAGAAAGGATGAAAGTGGATGCAGCTACGCATC
Source organism: Laticauda colubrina (assembly GCA_015471245.1). Taxonomy (NCBI): domain Eukaryota; kingdom Metazoa; phylum Chordata; class Lepidosauria; order Squamata; family Elapidae; genus Laticauda; species Laticauda colubrina. The sequence continues at coordinate 30,649,057 of BLBF01000022.1, read as the reverse complement.
CACATCATCCACTACGCATCTGCTCTGCATCCTCTACGCATCCTCTACGCATCCACTCTGCATCCGCTCTGCATCCGCTTCCATCCGCTAGGCTTCCGTTCTGCATCCGCTTTCCATCCACTCTGCGTCCTCCCCCCGTCCGTTCCTTTCCGTGTTATCTGCTCTGCTTATGCAAATTTTTGCCCCTTTTGAGAGCGGATAACAACGGATGGAACATTTTTCTCGTCTGCTGTGTCCTTTTTACAAACGTTTTGCATCCGTTGGGCAGTGTGACAGGGCCTTAAATTTGGTAGCTTTTCTGAGAACTACCTCTTACCAATAATTTTTTACAGCCTAAAAATGAAGAATCTTATTAAATGATGAACATTACAAATAAATGCAAGTGATCCTAGAGCAGGGGTTCCAATCCCTAATCTGTCGACTAGCACCGGTCCCCAGCAGGCCAGCAACTGGACCACACAAACAAATGAAGCCTCATCCATGGGATGCGAGCAGCTCCCTCCAGCCCATAGAAAAACCTTACTCTGTGGAACTGGTCCCTGGTGCCCAAAAAGTTGGGGGTCATTGCCCTAGAAAAGGGGTGTCAAACTCACGTCATCATGGCAGTGTGATGTGATGTATCGGGGCTTTTTTCCCCCTTGCTAAACCAGGCGGGGCGGGGCCAGCACATGACGTATCTAGTCCACGAGTTTGACACCTCTGCCCTAGAGGAATTCAAATGAGATTACATATAGAGGCAGAGTGACCAAGAGAAATGGGAGATGTGAAAGTCAATGGTCAATGCAGCTCTGTACCTTTGATGCAAAGGAGCTATCTTTATAACAGCAGGGATACAGATTCACTAAGAAGTTTTAAAAATGATTTGTACATTTCTAATTAATAGACATTTGTGATGAAACATTCCTTACCTAAAGTTTTGATGGGATCTGAATACTCTGAATCTGTATATTGACCTCTGATATTTGTTGCTCTGAACTTAAATCTATAAACAGCAAACACATAACATTACACACACATACACACACTTTATACGTATACAGCATACACATTGTATATATAAATTAAAGACACCATTCCTGTAGCTTGTGACATGCTTTGCAGCTCTTTGGATTCAAAGGAAAATGATTTGGGTCATGATTAGGCATTGTAGACCTACTTCTGCTGGCAATTCAGATATGTCTTTTTCTCAAATTGCATTGCAGCTGTAAAGGGCAACTATGAAATTCCAGAGAAATGTGTCCCTGCTTTAAGAAAATATCAACTATTCCTGTGTGAATATCCCCACATGCTCCAAGCCATTCAAAGCTGCTACAAAATCCTGCATTTTTTCAAATTAATTTTTATTAAATAATATTTTACAAAGTAAAAACAGCACAAATTTAAATTAAGGAAAAAGTAAAGTGATAAATAAATAGAAAAGAAATGAAAGAAAAAATACAAAAAAGAAAAAGATATAAAGAAGTGGTTCCTGATATTTAAACAGCTTTAAATTCATTTATATTTTATATTCTCTCTCTAACGTTACATTATGGCTAATATCTTTCCATGTTCTACCTTTGTAATCCTCATATCCATATCACTATTTACTTTTTTTTTTTTTGCATTTTCAAGTTCTAAAGAGTTTCTAATCACTAACAAATATAGTTATGGTCTTTTCTTAATTAAACATGTCAATTTTCTCACCTCTGCAAATTATTCAAAAAATGCAAATAATATTTTATTGTAAATTGCCCAGAATAACCCATGTGAGATAGATGGTATAAAATAAATAATACTTACACATATTGCTTTTTGGGTTTCAGTGGTCCATTACAAATTTTTTCTTCACTTCCTGGTATCATACAAGTGCTATCAGCCCCTATTACATAAATGTCTTCTTTGGCGCTCACTCCTTCACTCCCTTTTATACATGGAGGATTTGGAAAGCCTTCATTTACCAAATAAGGTCTTGCTTTATTAAAGTATGCATCATACCATTTGGTGATATTGTCATCATTTTGAACTGAATTCCCAAAAAAGAGCAGTGAAATATAGGCAATAATTCCTGCTTGTTCTCTTCTTTTAATATTTATCAGCTCTATTTGTGCATTTATTACTCTTTTAAGGTAATGTATCTGATAAATTATAGTGCAGTACACAAAAGCATACAGTTACAAATTTATTAATCTTTAAGATGTATAATATTCTGTTAAATAATTTAAAAGAATTGTAATTTTATCTATGTATAACTACCTTAAGTACTTTTATCTCCTCTCCTAAATAAAAAGGATAACATATGACTTCAAATAACACCAATTGTAATGGGGAAAAACAAATATTGAAAGCACTTATCACAAAGTTTGAATAACTTGATATGATTCTCATACCACAATATCCTCATTTAATTTATTTATAGTGTAATACGAAAATTATCTACTCAGAAATTACTTTGAAAAGAAGATTATTCATTACTAAATGAGGACAGCATTGCTATTTGATTAAATATAATACCCCATGTTTCAGAGGACCTCATATCACAAAATGCTGTAAAATTTAAATATTTATATCTTGAGTTTGAAAAATGGAGTAAAACCAATGGCAAAAAGATAATCTACAAATTCTCTGTTGCTAATTTTTCCACTCAATTCTTCTGCTCATTCTGTGAATCACATTCTTTTTGCCATTTATTTTCATTTATAATCCAAATGTAGCTCATGAACAACTGCAAAATTCAGAAATCTCCATCAGCAAATAAGACAAATAGAGTTTAAGAAAAGGTAGAAATAGAAAGAAGATTCATAAATTCCTTTTAAGAAAAACAATCCATACCTCCTGCTTCTGCAACAAGAATTTGTATTTTTTTAATAGGCCCATGATCATCATTATAGTAGCAAACTGGCATGTGAATAGTAATTGTAGTGGCCGTGACAAATAATGTTCCACTAGTGTCATAAACCGGTGCTGGCTTTTTACTAGGTCTTGGTGGTTCTGTTTTGAGACAAATAAAAGCGACAATGTTTTCCAGTTAAATGTGCTCACAAATATTTTAAAGTTATCTTATTCAGATAACTACCCCACTAGAGAAAGCTTCTAGATTTATAGCAAACCCTATCTCCCCATTTCATTTTCCCCTTCACTGATCTTTTTTTCTCACAAGGTTGTATTCACACTGTTTTCTTTTTCATTGCTATTCTATACTTTACTACTGTTTATTGTCTATTGTATACTATTTACTGTTTACTTACTAGGTTTACAGAGCTTTTCATTTCTCCATTTTTATTGTTGTAAGTTGCCTAGGATAGCCCCACAGTGAGATAGACGGCAAATAAATTTAATAAGCAAATAAGCCAACAAATAAGTACTACTGAATTGAATCATAGCCATTTTATGATCCTACCAAAAGAGATAATTCACAAATTGTAAATCAATAGCTATCTGTTTTGCTATCCAAGCACTTCTAGTTATTTCTTTTTTAAGATATGGAATTGTGCTTATTTATCTTTGCATAACTGAAATTATTATTGAATTATATTACTATGGTAGAAATTGTGCAAATAAAACTGAGATATGTTTCACAAGAAACTGGAAAATATGAATCTCATTCACAACACTATTTATGTACAAAATTTATAGGGTTATCCATATTGTTCTTGTCAAAACAGGTTTCAAAATATTTTAATTCCTATTATTATTTGAATTCAATTTATACTGGATTAATGGAACATTTGTTTTAATAAACTTGTTCAGGATTTCAGTCTTTGTATACTTTAACAAATTACTTGAGTCAGTATTGTGCCACTTTTGTAAGATCTAACTTTATTTTGATAACTTGCATTATAATACAATAAAAATAGTACTATTGTTTATGACCAGACAGAGAATAAAACAAGGTATATGCTTATTAAATTCTAGTAACATGTATAAAACCCAAATGAAAGCAAGCTGATGTTATATTTCTGCAGTCACTCATTTTACTATTTATAACAGTTTACCTTTAATATCTGTTGTTATTTTAAGCTGAATCTTTGGTCCTGCACCAGCACTATTGATTGCATACACCTAAACAAATAAACAGTCTTTAACATGTTTAGTCTAACATTAATTAATGCATCAATACAATTATATTTCACTATATATATCTATAGGAATACACACATAACATAAAAAGTACATGGAAAAATAAGATTTCATTCTGAACATACCAATAACTTCATTAAAGCCAATGGGTCTTACTTCTATGTATGGCACAGTGATTTTTCTTTTTTGCTAATCATTTTTCATTAGATATTTTGTCAACTTTAAAAGTATTGAAATAAAATTAAAATAGGAAATCCAATTACATTCCTTTGTTTTACAGATCTCTAATCAACAAGGGTCCATTGGAGCTGGGCAGTCAATTAATTTAAATATATAAATTAAAATGAATAAATAAATAAAGCCTATTCAGTTTTTTATATTTAATTTAAACTTATCATTGACTGTGGAGAAAAAGAGTTTAACTTACACTGATATTATATGTGTGTCCTCCTTTTAAACCCTCTATCATGGCAGTGATTGACTTGTTTGTTCTGTCTATAATGCTTAAATTATAAACCTGAAAGATGTCTATATCATCATCTTTATATACCATAGCTTGATATACTTGAATATTCCCATTGAGTTCAGAGGGTGGTACAAACATCACTTGAAATTTTGTTACGTCATCTGGTATCTTCTGAAAAGTTATGTTAAGTGGGTCCCTGGGCACTAAAAAAAATTAATAGCTGATGAAACAATTAATTAAAATATTGCTAAGCATATCTAGTCTAAAAGATTAGATCTTATGGACTTTTTGCAGAAAAATGAAGTTGCAACTTATGGTTTTGGCAATTCAACAGGATGGATTATAGAAAGAAGAGAGCCATGATGTAATTTATGATTAAAGAGGTATAAAGAGGTTAAAATATATTTATATTTATAAATGCTGTGAAGCATCAGAAGCCATTTATACTTTTTTTCTTACTTTTCTACTTTTCTTTTTTTCTTTTCTTACAAATTTTGCTTTTTCTTTGATTTATTTATTTTTCTTTTTCTTTTTTTTTTGAAAAAGCAATTAAATAGAATCCTAATTTCTTTATGAAAAAAATTGTGGCATAGATTTTTAAAAAGACTTTAAGAAACAAAATCTACAGTGAATTTGCCTGTACTATATTGCATTTGGGAAAAATATAAAAATACTGGGTGTTTTTTATATTCAGCAGATTGACCAAGGCTTAAAGTGGACGATAATAGCTGATAATATAAACTCCCCTGTGATATTAAGTTCCAGGTAAATCAAGAAAAAATTACATGGTTCACTTTTCTTTTCAAAAGAAAAACAGATAAGCTGAAAGCTTTAATGGCAGTGAGGGGGTTGTAGTTAGATTTTTTTTCTCTATGTGATATGACACTGCATGGAATACATTGTTGTTTTAGAGAAGTGTTTAAAAATATTTATGCTTTAATTTTTTTACAGCTTTGGTTGTAGTTTGTTTTGTAATGTTTATACACTCATGTAGTTAATAAAATGAACAAACAGAATTAGCAACTTACCTGCTTCAAAAGTGGAAACAATAATGGATGAACTAGACTTGCCTTCAGTATGTGCAGTCTGAACATCTTCTACAAAAGCAGTGACTACTATGGAATACCTTGTAAATGCTCTCAATCCTGAAATACTGAGAGTTTTATCCTCATAATTTGCTTTGACAAATGAAGCTTGATAGTAATCTGTATCCACCTGTACCAAGCAGGTACAAAAGCATAATGTTTATTAGATTATTCATAAGAAACTATGTGTGATATATCATCAAGGCAAAACTGAATTAACAGGACTGAATGGCCATCTACCTGTGAAAGTTAAAAAAAGCACAGAGCATGTGTGGGGTGGGTAAATTTAACAAATAACACAAACAGACACAGCATGCATAATGACTTTGTCATGCTTTTTTATCCCAGTACTAATGCAATAAATTTTCTTTAGATCTTGTGTATGGCTATATAGTGGGGAATCTTTGGGGAACCTTTAATCCAGAAATCACTGGCATAATTTTCCAGATATTTTTCCGTGAGAATACTTTGTAATGCATAAAATTGGAGATTCACCATGCTTTTTGCTGTCTCGTTTTTTACATCTAGCAGTCTTAGGACCCAAAATCAAAAAATACTCTATTTCATTATTGTTCCATTAAACAGTAAATAGAATAAGTACAGACTATACACAATTGCTACACTTGATTGCTTCTAAAGGATCACAACTGTAGAGATCATCAAGCTTCAACTGAATATTTAAATACATCTGCAGATATTCTGTTTATATGTGATATATGTAATGTCCAAAAATAAAAAAATGATAATATTGTAGGACTAATTCCTAAGGTATAAGTAGATGAAATATAATAATTTAAAGACTAAAGGATAAAGTATAGTCAGATAAACCTATGGAATTGATAAAGGATCTTTGTACACATAATAGATTTGCAATGTGACATCTGAGATTTTGTGGTATATTTAAAACTAAAACTTATTGAGCAAGCCTGGTTTTTGGACATCTGAACTAGAAGGCTTTGCTTATCTTAATATTGGAATCTAGTTGTACATGCATAAACTCAAAATGTTCACCAGAGGCATGATTATTTTTATCAGGTGGGATTCTGTTTCAGAAGAATCCACACAAGATCTCCATTTCAGGTGGATAAATCAATGATAGAATTAGAAAAGGTCACAGAAACAGAATGTAACAGAACATTTCACACAAATGAACAACAAAACATTTACACATGTTTGTCACATTCTTGACCTGATTCAGGACAAAAAGAAAAGAAATGTCTACAGTAGCAGTCCCATAGGGTCATATTTACTGAAGATGCAGCTGCTAAGAGACTAAGATAGTTTAAGCACATATTTTATTTGACAGATGTACTTTAGTGTTCCCACTGAGAGTTAACCTTAAATAAAGATTCTGATGTACTAAACAGATAGTGATTTCCTGGGATGACTACCAAGGGACAAAGTATTTCTTCATATATCACTGCTCATTATAACAACATAAGACATAATAAGATTTCTTACATTTTCACAATGCTAAGCTTTGTGCTCTGTTTGACACAGACTATTTCCCACAGAAGACAAGCTAAAGTCATTTCATTATCATTAACTTTTTCCAAGTATGTATGTGTTTACACACAGTACACACAAATGTGCATATTCAGCTTAAGAATAATACTGGGGATAATACGATGCAGTGAATAAAAGCATTCAGAAAACTTGGTTTTAAATCCTTACTTAGTAAAGTACCACACTAGGTGGCCAAAGGCTAGCCTCAAAAGAATTGAAGTAAATCATATGTGTTAAAGGGGGCCGAAAAATGCAATAAAAATGATGTAGGGTTGGTCATCACTGAATAGCAAGAAATACTTGATCTTTAAACAAACAAGAAAATGAAAAGAATTAAGAGGAAGGAAGGAAGGAAGGAAGGAAGGAAGGAAGGAAGGAAGGAAGGAAGGAAGGAAGGAAGGAAGGAAGGAAGGAAGGAAGGAAGGAAGGGGAATATATAACTGAAACAGTTAAAACTAACAATAAACAAAAATAATTGCTAGAGGATTGCTCAAGGTTTTAGTAAAAGCCTAAAGGGAGAGGAAGAGAAAGTCTTATGCAAATTAAAAACTATTTATAATACATTGAAGTTCACTCAGTAGATCATTATACAAACATTGATTTTATAGTTTAATCAATTATTATAACCAAAGACAAAAATTCAGAATAATATTACAATAGCGGAAACCATCAAATATCTCTGCTTTACAAAACTGATACATGCCATAGCAAATTCCATTAAAAAGAAATCAATCTTACTTAATATTCTGGTGTTTTTTTAAAAAAGGATAAATCAATATATGCAGTAAATTACAGTAAATAACATTAACAAATTAGATAATTAGATTAGATCTAATTTTTCATATAATACTTATGTCAGTGACCAGTTGTACAACTAGTGCTTAGAGCACTGACCCTATTTGAGTCACATCTTCAGAAGCTTAAATGGAAAGTAATTATTTATTTATTTTATTTATTTGTCAAAAGCTTACAATACAACAGAAACAAGAATAAACATAAATTTAAAATACAAGAAATAGGAACTAATAATTGGGGAAAATAGGATAGGAATGGTAGGCACGGTTGTGTGCTTATGCACACCCCTTACAGACCTCTTAGGAATGGGGTATAGTCAATAGAGGTTAGTTTGAGGGTAAAGGAGTGGGGGTTTGACCAGGTGACAACAGAATCAGGTAGTGAGTTCCAGACATTTACTACTCTGTTGCTGAAATCGTACTTCCTGCAATCGAGTTTGGAGTGGTTTACATTTAGGGTATATCCATATATATGTTGTGTGCTCTTGTGTTGTTGTGGCTAAAGCTGAAATATTAATGAACTGGTAAGACATAACATATGATTTTATGTACTATGTTAAGTACAGTCTTAGTAGGTATAGTTCAAGGTTGTCTAAGCCTAGAATCTCAAGTCTGGTGGTGTAGGGTATTCTGTTGCAAACAGAGGAATGTAGTACTCTTCTGGTAAAATACTTCTGGACTCACTCAACTGCATTTATGTCCGATATACAGTGTGGATTCCAGACAGCAGAGCTGAGTTCAAGTACTGATCTAGCAAAGGTTTGAATGCCCTAGTTTGCAAATCAGTATTATCAGAAGAGAAACTTTGTAAAATTAAATTTACAACTCTTAAAGCCTTTTTGGCAATACTGTTGCAGTGAGCTTTGGGGCTTAGGTCATTTTATCTGAGAACTCCAAGGTCCTTGACAAAATAAGGGTAATCAACAAGGTAATATCCACCTAGTTTGTATTTGATATATAGATTTTTTTTTACCAATGTGTAGAACAGAGCATTTGTTGATCGAGATTTGGAGTTGCCAACTGTTAGACCATTCAGACAAATAATCAAGGTCTTTTTGAAGGATGGTAGCATTGACAGTGGTGTTGAATAATTTTACATCATCAGCAAAGATGACGCAGTTGCTAATAAGGTAATCACAAAAATCATTTATATAGAGTGTAAAGAGTGTGGGTCCTAGAACTCTTCCTTGGGGGACACCGCTGATGACTGGTGCAGGGTTTGATAAGGCGTTTCCTATTTTTACTATTTGTTGCCTGTTTGACAGGAAGGCAGTGAAGGGATCCGGAAATGCCGTAAGAATTTAATTTTAATAGTAGTTTGTTATGTACCACTGAGTAAAATGCCTTGCAGAAGTCAATGTAAATTACATCTATTACTTTACCCTGGTCAAGAAGTGTAGTCCATATGTTTTTGCAGTGTAGAAGTTGCAAATTGCAGGGCAATTTTTTTCTGAAACCAAATTGTTTATTGGAGAGTAAGTTGTTTGATTCAAGGTGGAAGGTAATTTATTGATTAATAATTGATTCCATAACTTTGCAGGTGACACAACACAATGAGATTGGTCTGTGGTTTTCAACCAGGCAGGAGTCACCTTTTTTGAAAATATGGATGACCATTGCTATAGTTGCTAAAGACTATAGTTTGGTAAGGAGCTGGTTCTGAATGATAACTCATATATTATGCTTAGGGGTTCTGTTATGGTAGTGGAGAACATTTTTAAGAAGAATGCACATAAGCCATCAGGGCCAATAGATAAGGATGGTTTAAGGTGGCATATTGCATTTTCTCCATTATCTTCATTAAAGTCAATTTGTAGATCGTTGCAGTTAGTTGTCATACAATTAGGAAATGTGTGGCATGAGCCATTACTGTTTACAAAGACTGAACTGAAGAATGTGTTGAAGAGGTTTGCCTTAATGGCTTCATTGCTATAGTCTTTCCCATTTGGACCTTTTAGGGGTAGGATGGTTTTTGAGTCTTTAAGTTTGGTGTCTACAAAGTTATAGAAGAATTTCATATCAATTGTTAAGAATTGGAAACTTTCTTTAAAAAGTAATTAGTTTTCTGAACTAAATTAATGATATAAGTACATGTAATCATCAACTTATGACTACAATTGGAACTGGCATTTCCATCATAAATCTTTGCTTTCATAAGCTGAGTTTGACCTGATTTTACCACAATTTTTACAGTGGTAATTAACCAAATCATACAGCTCCCCAATGGGAATTTTTTGCCGAAAATCAATCAGAAGATGCTGCAATGGGACATAAATGAGCCAGTTTCCAAATACTGTAATTGTGATCACATTATGATGGGTGTGGTGCTCTATACTTCTCTATATTTACCTATAAGTGTAAGTACAGGTCATAAGTCATTTTTTTTCTGAGGCCATTTTTCTGAGGCCATTTTTTTTCTGAGGCCATTATTTTTAAATGAATGGTGATAAGTCAAAGACTTTCTGTGATTATATTTAGGGATGATATTATCTAAGAAGGATGATATTATCTAAGAGCTTATGAACCTAGAGTCTTCACACTCATTCTGGAGGTTCCTTGATTTGATTTCAAGACCATTGTGCAGTCTGGGGGAATCTGTTCAGACTTTTCATACCATTGACAAGTAGTCCTCTTTTAACTGTGGCTCATAGACTGATTGTAATGAAAAAGTAACTGTGACCACTGGTAATTTAGCAACCATTTTCCACATTTCTGAACTTTACAGCAAAGAAAAGTTGTAGTAAGGACAGTTGTGGTATCACTTAGTGATCATTTCACTTTATGACTGATTGTCAGACCCAATTGTGGTTGCTAAATGAGGACTGCCTGGATTTCATCCCTACCTTGTGTTTTGGGAGGGAGAGGACTTAGAAAGGATAAAAAGAATGCTATTAGAAGCAAAATGGTATCACCCTTAACTTTTTATTATGACTCAGTCCACTCTTGGCTTTTAACCTTGCCTACTAGGAATCTTCCAAACAGATATTCCTGAGTGAAAATAGTTTTAAAAAGATGAAAGGATGCCCAATCCTGGCACAGCTGATTAGAATATTACTATTAGCATATCAGCTGCAGCTTCTTTGTTATAAGTGATATATTGTATTCAGAAGACTGGCCAAAGGCTTCCTTTAATATTTTTGGGGAAACTAATGGCTCCAGTTAGTGAGATTCTGCATATTTTTTATTTATTCCTAAATGTCAAGGTATACCAATATTGATTTTCTGCTGTGTTGCCAGGGAAATACTAAAGGTGTAAAAAGATATACAGAAGCTACAGGTTCCGTGTTCCTATTGTATATAAATAAAAAATTAATAGATGATTTCGAAGAAAAACTCTGCTTTTACTTACTATATGAATAATAACAGTCAAACAATAGAAGACTTGAAATGACTTACTGAGGAAATATCAATGAGGTAGAATGTTGATCCAGTAATTATGGTAGGCTCATTCCAACTAATATTAATACTGTAAGGAGATGTAGCTACTGCAGTTACATTTGCTGGAGCAGCATCTGGAGCTACAGGGGAAAAAGTACATCAAAAGATTATATTAGAAAGACATATCAAAAACTGTCATTCTGAGCTTTGAAGACTTTATTATTATGCAATAACATTAATTAATACAATTAAGCGCCAACTGCCTAAAACAATAGATTATAGCTGGACATGAACATACTTATTTATAATGCTAAAATACAATTTTCTTCCCAAAGCTTTCTTTTCCGGTACTATGCTTTTACCAAAAGGTACTATGCTAGTTCTCCAATGGCAAGAGCACCTGTTTTGAGGGGGCGGGGTATGCTATTATTAATTATTATTATTAAGATCAATTCTATGGAGAGGTATATGATTAAATTTTGATTAGCACCAAGATGGAAATTCACTTGGCAACTCTGGGGCAGCCACTACTTTCAAATTAAGCTTGCCTCCAAGGTAATCACTGTGGGGATAAAAATAGAGGCAGAGATAAATATGCATAAGCTTATATTTTTGGAGGAAAGATAGAACTCTAATTCTGACTTCCTCTGTACAAAAACAACATATTGTGTGTTCTTTTTCCTTATTGGATTATTGCCTTTAAGTCTATCTACATTCTTGGGGTAAAGTACATAAGTTTATTTTTGCAACCACAGGTCATAACAATGTATAAAATGCTATAGCATTGCTATAAAATATGAATAACAATAAAACAACAAAACAATAAAAATATAAAATAGAATCATAGAAGTATTATATATTAAAAGGTTATACAGAATAAAGCCAAAGCTACAGCTAAGAAATGAAGCATTTCTTCCTAAGTTTAAATGAGAGCAGACAAAGATAGCAACTTGGTTATTGGCTGTTGGAAAAACATCTGGAAGAAGATAGTTCAATTTTCAAGATCAGACTCCTTGGGTTTATCTGCCATGAATAATTTGGCCCTTATCTCATTGTAAATGGGGTAGTGTGGGACATAATGGGTAATGTCCTCCACTTGACCAAGACGACAAAGACAGAGACTGCGGTATCTGCTATCCCGCATCAGATGGGCGCCTCATGACAGGGAGCGAAGGAGAGAAAAAACGACAGGAGACGAAGTTCCTCGGGATGAGTGCGCCCAGAATGGCTGGGTACAAGCTCTTTTATTATGCTTTTTCAAAAGGGGGTGATTGTTTACTCAGAACCTAGGTTAAGCTTAGGTCAGACGGAATATACAAATTTAACAATGACTCAGAAAACAGCAGGATATCAGGACAGACAGGATGGCAGGAATTATATTTGATCAGGATATTCTTCTTTACCAAGCTGCCTGCCAGACAATGTAATCCCAAGTGAATAAACCATTTCTTGCAAATATTTGACTCCTTGTCCCTGTACGTGCCCTGTAAAAGGTCACTGAGAAGACAGAAGCTTAATGATTACACGTGAAATGATACAATGTTGAAATGTCTGAATGATCCATAGTTGCATTGATATACAATTGAAAGCACATAAATGATACATAGTTACAACAAGAGACAAATCTCCTTTTGAGCTATGTGGACAACAAAGTCTGCAGACAAGGGGTGTTGAAGTCTTCTCAGTGAAGCACTGATAATGTTAACCAGGTATTGCATCTTTTTTATAATGATGATACAAACATGAACATTTGGATGATTGTACTATTCCCTGGTGTAGGAAAGAGAGGGAAATGAAATAATAGTTGATTTAGTAAAATAAATCTGATGTTTAATGGATAATTTAATTATTTAATTATGTTAATGAAGTTTCAAAAACAGAAAGATGATTCATATACATGATTATGTAAAACTCTCCAGCCAATATATTGTTCCTATGTGTGAATTTGATGTTTGTTTTACAGAAAGTAAATTCCTTCCCATAATGCAGCTTCTGCCCAAAGCATTTATTTGAAAGCAAATTCCTCTGATACCAATGAAATTAGAGATTGTTCACATGAACATTTAAGCTCTGACAGCCTTTTTATTTAGTTCTGCTGTTAGCTATGCTGACATAGGCTGAACTAGCCTCAGTACAGAATTATGCCTTGCACTGAATCAACCTCTTCGTTTTGAGGATTGCAAGTATCAAAGAATTGGATAATTCTGAAAGTGGCAGTCAACTAACTATATATGTGACCACCTCACCCAATGGCAACATGTCTGGGAAACAGCACATCCTGACTGAAAACCACAGCTGCAAAAAACTCAAAAGGATGAACATTTAGACATTTTCATATAAATGTATTTAGGATCAGGATGTCAATGCCTTTCAAATTCTTTGTTTAAAGCACCTATATATCTCTTCACTGGCTTTTGTCATAGTTGAAGAATTTTCACCCAAAAGGAGAATTATACTTCAAATAAATTGGTGTAACTAAAATCTGACTGGAAATTGGAAATCTATTAGCTTCAGTATAGAACCTTTATAACAAACATCTTACATAAACAAACTTCATGCCAATGGCAACTGACACATATTGATTTAAGACTATTTGTGAAACAAGTCTAGCCAAAAATGGGTAAGATATCACCATAGCCTTTCTCTTATAAATCACAGCAATTTACTCAGTAGGAATGACCCAGTCTTATTCACTCTTTCCCATATAATCCAATCACTTCCTCTCATGAGCACTTTTCTCCTGGTTTTCACAATAATGCATTTTCTGTAACTAATATCCGTCATTTCCTGATTATCATGCTTCTATGCTTCCACAGGAATGTAGGTCTTATGGAGGTCAGGGTCATTTTTTCCCATCCATCTGTGTCCTGATGCAAAGGAGCAGTTAAGTTTGTTAGCTGGATGGTACATTTGGATAGCTTATCATTTTACAAATTGATCTTGATACTCAAAATAATCTTTCGATTCAAGCTCTATTCTTTTTAGCAAGGCCTGTACTAGCAAAATAGCTTTAAAAGAGTGGTTCAACTTCTACCTGATTTCAACTTTTTTACAATATGGAATCCTCAGATCAGATAAACATATTTAAACAAATAAATTTAAATTTATTATTTTAGTAAATGTCTTCTGGTCTGAATTTTATTTGAAACAACTGCAACACAAGGGAATGCTAATTTATCCTCCATTATTGCATAGCCAGTAAAAAGTAGTGATATAGAAAAAAAATTGCTCTGTCCAGATTCCTTGGAAACCTGGTGGTTTAAAAAAAGGGTAAGTTGAGCAAGATATTTTTTTCTTAGAGCAAACTTCTACTGGAGCTCTATAGATTATACCAACGTTCTTACTCTTTTCTGCCCTTATTAATTACTGACCGAATGTATAAAGGCAGAAAGATAACTCTACAAAGGATCCATACAAAGTTTCTTTATCAATTCATCAGGTATCCTCATATATAACTCATGGTTACATTGAGATTAATCTCAATGTCCAAATCTTTGCATAGCTGGATTCATAGAGTAATCTTTAATCCAATAGTAGTGGAGCAAAGGTAAGAGATGCCAGCACGATGCTGGGGTCCGAGCAAGAGTGAAGGAACCTCCCCCAACCTACCATGGGTCAATTCAGTGACCAATCAGGATTACAGATATGGCCACACGACATGGACTACATTTCCTAGGATAACTACATTTACCATGATGCATTTCCTTAAGTGAACAGCTCACAATTCCTAACTATGCCAATTCCCCATTAACTATAAACTGTCTGGACAGCACATACTCAGTCTTTCAATATTCTGGAACACAATTTTATTTAACCCACATGATAAGGAGAGAGCAAATACAGTTGCATTCAGATTGGTACCCAGACCTTGCCAGCTGCAAGTCTTTGTTGTTGTGTTTTGCTGGTGATTATCCTTATACTACTACTGCATATTTATTATACCAAATGAGGAAATATACCAAAGTGATTAAATTTATTTATCAGCAGGAATAGATGGAAACAGTACTCTGACATTCCCATAACAAAGGAACCAACTTCAACATGCCAAGACACAATGTGCAGATTTAGAAGTCCTTACATCTAAAAATCATTCAAGTTACCCAGGAGCTTGCTCTTCCTGAGACCATCATCTGAACTATTCTTAAATATCACATTTCGATTCTTACTATGTTATAGAGCACCTGATTATGACATTGAACATGTAAACCAGCTAAATTCACCACTAACATGGGCAACATCCTGCCCACACGCTTTTATCTTTCTTGATGACTTCAATCTACCTCATATTAACTGGACCCTAAACGAATGTATAACTGAACCCTTACATGCAACCTTCTACAATGCTGTTACAAATCTAGGACTGGAACAACTAGTGACCAACAATACTAGAATTAACAACTGCCTTGATCTCATCTTCTGCAATAGTTTGAATTTAATTTATGGAATACAAATTAAAGAACCCTTTCCAACAGTGACCACAACATGACTGACTTTTGTCTCAACATACGCCCACACAAAAATCATCACAATGATGTAATCCCCAATTATAACTTCAAAAAAGGCAACTATGAACTTATAGACAATGATCTCTCATCCCTTGACTGGCAATTTCTATTCACTGGATGAAGTACTGTTGAAGACCATGACAACATATTTTTACTTGAAGTCAAAAGAGTCATCAAACTATATGTACTAATAACAACTCCCCCCCCCCAAAAAAAAACAGATTACCCACAACAATAAGGAAACTTCAATCCAAAAAGAGATCACTCTGACGGAAATACAAATCTGGTCACGTTGCCAACTTCAAAAGCTGATACAAAAATGTATGCGACCAGTTCCACCTGCTCTTTTTACAATTTTGTAAACAACAAACTAAAAGACTCAAGGTCCATCCCACCCCTGATAGAACCTAATGGTAAAGACTTCAATGATGACACCATTAAAGCCAACATCTTTAACACATTCTTTGGCTCAGTATTTGTAAACAGCAATGAATCATGCCCAGTATTTCTTAGCCGAATCACAGACAATTACAGTGATCTAATATATATCGATTTTACAGAAGACAGTGTTGAAAAAGCACGACACAATCTAAAACCATCTCTATCTATTGGACCGGATGGAATATGTGCCTACTTCTTTCAAAAGCTATCCACTGCCATAGCAGAACCTCTAAGCATAATCTTTTAGAAATAGTTATATCCTTTGTCTGTCCTGTTTCAGCTGTCTATTATGTTTTCTCATTAACACAAAATTTATCCTGTAATCACTGATTGGAGTATGACGCCTTTATAACTTTCCCCTAAATTTAACACTTAAAATAATACATAACTTTCATTCGGATTCTGCTTAGTACATTCTAAAGCTAAACACTACATTGAAAAAAAGAAAAAAATATATAAATATATAATATAATTACAACAACAATCCATACCAATTGAACTCTATCATTAAAATTAATATTCATTTAAGTTTTAAACATTTTATACCTTCCTTTTCAAGTAAGTATCATGCTTCCATGGGAACACTTATAAATTTTACGTAGTTGCTTCCCCCCCACTTCACTTATATTTTCAGACATTATGTAATTAAAATCTTCCCATTCCTTCTTAATTCAATTCACTCATATTTCATTTCATTTATTTTGTTCAAAGGAGAAAAGATTTTCACTAAATTACCTTGAATATTTTATCCCATTTTATAATCATATGTTGTTCCAAATTTTCTAACATTATTTCTAATACAAATACAACAATACAGTCTCATGTATTTTTACAGCATCTCTTTTTCAGTGATATTTTTACCCATTATCTCTAAATAAGTCCTGTTTCTTTACAGCTTATTTCAATCTTCATCTTCATTTCCCTCTTCTGTATTCCTCTTTTCTGTTGCTTTACTATTCATAAATCTTAAACATTTTGTACATTCCTTTTCATATAGGTATCATGCTTCTATGGGAACACTTATAAATTTTGCATGGTTACTTCCCCCCCATTTCACTTATATTTTAAAACATTATGTAATTAAAATGTTCCCCTTCCTTCTTAATTCAATTCTCTCATATTTCATTTCATTTCATTTATTTTGTTCAAAAAAGAAAGGAAGAAATTTCCACTAAATTACGTTGGATCTCTGATCACATTTTATCATCATATGTTGTTCCAAATTTTCTAACATTATTTCTAATACAAATACAACAATACAATATTATGTACTTTTGCAGAATCTCTTTTTCAGTTATATTTTTACCCATTATCTCTAAATAAGTCCTGTTTGTTTACATCTTGTTTCAAACCTTTATAGCTTCTCTTCCCTTCCTTCCTTCCTTGCTTTTCCACTTTACCCTTTTTACCCCCTTGTCTCTTAATCTCTACCCTCCTCTATATTCCTCTTTTCTGTTGCTTTCTGACATTGTGTCCACTTTTTACCTTATTTTTCCCTTTTTTGGTTGTTTTTTTTAAGTCTTACATTCTCCATTCTCTTTCCCCCCTTTCCCCTTTCTTCCCCAGATAAAGTTGCTTGTTCATTAAAGATGGCTTCTTCTTCATCCCAATCTTCTTGTTCTTGTAGTTTCTCATACGTAGAAATCGCCATTTCTAAAAAATGAAAAATGGAGCCAAAAGAACTCTTCCCTTCTTGTTCTTCTTCTTTATATTTTATAAATTCCATTTTCAGTTCATCCACAAATAATGCCATTCTAAAAAATTTTTTAACAATCCAAATGATTTTAATCATTCAAATAAGAATTTCCAAAGTCCCAAAGTCACCAAACAGTCCAAATTCACACAGTCTATTTCATTTAACACTTTCTTCTTTTTTTCACTTTCTCTTCCTGGGGTTGTAATTCAGTTACAAAGTTCCAATTAAAATGTGTCTTTTAGAAGTCTTGTTTTGATTTTGTTCTAGTCTTTTAAATTCCAAGTAGTCTCCTCCAGCCAAATCTTAATCTTAATTCTTATCCTCTCCTTCCCACTTAAAGCATAAAATTTTTTTTCCAGCGTTCAGAAATCTTTACTGTCCCCTTGGCTATAATTTTCCAGTTTGATTACCTGCTGATGCCAAAGCAGGTTTTTCCAATTTCTCATTCATCTGCTGTCACCATAAGGAAGGAGAGTGAGAAAAAACAATCTTTCCCTTTTCACCTTCATTCGCTGCTTCTAGATCTTCTTAGGGAATAATGTATCTTTTTCCAAAAGTTAAATTCCAGGATATCTTGGATGTTGCTTCTCCTCCCGGTTAGCCAAAACTTTCACTTCTCAGCTTACTCCTGCACATTCTTTTCCAGATGAAAGTTTCTTGGTTGCGGCTATTTCTGACCACCGCTCTACTGCTTTTGGAAAAGGGAGTTAAGCCAGCTGAGGAGGGGGTGTGTGACGCCCCCTGACCCCTGCTTGGTCTCCCCTGTCTTCAGCTACCACTACGGGGTAGCTATAACCCTGAAGCCGGTTGGCTCGGGGCACTCCAGCGGCGAGTGCAGCAGAAACCGTGCACGATCGCGGATTCCTGCCATCGCCAAGCCTTGCAAACCAGAAGTTTCTTCAGACCAATCTCTTTATGATGCATCACCTATAAAGTCATGGAATCAATTATTAACCAATCCATTATCCTCCACTTAAGAAAGAAACAACCTACTCTCTAATAAACAATTTGGTTTCAGAAAAAAAACTATCCTGTAATCTGCAACTCTTACTCTGCAAAAATATATGGACTACACAACTCAATTAGGGCAAAGCAATAGACGCAATCTACATAGACTTCTGTAAAGCATTTGATTCAGTGGTACATAACAAACTACTCCTAAAACTAAAATCTTATGGTATCTCTGGACAACTGAAAACTGGATAGAAGCATTCCTATCAAACTGACAACAAATGATCAAAATTGGGAGTGTCCTATCAAATTTTGTACCTGTCAATAGTGGTGTCCCCCAAGGCAGTGTTCTAGGACCAACTCTCTTCATATTCTACATAAATGACCTCTGTGATCACATTAAGAGCAACTGCATTATCTTTGCTCATGATGTAAAGCTCTTCAATACCACAGACAATACTGTTACCCTTCAAAAAGATCTTGACTATGTATCAGAATGGTCAATCAAATGGCAACTTCAAATCTCAACAAATAAATGCTCTGTCTTACATATTGGCAAAAAGAATCAGAAAATAAAATACAAGCTGAATAGTCAATAGACCTTGTTGATGATCCAAGCTCTGTAAAGGACCTTGGAATACTCACCTCTAATGATCTAAGTGCTAGAGCCCACTGTAACGACATAGCCAAAAAGGCATTAAGAGTTATTAATCTAATCCTACATAGCTTTTTCTCTGATAATATTACACTACAAACTAGAGCATACAAAACATTTGCTAGACCAATACTTGAATACAGCTCATCTGTCTGGAACCTACATTATGTGTCTAATATTAGCATAGTTGAGAAAGTCCAGAAATATTTCACAAGAAGAGTTCTCCACTCCTCTACTTATTGTAATGCCCCTGTCACACTGCACCAACAGATGCAAAGAGGATGTAAAACGGAGAAAAAAGTTTGCCATCCGTTGGTTAACGCGATGTACTCACTGCCTCCATTTTGCTTCCTCTCTATCCGTCCAGCATCCGTTTATGGACGTTTCATCCGCTCAGAAAGTTTTGAGCTGCTCAAAACTTTTGCGTGGAAAATGTATCCAATTCGCTACGCATCCGTTCTGCATCCGTTACGCATCCACTATATCTGCTAGGCATCCGCTACGCATCCGCGCAACTCGCATCCATTTGGATGCAGGGAGGAAGCGGAATGGATGCAGAACGGATGCAGAACGGATGCCTAGCAGATGCAGCACGGAAACAAAGCATGTAAAATGAAAAAAACGTTCGCAGAGGGGACCTATCTCGGATATTAAGGATGTCTAGAGGATGCCTAGAGGATGCAAAGGGACACCTATACTGCCTATAAAAAGGGGGAGCAACTCGCCTGCATCTCACTTTCAGAACAGCAGCCCAGCGGTGCAGACCTCTGCAGCCTTCATCTGGCTCTTCCTCTTCCACAGCATCCAGTCATGTCCACCGTGGATTGTGACAAAGTCCTTTCGGCAGCCACCATCCTTCTGCAACAGTGCAAAACCATCTACAGGCTCTGTGAACTCTACTATGGGAAGAAAAGGAGGCACCCAAAAAAAGTCTGGGTCCAAACACGGTTCGCCAGAAGAGCAGAGGACGGACTGTACAACAAGCTGATGGTGGAGCTCAGGAGCGAAGACACTCGGGCGTTCCAGAACTTCATGAGGATGCCTCCAGCCATGTTTGATGAAGTTGTGCAGCGGCTGACACCAAGCTTGACCAAGGCAAACACCAACTTCCGGCCCAGCCTGGAACCTGGACTCAAGGTGGCACTCACTCTGCGCCACCTGGCCTCAGGGACCACCTACAGGAGCATGCAGTACGGCTGGAGGGTGCCACACAACACCATCAGCATTGTGGTCAGAGAAGTGCTGCAGGCCATCATCGAAGAATACAAGGAGGAGCTCCTCCAGTGCCCCTCCACTGAAGAAGGATGGAAGAAAGTTGCAGAGCAGTGGTATCATAGGTGGAACTTCCCCCACACCGTTGGAGCCATCGATGGCAAGCACGTGGCCTGCAAAGCGCCAGCCAACTCAAGGTCCTCTTATCACAACTACAAGGGCTTCTTCAGCATCATCCTCTTTGCCATGGTCGATGCTGACTACAAGTTCATGTACATCAATGCTTCAGGCAACGGCTCATCTTCAGATGCCCAGGTATACAATGCAAGTGACCTCAAGGGTGGGCTGGAACGCAACCTCATCGTGGGCTTCCCAGATCCAGAACCCCTGCCCAACGACACACAAGATGTGCCCTACTTCATCGTGGGGGATGACGCCTTCTCCCTCACAACCTACCTCATGAAGCCCTACACCTCCAGACTCCTCACCCGTGAAGAGAGGATCTTCAACTACAGGCTGTCCAGGGCAAGGCGGGTGGTGGAGAACGCCTTTGGCACCCTGGCCAACAGGTTCCAGGTACTTCTCACCACCATGCAGCATCGCCCAGAGACCGTGAGGAGGATCATGGAAGCTTGCTGCATCCTGCACAATCTCATGCACACCCGCTACCCAGTCTTGCAGAACAGGCTCGTGGACCTCCAGCAAGGCAATGGGGACATGGAGCCTGGGGAATGGAGGCAAGGGAGAAACCTGATAGACACTGAGGATGTGCAAGGCTCCAACAGAGCCTCACATGAAGGGAAGAAGCAGCGCAACCTCCTGAAACACTGGTGCAACTCCCCAGCTGGAGCAGTGGAGTGGCAAGACAGGATGGTAGATGCTTAATGGATGCTTCCTTCAGCCTGTCTCATCACACGGATGAGATTGGGCCATGTATGTTGGGTGGTCCTACAATGAACAGGGCATTTAATAAAGAGTTGTGTTTATGTTGACATGTGTGGATGATTGATTACATTGTTATTGATAATAAAGGGCCATAGGTGTGGCACCTGGGAGGGTGGACCATCCAGTCCCACTATGCTTGCACTGGAGGTTTACCTAACCCACAGCTATTACCCATCCCAAAGGTATCCCTGCCCATCCCCCTGCTATCTCAACCCATCCCACTGCTATCTTAACCCATCCCACTGCTATCTTAACCCATCCCACAAGCATGCAAAGGCTTAAACCATGTCTAAAAGTTTCCAGCAAAACTTTATTAAAAAAAAGAAATGAAGCAAGTGTGTGAATCAAAAATAGACTTTATTAACAACAAGCTATAAAAGAAAAAAGAGTCTCTGGCACTCCTCTTGGTCGCTCAGTCTCAGGGGTGAAGGGTCCAGTTGCTGTGGATGTGGCTGGTGCTGGAGTGCTTGTCATCAGCTCCTCCAGAAGCAGAAGCAGCAGAAGCCCCAGCCCCAGAAGAGCGAGCCCGTGCTGCAGAAGCCCCAGCAGAACCAGAGTGAGGGCCAGGGGGCAGGATGGTAGCCCTGTCCCTCTTGCAAGGGCTGGCAGCAGATGGCTGAGGCTTGCTGTGCTTGTGGGGTTGCTGGCTGGCAGGTTGTGGGGTTGTGGGGTTGCTAGCTGGCAGGGAGGCTGGCAGGCACCAAGGCTGGCAGGAAGGCTGGCAGGAAGACTTGCAGGCAGGCATGCACCAAGGCTGGCAGGAAGGCAGGAACCAAGACTGGCAGGAAGGCTGGCAGGGAGGCAGGCACCAAGGCTGGCAGGCAGACATGAACCAAGGCTGGCAGGAAGGCAGGCAGCAAGGCTGGCAGGCAGACTGGCTGACAGGAAGGCTGGCAGGCAGGCAGACAGCAAGGCTGGCAAGGAGGCTGGCAGCAAGGCTTGCAGCAAGGCTTGCAGCAAGGCTGGCAGCAAGGCTTGCAGGCAGGCATGCAGGCAGGGCAGGCAAGGCTGTCAATCCGTCCGGCAGCAGGTCTTTCCTCTGAATGGTGACTTGCTTCCACGCTGCTTCCCTTATATCCACGGGGCTGATGCAATGCATCCTCCCCACATGCGCAATTAACACTAGGCATCCTTTAGGCTTCCGCTGTGCATCCGCTGTGCATCCGCTTCATCCGCTCAGCATCCGCTGTGCATCCGCTGTATCCGTTCCGCATCCGCTTTGTTGAGGCCCCCCGGAAGCCCAGCGGATGTGCCATCTGCTCTCATCCGCTTCCATCCACTCTCCTCCGCTTCCATCCGCTGGGCTTCCATTCCGCTCTGCGTCCTCCCCCCGTCCATTCCTTTCTGTGTTATCCGCTCTGGTTATGCAATTTTTTGCCCCTTCTGAGAGCGGATAACAACGGATAGAAAATTTGCTCGTCCGTTGTGTCCTCTTTACTGACGTTTTGCATCCGTTGGGCAGTGTGACAGGGCCTTAAAATACCTTATGCCACAAGACTTGAAATTCTAGACCTAGAAACCTTGAATTATGCCATCTTTGGTCTGATCTAAGTATGGTTCTATAAAATCATACATTGCAATGACTTACCTGTCAATGAATACTTCAGCTTCAACCATAACAACACAAGAGCACACAATAGATACATACTCAAGGTTAACCGCACCAAACTTGATTGCAGGAAATATGACTTCAGCAACAGAGTGATCAATGTCTGGAATACTCTGCCTGACTCTGTGGTTTCTTCCCCAAACCCCAAAAACGTTAACCTTAGACTGTCTACGATTGACCTCATCCCTTTCCTAAGAGGTCTGTAGGGGGCGTGCATAAGTGCACCAATGTGCCTACCATCCCTGTCCTATTGTTTCTTTTATTTTTGTTATATGTACCCATTTCATGTATTCATAACTGTGTATATACTTATACCTATTATCTTGTAAGCAATTGCCAAATGAAAATAAATAAAAATAAATAAACAGAAAATTGGTTGGAAAACAGGAACAGAAAATTGAGTTTATCTTTCCAGATGGATTCATTACATTCTATTAAACTACTGGTTTTCATGTTGACAACCATCCAAGATTAAATTCAGTATAGGCTCATTGGAAATTGCAAAAGGCTGCCATTGTTTCTGTCATTATTAACTTTTCAAGGACTGGATAGAGCTCAGTTATCCAAAATATAGTAACACAAACATTTTGCACATACTGAAACTGCAGACCAGGAAATTATTTTCTTATTGAATTTCTATTTTCCTACTCTATCCTGTTTCATAGTACTTTGAATATCCATCTGGAAAAGAAGATCCAACACTTAATCTTAGCCAAATGTCCAAGCAGAATAGAAATTTTGTGAGAAGGATAGATCTTTTACCTCCTATATTTGTGTCAGAAAGAGGAAATTTTGATATATAGCTTTTTCATTACTTTATAAAAATGATTGTCAATCATTCTTTTATGAGGACAGAAGCATATGGTTGAATTCAGATACTGTAGAAAATATCTCATTATAAAGCAGAATTATATAATTTATCATCAGTGCAATAATAGTCCCATTGACCTATTTTATGAGACAGAAAGACAGCTCCTAAGAGAACAATTTGTAAAACAGAAGACAGAGAATTGTATCTAAATTATGAAACAAGAAATAGCATGATACACAAAGTTAAGGTTTTTATTCTTATAATTATCAATATGCAAAATGTTGATGAAAGTCTTAAAATATAATAAATTTAAATGAAAACTGTCATGACTACATAATACATGAAATTATTTTTCTTTGGTGTTTATTTCATTATAACCCAATGAATTCAAAATATAATTTGGCAAGTTAACGACTATTCTTTAAAATACCTTATATACACAAATTGAATGTGAGCTTGTAAAGAGAAAATATTCTAGTATCTCTGTATGTCAATGACACCTTTCGCTTATTTATTTACTTGTTTGTTAAATTTATGTGCTCAACTCTGTTACAATAAGATTTGGTGACATACTTATCAATTATTTTTCCTTTTCAGCAACCCTGTGAGTTGATTGAGCTGATGAACATGAACCTTTACTTCCTCTTCATAATCTAATAATCTAGGGATATGAACAAACTTCAGTACCCTAATGATTTCATGTCACAATGTTTCACACAAAATATTCAAACAAAACTGTTAGTGGAGGAAATTGTGACTTGATGCTTGACTCAAAAAGACAAAAGATGAGGTTGTTGAACTTAAGCTAACATTGATGTTTTTTGGAGGGAGAATGAGAAAATATTTTTACCCTACTTTAAACATTTGTTATAACTTGTAAAGTTATTAAATTTAGCAGGTTTTCTGATAATTCACAAGCAGCTGCTCAATTATGCTAGTAAAAAAATCTATTTAAAGAGTGCAATATGTTTTGCTATACTTTCTTTGGTACATTTATTTTAAAAGAACAAATCTCCCAGTAATGCCAAACTTATACTAAGCAAATATAATGCCTTAATGTTGTTAAGAATTGTTTTAAATGTTTAGCCTTTGAAAACCTTAGTTAAAATACAGCTATTGGTGAATGAAGGAAATATTAATCCAGACTGTATGTTATATTTATATGTTCAGTGTGAGTCTCTGTTATATATTTATGTTGTGCAAAAATGTAATATAAATATATAAAAATAAAAAATATAAAAAGAAGTAATTATGGAAATGAAAGGTTAACTGAAAATCCATTTAATTGTTCTCAGTCTCCAATTTCATGATCAGGTATGTTATACATTAAATTCCTAATACACGGGGGAGGGGGGAGGGGGAGAGAAATTTAAACTGAATAAGTGAATACTCTTGGAAAAATCTAGTAGTAATTTTGTAATTAATTGAACCTATTATTAATTTTCCATGAGTTTTATAAAGTTGAGTTTTCTATAAAATTAAGGATTATTATAGTCTTACTTACAGCCAGGAAGAGTTTGTGCAACAATCCAAGGTGTAAAATTGCCATAACCAGCATTTGTACAAGCAGAAACTCTAAATCGATACCATCTAAATTTTTTCAGATCATATACTGTTTCTTCTACAACATTATCAGCAAGATATGAGTATTGCTCCTTCTCATATTCAATACATTCAAAAGAATCCCAGCTATTGCAATGGATGGATTGCAACTGTGTAGTAATCTTGTAGTTTTGAAAATAGCCCAAAATAGTAACTGGTATTATCCATCTCAAGGTCACACTTGTTGACTGTACATTTGAAAATATTATATCTCTTGGAGCGCTTGGAGCTAAAAAATAGTAATAATAAAACAATAATTATAATATTGCTATATTATTGTGCATTAAAGCTAAGATACACTATATATTATTTATCAAGATACAGTTATACATATACTCTTTCTCAGTCTGAAAGTCTTTATTCCATACACTAGAACAAAGAATGGATATTTCCCATAGTCACAGTCATAACATTGAAAATATACAGAATACAGATATATTTTATAAAGTCTATATAGTTTATACAAATATTGTATATCCTTAGAGATTTTGGATACATCATTCATATCAACTTTCTTTCTGCTGTTTGGAAACATTTATTCATTATTATTACAATCTGGTTTAGACTTCAGGTTGAGGAAGCAATACTAGGACAGTTATTGTTACTTTGTCTACACACACACAGCAAGATTTATTATGGATGAAGGGACTATAATGTGCATGAAGATTTATTTGTAATTTAAGAACTTTTCTCATTAGTTCCAATAAAAAAGCATATCTACTCCTATATTCTTCTGTATATTAGAATTCTTTTCTTGGCCTGCATCTGCTAAAGTAAAGATCTCTATTTACATCTGAGATATTACACTATTTTAAAAATGTTTTGATATTTAACTTATTTCTAAATACAAAAGTAAAGAATACATAACATTATAAAAGGTGAAAAGAACTTGAAAAGAACTGAAAATTATCTTTTAACTTGATTACATATTGTTAAATGAGTCAAACACTTAAATAAATTCCATTCTTTTGGCTATTTGGCAGTCTTCTGCTTTTTTAATCTCTAAAGCTTCCAGCTTTTTTTATCTCTAATGACTGCTTCCAGCATCCCTCAATGTTTTCTTTATATTAAAAAGTTACCATTAGATTACAGATTCCAAGGTTGAACTTACATTAGCAGAAGGAAACAGATAGCCATTTGTTTGTCTAAAATAAAATAATTCCAATGAAATCCTTTACTTGTTCATATTTTTTATAAATATTATTTGGTTATCATGATATATTACACTACTTATTGTTAAATTATTGAAGGAATATGATTCATCTATTAAAACAAATATTTTCATCTATCTATGGGAGCCATATTTTCTTTCAGTATTTGCCCTTTGTACTTATTATTCTCTTTCAGTTTAAGCCCATGTCACACTGAACCAACGGATGCAAAGAGGATGTAAAACGGACAAAAAACCTTGCCATCCATTGGTTAACGCGATGTATCCGTTCTGTACTCACTGCCTCCATTTTGCTTCCTCTCTATCCGTCCAGCATCCGTTTATGGATGTTTCATCCGCTCCAAAAGTTTTGGGCTGCCCAAAACTTTTGCGTGGAAAATGTATCCAGTTCGTCAGTTCTGCATCCGCTACGCATCTGCTACGCATCCGCTACTCATCCGTTACGCATCCGCAAAATCCGCTAGGCGGAATGGATGCCTAGCGGATGCAGAATGGAAACAAAGCGTTTAAAACGGAAAAAATGTTCGCAGAGGGGACCTATCTCGGATATCAAGGATGCCTAGAGGATGCCTAGAGGATGCCTAGTGGAAAACCTATACCTATACCTATAAAAAGGGGAAGCAACTCGCCTGAATCTCACTTTCAGAACAGCAACCCAGCGGTGCAGACCTCTGAAGCCTTCATCTGGCTCTTCCTCTTCCACAGCATCCAGTCATGTCCACCGTGGATTGTGACAAAGTCCTTTCGGCAGCCACCATCTTTCTGCAACAGTGCGAAACCATCTACAGGCTCTGTGAACTCTACTACGGGAAGAAAAGGAGGCACCCAAAAAAAGTCTGGGTCCAAAGATGGTTCGCCA
This sequence comes from Laticauda colubrina, assembly GCA_015471245.1. Lineage (NCBI taxonomy): Eukaryota > Metazoa > Chordata > Lepidosauria > Squamata > Elapidae > Laticauda > Laticauda colubrina. The sequence goes on along the minus strand of BLBF01000022.1, from coordinate 30,621,315 downwards.
GAAGAGCAGAGGACGGACTGTACAACAAGCTGATGGTGGAGCTCAGGAGCGGAGACACTCGGGCGTTCCAGAACTTCATGAGGATGCCTCCAGCCATGTTTGATGAAGTTGTGCAGCGCCTGACACCCAGGTTGACCAGGACAAACACCAGCTTCCCACCCAGCCTGGAACCTGGGCTCAAGGTGGCACTCTCTCTGCGCCACCTGGCTTCAGGGACCACCTACAGGAGCATGCAGTGCCACCCAGCACCATAAGCTTTGTGGTCAGAGAAGTGGTGCAGGCCATCATTGAAGAGTACATGGAGGAGCTCCTCCAGTGCCCATCCACTGAAGAAGGATGGAAGTAAGTTGCAGAGCAGTGGTATCAGAAGTGGAACTTTCCCCACACCGTTGGAGCCATAGATGGCAAGCACGTGGCCTGCAAAGCGCCAGCCAACTCGGGGTCCACTTATTTCAATTACAAGGGCTTCTTCAGCATCATCCTCTTCGCCATGGTCGATGCTGACTACAAGTTCATGTACATCGATGCTTCAGGCAACGGCTCATCTTCAGATGCCCAGCTATACAACGACAGTCACCTCAAGGAGGGGCTGGAAAGCAACCTCATGATGGGCTTCCCAGATCCAGACCCGCTGCCCAACGACACACAAGATGTGCCCTACTTCATCGTGGGAGATGACGCCTTCTCCCTCACAACCTACCTCATGAAGCCCTACACCTCCAAATACCTCACCCATGAAGAGAGGATCTTCAACTACAGGCAGTTCAGGTCAAGACGGGTGGTGGAGAACGCCTTTGGCATCCTGGCCAACAGGTTCCAGATACTTCTCACCAACATGCAGCATAGCCCAGAGACCATGAGGAGGATCGTGGAAGCTTGCTGCATCCTGCACAATCTCATGCGCACCCACTACCCAGTATTGCAGAACAGGCTTGTGGACCGTGAACAAGGCAATGGGGACATGGAGGCTGGGGAATGGAGGCAAGGGCAAAACCTGATCGACACTGAGGATGTGCAAGGCCCCAACAGAGCCACACGTGAGGCGAAGAAACAGCGCAACCTCCTGAAACACTGGTGCAACTCCCCAGCTGGAGCAGTAGAGTGGCAAGACAGGTTGGTAAATGCTTAATGGATGCTTCCTTCAGCCTGTCTCATCACACGGATGAGATTGGGCCATGTATGTTGAGTGGCCCTACAATGAACAGGGCATTTAATAAAGAGTTGTGTTTATGTTGACATGTATGGATGATTGATTATATTGTTATTGATAATAAAGGGCCATAGTTGTGGCACCTGGGAGGGTGGACCATCCAGTCCCACTATGCTTGCACTGGAGGTTTATCTATCCCACTGCTATTACCCATCCCAAAGGTATCCCTGCCCATCCCATTGCTATCCTTACCCATCCCACAAGCATGCAAAGGCTTAAACCATTTCTAAAAGTTTCCAGCAAGACTTTATTAAAAAAAAGAAATGAAGCAAGTGTATGAATCACAAATAGACTTTATTAACAACAAGCTATAAGACAAAAATGAGTCTCTGGCACTCCTCTTGGTCGCTCAGTCTCAGGGGTGAAGGGTGCAGGTGCTGTGGAGGTGGCTGGTGCTGGAGTGCTTGTCATCAGCTCCTCCAGAAGCAGAAGCAGCAGAAGCCCCAGTCCCAGAAGAGCGAGCCCGTGCTGCAGAAGCCCCAGCAGAACCAGAGTGAGGGCCAGGGGGCGGGATGGTAGCCTTGTCTCTCTTGCCAGGGCTGGCAGCAGATGGCTGAGGCTTGCTGTGCTTCCGCATGGTTCTGGGGTTGCTGGCTGGCAGGGAGGCTGGCAGGAACCAAGGCTGGCAGGAAGGCTGGCAGGGAGGCAAGCACCAAGGCAGACAGCAAGGCTGGCAGGAAGGCTGGCAGTAAGGCTGGCAGGCAGACATGCAGGCAGGGCAGGCAAGGCATTCGATGTGTCCGGCAGCAGGACTTTCCTCTGAATGGCGACCTGCTTCCACGCTGTTTCCGTTATATCCGTGGGGCTGACACAATGCATCCTCCCCGCATGCGCAATTAGTGCCAGGCATCTGCTAGGCTTCCGCTGTGCATCCGCTGTGCATCCGGTTTATCCGTTTGGCATCCGCTCTGCATCCGCTGTATCCATTCTGCGTCCGCTTCGCTGAGGCCCCCCGGAAGCCCTGCGGATGTGCCATCTGCTCCCATCCGCTTCCATCCGCTGGGCTTCCGTTCCGCATCTGCTTTGCATCCTCCCTGCATCCTACCCCCGTCCGTGTTATCCGCTCTGCTTATGCAAATTTTTGCCCCTTTTGAGAGCAGATAACAACGGATGGAACATTTTGCTCATCTGCTGTGTCCTTTTTGCATCCGTTGGCCAGTGTGACATGGGCTTTAAGTCCTTTGTGCAAAGCAGCAAATAAGAATAAGAAACAGTAAAGCATAGAAATTCAGAATTATCATAAAAATAATTCAAAGAAATATAAATCTAGTTTATGGCCCTGTCACACTGCCCAACGGATGCAAAGAGGACACCACGGAAGAGAAAAATGTTCCTTCCATTGTATCCGCGTCAAAAGGGGCAAAAAATTGCATAATTGGAGTGGATGAAATGGACGCGGGGAGGACGCAAAGCAGATGAGGAACGGAAGCCCAGAGGATGCAGAACGGATGGCGTGTTCGCAGGGCTTCAGGGGGGTCTCAGGAGAGCCGACGCAGAATGGAAAAAACGGATACAGAACGGATGCACAGCGGATGAAGCGGATGCACAGCGGAAGCCTAGCGGATGCACAGTGGAAGCAGAACGGATGCCTGGCGTTAATTGCGCATGCAGGGGGGATGCATTGCGCAAGTCCCCCGGATATAAAGGGAAGCAGCTCGCACGTGGCCAGCATTCCGAGGAAAGACCTGCTGCTGGACACTTTGATTTCCTTGCCTGCCCTGCCTGCCTGCCCTGCCTCCCAGCCTGCCTCCCAGCCTCCTGGTCAGCCTCCTTGCCAGCCTGCCTTCCAGCCTCCATTCCAGCCTTGCTGGCAGCCTGCATTCCAGCCTCCCTGCCAGCCTTGCTGCCAGCCTGCCTTCCAGCCTCCTGGGCAGCCTCCTTGCCAGCCTGCCTCCCTGCCAGCCTGCCTTCCAGCCTCCCTTCCAGCATTGCTGCCAGCCTGCCTTCCAGTCTCCCTGCCAGCCAGTCTGCCTGCCAGCCTTGGTGCCTGCTTTCCTGCCAGGCTTCCTGCCAGGCTTCCTGCCAGGCTTCCTGCCAGGCTTCCTGCCAGCCTTGGTGCCTGCCAGCCTTCCTGCCAGCCTCCCTGCCAGCCAGCAACCCCACAACCATGGGGAAGAAGCGAAAGGCTCAGCAACCTGCCGCCATCCCTGGCAAAAGGGACAGGGCCACCCTCCCGCCCCATGTCCGTGACTCTGCTCCTGCTGGGGCTTCTGCTGCTTGTGCTCGCTCTTCTCTTGCTGGAGCTTCTGCTGTGGCTGCTCCTGGAAGTGGTGCTTCTGCTGAGCACTCTGCTGAAGCTGCTCCTGGTCCTGCTGGTCCTGCTCGTTCTGCTCGTGCTCCTGGTCTTGCTGGTTCTGCTGCTGGTGCTTACTCTGCTGCTGCTCATCCTGGTCTCGCTGCTGCTGCTGCTGCTGCTGCTGCTGATTCTGATTCTGATCCTGCTGGTGATTCTGCTGCTGCTGCTGATGATGATGATGATGATGCTGATTATGATCCTGCTGGTGATGTTTCTGATGATGATGATTCTGCTGCTGCTGCTGTTGGTGTGGAGGAGCAGCCCCTACAACCTCGAAGTCCCTCTGATGAGGGCCCATATGGCCCTACCAGAGGGAGGAAGAGTTGTTCACGTCAACGGGAGAGGAGGCAGTACTTTCTTGAGGAGGCGCAGGAGGATGAGGTGCTAGAGTGGCTGAGAGAGAATGACTATCTGTGGCGGAAGGGACACCGGCTGTACAGGGACACCAAGCATAAGCAGGCTGCTTGGAGAGAGAGGGCGGAGAGTCTGGGCTACACTTCGGAGGTGCTACTCGGCTGGTGGAAACATATGCACACCTGTACGGGAAGCTGCACCGCAAAAAATCTGGCCAGGCCGCCGTCAAGCTGACGGACAGAGAGAACTACGTCATGGCCAGGTGTAGCTTCCTGGAGGGTGAGATCCGCCACCAAGCAGCATCAGGAGCCCATCTGTCTACCCTCTCTCTCCGGCAGCCTGCTGCAACCCAGTCCTCTTCCAGCCGAGAGTCAGTCCCTGTCTCCAGGCAGGTTTCGGTGGAGCGTGCCACGGCGGAGAACCCCCAGGCAGGTGTTGAAAGCTTGGTGGAGAGCGAGGAGGACTCTCTGGTGTGGTGGGAGAAAGGAAACATCGAGTCCACCACTGCCGAAGTCCCATCCACCCACACCGCCACCTCCACAGGAAGGCAGAGAGACAGACCGCAGGAGGGGGAGAGCCACAAGGTCCTGGTGGAGATCAGGGACACCATTCGCACCAGCATAGGTCTCCTCTCTCAGCTGGTCCCCATTGACTCCTCCTGCTCCAACCGCAAGCCCTTCCTCAATTATTTGAACCAGACCCTGAAGGAGATGCCAGATCCCCAGTACCAGCTGGTGAAGGAGAGGATCTCCACGCTGATTAACAACCCTCCAGACCCAGAGGCACCTGCTCCCACCCAGTCCAGGTCTGCTCCTCCATCCCAGGTGATGTCCCTCCCATACCAAGGCTTCCAACAGCCCCTCACCTACCAGGGCTACAGCTACCCGGAGGTCCAGCAGCACAGGCAGTAGCCCTTCCCAGGCCAGGCACAGAGTCATCGGGCGGCACCGTTACCATCTGTTCCACTGATGCCACCGATGCCACCCACGCCAATGACGCCACTCCTCAGCTCATTGCACAGCAGGCAGTCCCACTACACTACTCCTTCCTCCATCCCACAGCCAAGCCCGGCCTCAGTACATCTGTCCTCAGCACTGAGGCTGACACCCCATGGCATGGAGGAAGGACCTCTCAGCATTGCGGGGATGAGCCAGCTGTCCGACACCTTTCTGAACACACCGTCCCCTGTTGTCCTCTCGGGGCCAGGCACTCCATCAGCACCTCAGACCAGCACTGCAGCAGCACCCACCTCCAGAGCACCTGCACCCTAAAAATTAGACTGGGCACACACCTCCGAGTGACCAAGCGGAGTACCAGAGACTGGCTGCCTGGATATTTTTGGACTTTATTTGGACACTTGACTTGGTTCATGTTTACTTTTCAGGTTGTTATTAAAAAAGTTTATCTTTGTTTCACATGCTTGCTTCATTATTTTTTTTCTATAAAGTCTGGGTGGAAACTTTTAGAAATGGTTTAGCCTTTGCATGCTTGTGGGATGGGTTAAGATAGCAGTGGGATGGGCAGGGAAACCTGTGGGATGGGTTAAGATAGCTGTGGGATGGGAAGGGATACCTGTGGGATGGGTTAAGATAGCTGTGGGATGGGCAGGGATACCTTTGGGATGGGTTAAGATAGCTGTGGGATGGGCAGGGATAC
>BLBF01000022.1:30602754-30615789 GCA_015471245.1 Laticauda colubrina | reverse complement strand
TTGGGATGGGTTAAGATAGCTGTGGGATGGGCAGGGATACCTTTGGGTTAAGATAGCTGTGGGATGGGCAGGGATACCTTTGGGATGGGTTAAGATAGCTGTGGGATGGGCAGGGATACCTTTGGGTTAAGATAGCTGTGGGATGGGAAGGGATACCTGTGGGATGGGTTAAGATAGCTGTGGGATAGATAAATCTCCAGTTCAAGCATAGTGGGACTGTATGGTCCACCCTCCCAGGTGCCACCCTTATGGCCCTTATCAATTACAATGTAAGCATTGATCCACACATGTCAACATAAACACAACTCTTTATTAAACGTCCTGTTCATTGTAGGCCAACCAAACATACATGGCCCAATCTCATCCGTGTGATGAGACAGGCTGAAGGAAGCATCCATTAAGCATCTACCATCCTGTCTTGCCACTCCACTGCTCCAGCTGGGGAGTTGCACCAGTCTTTCAGAAGGTTGCGCTGCTTCTTCGCCTCACGTGAGGCTCTGTTGGGGCCTTGCACATCCTCAGTGTCAATCAGGTTTCGCCCTTGCCTCCATTCACCAGGCTCCATGTCCCCATTGGCTTGTTGGAGGTCCACGAGCCTGTTCTGCAAGACTGGGTAGCGGGTGCGCATGAGATTGTGCGGGATGCAGCAAACTTCCACGATCCTCCTCATGCTCTGTGGGCGATGCTGCATGGTGTTGAGAAGTACCTGGAACCTGTCGGCCAGGAAGGCAAAGGCGTTCTTCACCACCCGCCTTGCCCTGGACAGCCTGTAGTTGAAGATCCTCTCTTCATGGGTGAGGTATTTGGAGGTATAGGGCTTTATGAGGTAGGTTGAGAGGGAGAAGGCGTCATCCCCCACGATGAAGTAGGGCAAATCTTGCATGTTGTTGGGCAGGGGTTATGGATCTGGGAAGCCCACCATGAGGTTGCTTTCCAGCCCCTCCTTCAGGTGACTGTCGTTGTATACCTTGACATCGGAAGATGAGCCGTTGCCTGAAACATCGATGTACATGAACTTGTAGTCAGCAACGACCATGGCGAAGAGGATGATGCTGAAGAAGCCCTTGTAATTGAAATAAGTGGACCCCGAGTTGGCTGGAACCTTGCAGGCCACGTGCTTGCCATCGATGGCTCCAATGATGTGGGGTAAGTTCCACCTCTGATTCCACTGCTCTGCAACTTTCTTCCATCCTTCTTCAGTGGTGGGGCACTGGAGGAGCTCCTCCTTATATTCTTCGAGGATGGCCCACACCACTTCTCTGACCACAAAGCTGATGGTGCTGGGTGGCACCCTCCAGCCATACTGCATGCTTTTGTAGGTGGTTCCTAAGGCCAGGTGGCACAGAGTGAGTGCCACCCTGAGCCCAGGTTCCAGGCTGGGCGGGAAGTTGGTTTTTGTCTTGCTCAACCTGGGCGTCAGGTGCTGCAGAAGTTCGTCAAACATGGCTGGAGGCATATTCATGAAGTTCTGGAACGCACGAGTGTCTTCGCTCCTGAGCTCCACCATCAGCTTGTCGTAAAGTACGTACTGTGCTCTTCTGGCTAACCAACTTTGGACCCAGACTTTTTTTGGGTGCCTCCTTTTTTTGCCGTAGTAGAGTTCACAGAGACTGTTGATGGTTTCGCAGTGATGCAGAAGGATGTTGGCTGCCAAAAGGATTTTGTTGCAATCCATGGTGGAGATGACTGGATGCTGTGGAAGAGGAAGAGTCAGATGAAGGCTGCAGAGGTCTGCACCGCTGGGCTGCTGGGCTGAAAGTGCGATGCAGACGAGTTGCTCCGCCTTTTTATAGGCAGTATAGGTGTCCCTTTGCATCTTCTAGGCATCCTCTAGGCATCCTCTAGACATCCTTGATATCCGAGATAGGTCCCCTCTGCGAACGTTTTTTCCGTTTTAAACGCTTTGTTTCCGTTCTGCATCCGTTCCACTTCCTCCCTGCGTCCATTTACCGCTGGAGCGGATGAAGTTGCGCGGATGCGCAGCGGATGCCTAGTGGATATAGCGGATGCATAACAGATGCGTAACGGATGCGTAGCGGATGCGTAGCGGATGCAGAACGGACGAATTGGATACATTTTCCGCGCAAAAGTTTTAGGCAGCCTAAAACTTTTGGAGCGGATGAAACGTCCATAAACAGATGCTGGACGGATTGAGAGGAAGCCAAACGGAGGCAGTGAGTACATCGCGTTTTAGAACGGATGGCAAGGTTTTTTTTACGTTTTGCTTCCTCTTTGCATCCGTTTTTGCAGTGTGACAGGGCCTTTATTCTGCCATTTACTACTCGCTCTGAAAAACTATTATTGCATCTATTGTCTCAGTTATCCATCACTTTACACATTGCCTTTTCTGATTTAAACTGATGTCTCTTTTTCAAAATCTCATCAACTTGACCCAACTACAATTTTTTTTTATTTTCCCCTGTCTCATAATCCATTCAGTCTTCTTTCATATATTGTTATCTGGTTTGATTCTCTTTCCTGACAAAACCAACTCAGCATTATGATTCTCATTAATCCAGAGCTTGTTCTTGATTCTACCTCTTCCTTTACACATATATTTCTTAAGGAAGTCACAAGCACTTGCATTCAACGTATTTCTATCCTATACTCAAATTCTTACATCTATATAACAAAGTAGACTTAGCACACAATTATGCACAACCATTTTTGTTTCTTTTGATAAACTTTCATTATTACAACAGACTATACACAGAGGTGGGTTTCTACTGGTTCTGTCCACCTCTGTAGAACCGGTAGCTCTGAAGAGCAGCAGACATAGAACTGGTTCTATGACTGCAGATGTTTTAGCTCTTACCTGACCTTTATTTTTTGATTTTTTCAACTTCAGCTGCCATGCGAGGCACAGCTGCAGTTAAAAAAGCAGGGAAAAAGGACGTTTTGAAAGGCTGCTTCTCTGCACACAGCATGCTGATGACAATTTACAGGCGCACGCTGGCAGCGTGTAGGGAAGCACATCATAAATCATCAAACCTCGTAAATGACTGAACTGGTAGTTAACCCTGTCAGATCCCATCCCTGACTTTACACTACTTACTACAGACCCTTCTACCAGTATTTCTCCACTCATTTCCCCATCTTTCACTAACAATCTATGGGGGTTAATTCGCTCAGTTTTCCTTATTAAACACAACTATATATATTTAGTTCCTTGATATATTTATTTTAAGAACCATACTCCTTGTTGCATCCTAAAATCTATTTTGTATGCATGGCAAATCATTTGGGTTTTCAACTGTTCAACAGACATCATCTGCATATAAAAGAATACATAAATTACATTTTCAAGCAATCCTCATATATTCATCCACAAATATTCACATTTTATATCTCTTTGTTTTAATTCTCATTGTTGATTTATTATGGCTGGTTGGTCCCATAATAGCCATCTTTTGGCCTTCAACACCCAATTTTTAATAGGGTTAAACTGCCATCTCGAATATTTCTTATAATTTTAATTATAATTATTATAATTATTATAATCAAATTTATAATTTTATAATCTTCTCAAATTTAAATTTTAACTTTAATATTTTTGTTCTCATATAATGTTTTATATTTTGGTACTCTACTGTACACTAACCAGAGTCTTTTTTGAGGAAAATATGTAGTCCAGAAATACAAAATATAAACAAAAATTGGAGCTCTGTCTTACATTGTTGAAAATTAGATAATAGGTTCAGATTAGTTGTGTTTTATTACTGTTTTCACCTTTTCCTCTATTTTTATAAGCTGCCATTGCAGGGTTTTTTAAACAGCAGAATCTAAATATTGAACTTTTTTTCACAATAAAAATTCAACCATCACATTCTTTTTTTTTTACAGTTTTCAGAAGTTACAGTTCCATTTAGTTTTTACATGCTGGTGGTATTTATTCTCACAACTTTGTATATTTTTATTCTATAAATTGAAGCAAATTATCGTACACTGTAGAGCTGACAATGATAAAACATGTAACATTCATGTGAGAATACCACTATATCATAGGTATAAATGTATATATGTATACATAATTATGTATACATAATTCTTACATATGTAAGAATTACATATATAATTCTTTTTATGATCATGTATTGTTACACCCAGTTGTAATAAACCTAACAATAAACAATCAAGCTACACTTTGAAAACTCTTGTTCAGAGATTTTGGAAGGAGGTGGTGAACCTAATTTGATTTCACTGAGCATCAAAAATAAATACCTTGGCAGTGACTCTGAGTTGGCTATGTGTCTGTGACTAACTCTGTCCACCATAAATAAGAAGCTGAGAATAACTTTAAAACTGTTTCCATTCCTAATTACAAGTCTCTAATTTCAAGTGGCTGCTACTCAACACAAAAAAATGCATGAGAACACACAGCTAAGAGAATGTTAACCCAATTATAAAAACTTTATTGTTATTAAAATTGTTTGCATGAATTCCTAAGAACAATTACTTCAAACTATTGCTCTTCTAATATATTTTACAAAATTAACACAAGTTTTAACACAAATTAATAGAATCCTGTTCTACTTAGCTCTGAAAACTTAGTTGAAAAGGAATTGTGAAAGAAATTTCTGAAGTTATTAATTATAGCTTGACATTGAGGGAATTGGTACCTGTTTCTGAAAATGTGCTGGTATTGCATAACTGTTCTTCTCCTTCTCCAGCAGCTGTTGCAGCTTTTATTTTAAACTGGTAAGTTGAATTGGATAGCAAGTTTCTCAAAATATACACTGTTTCATTAAGAGATGATGAGATGGTTGAATTCTCTCTAAATGTTATGATGTAATTTGTAATGATTCCATTTGTTTTCATAGGAGGGTCCCACTGGAGCAGGATTGAGTGCCAACTGATTGCAATACACTGGGTATTCTGGACAATATCTGGTGCTTCAAAGAAAAGTACAGATTATATTCAGATAAAACTAAAAGACGATTGCAACTTCAATATGATCAAAAACAATTCAAATGCAAAAAGCATTTCAGCATTTCATATTATATTATAATAAAAGCATTTTAGTAGATCTACCAAAGGAAGTTGTTGGCTTTTTTCCAGCAGTAAAAATATAATAGAATGAAATATATTTTGATGTACCTCTATTTTATTAATTATGGTTTTTATAATTTATCTATACAGGAGATACATATATCATGCTTCTTGAGCTAAGTAAACTGGTATATTGGCAATAGAAAGATGCATGGAATTGGGAAAAGAAAATCAGCATTGATGTAATATTAATAATTTTACTAACTGTGTAACTGGATTTATAATAATTAACCAGATCCTGAAATAAGGATAAACTTTTGATTTTTAAGTTAGATGAGAAATCCATGTTTATTTCGATTAAATTTTGAATAGCAAAAATATTTTTTCTGCAAAAACAGTACATACTTGATCTTAAACAATCTAACCTGATTCCATTGTTGTGAATTGTACAAGGTTGCTAAATTGATTGCCATTTCCAACTTTTGTAAATGCAGAAACACTGATGGAATACACGGAAAATGGTTCAAGTCCAAATATATTAACTTCATTGTACGAACCTGAAATGTTCTTAGATTAAGAAAATAGTTAATTATGATGATATTTTATTGCTGCAATAAATTCTTCAGAATCATACCATAATCAATTAATGGGAAATCAATCTACTATGAAGTATATAATTTTCTGATATTAGATTCCATTTCCAATGTTATATTCAGCTCATATAACACGTTCATATGAATTTAGAGGGAAAAATTACACGCATACAGGACTACTGAAGCTTCCAGGTCAGGATCTATGGCAGACTAGATGTCCTTGAAAGAGTGGGAATGGCATTGTGTTGGAGATCAGTGGCCAAAGAGCAAATTCTAGTTAGCTTTGTCTTTCTGGATAAAGGAAAGATCACAAGATCACCTGCTTGCACTCTGGACAGCTGCTCTGAGTGATTGTCCAGAACAGACATGGCAATTGACTCATGAGTAAAATAGTTGGGGGGTAAAGTGAAAAGCCTCACTTTCTTAAAAACTTTGGGATAGAATTAATTTACAGCTAAAGAAATGTTTTCTGTGTAGCAGGATAAGAGAATTCCACCTGATGAGTCAATGTTCTTTTTAGACTATAAAGGAAAAATAATTCTAAAAAATTTAGAACTTTTGGCAAAAAAACTGGCAAGGAGAGGATGTAAGATAGTTTAAATGGATAAAGGAGATAGATTTTTAAATATTTTTTTGACTGAAAGTGCTTTTGAATAAATTGGAATTAAAAATAGATGATCTAACTGGAGCTTTGTGGAAATGTTTTTTGTTTGCTGTTAAAAAGTACAGACAATTGATGGATTTTACAAAACCAAAGATAAAAAGTAATGTGAGTCAGACTATGATGTTGATTGTAACTACAGTACAGAGAGCATGTTAGACAAAAGTATTAAGGGCACAGGAAGACAAAATGGGGGGGAGGAAGAGTCAGCTCTTTCACGCTTTCCCTTGCAATTGCAACACTTTCAGTTTTAGATTACAATATTACAACAGTAACCAGAAAAAAGGGGCAAAAATATCAGGGAAGAGAGGATCGCTAGAGCAACATGCAGAGTGAGGAATTACATCAGATTTACTTCACAAAAATGTATAAGGAATTGGGCAATAGGTCAGCCAAATCACTTGATTACATTGATTAAAGAATTGGATACTAAAGTGACACATTTTTAAAAAGTAATGGATCAAAGACTTGTAAAAAAAGAAAGAGGTTTGGATTAAAAAGTGAATGCTATTCAGAAATAGAATGTTTTTTGAGTTAGGAGAACATGGCCCGAGGTTTGGGTGGCATAAGTACTTGTGGAATAAACAAATATAAATTTATAGATAAGTCAACCCACAAAAATATGTAACCAAAATGCCATGAAAAATGTACTACCAATGAATAAACTGACCTTTGAAATTTTGTGTTTTAATTTTCATAACTAGCTTATTTGTGCTAATTTTTAAGGCATTGTTTTTTTAAGGCATTTTGGTTTAAAAAAATTGAGGATCATCTCATCCATGGATAGGATTATTCATAAGTATATATGGAATATATGAGTACTTTTTAAAAAAATATTACTGTATATATACATGCATAAACCCATCCATGCATAAGCCCATCCATGGATAAGCCAATCACAATTTTTGGGGCACATTTTGACACCTAAAAATCTTATCCACAAGTATATATTTTTGTACATTTTTTGATTCATAATATTTCCATTATTCATACTTCATGCCAAGAAAAATGTTCTTCACCAAAAAATAGTTGAAGTTCATCCCTCAAAAATTCTAATTGGATTCAACTGGTGTAATGCCTATCCTGTTTAACCTATTTCAGATTTGCTTCATCCAGGATGAGAGAACTGTTCTTTGATTTTTCCCTGGACAAACAAATTATCTTCTAACTATTACCTTCCACAGAACTGATGTGTTTTTAAATATATAACCATAATCCTAACCCTAAAGTTTAATGTTTACATATTAATTGTGTAAATTGTACCTGGTAAAAAGTAGCTTGACTATTGTTTTCAGAAATATTAAAAACATATCTTCTAATGACACCATTTGGCCTAGGACTTGGATCCCATTTCAGCCATGCAGAATTATGTGTGTAATTGATAACTGTCAGATTCTCTGGAGGTGCCAATGGGACTGTGAAAAAAAAAACATTATTCAGATTAAGGCAATATGACTTTACACACAACAAAAACCCAGTATTTGTTATAAATTAACATTTTTGACATATTGTTCTCCTTATAAATATTATTTTATAATATTATTATAAATATTAAATCATATATGAAGCCATATTTTTTCAGAACTGAGCATCTATTCTACTAGACTGTATAAAGTCAGATGAGTTATACATGCTTTGGTAGCAATATAAGACCCTAGATGAGTACAGTAGCAGCTAGCAAATACAGAAAAACTGAAGTGAATGACAGCTTACAAATTCACATACATTGTAACTGCCTATTTCAAAAGTTCTGTGGCTATGGCTGAGTAAATAGGCAGATATGATAAGGAAATCAAAGATGGTCAAAGGTTCCATCCTATGCAAATCACAAAATAAAAATAACAGAGCCAAGGAGAACAACTGCAAATAACAACGAAAATGAGTTTGAACCCAATTATTCCACATAACTCTACTTCAATTAATGACAAATAAGATATTAAAACATGACCAAGATATTATCTTTTAACCTTGTAAACATTGGATTGATTGAGAAATCTGCATCTTGCAAATTACTCACCTGACTCATCTGTAGAGAACATAAGAAGAGCATATGGGCCAGGCCCTTTTACAGTTTGAGCTGATACAAAAAAGCTGTATAGGGTAAATGGCAAAAGATCTTCTAATATAATTGAATTATTGGAGGTAATGAAAGAAACATTTTTTTCTGGCCCTTGTAGCTTTAAGTCATAGCCTCTTATTATGCCATTTGGCCGATATGGAGGATCCCAAGATAACATCACTGAAGTAGATGAAAGGTTTCTATAAGTTTTCAAAATAGGTGCAGAGTCTGGAACTGCCAATTAATCAGGGAAGAAGCATAAAAGGGGAGAAGCAAACATTAATCTGAAATATATAGGAAGCATCAGTATAGGTTTGTCTGTGTGTGTATGTTGTATGGAACAATTATAGCAAATTACCCATCTATATACCAACACACACACACACACACACACACCACAGGCTTTCTTTAATAATTTTTAAATAATGTTTGCCAATAACATCACATGAAACCCAATAAATGCTTTATTTTCTTATATTTATTTTATGTAAAAATGTTTCAGTAGTCTATCCTTGAGGCAATAAAGACATGAGATATTATCATCAAGACCTCTTAGTCCAGGAAGGAAATGCTATTGGCACACCAGTTATTGAGCATCCTATCCACTTCTCAAAATCAGCAAAAAGAAAAACCTTAGGTGATATAAAAAAAATCTTACTTCTGTCATTTTTTTCAGGTCTTGATTTTCTAGAGTTGATAGCTGAATAAATGTATGCTATTTTATTGACAAAAGATTGCATAAGTACCTCACAGCAGGTTGTAAGGTAAAACTTCCCGCTTCTACATAATCAGAGAAGAAGGGAACAGGGCACACAAACAAGGGTCTGGATTCCATCCTGCCAGCACAGTAAAGGTGGAAAAGCACTTATACTTCATCTCCCTATTATCAAACATGAGCTCCTACCAATATTTATTCATGTTCATATTTAATCTTCTTCCATTGCTTTTATAAGTATCTCTTTTCTTTTTGTTTGTATATATAAAAGAACTAGCCAATAGAGAGAGGCAACATGGACAGAATCATGAGCAACACTCTAATCTAGAGTTCACCTGACCACTTGATAGAATTTTCCATTAGATTGTTGAAAAATCCCCAACTGCCTACCAGGAGTCACTTGCATCTATCAAATGCTTTGGGTTGACCATCTTCCCCAACTCTGTGGAAATCATCAGCAGTAACTTCCCTTATTTAGACCATTCAACAATGCCAAAGAACTGGTTATAATTACTTCCACGCTCGTATCAAATGTCAACTCCATTGGTGTAAACTAGATCTAATGAATGACTGCCTGCTTAGAGAAGCAATTAAGATTTCCAACAATTGGTGCTATGGGTTCTAATCTCCATGTATTGTATAGAGGATGTTGTAGTAGCATATGTGAAATGGTTCAGTGTCTAATTGGAACTTAAATAAGTGTGATTTTCATAAGGCATATTAATATATCTACCAGTTGTTGTCATTATTGGTAATTTGCTAATCAGGGTCAAGCTGAAGAGTCTCGTATGTGAAATTTGGGAAATGTAGAAATATTTTGGAATGGAGCAGGAGCAGGTGACTATTGAGATATCAGTTTAGAGAACTAGGTTTCATCTCATTCACTGAAAAATAATTACAGCTTTATCGGGGATGAGTCCAACTCATGAAAAGCCACAATAAACTTGATTAAAATTCAACTGTCTTATTAAAAATTTAAATTTGTCTGGTTAGATGATATGGACCAGAGAAGTTTCCAAAGAATTTGTTTCAATCAATATCTGAAGCAACAAATTCTCTAATAGGCCCCTTTGGAGATACTTCCTAATTCCACCTGAATAAGGAGATTAAGAGTGGAATGAGGAACTTGGTGATAGTCTTTAAAATTTTGGATTGTGCAGCTTCTAACCGATAAACATCCTTATACGCACATAACTGAACACCATGTAGTATTGAGCCCAGTACTTTAGCCTTGAAAAATGTCATGGCTGCTACTACATTGCTGTTACTATATTGACAAGGGTAACTAATAATTGCAAATAATGTTTTTATAAGATCCTTTTCTTGACTGATCCAGTGAGTAGCTCTTTGAAAGTGGATGCCCAGCTCTTTAAAGTTGTGAGATTAATTGCAAAATTTCAGAACTTTGGAAGAAATTATTGAAATACACATTCTAAGAAATCAATGGTTAAGAGTCTTAAAAATAGTGTGTTTCCTATATTAAGATGAGATTAATTAAATAACATTTTTCATTTTTATTGGACATGTCAGAAAAAAAAGGTAGATTGTCAGCTTCTCAATGCTTGAAGTATAGAATGCTGGCAATGATATTTATGACACACTTGCATACAGTCCTCCTGTTTTGATCTGGTATCCATGAGCTTCTTATTATAGTTTTGGGAAGAGTAATCTGTGTTAAATATGTAATTGTGTTTTTACATATCAACTGCTGGAATTATTCAGGAATAATATAGCATTATTATATTATAATTATATTATAATATATATTATATACTATACTTATAGTATTATTATATTATATTACTACTGTTATATATTATATAATTATAGTATAATACTATTTTTTTTGAATAATATAGCATTATTTCACTATATGATCTTTTTGCTAGATCAAGTATAATTATTATGAAAAAGAGCAAAAGTGTGTTTGTCTATGAGGTCAATCTAATTAAAAAATAAAATACTGATACACATGGAAATACTGTATTAGAAAAAGAAATGAACTAGCTCATGCCACAAGCTACACAAATACAGTCTAAGTTATACAAATCATATACAAGCTTATGTCTTAATAAACTCATATTTAGCAACAAAGCAACATAGACAACATACCATCTTCTTCAGTTCTGATATATAAACTGAAAGTATACATTTCTGATGATCCTTTTTCTGTTGCTGGAGTAATGTTTAGAAAATAGTTTGCATATTTTTCCAACTTATTCAAAATTATATTTGTATCATATACAAGAAGTGACAAAACCTCATGATTTGTTTGAGTATCCTTCATTGTTAATGAAATATTATAGAAGATGAATCCATTGGGCTGAATTGGTGGGATCCAGCTTACATTAACTACCGTGGAAGAAATGTTCTGATAGGCCAGCTGGTTAACAGGTCCATCAGGTACTGTAGGAAATAAAAAAAATGTTATCTGTATGGATAATATCTCAATTCTTGAAATCAATATATGCAGTGGATGTGAAGCATTATACATCAAAATAAGTTCATGTTGTTCATGGGACTTTCACATAATTTATTTTTATTTATTTCAATTTTTAGTTTTTTATCCTGCTTTTGCTACTTTGTCATTCAAGATAGTAAACATGCATAATAGTTCTTTTTCCTCCTATATCCCCACAATAACAATCCTGTGAGATAAGCTGGGCAGATGGTGTCTGGCTCAAAACCACCCACATGGATTTAATAATATGTTTAGGGTTTCAAGCCATGGTTTTTAAAAAACACTATTTATACAAACTATATCGAATCTCTCACAGTAAATGCATAGTGGCAAAACGTAAAAAAATTATACTATATGATTCTGATAATCAGATGGCTTAAATCATAATGAACCTTAAGAGAACTTAAAGAGAACTTAAAGTTCACACAAAAAGCCTTACAAATGAGTCTGTAAAGAATTACATAGAGGGTTTCTACAAACAATATAAACTTTTTTACACACAATCTTGGTCTGTACATAGTTGCATTATTTCACTGGTTTGGTTTCCATTCCCAAGAGCTGTGTTTGCAGTTAACCAAAGTGTGTAGTGTCTCCATTTTGCTAAGTTGCTCAATACTATTGATAAAGTTGAATTATCAGCACTGCTGTCAATTGTGGAAGTGGTAAAATTCTAGATAGAAAACATTGGGAAAATGTTATCACATTAAAATTAATATTTCTCTATAAATTATGGACACTCTCCTCTGACTAAATGAACATTATGTATTGCAAACATTTATGATACCTAAACAAAAAGCAAATCATGATGACACAAACAGAAGATTAACTTCTAAATGCAATAGTATTAGGCAATCAATCATGTGAATGTTGGTGAAGAAGAAATAATTATATTCGCTTTATCTGATTTCAGTTATTTTACTTATTTTTTGTAAAGCTTGGATTGCTTGATTTACATACATTCTCTAAAGGTCGAGAGAGTCTGACTGGGATCATGAGACTGTGTATACTTTAAACTTAAAATAAAACATTAAGTTCAAACTATTCCAGATAGATAGATAGATAGATAGATAGATAGATAGATAGATAGATAGATAGATAGATAGATAGATATACACACATATACACATATGGTATTCAGCTTTGATCGGGTATTTTCCCACGTCATTATAGTTGTGCTTTTAAAGTTGTACCAATGTTTCGGCAGAATCTCATCTGCCATCATCGGGCTTCTGCATTGTATTAATCTGTGAGTCAGACTTTCACAGCCGTTTCAGTTTTAAATTTGGGGCTAGACTACTGCTGTGCCAGAATGTTTTTTTTCTTCATCTTGATTGGTTGGGAGTCTTAGTCTGTGTGATGAACACAATACAGACGCCTGATGATGGCAGATGAGATTCTGCCGAAACGTTGCTACAACTTTAAAAGCACAACTACAATGACGTGGGAAAATACCCGAACAAAGCTGAACAGCATACATGTAAGTACCCGTGAAAATTTAAGAAAACACACACACACACACACACACACACACACACACACACACACACAAACACATAT